>CM048748.1:19222926-19872977 GCA_026315105.1 Locusta migratoria | reverse complement strand
TCAGCACTTCCACTTTCATCTGGAGAGTACAGATCCTCTCTACCCTCAATTTCTGATCCAGGCTCCCCATATAAAATATCTAGGATTTCGAACTCTGTGAGTTTGTTGCGCGCCATATCTACTTTCGTAAACACCCACGACAGAATAACGATTGACTTCAGTCTCTCACTTCTCACAATCGTCTCAATGTTGGGACAGACAATAACTGTTGCCATCTGGTGAACAAGCAATAAGTCGCCTCCTGGTTGAGATAGCCAAAATGCGCTGCCGTCTAGTGAAAGAACAATAATTACCTCCACATTACGATAACAAACTGCTTGAGAGACACACTAAATGCACGTAAGACGGAAGGAATGATCTCACCCATACGCCTTACGGGTGCTGTCGGCAACGCCCAGTTCAGTGCTGTCCTGGTCATTTAAATAAAAAGTTGTATGTTATCTACTGTCGTTCGTTATCATTATGTGTTTAACAGTGACCAGGCTGTTAGGTCAATAGTTTTTAATGTCTTAACAATATCTCTGGAGGAAGATAATTCCTTATTTTACAGCAGTCTCATGTGGTAATTGTTTCAAGTGTTAAAGTCTTCTAAAATTCTGTCATTCAAGCCTCTTTTATTGTTTTTTTATATCTTAAGTGACTTGATGCATCGGGACTTGCTTTGCATTTTGAAATTATTTTATTGACTATACAGTTGGAAGATTGAAAGAGTAACTTAAACACATCTATAGAATTCTTGAAATTTTTGTGTTATTTTTTCTGGTAGTTTCTTGCAGTTGTAGCTCAACAAGTTATGTCTAACCTACACAGGTTTCTTTCTTTATTATCTTTGCACTATTTGTTTTGAATTGGTTCTTTAAGTAAGGTTTCCGTGTTTTTTATTTTATTTATTTTTTTTCCCTGATCTTCTCAGTGTCATTTTTGACTACTTATTTATTCATGTTCATTTTTTGCTTGAAGGGGAAAACTGAAATGAAAATGTGTAATGGTCTTTGTGATTGTAGAAAAATAGTGGGAAAGCAATATTCTTAAATTTCTCAGTAGACAACAAACAGTCCAAAGAAATTCTCAGAGTCTTCATAACTGACTGCAGATTTTGGCTTTTTAAGATACTATACATTCAAATCCTACAATAGGAGACCATGAGGAAACCCGTTAACAATTAATGAAATAAAGTTATTGATAAAAACCTTAAATAAAACTGCATTGTGAGCCTATAGATAGATCACTTAAAAATTAAATCAATCAATGCAAAATCATAAGAGACTTATCTGAGAAAACTTAATTGTAGTTAGTTTGAAAATAGCAGCAGATGAAAAAATGTTTCACACACACACCAACAGCAACAACACATGAACTGAATGCAGTGTTATTGAGCATAGTATCTTATGTAATGTATGTAGAAGTAAAAATATAGCAGGTGAACAGGAGTCAATGTCTGACGCCAAGTAGAGACTTCATTATCCTGGTTCAATCTCTGTCACTTCAGAGCCTTGAAAGGCCAATATTAGTTAATAATTTATCCTTAGTAGGAATTCAAGCAATCTTATGTATTTACCTTGATTCTTAAAAAGTGTTTTTGTTCCTCTACAGGACGTGTACTTCCCCTGAGCAAACAGAGTTGTCAGTGTTAGGGAATGTGCAAGTTCGCAAGGATTTCCTGACACTTATCGATTCTTTGGTTCGATAACTGAGAAACATCGTCAGGTAAGTGTACAAAATCACCGTCACCTTAACATGTGTTCTGACTTTTATCAGTATCGATCATATAATTTCTAATAGCTGTGTTACAGTTCTTAATCATTAAGTGATAATTGCTGTAACATAAATGAGTGAATCAATTACTTGTTTGGCAGTACTTCCTCTGCTCAGTATTGCCAATAGCCACACAGAAAGCAAAGAAAGGAAAACAGGACTAGGCTAGACATTAACACAATCTTTCAGAAGTTAGTTACTTCGTCAGGTAGGAGAGATGATGAAGGAGTAAGGGGGTAAGGGAAGGGTTACTCACAGCCTAGGCCATGAAGTAAGGGTGGTTGAATTACCCCATTTCTCCTCTCTCCTACCTGAAAGCTTGTATTAACATCTATTGTGCCTTTTCTTTTTGTTTTGGTGTGACTATTAGTGATACTGAGCTAAGTACTTGCCAGCCACTCTTTTCGCATTTATTTGGAGAAATTCTGTCACATGAATTGAATCAATTATTTGTTTCAGATCGGCAATGCAGTTCCACCTCCAATGGGTGCTGCTCTTGGATTTGAAATACTGAAAAGTGTATCAGCAAGTGAACAAAAAAGACTGAATGAGAAGACTGAATGAAATTTCTTTGCTGCACGAGTTTTATGTTTTGACAATACGAATTATGTTGCTATTTTAGATGTGTGTTTTAAGACCTATACTCATCAGTGTTGTTGATTTTAAAAGGTTTTTGTTTTAATGTATGTAGACTTCAAAAGAGACTATATTATTTCCTTTTATGAATTATTTTAAATATATATATATATATATAATATAATTATAGAGGAAAAATTCCTAACAGGAAAAAAAATATACGTAAAAAATAGATGAAGAACACTTACCCAGGCGAAGGGGCACAGGCAGCAATAGCAACAAATAAACACACAGACACACACACACTCAAAAATGCTAGCTTTCGCAGCCTAGCTGCTTCATCAGGCAGAAGGGAAGGAGAGGGAAAAGGAAATGATGAGGGATTTAAGGAAGGGGGTAAGGAGCCATTCCAATCCCGGGACAGGAAAGACTTACCTTGGGGGAAAAAATGGTAGGTAAATAATTGCACATACACCCACACATTTACACAGACACAAGTTCACTTAGGCAGACATACTGTAGAACTGAAAAAAAAAAAAAAAAAAAAAAAAAAAAAATACTTATCTATCAACAAACATAAGAAACTGGGCAATGCAGTCACCTTCTGAACTAAAAGTATACTGGCAGCAGAAGAGATTATGAATCTTTACTATGAAGAAGAAATAAAACTGTTATCAGTTATTGTAGTCATGGTATAGTCAAATTTTATTTCTTATTTGCAATAAAATAATAACTACAAAATGACATATGTGGTAATCACTTAAAAAATTATATGTAAGTATGTACAAAAATTAGTTTGGTCAACACTAAAATAAGAGGAACTAGGACAACACTGAAGCAAAAAGCTACTTTATGCCAAAGCAATGATTGAGCAACACTCCAATCTCTCAAATGTATCTAACATCCATAGGGCCCGTACTGACGTAGAATGATTGTGTTAGTGGTGGAAACAATATATATATATATATATTTCCATAAGAATACTGGTTATTTATAGACCATTTACTAATACAAACGTGGACGCATTAATCTCACAAGAGTAAGCAAATTGTTTGCATAAACAACATATCTTTCATGGAAAATGTCCACTTTCTTTAAAAAACGTAAGACTGCTTGTTCATTCATACATTTAACTTGTGCATTCAATATGGATACAAAAATACCTGCAGTGACTCCCGTCCTTTGTTCTCTGAGACATTAATGGAAGCCATAACACTACGCCACATCAGCTTCAAAGTTAACATTCACAGTTCTCTTCTGTCATATTCACACGCTAGTAAACACACTAAAACATCTTATAGTGGGTACTTTTTTTAAAGTACTTTCATGAAACATTTTTGCATTAAAAAAACTATTTTCTTTATTAAAACACTCACAACCTAATATGCTGAGTATAACTTGTTCATAAATTTACATAACTTACATTTTTTTTCCGTTGGCATATGTACATTAGTACCACAATCTGTATTGTTTGTGTACGTACATGTGTGTGTGTGTGTGTGTGTGTGTGTGTGTGTGTGTGTGTGTGATATATATGTATATTTAACATTCAGTAATCAAATGTCCATTTTCATATAATCACATACAAATCACTTTCAGTCACTATAAATTTGTTGCAGTACCTGTATAAGAGTAGTAGTCAGTTCTACAGTATGTCTGCCTAAGTGTACTTGTGTCTGTGTAAATGTGTGGGTGTATGTGCATTTATTTACCTTCCATTTTTTCCCCCAAGGTAAGTCTTTCCTGTCCCGGGATTGGAATGGCTCCTTACCCCCTTCCTTAAATCCCTCATCATTTCCTTTTCCCTCTCCTTCCCTTCTGCCTGATGAAGCAGCTAGGCTGCGAAAGCTAGCATTTTTGAGTGTGTGTGTGTCTGTGTGTGTATTTGTTGCTATTGCTGCCTGTGCCCCTTCGCCTGGTAAGTGTTCTTCATCTATTTTTTACGTATATATGTGTGTGGTGTTTTAAGTAGGTTCTACCTCTATAATCTGAGTCATTGTGATTTTTTTTAATTATATCATGATATTTTTTATATATTAAAGATCTTATTGTTCAATTTTGGTTTCTGGATTTGGGATGTTAATTCCCAAAAACACAGTATTTTCAGAGTTTCTTTGAAATACACACTGGTGACTTCCTGCACTTTTTTAGCTTATTTAGTGCAATTAGCTTTGGGGGTAGTCTGTATTTTAAACAGTGATCAGCGAGGATCAGTCAGGGCGTATTTCAAAGGTAAATATTTGTCATGAATGAGCAACTTTCTGAAAAAAAATATTGGGTTAATAATCTACTAAGCTGTGCCACTAGTGGTTTCTACAGTACAGAATTAGCTATTTGTGTAAGATGAGATACCAATTTCACTGTGTGTATATGCTCATATCAGATTTTCAGTCAGTTTTTAATGTTTTTTCAATGTATTACTCTGCAAAGTCAGTGGTAATCTTGCGAATGTGGCAGAACTGCCGTGTTTACACCGGAGAAACAGAGATGGAGGAACAGTATGGCGTACATCTACGCTCCAGTATTCTTTGTAAGTGGGCCGCTGGTAGCCTGTTAACACGCAGCCCGACTGATATTATTTTTCCTATTTCTTCGTCCATCAGAGCATCTCTTCTCCAATAGTCCTCGCATTTTTTTGTATGTGACATACCGTCTTTCTCCAGTCTTCTAATGTCATAGCAGCAAAAGCATCAGCTATAATTTTTTTTTAGCTCCGTGAGCGAAACTCCTGAGATATTCTGAGTACGGATTTTATTTTTTACAATATTCCAGATTAATTGGATGGATTCAGGTCTGGATGGTATGGAGGCAGTCGGAGGGGTATAAATCTATACTCTTGGAATTTTTGTCAATGCGATAAACAGGAGCTAGAGGAAGGTGGTTTATTCTCTTGTTTATTGTGATATGGAGCATTATCAAAAACAACAATACTTCTTGGAGGTAAGCCTCACATAAGTTGGGTTTCAATGTATTTTTGAAAGTTTTTGCTATCCATTTCTGAGTGATAGCCGGGCGTTTTGGTTTTTGAATCATATATGAGAAGTGCACCCATAATGAAAGCCATTTCTCCATAATGGGCAATTTGCTTGAACTATGGTTGGTGGGTGCAGCGTTTGAACTGGGTGCTTGAGACACGGGGCCTTCTGGCACCATTCCAGGATGGGTTTCATCAGGGCCATTCTACCACCGATAATCTGGTGTGCTGGAGTCCGCGGTTGGATAGCTTTTTCCCGTCAGCAGCACTTGATTGCGTTTTTTTTTTTTCCCTCCCTGATCTTCAGAAGGCCTACAATACCACGTGGAGACAACACATCCTTGGCACACTGCACGAGTGGGGCCTTTGGGGGTCACTTCCCCTTTTTATTTAAAACTTCCTCCAACTCCACTCGTTTCGGACCTGAGTCGCTGTTGTCCATAGTTTGCCCCACATCCAAGAAAATGCGGTCCAACAAGGTTTTGTGCCGAGTCTCTTGTTGTTTTTGGTGACCATTAATGGCTGGGCTGCAGCTGTGGGGTCATCGGCGTCTCCTTACCTGTATGCCGATGATTTTTGCGTATCTTTCTGCTCCACCACAAAAAGTGTTGCTGAACGCCGACTCCAGGCAGCCTCCCACCAGGCACGAGTATGGGCCCTGCACCATGGCTTCCAGTTATCCGCGCAAAACACATATGTTGCACTTCTGCGTCGGACAGTCCAGCCCCACCCTGAACTACATCTTGACGGCCAACTGCTTCCTGTAGTGGACACTCACCGGTTCCTATAACTGATCTTTGATGCCCGGTTGACTTGGCTCCCGCATATTCATCAACTGAAACGGGAGTGCTGGCGCCATCTCAACACTCTTCGCTGTCTGGGTCATACTACATGGGATGCTGACCGCTCCACTCTGTTGCGACTGTGAGCAGCAGTCTCTGCCAGAAGGCTGCAGTGTTTATACTGCGGAGCTGGTAGCAATTTTCCGTGCTCTGGAGTATATGCGTTCCTGTTCCGGTGAGTTTTTCCTTCTCTGTAGAGACTCCCTGAGCAGTCTTTGTGCTCTCGACCAGTGCTACCCGTGTTCCCTTTGGGTGATGGCTAACCGAGAGAATCTTTTTGTCCTCGATCGGTCTAGTAGATAAGTGATGTATCTTTGGTCTCTGGGTCACGTCGGCATCCCAGGCAACGAAAGTGCCGATAGGCTAACAAACAGGCTGTCAATGCCTCCGTCTTAGAGATCGGCCTTCCGGCCTTTGATCTCCGGTCCAATGCTGCAATGTGGGGTTTGTGAACTTTAGGCTACTGAGTGGCGTAGCCTGACCACTCCCACAAACTGAGGGCTATTAAGAAGACTCCAGCTGTGTGGCATTCCTCCATGTGGTCTTCCCGCCAGCTCCGCATTGGCCACACTCGGTTGACCCATGGCCATCTCCTCCAATGTGCAGGCCCACCCCAGTGTCAATGTGGCTCACACTTGACAGTGGTCCACATATTGCTGGCCTGCCCTCTTTTAGCCGCTTTGCGGCAGGGATTTAATCTTCCTGGGGTTTTATGTGACAATGCCACTATGGCTGAGTATTTTTTTTTTTTTTTTTTCATCTTCTGGTTGGTTAACTACAGTCTCAAGGCTTCATTGTAATGGTTTCCTTTAGTTGTTGTTCTGTTTTTGTGTGATCGCCCCATTTCGTGTTCGGTCTTGTCAACTCTATCAGCCTTTTACTGACTGAGTGGGGTTTCCTCCCATTGCTAACTTTAATTTTGGGTGTCTTTCTTGGTATCAGTGCTTTTCTTGTTCCACTCTGTGATATATTGGGGGACTGATGACCTCAATAGTTTTGGTCTCCCCTAAAATAAATCCAACCGACCAACATTAATTTACTGTATAATGCGTGTGAATCCATGTTTCATGTAAGTAAACCACTGGTTGCTTTGTTTCTGATGCTAGATTTTTACGTAAAATACCTGAGAAAGTATGCCCTTATAGCAACAGTATCCCCTCGTTCGCACAAAACAACATGATTATTTTGGCACCTTCTACAACAAAATCCCATAGACAAAACAATTTTTTAAGGATTTCCTTGCCATCTTTGAAACTCGGTTCTGTTCGATAAAGTTGTGCAGTTTCCACAAGTTGGTATTTCTTTATATTGTTTGTAATACCGTTGAAATTGCTGCCTGATATACATTTATCCATATTATCAATCACATACTTATTGTGAGGTACTTGCTGCTTCTTCTTCTCCTCCTCCTCCTCCTCCTTCGTCTTCGGCGCGAAGAAACGTGATTCCCACTCTGCTCGGCATGTGTTTTCCATAATTTGGAAACTGTCTTCTTGCTCAACTTTAACATTTTAGCAGCACATACTGTTGCCTTCTACACTGGCATGTTCAATTCCTTCTGTTTCTTGTCATCAACGAATTTAATTACGTTAATTGCAAGCCGCTGCGCCTGACGATATAGACACTTTCCACGCTCACCTTCCATTCTCTCACTTACAGGTAACAACGCGCACCGTAGGGCCGGCTGTACCTCATAATGTGACCAAGTTAGTTTCTTATTAGATGGATGGAAATACCAGCAGCTGTATGAAAATTCTTTATTAAATTAAAATTTAATAAAAAATTTCCATTCAGCTGCATGTATTTCCATCCACCTACGTAATCTAATTAGCTGTCCCAATTCTATTAATTATGAAGAGAATTAAAGTTAGTTCCTACCGCTGCTGTGTTACCACTTCGCCTTGCCGGGTAATACTAGGTTTTTCAGTTGAATTATGTTTATTGCTATCTCTAGACTTGTCATGAGAAATGACTACAATACAGTTCTGCGCTTGTAGCATGGAATAAATTCAGCAAATCAAGAGCCATGTGGACAATATCTAGCTGTTTGGTGACAGTGATTTGAAAGTTCAATAAGGTGCAAGAAAACAGCACAGTAAGTTGGGTGCCTTACAAAAATGAACTTGCAGTTCTGTTAAAAGATGCAAAAATATTACAGACTCAGCGTATTTCTTAAGCTTGAAAGTAAGCCCTGTGCTTCTCGTGGACATTCTGCTAACTCATATATATTCCCCATGATCTAAAGTGGAATCTAGTTAGTATGTTCTTCAGTTAATAGTATTTAAATATTATGTTTCCCGCTTCCATTTTTGGAAGTTTCATTCCAATCGCATGAAATGCATGTTTTACCTACATTAGAACTGACCAATTGCCCATGTGGAAAAACAGAACTGTAGGTTGGTAGTAGCTCTGATGACTTGTGACCTATCAACAAGTGACAATGTTTAGTGTCCATTATGAACAATAAACAAAGTGTAGCTGTTGATTTGTCTTGTTTCTTGTATAGTGTATCATTACTCTTTGAATATCTCTTGGTGCATCATTTTCTTTTTTGTATTTGAAAAGTTTACTTATACACCATAGATAAGAAAACAAAGGGGCAGTTCAGTAATGAAAACGTGGAACATTCAGGAAGCGGGGGGGATGTGGAACATGCTCTTTAAACTGATCATTATTTGTAACTAAATTTTTATGGTTGTTGGTAAATTATTGGAAATGTTTGTTTCTGAGTAATGGAGCCCTTTTTGAACTAAAGTAAGTGCTTTTAATTCCTTGTGTTATATCATTTTGTTCTTAGTATTGTAAGTGTGAACTTAGCTGTTTATTGGGAAAAGGAATCACATATGAAGCATTTTGTATTGCTTTGAAAATTGGACAATTCTCCAACACTATAGTAAGCAAGCGAAAGGTAATAGAAGCTGCTTGCCTGGAAGGAAAAAATTGCAAAAGAAAGTGTGTGCATGACGGTCAGTTTCCATTATTGGAAAATGGTCTCCTAAACTGGTTTCAATAAGCTTGCACAGCAACATTAGAGTTCATGATCCTGTGGTTTATGCTAAAGAACATTTGGTGGAAAACTTGGGTTTTGAAGAGTTCAAGGCTTCCAATGGTTGGATAAGATGTACAATTTAGTATATAAATGTGTTCAAAGTAAAGCATATATGTGAATATTGAAAGTGTTGAGTCATGGAAAAGTACTGTTCTATTATTGAAAGGTACAGTTGTAATGACATTTTTATTGCTGATCCCCCCCCCCCCCCCCAATCTTCTTTCTCCTCCCCTCCTTCTGCCAGACATAACTGTAGAGATCAGAGGATAGAAATGCTGTTGTAGTGGACTGCTCGACAACCTTTTGGCAGGCAAAGGCCGCTTACCGTATATTTCCCCAGATAAGAGCTGAATTATAAAAAAAATGCCCGAAATCAGAGGTACGACAGTAAAAAAAAAAAAAAAAAAAAATATATATATATATATATATACAGATGTAAATTTTAGACTAAATTTCAATCATGGAGGAAAGAATACGAAAACAAATGTTTGCTTAATTAAGAATAGAAAGAAAAAAAATTCTATTTACGAGCTTTATTAATTTACTAAATGGACAAGGGTACATACGATAACCTATGCTCCATAAAGCAGGACTAGAATTAATTATTTACAACACAGCTTGATTTTACAATATTGCTTGTCAAAAATAATTTGCACTGAAATGATTAGCATATTTTTACATACGGAGCAGTGAAAGGGTTAACCCTTTGAGTCATACAAATACTTCTAAATATAATAGGCATTGAAATTTGGTTTTATCCTTCTTTATTGCCTTTCTGGACCACATTATAATTTTTTAAAAATTGTTAATTTTTATATAAAAAAATATATATCGAAGTATTTTCACTGTGAAACCATGATAATGCAAGGGATTTTTAAATGTCTTTCATATAATCCTTTAATTTTTAACATTTATTATTACACTAATGTTACATTTTCTTTCATATTTAATTTTTTTATTTAATTATTGCATTCAAAACCATTTTTACATTTTTGCAAAATTTCTAAGTACATTATATAGAGCACTTCTTTTTGTTTCTCATGATGTTCCAAAAATCAGTTTTTTTAATCAGTTAGGCAAAATCCAGTCATATGTGGCTTCTCTTTTGAACCATATTTTGGACATAGTTTTGATTTGTTCTGAATAGACAAAGACGCTTCATTCAATTGTCTTCTGTCTGCAAAGGGTTAAAATATTTCAACGATTGCGGTTTCCTTTGAAATCCTTTATCTCCTGTTCCCGGGCAATTTCGTGCGTTTTCACCCACATATGTGCATCAGCGTGATTAAATGTTGTCTCGGTGAAATAAATTACTTTTCTCTTAAACTTTGCGGTGTAAAAAACAGGCTTATTCACGATCGGATATGATGTAGCAATACACGCACTTATAATTAAAACAATAATATTACAGCATTTAAACACAATTCTCAGAAATTTTGTGGTTGGGCATGTTGACTGTATCTCATTAAATTGGGGCATGCCCCATACCTGATTATGTGGCATTATATGACTTGCATTTCTTCCCATTAATGAAAACAAATGATAATATTCACCATTAGTATGTTCAGAAGTTAGCAACCAGGACACTGAATTAAAACAAATTCCTCTTGCCTTACTGTCCCCGTCCACCTCAGGTATATTAGTAGAGAAAAGATTGAAAGTAAGTGAAATCTGTTGTTACTTATTTGTACTGTTGCTAGGTTTAAAGAAGCCTGTAATTTTAGTAGGCATATACATATTTTATTGTTTGCTTGACCACTCAGTAAGAATCCAAATAATGGTCTTGATTCGGAGCAAGTATAGATTAACTATGGTTTCAACCTGATGCTAATAGCTTTATTCAATCAAATGTCAAATAAATCTCTCACACATACCAATAATTCAAACAATATAGTATTTATTCGACACGGCATGGTACAAGTGAAAAATACATGTTTCAGCTCTTTGAAAGCACAGTAAAGTAACTGTCCATTCGCATGAACGGTCACAGGCAGACAGCGTTTGTTGGTAATGAAGATCACCCTGTGGCTAAACATGCCTTGGTGCACGGCCAGCACATCTTGGCGCAGTGTTATACCATCCGGGTTATCTGGATACTTTCCACCGACACCAACCTTTCAGAACTCCGGAGATGGGAACTTGCCCTTCAGCTTATTCTCTCCTCCCGTTGCCCACCTGGTCTCAATCTCCGCTAATTCAAATTCCCGCCCACTATCTTTAGCATCTTTGCTACAGTTCTGTGGACAGAACCTCTGCCTCAAGTGGTATCTCTGTCCAACTTCTTTGCTTTTTACAACTGTCTGTCTAGGTGTGTTTGCGTTTGGATATGTTTTAGTGTGTGTGTTTGTATTTGTTTACCTTCCTTTTTTTTCCCCTAAGGTAAGTCCTTCCACTACTGGGATTGGAATGACTCCTTTTCCACTTCCTTGAAACCCATATCCTTCCCTTTCTCCTCTCCTTTATTCCTCTTTTCCTGAAGAAGCGACCAATGGTTGCGAAAGCTGTTATGTGTGTTTGTGTGTGTTTTTATTTGTGTCTGTCGACGAACCTGTCCTTTGGGTAAGTCATCCGTTTTCTATTTTTATATTTGTTTATCCCACCATGAAAGTTTCCTTTTATAATTTTCTTTATATCGTGTGTTGCAGAATGATTATAGAAATGGACATATTAAATTTATAATAAAAAATTATGACATAGATGGAAAGAAAATTATTAATTATCCCCCCCCCCTTTTCACATGCTGGATAAAATTATTGTGTGTCTGTGAAGTGTAGCTATGTAATTGTATGAATTACAGTACGTGTCTTTCTGACATGTTTTTCTATTGCAGCTTGATGCAAAATTTTGAGTGGCCACCTGAAACTCTGCTGCAACCTTTTGACAATCATTTCCAAGCAATTACGTTTTTGTGAAATATCTTTGTCCGTAACATACGTTAATCAATGGAACATGACATTTAGGTTTTTTTTCCAAAGCAGACGGGGTGAGTGATTACTGTGAACTGCCACTATGGTACTTGCCAGAGTAATGGTTATATCAGTTTGTCACAACTGAATCGCACGGTATTAATTGTCAATTCAAATCGGACTCTTGAGAGCCATCTTATAGGCACAACGGAAAAGGCGTCATAACTCTGAGTGAAGGTTTTACTGGTTTCATTTTTTAAAACCCATATTCAGATTCTCTTTGCAATGCCTGTAAATTACGTAAATTCAAGGATCTTAGAGAGGGAAAATTGTCCAAATTTCTTTATTGATGCTGACTCTTAAAAAGCAAAAGCTGCAGTTTGAAACTTTCACCACAGTCACACATATTACCGATTAGTTTATTTCTACCTTGCCACGAACCTTTCTTGTATATGCTGAACGCTCGCTAGCCAAACTAACAGTGTCACACTTGATAGGATGTAGAATGGAAAAGGACACAATTGCGAGTGCTGTCCGAACTGCCACAGGGATGGGGAAAGCACCGGGGCGGCACGGAGCGCGCAAACACTCAAGTGGGGTCTGTTTCACAATAGATGAGGTGCGTTGTGGAGAACGTGCTGCTTAAATTCAGAGCACTGGCTTCGTCGATTTCGCTGTACGCATCTTGCCCATACTTATCAAACAGTCATTAGTGATTTTTTATTGCGAAATTTTGAATACTGGAAGACTAGCTTGCCGGGCCACCCATTAAAGCTTGGCGAGCCACAAGTGGCCCGCGGGCCCGCAGGTTGAATACCGTTGATCTAGTAGCACAGCTTTAAATACATAGATTTGCAACTCGGAAATATTCACATGTGTTTCTACATATTTTAAGTAAATAATGAGGGGGCGAGAAAACATGGAATTTATAGTCTACATTTAAGTGATTGTTTGGTATGATGTTTTGGCAGTGCATATTAGTGATTGTGATAATTCCTTGTGATTAGGTGAAATACAAACTGATCCACTGGCGGGTCTAACCATGATTTAATTTCAAAACACTAATCAGAATGCAGAATCTGTTGCCTGCCTCATTCCAAACAAGACAGCTGACAAATTCATGGACTTTCTTGTCTGGAATATATTGAAATGTTTTTACAAATATTTAATAATTTTCGAGTTTGTGGTTAGGTTGAACAGTAAGACAGAAATTCCTAAGCTTACAACTTGAATCCAGCTATGCAGCTGTATCATCATCATCATCATCATCATCCACTCTGTCTAATTTGTATCTCATGTTAGAATGAAACACATTTGCTTTGATTTCGAAATGAGGCATATAACTCACTCACTCACTCCCCCCCCCCTCCCTTTAAGTGTGGGGTGTGCTTGTCTCCCACCCCCCTCCCTTTTTCAGCTTAGGTTCAAGTAAATACAGTATATTATTTTTGAGAAGGATAGGTTACTTACTCACCACAGAGACGTCCAATGAGCCACAGAAAGGCACAAATAATAGACAACAGCGTTAAAGCTTTCAGCCTTTTAAGCCTTTGTCAGTTAGAGACACAAACATACGCACACACTGACACAGAAATAACCGCCGTCTCCAGCCTGTGGCCAATCTGCGCTATCCAGTGTCCTAGGTTATTGAATCCTTGCTGGAGTATACTGGTATATTCTGATAAAAGTAATGGAAATATAAAAAGAAATAAGTTCATATAAATTAAATATTTATAGTTACTTACACTAATTGTGTATTTGTTCAACGATCACTAAAATAAATCAATAAATAATGTAGGATATTACAACAAACTAGTTTTCAGCTGTTACACCATTGTCAGGTACAAAGTAATGAAATTGTCCAAATGTTTGTAAATGTAAGGGACTTAACTGCTACAGTTATCAGTTCCTAGGCTTACAAACTGCTAAAGCTAACTTATGCTAAGGACAAAACACACACACACATGCGCGCATGCAATAACTGTGCTCCATAGCAAGGCACCTTCGAGCGCTTGGCCAGTACACTGCAACACACTAATTTTGCCCTATAGTTCTAATAACACTGAACATCAAATGCAGAGATTATGGTAGAACTCGCAAAAGTAGCTGTTAAGAAAGTGCATTTTTGGATTAATCACATAGTATGAGTAGAAAAGAGAAAGGGAAATAAAGTAAATAGATAAGAATTATAAAAATGCAGTGGTCTTCTAACAAAATGTAATTTTAAGCAGCCAGCCGCGGTGGCCGAAGGGACTGAGGCGCTCCAGTCACGGTCTGCACAGCCAGTATGGTCGGGGGTTTCGAATCCCCCCCCCTCGGGCATGGATATTTATGCCGTCCTTAGTATAAGGTAGTTCATAAGTAGTTTGTAAGTTTAGGGACTGATGACCCCGTAGTTATGTCCCATAAACTATACAAACATTTGAACATTTGAATTTTAAGCATTCAAAAGCAGCATACTACCTGCCCAACAAGTCATGTAATACAGTACAAAGATGGGTCGATGATGTCGTAGTCAAGTGGTGTCACAGAAGAATATACTTCAGTATTAACAGTTAGTGTAGATTTAGTAAGGCACCAGTCAGTTTAAATAAAGTGTATATCATATTATAACAGCCAGTAGAGTGGTTAACTAGGTGCAGCCGCGGTGGAGTGGCCGAGCACAATTAAAGTTAGTAACGTTATGTCATTAGTAGGGCAATATGGTTGGTGAGACCATAAAGGTTGGAAAATATAATAAATGAATATGGAAATGAGGGGGGAGGTTGGGTTGTAGGTTTTATGGCAAAAGTAGGATAGAGGATAGGAGGCAAATATATGCAGAAATAGAATAAAACGAATCTTGCAAGTTTAGTAATCCATGGATAATCATTGGTGTAAGGTATAATATACTGGATAAGTTGATGGTAATTTAGTAAGTAGGGAGTGTTGGTGGGGTAGTATGTTAGGTAAGGCCACAAAGGATGGGAAATAATGCATGGTAAAGAAAAGAGGGGAAAATGTGGGGTTGATGTAGTTCCTGGCAGAAGTGTGATTAATAGTATAGGGAACTTGCATTGGTTGTCACTAATAATGGAGTTTGTAACGATCCAGTGGCAACTGAATAATTTGAAGAGACTTATGACTGCAGTAAAAAAAAGAAATAGTACTAAGTACCAATGAGACATTGTCTTGAAATAATAGCAATATTTTATTATGCTAGCAATCAGTTGTTATCAGGAGTGTTACCTCTGAACTGACAGAAAAATTCCACACCAAACAAGACGATGCGAGATGCATTTAATGGTAGCAATGGTGGTTCTGCAGTCAGAGGGACATGCTTCATTCTGGACAGTCGCAAACATTGGCAACACAAGCACAGTCAGTGGAGCCACACAGTATACACTTGGCCTTGAGAACTTCTAACACTGAGTGTGTTCTGGAATTACATTGATTAAAGTGTAAAATTTGTGTGTTTGTGTAGAGTGAATGCCTGTAGTTACCCACAGTATGTTGTGATAAGATTTACTTGAGTCAGGCTCTATTAAGTCCACAACTTAAAGGCACTTTGTGATGAAAGGCAGCATAAACAAATAAATGACTTAAACAAATTGATGTAATTCAACCTACAGACAGCAAGTTAGATAAATTAAATGACAAAATGAACGTCATTCTTGAGTTACACCACCTTCAAGGCTCTGAGGTCAAAAACTTAATTTTAAACAGATTGAGAAAATTTTGGAAGAATTACCAAGAGAGTCCGAAAAATTAACAATAGGAGATGAATTTTGTGATGTTTAAAGTAATCATGAACTGTTACATAAATTGGCAAGAGGTGAATTCCACAGGGTAAACAAAACAAGTTACTGAAGATCATGATAGGATTGAACACTTTTGCTGAAGTAGTGGGTGATCTGGTAAATGTTGCTCTCTTGGAACAGAAGCTAGTGGGAGTGATTGATTACCGTAAGGGGGGGGGGGGGAAGCTAAACAAGCGCGCGCATACACACGAAAACTCAACAAGGTAGACATTTGTAGACAGTAAAGAGGTTGGACAGAGACAACAGTAGAGGCCAGAGGCTCTGTCCAGAGAACCGAGACAAAGATCTTAAAGATGGTGGGCGGGAATTTGAATTTAGTGGAGGTTGAAACCAGGTGGGCAACGGGAAGAGAGAATATGCTGAAGGGCAAGTTCCCATCTCCAGAGTTCTGAAAGATTGGTGTCGGTGGGAAGTATCCAGGTAACCTGGACGGTGTAACACTGTGTCAAGATGTGCTGGCTGTGCACCAAGGCATGTTTAGCCACAGGGTGATCGTAATTACCAACAAACACTGTCTGCCTGTAACCGTTCATACGAACGGACAGTTTGTTGCTGGTTCTTCCCACAAAGAATGCTTCACAGTGCAGGCATGTCAGCTGGTAAATAACGTTGGTCCTATCGAAAGTGGCTCTGCCCTTGATTGTGTACTCCTTCCGGGTTACGAGACTGGAGTAAGTGGTGGTGGAAGGGTGCATAGGGTAGGTTTTACAATGGGCGCAGTTACATGGGTAGGAGACAGAGGGTAGAGAAGGAGGTTTGGGGATTTCATAGGGATGGACTAGGAGGTTATGAAGGTTAGGTGGGCGGCGGTAAGACACTCTCGGTGGAGTGGGAAGAATGGATCTGATTTTCAGGCAGGATTTAAGGAAGTCATATCCTTGCTGGAGAGCCACATTCAGAATACGCTCCAGTCCCGGAAAGTATCTGGTGACAAGAGGGACACTTCTGGGGTTTTTCTGTGGAAGGTTCTGAATTTGGGCGGTGAGGAAGTGGCTCTGGCAATTTGCTTTTGTACCAGATCAGGAGGATAGCTGCAGGATGTGAAAGCTGTTATTAGGTTATTGGTCCAGGGATTCGGGACTGGAGCAGACCCGTTTGCCACGAAGACCTAAGGTGTAGGGAAGGGAATGTTTGATGTGGAATGGATGGCAGCTGTCATAATGGAGGTACTGTTGTTTGTCGGTTGGTTTGATGTGCACGGATGTGTGAAGTTGGCCATTGGAGAGATGGAAGTTGACATAGAGGAAAGTGGCATGGGATTTGGAATAGGACCAGGTGAATTTGATGGGACCATAGGAGTTGAGGTTGGAGAGGAAATTTTGGAGTTCTTCTTCACTGTGAGTCCAGATAATGAAGATGTCATCAATGAATCTGTATCAAACTTGGGGTTGACAGGCTTGGGTACCCAGGAAGGCTTCCTCTAAGCGTCCCAAGAATAAGTTTGCGTTCGAGGGGGCCGTCCTGGTTCCCATGGCTGTTCCTTTTAGTTATTGGTATGTCTGGCCCTCAAAGGTGAAGAAGTTGTGGGTTAGGATGAAGCTGGCTAGGGTAATAAGGAAAGAGGTTTTAGGTAGGGTTGCAGGTGGTCAGCGTGAAAGGAAGTACTCCATCGCAGCGAGGCCCTGGGCATGCTGTTCCATTAGATTCACTTAGTCCTATTCCAAATCCCATGCCACTTTCTTCGATGTCGACCTCCATCTATCCAGTGGCCAGCTCCACACATCCATCCACATTAAACTCACCAACAAACAACAGTACCTCCACTATGACAGCTGCCATCCATTCCATATCAAACAGTCCCATCCCTACAGTTGAGGTCTTCGTGGCAAACGAGTCTGCTCCAGTGCTGAATCCCTGAACCAATACACCAATAACCTGATGACAGCCTTCATGTCCCAACATTCCTCCTGATCTGGTACAGAAGCAAATAGCCAGGGCCACTTCCTCTTCCCCTCATACCCAGAACCTCCCACACTAAAAAGTGCCCCTCTCGTCACTGGATACTTTCCAGGACTGGAACGGACTCTAAATGTGGCTCTCCAGCAAGGATACGACTTCCTTAAATCCTGCCCCGAAATCAGGTCCATTCTTCCCACTCCACCGAGTGTGTCTTTCTGCCGCCCACCTAACCTCCGTAACCTCCTAGTCCATCCCTATGAAATTCCAAAACCTCCTTCCCTACCCTCGGGCTCCTACCCATGTAACCGCCCCCGATGTAAAACCTGCCCTATGCATCCTCCCACCAGCACTTATTCCAGTCCTGCTGTGGCTAAACATGCTTTGGTGCATGGCCAGCACATCTTGGTTCAGTGTTAAACTGTCCAAGTTATATTGATATTTCCCACCGACAGCAATCTTTCAGAACTCTGGAGATGGGAACTTGCCCTTCAACATATTTTCTCTTCCCGCTACCCATCAGGTCTCAACCTTCGTTAGTTTGAAATTCCCGCCCAACATTCTACAACATCTTTGCCTCCAAATGGAAAACGGATGACTTACCCAAAGGACAGGCTCTTCGGCAGACACACACAAAATCACACACATACAAGCTTTCGCAACCATTGGTCGCTTCTTCAGGAAAAGAGGAAGAAAGGAGAGGAGAAAGGGAAGGATATGGGTTTTAAGGAAGTGGAAAAGGAGTGGTTCCAATCCCAGGAGTGGAAGGACTTACCTTAGGGGGGGGGGGGGGGGAAGGTAAACAAATACACACACACTCACACATATCCAAACGCAAACACGAAGGCAGGCATGGGGGTGAGAAATGAGTAATGTATAAGTGAGTTGAGGATGGAGGAGGGGAAGAGGTTAGCATGGGTTTAGGCAAGGATAGTGGCGGGAGGGAGGAGAGGTTATGTTAGAGGGCAAGTTCCCATCTCCATAGCTCTGAGAGACTGGTGTTTGGTGGTAGTACCCAAATGGCATCTGTGTTGTTCCTCATTACCCCATTTCCTCAATCCAGGCTGAATTACAGAAAATCTTAAAAACCTTAGCTCCGTCACAAGGTCTTACCACTGTGTGACCTTGTGGTGTTGGGCGAGAAATCCTGTGCTATCAACTGGGAAGCTAAGTAGAGATATTGTATGATTGAAAGTTTTGGGGTAGGTAATATTTTCTTATACTCTTTAATAAGTTGTTCTTGGTGGCGAATCTCTGGGGGAAGTATGTGGCACACAGCTGGGAGCCACAGAAGATGTGTAGCCAAGAGAGTACCACTAATATCCTCATGGCTCTATTAATCTGGATATCAACCTCTCGTACATGGGCAAATTTCAGCCACACAGGAGCACAATACTCAGCCAATGCATTAACCAGGGACTGAGCAGTAGTACACAGAACTTGTATGTTTGCTCTCTAAGATGATCCAGCAATTTGTTGCAAATTGTTAGTTCTGGTCTTAACTTTGAGGTGGATTTTAAAAGTGAGAGTATGATCCAATGTTAATCCCAGATATTTTGGGTGGTTATTATGTCTGAACTTCACACCACCAAGATAATTTTCTGGTTGGCAAGTTTATTATTCAAATGGAAGCAGGATACCTCTGTTTTGTTTGGATTTGGCTTTAACTTCTAGGTTCTGAATTATTCTTGGAGGGCAGTGGATAGGTCAGTATGCTGGGTTGCTAAAGCAATGTCATCAGCATAAATGAACTTCTTAGACCATGTTGCAGGTCTGTTAGCAATGTACCAGTATAGAGTGAACAAGATAGGAGCAAGAACAGACCGCAGGGGGACACCATCATTAAGCTGTCCAAAAGCACTTTCCTTATAAACCTTAATTAACCTGTGATTGAGGGTGGAATTCAAGAAGTGCAACAGAAGGGGACACGGGATGATATTGTAAAACTTCAGTAACAGTCCTGTTATCCAGACTGTGTCATAAGCTCCAGAGAGTTCATTAAAGGCTGCTGATATTTTCTTTTTATATTGATAACCTTTCTCAATGAGCGATGTCACAGAAAGGACCTGGTCACAGCAATTTCGACATCATCTGAAACCAGCTTGTGATACCGTTAAGTTACATAAGCCCATCCACCACATCAGACAGGAGAAATTGGTTTTTAATTTTACTGAAGCCAAAAGCTGCATAAAAAGCATCAATACAAATCAAATAGGATTTTTAATTTCCATGTGACTGGTGCAAAACATGTTCAATATGCTATCCACATTTTCTGCAGCCAGCTGAAATCGAGAAACAATTTGTTCCACAACTGTTTTCCCTCTTCGCCGATAATATTCTGTTATATGTTACCCACAACAACAAAAACGATTGGGAACCACTGCAGTAACTCATTAATTGTTATTGCCAAGAAATATGGGGAAGTAAGACTTGTTTTGGACTCTAGACACTTAAATAAATTTCTTGAGAGGGAGACTGATCATCCAGGAAACGTAGATGAGCTTTTACACAAGTTTGAGAATATAGAATACTGGTCAAGTCTTGATCTTATATCAGGTTTTCATCAGGTCACATTAGAGCAAAATTCCATAAGTACACTGCATTTTTGTATGGGGGAAGATGCTATGAATACTGTGTGGTTCCTTTTGGGTTAAATGTGTCGAAGGCATTCAAATTCAAAGGGTACAGGTCAAAGATCTAAAGACCATCAGTCTAACAGTTGTAAATTGTTGCAGCTGTGTTGGGAAAGTACCAGAGTTCCAAGCATTAATAGAAAGTACTGAATCTCAAATCATTTTAGGTATCAAAATCTGGCTACAATTCCAGTTGAAAATTTTTACAAAGGGGCAAATGGTGTTCAGGAAAGATAGATTGAATAAAATAGATCGTGGTGTATTTATTGCTGTCACGGGTGGTTTTTCCTGTAGTGAAATTGAAGTAGATTACTTCTATGAGTTGGTATGGGTAGAGGCTATATGTAACAACCAAAATAAATTAATAATTTGTTCTTTTTATCAACCCCCTGACTCAGACGATTCAATTGCAAAAATGTTTGAAGAAAGTTTGGATCAAATTTCGAAATTGTCCCCAAAGGATACAATTTTAATTGGTGGCATCTTTAACCCACCCTCGATATGTTGGCAAAAATACATGTTCAAAACCTTGACCTCCCAGTAACAAATAATCTGGAGATAATAAAGAGCATCAAAACAGACAAAGGTATTAGTGAACACAGAGTCCATTAACACTTTCCTGAATGAGAATTATCAGTCTTTCTAAGCTGACAATGTTAGTGTAGATCAGATGTGGCTTACATCCAAAGAAATAATATTGACAACCATTGACAGATTCATACCAGAAAAATTAACAGTAGAGGGGTCTGGTCCACTGTGGTAAACAAAACAGGTCAGATAACTGTTACAAAAGCAAAAGCATGCCAAATTTAAATGCACATAAAAATCTCAAAGACTGGCAATCTTTTACAGAAACTAAAAATTTAGCTTGAACTTAAATGCAAGAAGCTTACACTAGTTACCACAATGGTACCCTGTCATATAATTTGGTAGAGAATCATAAGAAATTCTGATTGTATGTATACTAGTGGCAAAACACAAACAATATCTTCATTACACAATTGAAATGGTGATGCTACTGATGACAGTTCTGCTAAACGAGTATTACTTAACACAGCTTTCTGAAATTCCTTCACTAGAGAAGATGAACAAATAATTCAGAATTCGTATCAAGAACAGCTGCCAGTATGCTTAATTTAGAAGTAGATGCCCCTGGAGTATTAAAACAACTTAAATCACTTAACAAAAGCAATTCTCCTTGTGCTAACTGTATACTGAGTAGGTTCCTTTCAAAGTATGCTGATGCAATATCCCTATACCCCACTATCATATACTACCGCTTGCTCAGCGAACGTTTCATATCCAAAGGATGGAAAGTTGCACAGCTCACTCCAATATTCAAGAACGGCAATACGAGTGATCCACTAAATTACAGGTCTAGATCATTGATGTCAGTTTACAACTGGGTTTTAGAACGCATACTTTCCTCAAACATTATGAACAACCTATTGTCCAGTTGTCAACACGGATTCAGAAAGTATCACTCTTGTGAAACACAGCTAGCTCTTTACTCACATGATGTGATGAGTGCTATCAACAAGGGATGTCAAATAGATTCCATATTTCTAGATTTCCGGAAAGCTTTTGGTACTGTACCTCAAAAGCATCTTGTAATCAAATTGTGTGCTTATGGAATATCGCAACAGTTGTGCAGTTGGAGTTGTGATTTCCTTTCAGAAAGTACACAGTACATTGTAATTGATGGTAAGTCATTGAATAGAAGAGAAGTGATCCCCAGTGTTCCACAGGGAAGTGCTATAGAGCCCCTACCATTCCTTGTTTTTATTAACAATTTAGGAGACAATATGAGTAGCTCTCTTGGGTTGTTTGCAGATAATGCTCTCACTTATTGATTAGTAAAGTCACCAGAAGATCAAAAGCAACTGCAAAATGATTTACATAAGATATCTGCATGGTGCAAAAAATGGCAATTGACCTTTAATAATGAGAAATGTGAAGTCATCCATATGACCACTAAAAGAAATCTGTTAAACTTCAGTTACACAATAAATTAGGCGAACTTACAGGCTGTCAGTTCTACTAAATACCTTGGAGTAAAAATTACAAAAAACTTAAATTGGAAAGATATATCATAGGGAAGGTGAACCAAAACTATGTTTCATTGGCAGAACACTTAGATGGTGCAACAGTTCTACTAAAGAAACTGCCTACACCACTTTTGTGCATCCTATTATGGAGTACTGCTGTACATTTTGGGATCCACACCAGGTGGGACTGACAGACGATTTAGAGAAAATTCAGAGAAGGGCAGCTCGGTTTGTATTATCACGATATAGGGGAGTGAGTGTCACAGAAATGAAGCACAAGTTAGAGTGGAAATCATTAAAAGAAAGGTGTTATTTGTTGTAGTGAGATCTATTTGTGAAATTTCTTTCGCCAACTTTCTCTTCTGAATGCAAACATATATTGTTAGCCCCCACCTACATAGGGAGATGTGATCATCATAATAAAAGAAGAGGAATCAAATCGAAAACAGAAAGATTTAGGTGTTGCTTTTTCACCGCGAGCTTTTAGAGAATGGAACTATAGAGAAATACCATAAAAGTTGTTTGATGAACCCTCTGCCATGCACTTCAATGTGACTTGGAGTTTCACTAAATTAAAAAAAAAAAGAAAAGAAAGAAAGGAGAAAAAAAAAAAAAAAAAAAAAAAAAAAAAAACTGGTTACTGGGACACCAAGCATTTGTATACTTTGATCATAAAGCATTAATCTATCTTTAGGAATTCAAACTGTATCAAGGCAGTATCATTAGATGGTCTATGTTCTTGCAATAATTTGATTATACCACCTATTCTAATATTAAGTCTGCAAATGTAGCCCTGTTGCTGTTCACTTCAATCTTCAAAACTACTGGATAAATCCTCATGCGGTTTTCACAAGAAACATGAGAAAAGTTTGGGTCAACATATAGAGGCATAATTTTATCAAAATTTGATGATGGAGAGGGGGGAAAAAAGAAGAAGAAGAAAAGAAGAGAAGAAAGATATTGTAATTTTGAGTGTTGTCAGCAACTGTCGTGACTGTTTGTTCAACTATTAAAAACCTCATATCTCCAAAACTACTTCACGAATTTGCATGGGTTTTTCACAGGTAACTTGAGCATAACCCTAGACAACATACAGACTTAAAAAAGGTAAAGCAGTCAACAATCTGAAGATTTGTTTGAACACCACAGTGCTTTACTAGGCATGGTCATATTTGGAGGTGGTATGCTGTTGCCTTCCTCTGACCTTCAAACTGACTCACCCAGCCAGTTATAGGGGGACCTACAGTTTAATGTGGGTTCCGAGCCCCGGTGCTACTCACGTGAGCAATACTGCCAGTGGTGAAAGAAGTGGAAAGTGACAGATAAAAAATCCCAGGACCTGGCGGGGATCGAACCTGTGACCTTTGGATTTGTAGTCTGACGCTATCACTGTGCAAGTGAGGAGACTTAGTTTCCTAAAAATCGGATCACGGACATAGGGAATATAGCAATTTGAAAATTTTTATCGATGGCCATAATGTCTGTCTGTCTGTCTCTTTGAACACGTTTACCTCCAAAACTACTTGACAAATTTTCATGGGATTTTCTCACTTAACTTGAGCATATCACGTGGTTAAATGAAGGCTTCAATAATTAAAATCAGATCAGAGAAAATAAAGTCATCATAATTTAATCATTTGTTTAAAAGCCATTGTGTATGTTTATTTGTTGAGGATAATCTCTAAAAGTACTACCCAAACTTTCATGGGTTTCCCCAAATAAATTGAGAATAGTTTGGAGAGTAACATAGGCTTCATTTCATCAAATTCAGATTAGAGGAAGAAAAGATATCGTAATTTTATGTTTTGTGTGTGTGTGTGTGTGTGTGTGTGTGTGTGTGTGTGTGTGTGTGTGTGTATCCTATGGTTATACAAATGGTGTGGTACAGCAAATCTCCAAGAGTACTGTATGAACTTTCATGGGGTTTCATAGGTCAACTGAGAGTACCTTTGGGCAGTACATAAGCTTCATTTCATCAAAATCGGATCGGGGAAGAAAACATATCGTAATTTGTAGTTTCTGATGTATGCTGTGCTTGAATTTCAGCATAGTACACCAAAGATCTGCTAGAGACGCTATTATTTACACAGTATACCAAATAACTAATTTTATTAGCATAACTAAGGTGTAATACACTGAAAAAAGGGGTACAATTTTCCTTACTGCAGCAGTGTAGAGTATTAATATTGGCAACGGCCATTGAATCCTCTTTGAAAAATCAGTCACATACAATGAGGTGAATAATTCTTTGTGTTGATAAGGAAATAAATAATTGTTGTTCCAAACAGTAAATTAATGATCCTCCTAAAGCGAATATTTTGTTGCCAACATTAACACACACAACTGCTGCCACTGCAAGTAAAATTTAACCCACGTATGACACAAAAAAAATATTTT
Source organism: Locusta migratoria (assembly GCA_026315105.1). Taxonomy (NCBI): domain Eukaryota; kingdom Metazoa; phylum Arthropoda; class Insecta; order Orthoptera; family Acrididae; genus Locusta; species Locusta migratoria. The sequence continues at coordinate 19,848,101 of CM048748.1, read as the reverse complement.
TTTTACTTGCTGTATCCCACATGGTTTGCAGTCCCACGGAAAGAAAAATAAAGGTACTTCTTTCTGCGGGTATAATTCAAATTTGAAACTTAATGACTTCCTTTATGTCTATCGATGTTTCATTTACTAAGAATTCTTTGCAAGGAAACACGAATTTAGTAGTTTCCTTTCTGATTTCGGTGTGTACTTATTACATCTTGAGTCCATTCTGTTTAGGAATGCCTAGAAAATGGTGCAGCACAGTACAGAACAAATAGAGGCCCTGTTAGTTTCATAGTGCACCAAAGAACTAATAGTTGGTGCTGCTGTAATTTTTAATTTTATTTCTTTTCTATGGTTATGCCATAGAACAGCAATGAACCACTAAAGGTGCTGTTGGTTTTGTTGTGCTGCAAAGAAACAATACCTGATCATGTTGTGTGCATTCCCACCGTAACAGAAGTATTTTGAATTAAGAGACGCAATCTTATTGCTGCAAATACAAACAAACATTGAACAGCGAGTTGCTGATTACACTTTGTATATTCACACCTTAACGACATTTCTCTGCTTCTTTTGACAGGAAACATTTGAATTTAAAACATAAAGACGTTCCTTCCATCTATTGATGCTCTAATTTGCATAAGAATTCTTTGCAAGGAAAATCAAATTTACGTAGTTCCCTTACTGATTTCGGTGTATCCTCATTACATTTTGAGTGCATTCTGTTGAGGAATGCCTCGAAAATGCCATAGTACAGGTAAGGACAAAGTGAGGTGATGTTAGTTACATAGTATACCAAATAAATAATTGTGGTGTTGCTGCATTTTTTCATTCTCATAACTATGAAGTAATACACTACAAGAAGGGGTACAATTTTAATTACGGTGACAGCATTGTGTGCTGATGTTGGCAACGGCCGTTGAATGCTTTTTCAAAAATCAGTCATGTAGAGAGAGGGGAACAATTCTTATGTTCACGACAAAATACTGGTAAATAATTTATGCTGTTCTGGTCAATAAATTAATCATCCTCCTGAAGCGAATAGTTCATTGCCAACGATAGCAAACTAAACCGCTGCCACTACAAGTAAAATTTAAACCAGGTAGGTCACACAAAATTTTTTTTCTTCCTAGCTGTATCTGATATGCTTTGCAATGTCATGGAAAGAAAAGAAGAGCATCTTTCGATGGATATAACCACTAAGTTGTACAGAGAGTAGAAATATCTACGGAGTGAGCATTGAGTTCTGTGCATCTTCTCAACATTAATCTGGAATTACCACATGATATTGAGACAAATCCACTCTTTCCACACATTTATTTGCTATTATGATTGGTTTGTGTTGCATTGGCTGCAAAGAAGCCCCACCTCCATTTCGCAGAGCAACCACATAACATGAAATAATATCTAAATAAATGTGTCACAGAAGCAACAAGAAAGCTGAGGAAGTGTTGCTAAAAGGGTCATTTACACATAGTCATATGTCTTAACTGAACAAAAAAGGCTCAATATAAAGTCAGTGATTAGCAGATTTTTCGCAATATCACGTGACATTTCCATCTTAATGTTGAGGACACAAAATCTGTTCTGCACATCTGAATGCTCTCTCCCAAGATATTTCTGCTCTGTGTCTGCCACTAGAGATAATATACACACACGAGTGACAAACTCATCAGTAACCTCCCTGCTTTCATAATTGTTTGATATAATATTGTGATTCAAACTTGTAATTACTTACTTTTGCTGTGGTCTACAGTAAGATAGAGAAAAACCTCTTCTTTTGCAGAGACTATTGTACTTAGAGTTATAATCTGACTTCTGATTATATAGTTCTATTATTTAACACCGTGGCTAGGGGAACTGAGTTTATTGACAGTGCGATCCAACAAGGATTCTGTTTTTTGCTGATGTAGGTCCGGAACCCTAAAAAACCATGATATACACAGGTCCCTCTTTAACAACCATTGCGAAGCACAGGCATATAAGCTAGTTAAATATACTAATACTGAGTGAAGAAAGTGTAATAGCTGATGTCTTAAGTAGACTTCCTGTGGCGGATGATTCCTATGATGATAGTGGTGAATGTGAAAGGGAACTCAGAATTATGTATATAAAGGTAATATAGTTGCTATAGTTCACTGTTCTGCAAGTAGCACACACATACATCAGAAAGACATGAATTCCATACTGATACCTTGCTTATATGTGGTGCTTATATTCTTACATTGAGATTGAGTTACTTTGCACATATGCTACAGCACCACCCTCAATAGCAAACATTTTTATTGCTCCTTATAGCTTAAAGTAGCAGTGAAGCTCATTGTACCATTGTCTAGAATACAAACAAGCCAACCAAAGTAGGAATTATTCCAATACATCCCTGCTCATATTTTATGGCCACAAATGGGAAATAGGGATGGATGAGCCGGGTAGCTGCGCTGGGTCTCTTAGATACACAAACTTTAAACAAATGGTAATTTAATATTTAACTGAAAAATTAATCGGGCGAAAAAAATCTTAAACTGTCCATGAAATATCTAAAACTAAAATGGCACTCAAAAGTATTTTGTAGAAAGTATTAGTTAAACTTACATAAAGTACATTTAAACAAAGTTAATTTTAAAATACTCTCAACTCCCTTAGGGCCAATTAGATTGTCTAGTAATAAAAGACAGTAGTGATTGCAACATTATTTATGCACATTAAAATAGAAATAACAGTTCTAGAAAATTGATTGGAATGTCAATAATGGAGGATAGATAACAACTCGCTGAAAATTGGCTCGCTGAGCTGCTAACAGGCACAAAAAATAGACAATCACATTCACACAACTTCAATTGTTGCCCATGGCCTTCATCAGAAAAAGGAACCCTAAAATTGTTTGAGTGATTGTGTGTATTTCTGTTTCTGATGAACACCATAGCGAAAAATTTAAGTTGTGTTAATGTGATTATTTATTTTGCATGCCTGCCAGCCTCTGTACAGTGAGTTATCTATCCTCCATTATTGAAATAACAGTTCTGATGTTTCAAAAATAATTTTTCAGTTTATATAAAATTTTATGTAAGAATTAAAACTACTTTAAAATTTGAAGAACAGTGGAAAGCTCGGGTTTTTTAAATAAGTCAAGTTGACTTTTCACCATTTCTTAAGAAGGGAGTAGCAAATTGATGCCAGTCTGAGTAGCTTCTATGATGAACACATTGGTTCTATGCATCTCATAGGTGTTCGATAACAGTTAGATCTGTCATTTAGTTTTTACATTACAAAAGTTTGACTTTTATTTGAGAACAATAATTTAATGGTCAGTGGTCTGTTTTGAATCATTGTACTGCAGAAGTTTCCAATTATGTGGCATATTTTTCTCTCAAATGGACCCATATTCCATTCTAAAATGTTACTGTATAGAAAATGATAGAGTTTGCCTTCATTTTCGAATAGAGTAGAGGTCTGCGTATGGGAGATTATACTCGCTCATATTCAGTTGAGTGTACCGCCATATTTGGGCTGGATAGTTGCATATATTGGTGCATAGTATATATTACTTGTTAATTAAAACTTGTTTTCCAGTTCACTGTTGCACACAATTTTAGGGAAAATAAATTGAATTTCAAACATATGGTAAGGATAAATTGAGCACTCACAAATTAAAATTGTTTCATCACTGAAGTACACTATAATATTTTTGCACGACATGATTGACATTACAGGCATTTAGGAAACCAGAAAAAAGTCACAGAAAATTGTAAGTGGTTAGGTGGATCTCTGTTTATGTTATAAAAATGGCTAAGAATTAATTTTTTCTGTGATGTAAGGTAATGATACCATAAGTGTATTACTCTCCAATGCAATTGGTCATCATCAACGGGAAAATTTAAATGCATTGAGGGGATTTCGGAGAGGTGTGCAATGGGGGATGTGGGATAAGCTTGTAGATCTAGATTTCGCAGATGACATCTGCTTAATGGCACAGCCCATATCGAGACATCGAAGAGAAACTGATCAGGTTACAGAGAGAAGGAGAAGTTGCAGGCCTCAAGATAAATTTTTGCAAAACCAAAGAAACGCAGATAAACTCGACCATCACCATTAGGCTGACCATTAATGGAGAGGACGTAGAGCAGGTCCAATCTTTCCTCTACCTCTGAAGTATTCACGACTACAGGAGGCGCTGAAGAGGATGTCTGTACTTGCATCCGCAAAGTGAATGATATGTTTGTCCAGCTGTACCCCGTTCGGAGAAACAGTAACACCTCAAGGAAAACCAAACTCCAGCTTTTCAATAGCAACATGAAGGTAGTTCTGATGTATAGTTGTGAAACTTGGAAAGTGACTAACCACATAAAAAACCAGGTCCAAGTTTTTATTATCGATTGTTTCCGGCATATTTTAAATGTAAGATGGCCACATATAATGACGAATGAAGATCTTTGGAGAGAGACAAATCAGCAACCAATCAATATACAGATCAAGGAAAGAAAATGGAAATGGATTGGGCATATGTTGAGAAAACCTGATGAAGCTGTTGAAAAGGTGGCATTGGACTGGAACCCTCAAAGAGTTAGGAAATGCAGTCGTCCCAAACACATCTGGAAAATAATGATCCAGAGAGAAGCTGCAGAGGATGGGAAAACCTGGAATGAAGTGAAGAGACTTGGTGAAATCACAGCAGGTGGAGAAATTTCTTTTTGGCCCTGTGTTCCAGAGAGAACGACAGGGACTACGTCAAGTAAGTCATAACCTAAATTGCAGCAATCCATAAGCTAACTTTTTTCAATGCAAGATATGACAATTAATGGCAAGAGCTAGAAAAATTGAGTCATTTCACAAAGACTGTTATGAATTATGTAAAGGTAAATGTTTCATTGAAAAGCTAATATTTCACGCTAGAATTTGTGAAAAAGAATCAGATGTTTTTACCTCTTACCTTAAAAAAGAAAACCAAATCTTTCACAGGCTCCTGTATTCTTGTTGATTCTTCACTAACTTATAAAGTAAAAGAAAACTTTAATTGTTTAACTGAAAAGACTGTGTAGAGGTGAGTGAACTGAATTCTGTAATTATAGTGATTTATAGAATTGTTGGAAATAATACAATAAAAGTGTCTTAACTTTTAGAAAATCTTCATAAAGAAAGTAGGAAGAAAATCACAATTGTTGCAGATTTCAAAATAGACGCGTTAGTCAAAACCAGTGAAGCTACAAAATTTTTTATTTGATTCAGAAATTGGTTTCATATTAAACTTTCATGAACGTGCAAGAGAATTAAATCAGTAACTTACATTAATTACAAATTATCAACCTGAAAACTGTGCTTCCGAAATTTGATAAACCTAAGCCCCAGAAATGTATATAAGAAGGAATTTCACCAAATGTAATATGGATTCTATCCACAGTGAATTTATTGCTGTAAGCTGGCCAGTAGATAACTGTAATCTATGTGCTATAAACTATAATAATTTCTTAAATTGTTTCCTAGATGCATTCAATGAATATTTACCTCCCAGAATGAAAGTGAGGAGTAAGTTGAAGTGGATTACAGCAGGAATAAAAATCCCTACTGCTAGAAAAAGACAGTTTCACAATGAACTAACGATTTTATTAAATATTTTAAACTCTGTAATGATGTATTCAGAAAAGTTGTACTGGCAACTAATAAAATGAAAAATAAAACATTCATCCCCCAACATAAAAATAAAACAAAAGCACTGTGGCGAGTTGTCCAGTCAGAATTACGAACCAAGGTCAAAAGCAAAGATACACAGAAAATTAGATCTGAAAGTGATATTGTAAGCCCAGTTCAAATGTCAAATCGTTTCAGCGTATTCTTCTTAAATTTAACAAGATCATTATTAAAAAACTAAATTTCATGTGGGTGAGATGAAATATCCACATCTATAATAAAGTTTGTATACAGTAATAGAGGATAGATAACAACTCACTGTAAAGATGCTCGCTGGGCTACTGATAGGCACCTAAAATATACAATTACAATCACACAAGTTAAATTTTTGGCCATGGTCTTCATTGGAAAAAGAAACACATACAATCACTCAGTCATAATTTTCACACAAACGTTGCCATATCTGTTCGCTCCAGCGCTACAACCATCTTTTAGTGAGTGAGTAGAGGGAAGGATGCTGTGTAAGGGTGGGGATGGAAAGTTGTGCATTGCATGATTGATTGTAAACGCTCTGACAGTTGGGAATGTGCAATGCAGCACTGGATGCAGTGAAGGGAAGAGGTGGGAGAGGATAAAAGAGAGGGCTGTGTGTGTGGAGAGAGGAGGGATTTGAAATGATAAAATATTGAAAGGGGTGACACACAGTTGGAAATTTCCCTGTCCTTGGCCAAAATATAGGCCCACATTCTATTTCCCAAGTGCTGCCTAAACCAGGAAATCCCTCCCAATGGCCTAGCCATTAAAATTATTATCTCTGGATCGCATCCCTCCTTTAACCTTCACCTTTTCAGATTCCACCAGCCCTTGTCCCTCACAAACCTAGTATTACAAAAACACATCTCTGTGGCACAGGCATTCATGAATGTCTGCTCCCTCCACAAGATATTGCCATTGTATAATTCTAATAAATACATCCCATATCCCAAACTGAATCCCTTGCACTACAGAGTTGGAGGAGGATTCCAGACAGCAACTCCATAAGGTGTCCAGCCTGATCACACCCTACTGCCACCTTGCTGCACCGCTAGCCTCCTCTTATTCCAACCAAAGCTTTCCTCCCCATGAACACCTCATAGCATCTAGACCTTGCCTTGCAGACCTTTTCCATGTTTCACATCCCCCAAAATTCCCCACGAACAATATACAACCCAAAGCCTAAACAACTCCAAAACACTGTTGTTAACCTTTCTGCCAAAATCCTCAACCCCATAGAAGTTTGTCCTATCCAAAGGTCTTACCTACAGCCTGGCACCCAAATTGAACCATGTAAGACTTGTCTAAGCCCTCCTCCTGCTGATGCCTACAGTGAAAAAAACTACATTGCCACCAATCTCTCCAATCAAAGCCAATCTAATTCCAACATTGAACCCTGCCTCTTGCAATTCATGCCACTATCTAACCATGATTCTCCCTCACTCTCACCTAACCACCCTCTGGTCGCCTTTCAGGAATTCCTCACTTCCAACCTCGCATCACCACTCTTTCCCCATGTCCCTTCCTAAGAATACCAACTTTTCAGCAGAAGAAAAAACAGCCTTACACAACCTCTAAACAGAACTTAACATAATCATCCCCCCTGCAGTCAAAAAGGTTCCACCACTGCTGTGATGAAACAGTGATTATGTAGCAGAAGACGTAAGTCAATTATCTGATTCCTCCACCTATAAGTTGTGCCACGACAACCTTATTCCAAAAGTCCCACATAACCTACAGTCCCTGCTAAAATCTTATGGTCCTTCCCAGAGCCTTTCACCTAAATCCATTTCCTTCTTCACCACAACACCCCACACAACACCCCTTTCACATGCTCCTCATAATTCATAAACCTAAGAATCCTAGACAAACAATTATGGCTGGTTAATGTACTCCTACTGAAAGAATTTCAGCCCTTGTTGATCAACACCTCCAACCAATTGTGCAAAACCTAGCCTCCAAAACTCAAGATACCAATCACTTCTCTCACCTACACCCCAATCCCCTTACCTCCTGCATCCTTACTCGTCACTTCTTTATACACCATTATTTCACATGCCTACAGTCTTACTCCTCTTGAACACCTCCATTCTTAGCCTCCAACAGACAAAAAATCCAATGCTTCATTTCTTATTACCCTGTACCTGTATGGCACCCCCTTATGCCAACCTATTTATGGGCCATCTAAAGGAAACCTTTCCAAATCCCCGGTCTGCTTCAGGTTCATTGATGACAAAGAGAATTATAAACTTGTTCTAATTCAATGAATTACTCCTCAGCCTGAAAAACTGTTCCTAAAGTTGCCCTTCAAGGTTTGGTATTGGGTCCCTACTTTTCCTTTTCTATAGAAATGATTTACCACTATCTATAGATGTCAATCCAGTTTTACTTGCTGATTGAAAATGACATTCTTGACACAATTCTAGAAAGTAACAAAAATACCTTAGAAAAACTTTAATCCTAATTCCACCAAAATGGACTTCAATTGAATGTGACTAAAACAAAAATGATGCAATATGAACATAAACCAGAAAAAGGAGTGAAATAAAAATAACTTCTAATGAGCAGGTTATCATAGAAGCAAACCATGTTAAGTTATTAGGCCTTCATCTTGAAATTGGAAGGTACATATTGAATACCTATCAAATAAACTAAATAATTTGATATTCAAATGAGTATTCTGTCAGGTGTCAGAAATATAGACACCACAAAGACAATCTACAACTGTTACTTTGAGTCAGCTATTTGTTTTGGCATAATCTTTTTCAGCAAATGTCTCAAGGAATGTGTGTTTTGCCAGACAATGGGTATCTTGTCAACCACTGTTAAAGATTTTAAAAATACTATCTATTCACCCCTCTATATATATTTATATAAGGTACTGATTTTCTTATGCAAAAACAATCTGAATATGACAAGTTCCATTTCTACAAAAACTGCAGCTTTTTATGTTAACATCAGAGTACATGGGATTAAAAACATGCAATAATATGGAACTTGGTGTACTGTAACAACTGCTCTTCACTCTCCTGTTCCAAAAATGCTACTGTTCTGTTGAAGAATTTTTTGAAAACAATTCCACTGTCTGAACAAGGGAATTAGATGTTTTCATTCTTTGTATTAATAAACATAATTAATAGTTTGAAATTGTAACTCATATAGATATATAAAATGTATTATTTACTAGCCTTAAAATGCTTGCATTGAATAACTTGACATATATCATGTACACAAATTAAATAATTTGTAAACTGTATGTCATGAGATGAATAAATAACATATAACATTTCTACAAAATCATCTGAGAAAGATTCTTGAAGCAAGGAAAAAAATATGCAAATGAAAAACTAATAATTTTCTTTTTTTTCTCTGGGAAATTGATACATTTTGTTAATATAATATGCCTATAACATGATGTGGCATAGTCTTAAATACTATTGAGTGTTTTCAAAGCATGATAAATGGAAGAGCAGTTTTATCCCTTTTCTATGAGTAGATAGATGCAAATTTTGATTGCCACATGCTCAAACAAGCATGGGGAAAACTGAATGCAGTTGCTTGTAGTGTGCCAAGTGACTACATTGACATCTACTGAACTGTCATGAAACTACATACCTATTCCAGTAAAAGCAAGTATAGGTACCAGATGCAGACGTCAAGGCTTGAGAACCACTTTTTATTCTCCCTTTGGTTTTGGTCAATGTATACACCACACATGATGAGCAGTATGCTGTGGCCTGCATTAATAAATGTAGGACTGTTACAACAGTATTTTTGATTCCATCCTTGTTGCCAAAAATACTATTTTAATAGCACTTCATTTATTAACGAAATCTATGCACTACAACCACTATTACACCTGCTAACACTGATATATGGTGAGCACTGGCAAACACTCTGAGCATCAGTGGTGAACTTATGCCAAGGTCAGTCCTGTAGCAAGCCAGCCAGTCTTTGGATGGCTTGCTGTCTGTCTGTGAAGCAGGTGCTCTCAACAGTGTCCCATACTAGCCGGCAGCATGAACTTTGTATGCTGAGGGTGTGCAGGCCACAGTGTCTGCTAGTGTACTGTGCCAGTAAAACAAATTACAAAATACTTTTGAGTTAAAGCAACATATACTTACCATGTTGTTGTATTATCTTGCCTGTTTCCTAGATATGTAACCACAGCAGTGTGAAGTTCTTGATGGATTGTCACAGTTAAATGCACTACTCTGTTGTGACTGCATGCGAACAGTACTGACAATGTAACACCACAATTATAAAATATTTTTGAGTGTTGCTGTAGCATACTTTGTTTATTTAATGAATTATTCTAAAATCACCTGGCACTTGAACTTCAATGTATCTTCATTATATGAATAAAACAGGGATAGGGCAGTTCTGTGAAAAGAAACAATTTTTGATAAATTCAGCCTGGAATAAATTTACCTATTGCGATATTTCACTACAATAACCATTCCAGATAAGTCACACTAATAGAATGTGTATTTCTGTTGCTTTGATGGGTGAAAGAACAGATAATATCATGTATTAGGAAAAACACTGCTCTCTTAGTCTAATATGAGACACATTTCATTGAGACTGACTCCTTACTTTGAGCTCATATTCTCATTGTATCACTTAATTAACACAGAAGTTTTTATTAGAACATAGATGTGTTGTAGCTTGCCAGAATCTTGGAAATGTTCACTTTTATCTAGTGTATGAATATTACATTTTAGTTGCAAAGCAGAAGACATATACTGAAATGTTTAAGAGGACACATGTTTTCTCACACACATTGTGGTGAGTGTTGACAGCCCAAAAGTAAGCTTGGTATATGCTGGTCTCATCTACTGCAATTAATAATGATGGTGGTGGTGGTGGGGGTGGGGAGGGGGCAGGAATGGGTGGTGCCTCTGACCCTGATATGGTGGCAGCACTTGATGCATCTCTGCTGGTTAGATGAGCAGTGTGTGTGTATGTATTTGTATACTGGTCAGCAGCATGGCTGGATGAAGTGACGTCACCTTCATGTGCTTTCAGCATGGGTTGGATGGTTGTGTGTACATGGCATTGTTTGACTGAGATCTAGTGCTGTATAGCATGTTACCATCCGCAGCATTAACGGATTTTCTGTAATGTGTTGTGTAATTGAGACAGCTTTGATGCAGTTTTCCACCTTACTCTATCGTGAACAAGCCTGTTCATATTCTCATAAGAATTGCAACCCACATCCATTTGAACCTGCTTACTTTCTTCATCTTTTGGTCTCCCTCTGCAATTTTTACACCAAACACTTTGCTCCAAAGCTAAATCCATTATTTCTTTTCTCCCCAATTCTATTGAGTACCTCCTCATTAGTTATGCAATTTACCCACATAATCTTCAGCATTCTTCTGTAGCACCACATTGCAAAAGTCTCTTTCCTCTAATACAACTCTAGACTCCTGACAAATGACTTCAGAAAAGACTTCCTTGAACTTGAATTAATATTCAATGGTAACAAATTTCTCTTTTTCAAATATTGCCATTCTGCATTTTATATCCTCTACAATGTGACCATCATATGTTATTTTACTGCCCAAGTAAAAAAAAAAGTAACACATTCCTTTCAACACAATGCCCATTCTGTTCAACTGAGCCTTTACTGTCTCTGACAAAATTACAATGTCATAAGCAAAACCACCCTGAACTTAAATGCCTTCACAGCTTGCTAAATGTACAAATTGAATAACATTGGAGAAAGACTACAATCCTGCCTTACTGCCTTCCCATCCAATACTTCCGTTTCATGCCTTTGGAATCTAATAATATTGGTGTCTGGTTTTTGTACAAGTTGCAGATAACCTTTTGTTTACTATATTTTACAACTGTTGACTTCAGAATTTGAAAAAGTGTATTCCAATCAAAATTGTCAAAAGCTTTCTCCAAATCTAGAAATGTGGGTTTGCCTTTCCTTAATCTATCTTCTAAGATAAGCCATATGGTGAGTATTGCCTCCCATGTTCGTACATTTCTCCTAAATCCAAACTGATCTTTCCTGAGGTTGGCTTTTACCAGATATTCAATTTTTCTGAAAATAATTGCAATAAAAATTGCAGCCATGACATATTAAACTCATGGTTCTGTAATTTTCACACATGTCTGCACCTGCTTCCCTTCCTAAAATATTGTCTCAAAGTTAATTTCCTTTGTAAAGTTCCTCTATATATTCTTTCCATCTGCCTGTTTTCCCTTCTTTGCTAAAAAATGGTTTTCCATCCATGATATTCCTAAAACCGCTTTTCTTGTTTCCAAATGTCTCTTTTATTTTCCTGTAGATGGCATATATTTTCCCCCTAGTTATATTTTCTTCTACACACTTGCATTTGCCCTCTAGCCATTTCTGCTTAGCCATTTTGCACTCCTGTCAATCTCATTTCTGAGTCATCTGTACTCCATTTTACCTACTTAACTTACAGCATTTTTATATCTTCTCCTTTCATCAGTTACATTTAGTATGTCCAGTAATATGTAAGGATATTTTTAGGTCTTACCTTTCTATATATTGGCCCTCTGCTGCTTTTCCCTATTTCGTCTCTCAAAGCTACCCATTCATCTTCTGCTGTGTCTGTGTTATCCCCCCCCCCCTCCCTGCCCCTTTCTGTCAATTGTTGCCTAAAGCTCCCTCAGAAAGTATCAAGAAATTCAGGTTTCTTCGATTTATCCTGGTCCCATCTCCTTGTATTCCTACTTTTTTGCAGTTTCTTCAGTTTGAGTCTACAGTTCATAACCAATAAGATATAGTCAGATTCTATGTCTGCTCCTAGATATGTCTTACAGTTTAAAACCTGGTTCCAAAATCTATATCTTAATGTTATAAAATCTATCTTGTAGCTTCTGGTGTCTCCTTGTCTCTTCCATGTATACAACAGTCTTTCATGATTCTTAAACCAGGTGTTTGTCTGTTATGATTAACTTATGTTCCATGCAAAATTCTAACAGGTGGCTTTCTATTTCATTCCTTTTGCCCAATCCATTATTCACCTACTACTTCCCCTCCCTTCATTGTCCTACTACTAAATTCCAGACCCCTTCACAATTAAATTTTTCTCTCTTAACTACCTGAATAATTCCCTTTACCTCCTCATACATTTCTTCGATCTCTTCATCATTAGCAGAGCTAGTTGTCATATAAACTTCTACTATGTGGTCTGTCTTGACTGTGACAATGTGATCTCTGTGTTGTTCATATTAGTTTACTTGCATTCCTATTTTCTAATTCATTCTTAGACCTACTCCTGTAATACCTACCCTCTAACTGATTTTGTGTTTTTAACCCTGTACACACATGACCAGAATCCTGTTCATATTTCCAACCAACTTCACCAATCACTATATCTAACTTTGAACTGTCCATGTCCCTTTTTTAGTTTTAGTTTTCTAACCTCCCTAACTGATTAAGGGACCTAACATTCCATGCTCCAATCCATAGGATGCCAGTGCTGTCTTTCCTGATGACCACATTGTCCTGAGTAGTCCCTGCTCACAGATCCGAATGGGGAACTATTTAACTTCAGAATATTTTATCCAAGAAGGCACCTTCATTCTTAGAGCTACATATCCTTGGGAAAAATAATGACTAGCTTCCCCTTTCTTTCAGCCATTTGCAATAACTGTGTGGCAAAGCCACACTGGCTGTGTTACAAGGTCAGTTCAGTCAATCATCCGGACAGTGTGCATGTAATTACTGAAAAGGCTACTGACCTTCTTCAGTAATCACTCATTTGTCTGCCCCTCTATAGATACCTATGGTACATCATCAGTGAGGCACAGAAGTCAGACTCACCTCGGCTCCATAGGGACAGGTCTGCATTGTAGCACAGAGAATGTTCTGTCTGCTGGTCACAACTTTCTCTCAAGTGGCACTGCTCCAAAAGTTAAGTTGCAGCTGCAAAAGAAGCATGGCAATCCAAGGGAGCCCATAATGCAATTTCTGAAACTAGCATAACTGGTCGCACAGCTAAGACAGTGTTTTGTTGGTGAGTATTGTTCATATATTACCTATCTGAGCTGTTGTTATAGGGTGCACAATAGGTGCTGGAGCAGGTCAGATTTTGCATTTTCATGTTGTTTTTTTTTGTATGGGTAGTACATGAATGACATCACTAATGATGTCAGTATTCTCTGCTAAAGGGCAAATTAATGTTACAAATTGAATGTTATCCCTATAAAGTAAAGATACATCGAGCTGTCATGAATGAAGTGCTGATTGTCTCAACCAAAAGAGTGGCAGCAGGTTGTAGATTACATTAGATGTATTTTTTGATCCAGTTGATCCTGATTGAGAAAATTCTTTCGGATGAAGAACATGTCAGAACAGAATACATGATGTATACCTACGAAAAGAAAGCATATGTGTTAATGTATCTTCTACAGATCCCAAATGCAATTGCCCTTGTGGATGTGGAATTGGTCAGGAAAAAAATTATCTTAAGAATATATTATAACAATGGAAAATCCGATAGGAATATCAATAATGGAGGATAGGTAAAAACTCACCATAACATCTACATCTATAACCATACTCCGCAAGCCACCTGACGGTGTGTGGCGGAGGGTACCCTGAGTACCACTATCGATTTTCCCTCCTATTCCAGTCACGTATTGTTCACGGAAAGAAGGATTGTCGGTATGCCTCTGTGTGGGCTCTAATCTCTCTGATTTTATCCTCATGGTCTCTTCGTGAGATATACGTAGGAGGGAGCAATATACTGCTAGACTCCTCAGTAAAGGTATGTTCTCGACACTTCGACAAAAGCCCATACCGAGTGACAGAGCGTCTCTCCTGCAGAGTCTTCCACTGGAGTTTATCGATCATCTCCGTAACGCTTTCACGATTACCAAATGATCCTGTAATGAATGGTGCTGCTCTCCGTTGGATCTTCTCTACCTCCTCTATCAATTCCACCTGATATGGATCCCACACCAGTGAGCAGTATTCAAGCTGTGGACGAACAAGTGTACTGTAACCTACTTCCTTTGTTTTCGGACTGCATTTCCTTAGTATTCTTCCAATGAATCTAAGTCTGGCATCTGCTTTACCGATGATTGATTTTATATGGTCGTTCCATTTTAAATCCCTCCCAGATACTTTATGGAATTAACTGCTTCAAGTTGCTGCTCTGCTATAGTGTGACTGAATGATATAGGATCTTTCTTTCAGTGTATTCACAGCACATTATACTTGTCTACATTGAGATTTAATTGCCATTCCCTGCACCATGCGTCAATTCTATGCAGATCCTCCTGCATCTCAATACAATTTTCCATTGTTACAACCTCTCTATATACTATAGCATCATCCGCAAAAAGCCTCAGTGAACTTCTGATGTTATCCGCAAGGTCATTTATATATATTGTGAACGGCAACGGACCCACGACACTCCCCTGTGGCACACCTGACATAACTCCTACTTCAGAAGACTTCTCTCCTTTGAGAATGACCTGCTGCTTTCTGTTATCTAGGAATTCCTCAATCCAATCACACAATTGGTCTGATAGACCATATGCTCTCACTTTGTTCATTATCATTTGTGGGGAACTGTATCAAAGGCCTTGCAGAAGTCGAGAAACACAGCATCTACCTGAAAACCCGTGTCTATGGCCCTCTGAGTCTCGTGGACGAATAGCACAAGCTGGGTTTCACACGAACGCCTTTTTTGAAACCCATGCTGATTCCTACAGAGCAGATTCCTAGTCTCGAGAAATGTCATTATATTTGAACATAAAACATGTTCCAAAATTCTACAACTGAGCGACGTTAGAGATATAGGCCTATAGTTCTGCACATCTGTTCAAGGACCCTTCTTGAAAATGGGGATGACCTGAGCCATTTTCCAATCTTTCGGAACGATATACTGTTCTAGAGAACTACGATACACCACTGCGAGAAGGGGGGCCAGTTCCTTCACGTACTCTGTAAAAACGAACTGGTATCCCATCAGGCCCTGCGGCCTTTCCTCTTTTGAGCGATTTTAATTGTTTTTCTATCCCTCTGTCAGTTATTTTGATATCTGTCATTTTGAAATCTGTGCGGCAATCTAGGGAAGGAACTACAGTGCAATCTTCCTCTGTGAAACAGCTTTGGAAAAATACATTTAGTAATTCTGCCTTTAGAGTGTCCTCCTCTGTTTCAATGCCATTTAAGTCACAGAGTGTCTGGACACTTTGTTTTGATCCACCTACCGTTTTGACATAAGACCAAAATTTCTTAGGATTTTCAGCCTAGTCAGTACAAAGAACTCTACTTTCGAATTCGTTGAACGCCTCTCGCATAGCCCTCCTCATGCTACATTTCGCTTCGTGTAATTTTTGTTTGTCTACAAGGCTTTGGCTACGTTTATGTTTGCAGCGAAGTTCCCTTTGCTTCCGTAGCAGCTTTCTAATTCGGTTGGCTCCTTCGGTTGGCTCCTTTCCATCTCTTACGAACTTACTAGGTACATACTCATCTAATGCATATTGTATGATGGCTTTGAACTTAGACCACTGTTCCTCAACACCATCTGTACTTAAAATAAAACTTCTGAGCTGAGCCATCAAGTACTCTGAAATCCCCTTTTTGTTACTTTTTCCGAACAGAAAAATCTTCCTACATTTTTTAATATTTCTATTTACGGCTGAAATTACCGATGCTGTAACCACTTTATGATCGCTGATTCCCTGTTCCGCATTAACTGTTCCGAATAGTTCGGGCCTGTTTGTCACCAGAAGGTCTAATATGTTATCACCACGAGTTGGTTCTCTGTTTAACTGCTCAAGGTAGTTTTCAGATAATGCACTCAAAACAATTTCACTGGATTCTTTGTCCCTGCCACCTGTAATAAACGTTTGAGTCTCCCAATCTATATCAGGTAAATTAAAATCTCCTCCCAAAACTATAGCATGATCGGGAAATCTACTCAAAATATCTTCCAAATTTTCCTTCAGGTGTTCTGCCACAACAGCTGCTGAGCCAGGAGGCCTATAGAAGCATCCGATTACCATGTTCGAGCCTCCTTTAACTGTGACCGTCACCCAAATTATTTCACACTTTGGATCTCCGTCTATTTCCTTCGATACTAGTGCACTTTTTATCGCTATAAAAACGCCTCCCCCTTCACTGTCCAGCCTATCTCTGCGGTAAATATTCCAGTTTGAGTTTAGAATCTCATTACTGTTTATATCTGGTTTCAGCCAACTTTCCGTCCCTAGTACTATGTGGGCGTTGTGATCGTTTATTATTGAGAGCAATTCTGGGACCTTTCTATAGACGCTCCTGCAGTTAAGTACTACTACATTGATCAGTTCCTTCCCTGTTGTGTTCTGCATACTGCTACCTTGTCGCAGCTCAGAAGGCAACTTGTCGGGCCTAGGGAGGGAATTCTCTAACCTAAAAAACCCCCATGTGCACTCCACACGTACTCCGCTACCGTTGTAGCCGCTTCCTGCGTGTAGTGCATGCCTGACCTATTCAGGGGAACCCTACATTTCTCCACCCGATAGCGGAGGTCGAGAAATTTGCAGCCCAGATCTTTGCAGAATCGTCTGAGCCTCTGGTTTAAGCCTTCCACTCGGCTCCAAACCAGAGGAACGCGATCGGTTCTGGGAACAACACTGCAAATAGTTAGCTCAGATTCCACCCCGCAAGCGAGGCTTTCTGCCTTCACCAACTCCGCCAACCGCCTGTATGAACTGAGGATGACCTCTGAACCCAACTGGCAGGAGTCATTGGTGCTGACAGGAGCAACAATTTGCAGTCGGGTGCACCCAGTGCTCTCTATCACCGCCGGAAGGGCCTCCTCCACATCTCGGATGAGACCCCCCGGCAAGCAAACAGAGTGTACACTGGCCTTCGTCCCCGCCCTTTCCACTATCTCCCTAAGGGCCTCCATCACCTGCCTAACATTGGAGCTACCGATCCCTAATAAACCCCTCCCCCCGTGTGCCTGCTCGGACCTTGCTGAAGGAGCGGCCACATGCTCACTCACAGGCAGAGCGGGCGATGCCACACGGCCAGGCTCCCCTTTGAGCCTCCGCCTCGAGCGACGCGAACGCCGTTGAACCTGCCATTCCCCTGGGGAAGAGGGTGGCCCAACCGGGTCCAGTACACGCAAAGATGTCTCGACAGCAGGGACAGTGGGTGAAGCATGTGACACCTGAGGTGCCCCATGCGACGCAACGAACTCCCCACTGATGCTACAGTCCGAGACAGCAGCCTGAAGGCGGCTGATCGCGGACATCAGCACGCTCAGCTGTTCGCGAACGGCGGCCAGCCCCTCCTGCGCCCGTACGCAGCAGTCACACATCCTATCCATCCTAACAAATCAACAATTTATTGTAGAGATTAAGTAATCGACTTGTAACAAGACCGATAATTCACTACAGGTGACTAATAGCTGACTAAACAGTGGTTACTAGAAACTTCTTGTTGTAAACAATAGAAATTAGCGAAAACCGTCTCTGGACTGAAATCAAAATATACTTAGAAATCACTGCTCTTTACGTAAAAGATCTACACAAAATATATAAGCTCCTAAACCAAAGAAAAGCTGCAGGAGACTGAAAAACATGCACAAACAACGGTATTTATCAAAATACGAGAGAATGTACTCTTAAAACAGTAACACAAACGAAAACTTTCAA
Source organism: Locusta migratoria (assembly GCA_026315105.1). Taxonomy (NCBI): domain Eukaryota; kingdom Metazoa; phylum Arthropoda; class Insecta; order Orthoptera; family Acrididae; genus Locusta; species Locusta migratoria. The sequence goes on along the minus strand of CM048748.1, from coordinate 19,829,816 downwards.
GTAGATGACAAGAAGACTTAAAAACAGAAGCACTAAACGAAAATTAAGAAATTAACTGTCAACAAAATTTCACGAAAATTAAATTACTTAGCGCTCTGTACGATACAGCAGCGGCAGCAGCAGGCACTGAACTGAGCTGCTGAGAGACATGAAAATAGATAATCATATAAACACGACTTAAATTTTCAGCCATGGCCTTCATCAGAAAAAGAAACACAAACATTCATGCAATCACTCAGAGAACTGTACACACACAACATACACAGCAGTTGTTGCGTGAATGTATGTGTTTCTTTTTATGACAAAGGCCATGGCAGAAAATTTGTGTTTATGTGATAATCTATTTTTGTATCTGTCAGCAGTTCAGTGAGCCTCTTTATTGTGAGTTGTTATGTATCCTCCATTATTGATATTATCTTAAGAATTTTTACATTTTAAAGGACATAAAACTTATTACCACCTACTAATATATAATTTTAACACTGGTTTACAGTGATCATATTACTGCACAAAATTTGTACTTAAGTCAGACTGAACACAATATTCACATTTGTGAATATTATATACAATAACATAAATCAGTCACTTCTGGTAAGGAATTAATCAATAGAGTAGAAGGAGTTGGCCACCAAAAAATCCTTTAGTCTCTTTTCAAATTGAACTTTATTGTGGGTTAAATTTTTTATGGCTGCTGGCATATTATTGAAAATGTGAATTGATAAATATTGGACATCTTTCTGAGCCAAAGTAAGTGACTTTAAATCTTCATGCAAATTATTATTGTTTCCAGTATTGATCCCATGGACTGAGCTATTGGTTTGAAAAAAATTCATTAGACAATAAATGTATTGGAGAGCAGTAGTAAGTATCCCCAAATCTTTAAATAGCCCTCTACAGGAGGATGTACTTGAGTTGATATCACAAATGATTTGTAACACACATTTTTAAGCTCTGAAAACTTTAGCTTGGCTTGATAAGTTACCCCAAAAAATAATCCCATATGACATTATGGTGTGAAAGTAGACATAATATGCTAGCTTTTTTTCATTTATATATCTCCTACATCTGACAACATTTGTGTAGCAAACAGGGACTTTTTTAGGTGCTTCAGCAGTTCTGTGGTATGCTCTTCCCAGTTACATTTATTATCCAGCTCCAATCCTAAGAATTTGGCACTTTCAACTTCTTCTAATCCTTGTTATCATACTCTGGGCATATACTAACACAAAACCTTTTACAATTCCTAAACTCCATACATATGCTTTTTCAAGGTTTAGCGACAGAGAATTGGCTAAGTATCATTTATTAATGTCCCTGAAAATTTCATTAGCTGATCTTTCTAAGGCTATATTTGATTTACTATTTCACAGAGGCTGTTGTGTGAAACAATAAAACTGATAAAGTGACATGGAGTATTCACAGTGAGGTTGTGAATCAGTTAATCACAGTGCAGGGTCTGTCACACTTATCCAAACATGATTGTTTGATTCCTTAAGAGCGTTTGGTACACGGTGGGTAGTGGAGTCACATTATTGTTCACATATAGTCTCACCTGACCTGGAGAAACATTAACAGATGCATTTGTTGGAAAATCTTATACAAAGTCCAGAAGGAGATTGTTTGAGAGAAGCCATATTTGAGATGTGCAAATACCTGTAGTAATACAAAGTATGTATTTGAGCAATGGTTGACAGTCATTGCATTTGACTACATTGATGAGGTACATTGCTGACATTAATAATTGAGGCCCAATCTCAAGGTGCTCATGATGTGATGTAACAAGATGGCTACATTGTTACAGTGCATTGTCAGAAAATGTTTTTTGATTGTATTACGTGACTGTCCGAATCACTAATGTGCTGCATGGATAGTAGCATATATCAAGATGACCCATTGCTGAGACAAATATTTTACCACACTGTAAGATACAAACACATCTGTGAAGGGTGAGCACTTATGTGTCACAGCCATTAGGAAAAATTCTCAGTGCCTTTATATAGGTGGGGGTAAAGCAAATTTCAAAAGAATGTTGGAAAACTTCATGTTCTATATCACTGGAAAAAAAAGTTGCAGCTGTCAACAGAAGTTTACATTAGGTGAGTTTATGCAGTGAATAATAAGAAGGAATATCCATGATCTCCATGTGGAAAATAATTTTTCAACAATGTCAAACTTTTTGTGATATGAATGACACGACTCTTTGGTGAGCTTTTGAAAATTGTACTTCAATTACAAAAAGTTCAGTAAATAACCTCTGCTGATGACAAATAATCAAGTAGGAGGAAAGTATGTAAGTCACAGCAAATAAGACACTTGTGAAACACTGTATGGACTATTTATTACCTTGATGAGGGCTTGGTGGTGCAAATCACTACAAAAAGTTTTGATGGCTGGAAAAAAAATTGCATTATACATTAGAAAAATATACCAGCATAAAAATTTTAACTAACAAATAAAGTGCTAATCAGCAAGCTGAATTTAAAGTTATTTGTTTACTCTTCTATAAAATGTGCCAGATATTCTGCAGTCCTATTGTCAGTGTTGTTTCTAAACATGAGACGAACTGGTTGGTGTTAGTAAGAAGCTGGATAATCACCTTGAGTAATGTCAAATTATACGAATAGGCTGCAAACATGTGTTGGGAGAGCCCAAGTGTCACATACTAGATTTACCAAAGGCACCTCCTGCATCAACAGGATGCAAACGCAAATGGGTTGTAGTCTGTAATTCAAATGTAATATGAGTAAGGAAATTGCAGCAAGGAACAAAAAGGAATACCAAATGCACTCAGTGTGTATGCCTGGGGGCCTTATTCAACATTTTAAAGAGGCTTTTCTGGAAGCCACTGAAGGAACACAGTGCAACTGACTGAACATTGTTGGAACAAGTGTCGCCTGTCATCTGACCTGTGAGGTCATAATTTCATCATTCCTGTGACTGTCAAAGAAGATGGAGAAGACTAAACTTTATACATGCAGTTCCAGCAAAGGTCTCAAAATTTACAGCATTGCCCCCGTAACTGATCACTGTCCCTTGGTTAACAGTCAAGTGGAAGGATTAAATCATAGATTTCAAAGGTGGTGTGACAATCTACACTGTAACATTCTGGACTTGTGCTGTTGCATTGAAAAGTGCAGAGTCCCACTAAATTCGTCAGGTGTGCAATACACATTAGAAGGAAGAAAGGAAGATTAGGGTTTAACATCCTGTCATCACCATGGTTATTAGAGACGGAACTACACATCAGTTGCTCAGATAGCTGACTATATGGGATGTACGTGTGGGATGTGAAAAATACCGAGTAGCACCATGGCTTGGAACCCACATTAAACTGTAGGTCCCCATATAACTGGCTGGAAAGTTGGCTCAAAGGTCAGAGGAAGACAACAGCATATCACCTCCAAACAGGACCATGAGTAAAGCACTGTGGTGTTCAAAGCAATCTTTGGATTGTTGGCTGCTTTACCTTTACCTTATTGGATGAACACGAGGAGGATTTTTGGATTAGGTATCTCCCCCCAATCCAGTCCTGATAAGAACTGTAGAAATACAGCATTAAAGTAAGATCTAAAGGAATGCCCCTCTTCAGACAAGAACAGGGGTGCAAAAGTCTTACTTCACAATACTGCACATACCTACAAAACAGTCTACATAGCAAGCATATGGCGCTCTATATATAACTATGATTTATGGAGGCTGTCCCCTACCACTCAAACCACTGATACTCCAATCAGAAAGTCATTTTAGCCACACTAAAAAGTTTTACATTCTTCCTGTATGGCGTTGTAAAGTCTCCATGAAATGTTTGAGGTGCCCGTCAATTTGTGAATTTCATCCTTCTCTCTGCCTTTCAAGCTTGTGAAATAGATTGCTAAACTGCCTCTTTTTCTGCAAATAGACTGGACCTGTGAAATTTCTTTTATCTTTAAACAGTGTTGTCACCACCATTCTGCAGAATAATGCTGAATCACAGCACTAAATGAAATTTCTTGCAGTACTAAGTATTTCTGAGAATAACTTAGGAAAGCCAAGACTGGATGAGTCTCAGCCCACAGGTCTGACTCGTGCAGTTTGTCACACTGTGGGTAATGGTGATGTAGGGAATAGATGACCAAGCAGTGGACAGCAGAACAGTTCATGGCACTGTATACAGTTCCTGTAGAGTACCTTTTAAAGCAACAGAGATTAATGGATAGCAGGTGTAAAACAAGCATAGGCCTATAAGAAAGAGAGATGATAATGATGAAAGAAAAGTGTATTGGCTGTTTATTTCATTCTATTTAATTATTAAGGGTGCAATGCAAGAAACCTTCAATGGTCACTATAGTAGAATATCATTAATGGCATTAAGAAACAACTGAAATCGTGAAAACTGAACAAAGTTTTGGGGCCCAGTGTAATCTTTACAAAGTTCTATACCAAAATATACAGCCAAGTTAAGCCTTCTTTTATGTATAGTCCATAATCAAACTCTCAAACAAAAATGGTGCCCAGTAGTTGGAACAAAGCACAGATCACACATGTTTAAAGGATCAAAAATCCTTGACATCAAATTGTTGTAGGACTTAAAATATATTTCAAGATCCAACATAATGAGATTATCTCAAACAAAATGTCTTTGTCCATGCTAACCAACATGGTTTCCAAAAACATCTACATCCATAATCTGAAAGCCTTCGAAGTGCAACAGCTGGAGGTGATGATTGTATGACTGTGTTGTGTGCCTGATGGACTTTCCATTATTAATTCTTAGTTTTTTCTTTTCCTTTTTTTTAACGTTGCAAAAAATGATCCACCTAATCACTTATAATTTTCGTAACCTTTTTTCTGGTAGACAAATTTGAGGCTTCCTAAATGTCTGTGACATTGTTCATAGCATGTTAAATACTTCAGTGTAATGTAAGTGATTTATAGTCTCCTTTCTGAATAATTGAATCGCCCCATATCCATATCATTCCATTTCTCTCTGCAGGTTATACTGTATTAATGCATGCCTGCAGAAGTTTGGAGACATTTGATATTGATGTAGTCTAAAATTGCAGACAACAGAGAACTGATGTCAAGTTTCTACTATAAAACTAATGTCATCTGTGAAACTTTCAAATGGTTGCATTTTTTATGATTTTTTATTTTTTATTTGGGTAGAGCATTGGGCACTATGATGCATGAATATTAGTGTTTGGCTGAACTAAACAGGATGTGAGTACAGTTCCAATGGCTGGTGGCAGTAATGTGTATCAAATGCAGTATTAGTAACAGCTGCAAATACGTACAGCTGTCGTGGCGGGCTAGCTAGGCGAGGCCGCATGTGCCCCACTTGAATTACGCGACTGAGCCCAGATCGAGTGGCAGCCTGCTTCTAGCATTCATACTTGAAACAGCTGCATCTGAGTGAGAGTGCGGTGCACTCGAGCAAGTACGAGTGAGCAAAATCCCCAATATGCACACTTCTACTACTATGATTCCTTAGATCCCTGATGACACTGTGCCTACAGGTTCCCACATCCCAGCCAGTCAATAGTTGACTGGCAATAATTAGCCAACTGTGGTGGGGTCAGGAAACTCTAGGCAGAAAGCAAAATTGTATAATGGCTTAAGGCAATCCCTTGCACCCCAGCAAGAGTTTTGAGGTGTTACCTGTTGTACTGGCTGCCTCATCTTTTGCAACAGTAGCTGATCCTTCTGAGAGGTCTGGGCAGTTAGAAAGGGTGGGTTTGCTTGTTACTGAGAGCTCCAGTGTTAGGTTGTTAAAGTAGCCCCTTAAGGAAATAGTGGTTAGGTTAGAGAAGGCCAGTGTGCATTGTTTGATTGTTGGGTAACTCATTGAAGATATGGCTGTGATACAGAGCAATGGGTGCATCTGGCTGCAAATCATTGCTCATGTCAGCACCAGTGACTTATGGTGCTTGGATTCAGATGTAATCTTCAGTTCCTCCAGGTGGCTGGTAGATTTGGTGAAGACAGCTAGCCTTTCTGCAGGGATAGAAGCAGAGTTATCAATTTGTAGCATCATTCCCAGAATTGATCGTAGTCCTCTGGTTAGGAGCCAAGTAAAAGTCTTAAACTAGAGGATCAGACGATTATGTGGTGATCCTGAATGAAAAGTTCTCAACCTCCACTTTTGGGTCAAGAAAAAAAGTAAGATTCCTCTGAATAGGTCAGCCACGCACTACATGCAGGAAGTGGCTACTAGGGTAGTGGAGTACATGTGGAGTGCACACGAGGTAAGTGCTGTAGCATGCAGCCACAGTTACAGTATGCGTAGTTTCCTCATGGAGGGTGATCCTGTTCCTCATACGTCATACCCAAGCACCCTCTCCTGCCATAGTAACTGGTAATGTTGCATCTGATTCTCTTTGTAGTGGATGTGATGAGCATTGTACACAATGATTCAGTTGCTGACATGTGATTACTTATGGAAAGGAAAATGGTAATGGATGGCGGGCAGCAAGGTTGTGTCAGGAGACCTATCTTTGCCAACAACAACAACCACAGCATTAAATGTTTGCAACAATGTTTATCCTTTTGTCTGAGACAGGGTCATTTAAGGAAGCAGGAAATTATGAAGAATGTGCCAGAAATGTTCAGGCACAAAACCTGGAGGATAATGTGATTAATATTGTGGAAGGCAATCACCGTGTCAGTACCAGGCAGTTAACCCACCAATGCAGGGTAAGCCAGACAAGGGTGTGGAACATTTTCAATGAGAATTGTTGCTACCTGTATCACTTACATTATACACAGGTCTTACAAGCAACAGATTTTCCACATCGGGGCCAATTTTGTCAATGATTCTGGATTTGTGACATCCATCCTATTCACAGATGAGACCACCTTTACACTGTGTGATATCTTCAACTTTCATAACAGTCGTTTGTGGGATTGTATGCGGAATTCCTGTGGCAGAGTAACAGTGAATCAGCAGTATAGGAACAATTGGAATGTGTGAGTCAGAATAGCTGGCGACCGTACTTTGGGGCCAGTCTTTCTTCCACATCACCTAACAGGCCAGAACTATCAGTGTTTCTTGTGGTGACCTTGCCTCTCTTGCTGGAAGAAGTGTCATTGATAATTCAAAGGGTTATGCAGCTGCTACATGATGGTGCTCCAGCCCACTTGGCCATCAATGTCCAGACACATCTCAGTAGTGTCTTCCCTGCTCTACGGATTGGACGAGGAGGCCCAGTTGCATTGCCTGCTCATTCACTGGATCCCAGTGTGTGTGATATCTGGTTATGAGGACATAAAAAGTATTTTGTATGCAGAACCCATTACAGATGTGGAGACACTGGAGTAGCATATTCATGCTACCTTTGATACTGTTCAGATACAGCCTAGGCTGATTGAATGCATGAGATAGAACATTCTACCATGTGTTAAGGCAATGGAAAACATTTTCATTACATTCTGTAACTGTTGCTGCATGGTACAATGTGTATTAGACTGCAGTCTATGTAACAAATTATGATTGAATAAATGGTCTCTAGCATGAAAATCATGCATTTCTGGACACAAGTTCATTAGTCTTTTTTTTTCCAGTATCCTGTCCTCAATCAGTGCCTACAATTTGTACACAGTGGGGAAAAAAATCAGCCTGTATGAACACAGCCGAAGTCTTGAAGCAAGGCAAGAATCAAACAGTGTCAATATGATGGCCATTTGAGATATGTTCGATGACTGAAAGCAAGTTCTGTACTGACTTGGCAGAAAATACTAAGAAATTGTAGTCCTACATGTCAAATCAGTAAGTGGGTTGAAACCGTGTCCAGACACTCAATGATCATAATGGTATTGAAACAGAGGATGACACACAAAATGCCAAAACAGGCTGCTAAATGTCATTTTCCAAGCTGTTTCACAGAGGAAGATTGCATTCTTGTTCCCCCTCCAAACATTAGTAAGGATAGCAAAATGGCAGATATTGAAACAAATGTCAGAGTGACAGAATGGCAACTAAAATCACAACTAAAATCTGATGAGATACCAATTTGGTTTTACACAGGGTATGCAAAGGAACTTGCCCCACTTCTAGTAGCAGTGTACTGTAGGTCTCTAGGGGAGTGAAGTTTTCTTGAAGATTACGAAAAAGTGCAGGTCATTCCCATTGCTGAGAATGGACATCAATCAGATTCACAAATCCTCAATGTCAGTCTGTTTCAGAATCCCAGAACAAATTCTATGTTTGAGAAGTATGACATTTATGGAGACCAGAAATCTCATCTGTAGGAATCAACACGGTTTTCAAAAACAACGATTCTGTAAAACCCTGATTCATCCAAGATACCCAGATAGCAATAGATACAGGTTGCAGGTAGATACCACGTTTCTTGACGTCCGTAAGGCATTCAATGCGGTTCTGCACTGTCGCCCAACGAAGAAAGTGGTGTGAGCATATGAAATATCAGGCCAACTGTATTACTGGATTGAAGAGTTTCTAGCTAACAGAACTCAATGTGTCATTCCAAATTTAGAGTAGTCTTCATATGTGAAAGTGATTTCACCCCGCCTCAAGGGAGTGTTACAGAATCTTTGCTTATCTCGTAGATAATATTGGACATTCAATGAGGCTATTGTAGATGATGCTGTAGTATATCGAGAGATCACAACACTGGAGAGGGGAGGTGAAATGCAGGATGATCAGCAGCATATTGACGCATGGTGCAGGGAATAGAAACATAAACAAGTTTAAAGTGCTCTGTTTACATAGAAAGACAAGTCCTGTATTGTATAACTGTGCAATAATAAGACAACCACTGCAGTTCGATTACAATTGACGTTTGTCACGTGGCACTATAGTGTCGCCATATCAGCTGCTGGCTACTGCTTGGCTACGGGCAACACTCAACCACGGCAGAGCATTTCACAACTGCTGTTAATATGCTACATAGAGCAATGTTGGAAGAGACCACTGAGACTTTCGTAGGGAATGCCACTCTAACTGCAGCCTAGCAGTGTGCCACGTATTCGAGTAGACAACAGTCAAACATCTGTGACAGTACTAAGGTCATAATTGTTTCTTTCACAGTGATTAACACTAGCCTGGATGAGTGATCTGAAGTCAGAATACATTTAGTTTCAGCGTTAAAAGCAAACTGTAATTCCATGTCATCACTGGTCACTGAAAATATCCTCATGATGGTTTGTAACTACATGAACTACTGTGTCACATACTGATAACCAGTGCAACTTGATACTTAGTTACTGGTTATGAACAACAAAGGCAAATTAAATAAATAAAAGAATGACAGGAAAAAAGAAAAAAAAACTAGAACAAATGCAGTATAAAAGTGAATACTATTATGAAAATGATGTGGTAAGGAATTAGAAATGAAAGTCTAATTTAACCAATCAACTGAGTTACAATAACAAAGTCATTTTGATTAGGTTTACATATAAAAACATTATTGTCATCGATGAGATTTGAACCAACCACCTTCAGCATAAAAAACAACCTTACCACTATGCCTTCTCACAATTTGAAGTCTTTCAAAACACTTCACAAAAGTCATACAAAGAATATATAAAGTAAACCAACACTATAGCACAAATTGTACAAAAAGATCCAGATTGTGTAATGTTTGCTTAGTGTTGTGTATGAAAGATATGTATTTCATTAGCAATGTTCAGTTATTTTCTGTGTTGTCATTAGGTGCAATGAAATATGAAATAAAAAGGACAGTCACATGAATTACGATCAAAACACATCAAGAAAGGGAGCCGAACAAGAAACTACAAGTAAATCGACCTGTTGTGGCAGTTTGGCAACAGCAAACAGTTTGGACATGACTTTGAACCCTCTGATTGGGAGAAGCAGCACCAATGTTTGAAGTGTCAACTGGCAAGTTATGTTAATAAACTATAAAAGCAGTTACTTCCATAAAATATATGTACATAGACGTAAGGAGTGGTTTGTACTGGCCCAACCTTATAAAATTAATCATGGGTAAGGCAAATGCCAGACTGAGATTCTCTGAAAGATTCCTCAGGAAATGTAGTCCATTAACAAAGGAAGTAGGTTGGAAAACATTCTTCAGCCAATGCTTGATTACTGCTCACCAGTGTTAATCTGTCCCAGGCAGAGTTAATAGAAGGTATAGAGAAAATCCAACAGAGAGCAGCACGCTTTGTCAAGGTCTCGTTTAGTAAGCCCAAAAACATCACAGAGATCAGTAAATTCCAGTGGCAAATACTACAAGAGGTATGTTCTGTATCTTGGTATGGAGTCCTGTCAAAGTTCCAAGAGCATATGTTTCTCAGGGAGTCAACCAATATATTGCTTCCTCCTAAGTATATCTTGTGAAAAGATCCAGGATAAAAGTAGAGATATTAGAGCCCACACAGACTTGCTACTGGTCAACTCCTTGTACTCCACTGACAAATTTTTTAATATAGGGAAATTATGTATTGTATGAATTAATATTGGTAATTTTATTACTTCAGCAAATAAATAAAATGGAAAAGAAGGAGATATGTTCAACATCCATGAGGATCTCCTCAATACAGACCTATGGAACAAACAGCTAACCTAATCTAATACTGGCAATATTTTCTTTTCTGCAAACCACACAGAACTGAAATAGGAGGAAAAAGTGAAAATAGTACACAATGCACACTCTGTCATATACTTGAGTATGGCTGTAGATACAGATGGTTTATGCTGCCTTTTTGAAATTTGACGCCAGGCCTAGTGGTCTCAAGGTAAAGCGTTAGACTGGAAATCAAAGGGTGATGGGTTCGAAACCTAATCTGATAATGGAATTTTTAAGCCTGTGTTTTAACCCAGCCTTCACCTCTCAATGATGTGAGGAGTCACAGAAATGACACATGGTTCAGATTCCATGGTAAACTGTATGTCCCCTTGTCCTGATTGGATAATCGGTGTAGGATAAGGACATGCAAGTCACCAAAGCGGCGTCCAGTTAAAAAGACTTGCACCAGGCCACAGGAAATTATTTTATTCTTATATTTGGCAAAGAGCTGTAAATAATAGGGTGATTACATTGAAGGTGTGTAATTTTAAGTATCTCTCTTTATAAGGTCATATCAGAGAAATATAATAGTTATAATTACTTTGTAGGTAGCCCTTGAGAAATAACAGGGGATACAGAACAGGGCAACATGAATGGTCATAGGTTTGTTTGATTTGTGGAAACATGACTTAAAAATGCTGAGGAAACTAAACTGACAGACTCTTCAAGTTACACATAAACACCTTCAGGGCAAGATTAACATATTGACTGCCATATGCTTTGTTAAATGGCTAGGATAGGTCAGGCAAGGCTGGCCACATGGCATTTGTCATGAACCACGCTGTGGCTTAATTTACAAAAATAGGCCTATGCAAAAAACTGACATCACATCTGATTATAAGAATTCCATTTGAAACGTATAAAGCACTCGGTGGACAAGGAAATTTAAATGTCCATGGTGCACTGCAAATTCAGTTTCATTTAACTTATTTGGACCTTTGTCAAGTACAATATAGAAAGGACAGCAAGAATTTCGTGAGAAATAAAATTAACAGTAGTGTTGTAAAGTATTCCCCAATCTGTCTGGAGGAATTCACTGAAACATACTTGAAAAAAGTTATGCACAAAAATCCAACAATCTTAACATTACAATAGAACCATACAATTGTAACAGTAAGATCATATTCAGCAGCAAAAATGATTACAACAGATTTTATTTAATTCACCCTTCTATCCTGCAAAAATTTATTAAAAACAACCAATATTACATTTCCTGCTCAAAAGTTTCAGTAAATTTCATTGTACAATGGGGCACAAAAAGATTACCCAGCCCGAATAATTTTAAAGTCCAAGAACAGAGCATTGCGCATGCCCAATCTCATACACATGAGTGTTGCCAAGTCCAACGGTCTGTGCAGCTTCAGCTTGCTGTTTACATTGTCAAATAGAAGCAATGCAAAGGTTAAGATACAAAATATGTCAAGATTCATTGTACTTTAACTCACAAAAAATTTACTTTGGAAAACATTATTTGAACACTTCGAAATGACAGAGGCATAAGAATTCCGCATGGGTACATTTGCTACTACAAACTGCTTCTCATGTATGTTTCATTGTGTGAGTGGACAGGCTGATGGTTTATGAATGCAATGGGCATGCATTCGAATCCCTTTTCATACCTCTTGCAGGTGGACTTGGGGTAAAGCACTCAACTGGAAACCAAAGGGTCACAGGTTTGAAACCTGGTCTTCAGAGGATTTTTTTCAGTCTGCACTTTAACCCATCCTTCACCTCTTAATGATGCGAGGTGTCGCCAGAAATGACACGTTTGGATTTCACTTTAAACTGTAGGTCCACTTTCCCCAGTTGGATAACTGGGATAGGCTAGAGACACACAAGTCGCCGAAGTGGCATCCAGTTGAAAGACTTGCACCAGGCCAATGAGCCACACGAAATTATTATTATATTGAAAATTGATTTATTTTGTTTGTAATTACTTTATTTGTCTCATTGTTTAAAGATTAGGTTATTACAAAATAGAATATTTTTAAGAATGTGAAATATAGAAGAACCTATAATTGCACAATTCATAGCGAATTAATGTTAAAAAAAATATTACCTGCATACATTCATAAACCGTCAGCCTATCCACTCAGCCAACAAAACACATGTAGGAAGCAGTTCATTGTAGTAAATCTAGCCACATGGAGATCTTACACCTCAACTGTTTCTACATGCTTGAATAATGTTTTCAAAAATATATGATATGTGTGTTAACCTATGATGAATCGCGACATATACTGTATCCTAACTAATGAATTACTTCTATTTCATGGTGTAAATACCAAGCTGAAGCTCCAAAGACTGCTAGAGTTGGAAATACACGCACTTCGGAACTAGGGCAAGCACAATGCTCTGTTCCTGAACTTTAAATTATTTGGGCCAAATAACCTATTTGTCCCCCATTGTACATTAATTGGGTGTGCTATCATACTGAGTGTGACTACCAGTTTTCCATTTCATTGCCTTTACTAAGAACAAAAAATGAATGTTTTAATGTGAGTACACACCTAGTTTTCATTGTTTGCTGATGAATAGTTACTTATCACACATTTTAACAGTGGCATTGTGCTAGTATGATAACTACACTCCACCACAGCCTCATAAAGGTTGCAGCTACTAACACATTTGTTTTCTGAACTCTTAACTAACAGAAACAGAAGTATTCATTTCTAATTATATACTATATAAACAAACATGTTCTGTCATTTCACTTGTGCTTTCTCCATGGCATAGCTACAACAATGAGTTCAATAACAGCATCTTACATTTGACATTATAGCAATGAAACAACTAATCAGAGAATAATGAAAATCTGTCTGCAAAGAGAAAAAAAAAAATTCTACCTTTCAATTGTGCAAAGGAAACTTTCTTCTAATTGCTAGTTTCTATGACATTTCAAAGTTTGCACTCACCTTAAGCTGCAATATTCCTATTCCAAACAAAAGCAACATTTTCTGCCATTGTTGCAATATACAACACACCAGTGGCGAATCCAGAATTGTAGTCTTTAAAAAAAAAAAAAAAAAAAAAAAAAAAAAAAAAAAAAAAAAAAAGAGAGAGAGAGAGAGAGAGAGAGAGAGAGAGAGAGAGTTGCCATACAGCATTGGGAGGATTGATCCATTTCTATTTTCTTTCCCCTCTCTCTCTCTAGGTGGAGGTTCGAGGAGGGTCTGGGGAGGGCTGCAGCATGGTCTCCGGGGGTTTGAGGAACGTCTGCAGCCCGACATCCCCCCCCCCCTCCCTCCCCTGGATACGCCACTGCAACACACTGATGGCCCTCAAGCAGTGTACCCAGAATATGAGCTCAAATTAAGAGGTTAATCATTATGAGATGGTCAATAGTTCTACTGATTCATTTTTTCCCCCCTATAACAATGTGGATCACCTGGGTGATAAAAAAAATCTTTTCTCCATTCTTGTGCAATTGAACATTTTTCAGACCTCTGTTAGCAAACATTAACTGGTTGCAACAGTGTCCAGTGGTCCACATAAATATGTGCATGTATCTTAGAGAACTTTAGGCATCAGTGGAAAACGAAATTATAATTGTGTGTTATATTTTCAACTACAATATATGTGAAAAACATCAATGCAAGGAAAGTTTTCTATGGCACCAGCATGTTGCAAAATATAATATCTTCAATAAGGAAGTCATTAAACCTCTTTATGTGGGAGAGTGTGTACAAAATTGTTTTCTGTAGCCAACAGGCTGTGTATGGAAAGGAAAGGGGGGATGTTGGGGCTCCAGATATCTCACAGTATTTTAATTCCAAAACAAGGCAAAACATTTAAACATAATGTTAGAAGACATAATGTGGGAGCCTACTTGCCAAAGATGATGACCAAAAGAAATGGTGAACTCAACTGAAATTGGCTGAAATGAACAATGTGGCAGAGTGGCTGAGTTACTTGATCTACATGCTGTACAATTTGAATTTCTCTTATGTCACTTAAGTTAAATTTCATGGCAGAGCCTTTGCAAAAGATGTGATTGATTTCCTATGCTTTCTTCATTCGGTCTGAATTCATGCCCCAGATTAATCTTTTTATTCATTAAAAAATAGATGAAGTACACTTACCAGGCGAAGGGGCACAGGCAGTAATAGCAACAAATAAACACACAGACACACACACACACACACACACACACACACACACACACACACACACACAATGCTAGCTTTCGCAGCCTAGCTGCTTCATCAGGCAGAAGGGAAGGAGAGGGAAAAGGAAATGATGAGGGTTTTAAGGAAGGGGGTAAGGAGCCATTCCAATCCCGGGACAGGAAAGACTTACCTTGGGGGAAAAAATGGAGGGTAAATAAATGCACACACACCCACACATTTACACAGACACAAGTACACTTAGGCAGACATACTGTAGAACTGTAGAAAGCAACAGCTTTCTACAGCTTTCTACAGTTCTACAGTATGTCTGCCTAAGTGTACTTGTGTCTGTGTGAATGTGTGGGTGTGTGTGCATTTATTTACCCTCCATTTTTTCCCCCAAGGTAAGTCTTTCCTGTCCCGGGATTGGAATGGCTCCTTACCCCCTTCCTTAAAACCCTCATCATTTCCTTTTCCCTCTCCTTCCCTTCTGCCTGATGAAGCAGCTAGGCTGCGAAAGCTAGCATTTTTGTGTGTGTGTGTGTCTGTGTGTTTATTTGTTGCTATTACTGCCTGTGCCCCTTCGCCTGGTAAGTGTACTTCATCTATTTTTTACGTATATTTTTCCTGTTAGGAATTTTTCCTCTACAATATTTTTATTCATTAAGAGATACTACATTCTGAACTTGTTTCTTCATTCCTATAGGGATTCCAGTCTTGCATCACCTTCTGTTCCACTTATTAAACTGAAAAGATAAAAAACTTTTGGTATGTTTGGAAGTATCAAAAAGAGGAATTATAATAATGTGCAAGAATACAGCCACACTGGCACATTAGGAATGAGTAACAAAGTTTAAAGAGATAATTTCTGAATGCTGGGAATGTATACACTTACAAAATCTTTAGAGAAATTTATGAATGTTTTCTTCAGTATGTCAAAAAAGAAATCATACCACTAACCTTTAAAGCTGAGAATATGTAGTTGATTCCCGCCCCCCCCCCTCTTGATTATTCATCAAATACACTGAATCCAAAACAGGTGCAATAGTGTAATTTGTGATTTTTTTAAGGAAAGAATGAAGACTAGTTCTGTTACAAAGGTTGTGTTGAATGATACTCCTTCCTTTATTGCACGAACTCATCTGCGTTCATTTTAAAATTAATTTTCTGAATGCTTTAAATTTTTATCAAAGACTGAGCGCTTTTTTTTTCTTTTCACTTAAGGTTAACAGCAGTTCTGTGAACTGAGTCATTTTTTAAATTTATACAGGTTTCATAACAAATGATAAAAGATTAATGGGTTTGTATGACAATTGTATTACAACTTGTCTTGATTTTTAAAATAGAGTTTTGTTTATAAACATCTTAACAATACCATAAAATTGCTTTCAGTATTCTTGGAGAAATAATGTAGCAACAGAGTAGCATCAGAGTCCAGCTACATTTAGTTTAGAGTATCAGCATTACTTTCACTGCATACGGTCGGCACTTTTAAAACTACATAAACAATCTTTTTCAGTTCTATGTAACAACAATGAGCACTTTTGGTAAAAAATATCGGCAACTTATTTTCATCTATTCCAACGACATATTTCATGAAACGTACTAGCAAACACTTTCACAACTTTTACACGCATTATACACATATTCTTTGCACACCTCTCTATTAAATTACTTATGTGCTAATTGATTTTAAGAATTGCTGTTTTGATAACAGGAAGCAGTCTTTCAATAAATAATACAGTAAAAGTGTCAGAAAACAAAGTGACTAAGTACACTTAAAGAGCAAAGAATTTTGCTATAAAACAACAACTAGTTGAAACTAGAATAACTAGCTGCTGAATTTTTAGAGTGTGTTTCTTTTATGAAATGTTGCAAATTCTTTGCCACAGTATTAAAAAGAAACAAGATAAAATAGCATAGACACTACACTCAATATGTATCATGAAAACAGATATACAATCTAAAATTGCTTGTTAACATGAAGACTTTTTTTTGCAAAATAAATATTTTGGTTAAAAATCAACATATTTTCACATTTTCCTTTGACAGGATCAGTTGCTGTGATGATTTACTGCTATTGTGTTGACTGTGAATATAGTGTCACTGACAATATTTTTTAAATATATCTGTACTCTCTAGATCACTTTTTTATGTTTTTAAGGCTTAAGACAATATTGTACCTTACACATTTCAAGAAATTGTCAAACTTCTTTTCTTCTACAAAACATTCTTTGTTATTTACACATGGTGTTCGCATACATATTGTAGTGTCTACTTTCTTTTTTTCTTTTGTTAAAAACAATATCTTTTAGGAGTCCACCTGCTTGTAATTGAGAATTTCATATGCTTCTCATTTATTGCTTTAAATCTGCCTAGCTTCATGTCAGTAATTTAAAGAAGTCAGTTTCCCACTATTTGTTTCAAGGTAACAGATATATTATTTACAGAAGCAGTTCTGAGTATTATAAAAATGGCTGTAATATAAAAAACATGAAAGCTAGCATGTGTTTCAAGTTTTCCATGGCAGAAAATTTTCAAGTAAATTCAGAATGAGCAGTCAGTTTTCACATCTAATATTCATGTTGCTGTCTACCATAACTGTTCACAGAGTAAACAAACAAAAGTATTTGTTGTATACAAGGTGCCACAAATTCACTGAAAATTATATAATCTTAAAGTGAGAAAAATAAACTTCAGAATAAATTGAGGTTAAATTATTGAGTTATAAACATTTTTCATCCCAAATGGATCGTAATATATAGTGGATTATTTCATTTAAAAAAGCCACTTTCATTTTTTTAATAAACATTTGACTGTTTGAAAATATCTATGAACAAATATAGAACCATCTCAACAAGAACTCTGTATCTATTCCTAATAATGGTCCTGCCATTAAGGATAAATATATATTTTGTGTATATATTCTCTTTACATTTAGGCCTAGTTTTACTTTTCTATGAATATAACCTAATAAAATATTCTATTACACCACATGTACTGTAAAACAGGTTGGGTGTAAAAAACGCAGCTCCCTATTAACTTTATTGAGCACCCTAAGTTAAAGCTATATTATTTTGTATCTTCTAATATTGCACAATTTCTAGCTTTCACTTGAACATATGTCTTTCACAGTTGCTATTGGCAAAATCATTGTGATGGAAAGAATCTGGTTAAATCACTGTCCGAGCACCAGAAAATGATGTACAATTTTATATGAGTTACAGCTTTGCAGTGCAGTCTCTGAAAGTCAGTAGGAATAGAGCACTATTTCTGTCTAAATGAAAACAAAAAATAATGAAAAAGATAATTAAGCATCTCAGTTTTACTATTGTTTATGAGCCAGAGTACCTGGCAACACAATGGACTATCAGCAACGCGCACTTGTCACTGGAAGGCAGTATCCTTTTGGAAGGTATCAGACTTGTGGAACGCTGGGCGACTCATCGGCAACTCTTGTGATGCAGCAAAACTATTTTCAGATTTGGGACGAGGAAGATTTAGTCTGTGTAAAGTTTTCCCTAACTCGTGCAAGTTGCGTCCCAACTCGTGTATGCTTTTGTCACTCGAACCATGTTCAACAGATTCTTCTGAGGTATTTACATGTTCTGCTTGTTCTGCTAGTGCATTCACAACAGCATTTATGGTTTTACTTTCACTGCCCATATCTTCTTCTCTGTGAGAGACAAGATTGGGGTTTTTTCCAATCTTGTTCAGTCTGGAAAAAAAAAAGGTAAAATGAGAGACAACACATGGAGTGTCATATGCAACATAGGTTTGTTTATTTATCTCCTTTAAAAATTATCAACTTAACACTTTCAAACTGCTGATAATAAAGTATAATAACATAATATAAAAATTTGATTTTGCTACATTACATATTGATAATAATTTGTATAAATTTAATAATGGAAAGTCCAGGTTGGAATTAATAATATAGCGAGGACAGTTTACAACTCCCCGCAAAGACATGGCGATGAGCTGCAACAGGCACATACAAAAGACACACACATACATCACTTTCAGCTATCGGCCATGGCCTTCTTCAGAAAATAGAACACTCACACAATCACACAGGCACACAACACAGTCATATAACCATCACCTCCGACTGCCGCACTTTGAATCACGGTCCACAGCGAATCAGGGACGGGAGGGGAGAGGGGATAGGAAGGTTACGTCAAGGGGGTGGGGATGGGAATAACGAGATGCAGCTTAGGAATGGAGTGGGCAGGCGGGTGAGGGGAGAAAATAAAATAAAATAAAGTAAAATAAATATATATAGAAAATGTGTGCACACTGCAAGTACACAAGACCACACAAACACACACGCACACACGCACGTACGCGCGCACACACACACACACACACACACACACACACACACACACACACACACACACACGTACGCACACACGCACATGATCGCACATTCACACACCACTCAAAATAGGCGAGGTTTGGGATAGAGAGGTAGGAACTGTAAGGTGTGTGTGTGTGTGTGTGTGTGTGTGTGTGTGTGTGTGTGTGTGTGTGTGTGTGTGTGTGTGTGTGTGGTCTTGTGTACTTGCAGTGTGTACGGATTTATTTTACTTTATTTTATTTTCTCCCCTCACCCTCCTCCCCACTCTATTCCTAAGCTGCATCTCGTTATTCCCATCTAACCCATCCCCACCACCGTGACGTAACCTTCCTATCCCCTCTCCCCTCCCGTCCCTGATTCGCTGTGGACCGTGATTCAAAGTGCGGCAGTCGGAGGTGATGGTTATATGACTGTGTTGTGTGCCTGTGTGATTGCGTGAGTGTTCTATTTTCTGAAGAAGGCCATGGCCAATAGCTGAATGTGTTGCATGTGTGTGTCTTTTGTATGTGCCTGTTGCAGCTCGTCGCCACATCTTTGTGGTGAGTTGTAAACTGTCCTCACTATATTATTAATTAGTATAAATTTAATAATATGAGGATAGGCAGAAACTCACCGTAAAGACAACTGCTAGGCTTCACACCGGTATATGGACATGACAAGCACATTCACACAACTTAAATTTCATTCACAGCCTTCGTAAGAAAAAGAGCATACATTCATTCACACAGTCACTCATGCACACATTATAGCCATTTCCAACGATTCCAACAGTGAATGGGGAGGGGGTGAGGGGAAGGAGGAGGAAAGATGCAGGGTAAAGGGTGAGAGTAGAACATTCCACAGCACTTAATGGATCATAGAGATACGGATAGGCTGAACTGTGAGATGCACCTTGCAATGCAGTAAAGGCAGTGGGGTGGGGAAATGATAAGAGAAAGTGCAGAGAAGAGAAAAAAGGTGGCAAACAGTTGGGAGAGAGACTCGAGTTGGGAGAATGAGTAAGGAAAAACTATTACGTGTGGGATATAGGGGCAATATGTTACTTTACAATGTTATCTCAATCTAAGGTAATCTATTATCCCTACACCTTATGTGTAATAGCACCCTCCCTCTCCCATATACCTCATCACATGTCAAGTCTATCATAGTGGCTGCAGATAGCAGTTATGGTGGATTAGTAATTCTCTTCTTCTGAGGAAGGCAGTGGCTGAAAATATGACTCTTTTCTACATGCCTGTCTGTGGATCAGCAATTGCCTTTATTTTCAAAATTTCTTGATCATAAAAAAGAAGTTTGAGTTCCAGTTCAGCAAAGAGTTTTGAACTGTTAGAAATTCTCAAAACATGGTCACATTCTGTTGGACAGGGAGAAATAGCCTTTCTGCTTACCTTTTGTTAAGTTATATTATGAATCGTTCTACACCTTTAAAGATTCTCCTTCTTGTTGGGATCCCAGAATATGACAAGTGAAGGAATGAAGAATAAACCAATAAACATCTGTCTTCCCCGCAATTATAATTGTCTGTACAGGCCTCAGAAGTTGCACTTCCTTCAGAGTGTCACTCAGAACACAGCAGCTGGAGACAACAGCTGTGTGTTAGTGAGCTGTGCCTGTGACTGTGTGAATGAGAGTGTGTTCTATCCTGATGAAGGCTATGGCCGAAAGCTTTGAGTTGCATGTATGTGAATGCCTGTCTATAGCTCTATGATTGTCTTTGTGGTGACTTTCAAGCTACTGCCAAAAATCAACGTAGTTTACTGCAGCAAAGACAGAACCCAAATGCATTCAAATTAAATATATATCATATTAAATCATTGTTTGTCTGTGTAGCAAAAATTAGTTCATATTAATTTTTTTGTCTGTGTGTGCTGGTGGGAAAATACAAGACCGATTTTTAACCCATTTGGGACAGGGTGGAGAAAATAAAACTGGCCTGGGCGAGTGGATACACTTGGAAGTTTAATGTATGCATGTAACCATAGCACATGTACACCTGTCACATGATGCACACTAGTTCACAGGGTACTGCGGATTGTGTTAGTGTGAGTGGACCGTGCGAAGGGGATGATGTTACTAACTGTGGAACAGCAGGTGTGTGTTCGGGAAGCTATGTGATTTGTGAAATTGGTGTGGTCAACTGCTTAATCCAAAAATGGTATCAGACAGGATCTGCTTTGAACAAGTCAAAGAACATTCTGAAACATGCTCACATACCAGAAAATGTGCCTGCAGTTTAGCAGAAAATGCATCTGAGTCCTGCCAAATCAACCTGATGCCTGTCACAATAAACCAGCATATCATGGCGATAATGCGAATGAATACTCAATCTGCATCTGCAAATGCCTCCCTGCTGGCAGTCTGTTGTTTATCGATCAGAGCCAGCAGATGTCTCAATGACTTCAGTTTTGTGAATGGCTGATCACTGAGATAACAATGAATGATTTGGAAATAGATCTGTTCTTTATGTTTGATGAAAATTGCTTCACCTTGAGGATTATGTCAATACCCGGAATCACAAGTTATGGCAAGCAGATAAGCATAACTTCCAAGAAATTCCATTGCTTGATCAGCAGGTTGGTGTTTGATGTGAAGTGTCTCCAAGTCACATTATTGGTCCCATCTTTCTTCATCAGCTGCCAAATTAGGCACTTTACATTGCTGACATTTTGAAACCATGTGTGGGTTCATTAACAGAGGAACAAAATATCCACAGTTACTTCCAACAGGATGGGGCAACTGACTGCACAGCTGGCTGAACCTTGGAGAACATTTACACAATTCTGACATAGTTGTTTGCCGATGTCTGCTGTGTTTTTTTCATCCTGGAAATCTGTTGTCCAGGACTCTTTTATTTACACACATCATATAAATGTGACTTACCTTGTTATTGCACTAATGCCTTCAATGTATTAACATGTTGACAGCCACGGCCAAAATGAGTAAACTGCTCCCAGAAGCCATGTTAAGCAGTTCATACAGTTTGATTCGTCATCTCATTTGAAGTCCAACTGTATAATCGAAACTTTAAAAATAACATTTTTGGCGGGAAAATGGGGCGTGCAAGTTATCTCGTAGTTGGCGTATGGAGTAGAAACTCCAGCTCAGACGCCAGCTACGAGATAACTTGTTGTCAACAATCAGAGACCAGCTTGAGAATTTTGAAGTACATTTGACAATACGACACATGTCATTGCTGTAACCGCGTCAGTATTTATTCAGTCTTCATTGTAGATACTTAACTGACATTTATTGTTATCTGTGTTCAATTTTCCTCATAAAATGGCTAGTAACAAGAGGAAACTGAGTGATGTAGAACTTGAACAGCTAGCTAACATGGATGAATCGCAGTGGAACGAATTTATGGATGAATTCTCCGATGGGGGAAGTCTCTATGAACCATCTTCATTTGAGCACTGAAGTGAGAATTCAGATGCAGACAGCAGTGAATGCAATGAAGATGAGCAGGTTGGTACAACAGCAGCCAATACAAGTAACAGTGATGAGTGGAATGACATTCCTCAAGATCCACCAGTGTTTGTGTTCAACGAGAATGTGGGACTGAAATTAGACTTACAAAATTTTGGTATCAATGCACTTGTTGATTTGTTTTTTTTTTTTTTTTTTTTTTTTTCTGACAGGTTCCTAACGTTGTTATGTGAACAAACAAATCTATATGCAAGACAGGAAGCAGAAAAACAGGGTGGGAGAAGATCAGCAAGGCTTTCCAGATGGAGGGATACAGATGTTGCAGAAATAAAAGTATTTCTTGGTCTGTTGCTGCTCATGGGATCTTGTTGTTTTCCATCGACAGAACATTACTGGAGTGGAAATCCTTTTTACAATCTCACATTCTGGAGATCTATTATAAGTAGAAACAGATTTCAGCTATTATTGAGATATCTACACTTCTCAGACAACTCATTATATTCTAATGATCGACTCTACAAAATTAGACCAGATTTGGACCATTTCAATAACATTCGTTTCATGAGCAGCAATTATGTACCAGACAAGAATCTCTGCATAGACGAATCAATGGTTTTGTGGCGCGGCCGTCTATTTTTCAGACAGTA
This sequence comes from Locusta migratoria, assembly GCA_026315105.1. Classification (NCBI taxonomy): domain Eukaryota; kingdom Metazoa; phylum Arthropoda; class Insecta; order Orthoptera; family Acrididae; genus Locusta; species Locusta migratoria. The sequence continues at coordinate 19,806,742 of CM048748.1, read as the reverse complement.
TATCAAGAACAAGAAACACAAGTATGGTGTAAAACTTTATGAGCTCTGTGAATCTAATGGTGTTTTCTCAAAATAAAAATCTACTGTGGCAAGTCAGAGAAGAACGCTAAAATGGGCCATGCGACTGATGTAGTTTTACACCTTATAGAATCTCTCTTGAAGAAAGGATATGTGTTTCGTATGGACAATTTTTATAATTCTGTATTACTTACAAAACTCCTGTCGGCTTACAAAACCTATGTATGGAACATTACGTAACAACAGAAAGGAAAACCCAAAATCATTAGTTGCTATGAAGCTGAAGAAAGGTCAGATGGCATGGAAAAGAAAGGACAATATTGTTGTTTGCAAATGGAAGGACAGAAGGGACGTTCTGACCATTTCTAATATGCATTGTGCTGAAATGGTGGAAGTTCGCAATTGAAATGGCAAAGTTGTCTTGACACCAAACTTTGTCAGGAACTACAACAATGGCATGGCAGTAGTTGATCAGTCAGATCAAATGCTGTCGTATTATTCAGCATTGCGAAAAACTGTTAGATGACCAAAAAAGCTTACTCTACACATAACAGAAATTTATCTTCAGAATGCTCATCGTTTCTATAATCAGACAGCAGGAACGAGTATCAAGTCTCTAGCTTTTAGAGAAAAATTTATTCAGGCATTGATTGGGAATAGGATGCAAGACACCCAGAAGAAAAGCAAAGGCAGCTTTCATTATTTAGAGGCAATACCACCCACAGAGAGAAAACTGCGGCCAACAAAGCCATGCAGAGTGTGCACACAACAAAAGAAATTCTGTGAATCGCGATACTTTTGTCCCATTTGTGAAGAAAAACCGTTTTTTTTTTTTTTTTTTTTTTTTTTTTTTTTTTTGCGTAGAAGAGTGCTTCAAGACATATCATCAATAAAGAAAAGACTTTGTTTTCATTGCCATTAGCGAGGCAAAGCATACATTTTACGTTTAAAGCTAAAATATTTGTTTGATCATTTGTATGAACTTTTCTGTTACTTTATTCAAACTGTAAAATTAAAAATCCTGTTCCACCACGCGAAGATGATTTACTTTACCTGTCCCCAACGCCCAAGACCTGTAAATCGCATGTATTTGCTACGAATGTTCTCGTATCTGACTTTATGTAGGAACTCGTTTCCTACGAGTTAACTTGTATTGGGCGCCAGTGGCCAGTTCGGCACATATGAGATAACTCGTAGTTGGCAGTCAACGTGTTAAGTTCCACATCATTATGAAGTGTCGTATTCATGATCTATGGAACAAGTATTAATCTACTCTAATTTAATCTAATCTTGTCATAAGTTAAATGTGAAAAGCAGGCGGATGCCTGTAAGCAGAATATTGTACTTTTATTTCAAAAATATTGCTCAGGACTGTTCAAGCATTTGTTCTACTCTGACAAAAGATACTGAATGGCTGATTTGCAAAACATCCTGAGATTTTCCTGTGAATCAAAGTCTTCTCTAGCTCATCAAAAAATGGCACAAATCAAGACAGTACTGTATTGAAAGACCTCGTTGACTCTATTCACTGTTTGGAACTTTGCATTGTTGTGGAGCAGAATAGCCCACTGAGTCATTTTGATCTCATTGTTTTGTAAAGGGTAGTCAAGGTTTGTAGTATCTTGTGTTTTCATCATACAAGAAGATAGGTACAATCTTTCCTGACCTTGGATTTTTGTTGCTGACACCAACTCTGTACAATCCAATCATTTTTTACTCGAGCTCAAAGTGATAACACCATGTCTTGTCTTATCTCTAGTATCTACTCTTCACAGAAACTTATTTGGTAATGCTATTCTTTTGAAGCCTCCATTTCACCATTTTCAAAATGACCAAAAACGTGCTGATGGTTAATGTATGTCCATGCTTACTCTGCTGTCACTTGAGTCCTTTTAATGTCACTTTCAGAACAGAGAAAGTGACTTATTCCACAGAACATGACATCCTGATTCTTTCAATAGTTTCTCATCCTACAGCTTCCTTTTGCCTGGTAAACTGCAGCAACTCAATATGGAATGGCTTCAACTAATCACAGGAATTCTCCTCTTGGAATAGTTAGCCATAATGACTATATAACCCCCCAGAATTGCAAATGTGTTGTTGGTGCAGTACTTTGAGCATCAAATGACCTCTCAATTACACTGAAGAGCCAAAGAAACTGGTACAGTCATGAATATGCAAACACAAATATATGAAAACACTCAGAGGATGGTGAAGTGATTGGCAACACCTGTATAAGACAACAGGTATTTGGTGCAGGTGCTAGATCAGTTACGTTATCACAATTTAAGTGAGTTTGAATGTGATTTTATTGTTGGCACCTGAGAGATGGAACACAGCGTCTTCAAAATAGTGATCACTTGGGGATTTTCCTAATAACGACTATTTCACGAATGCATCGTGAATATCGGAAATACAGTAAAACATCAAATCAACATGGCAAATTGCTGTGGATTTTATTGCTTGGCCATGAAAAAATGTCAACATGCGAACCATTCAAAGAAACTTCATCAATATGCAGTTTTGGATCTGAAGGCCCACCTTGCAGACTGCATAACACAAAGCTTTATCCCTTGCCTGGCCCCTTAAAGCTGACATTGGACTGTTGATGACTGGAAATATGTTGCCTGGTTTGACAAGAGATTTCCTCCCCCTCATACTCTTATTGATTTATGGACAGCCCTCCAGGATACATGCCATAAATCCCCTCCAGAACTAATTTAGACATTAATCCAGCTCATGCCATGTTGTGTTGCAGGACCCTACATGATATTAGGCAGGAGTAACAGTTCCTTTGGCACTTTAGTGTATATGCCATAAATGTTTGATGGGATTCATGATGGATGATTTGAGTGGCCAAATCATTTCCTGAAACTGTCCATACTGTTCTTCAAACCAGTTGTGAACAATTGCATCATCAACCATATTTTTTTTTTTTTTTTTTATTTTATTTATTTATTTATTTATTTTTTTTTTTGGGAAGGGGGAGGGGGGGACTTGAAGTCCATCAAAGGCTACAGATGTTGTGCAGTAAGCTTAAGGTAACCATTTGCAGTCTATGATTGATTCAGTTGGACCAGAGGTTTTAATCCATTCCACATGGAAACAGACCATACTATTATGGAGCCACATTCAACATGCACATGACTGTATATGGTCTGCACCACAGTTGAACCCAAAGATCAGTTCTTATGAAATGAAATCGAGGCTCAGTCATCTAAGGTTCAATTGATATGATCACAAGTCCAGGAAAGGTGATGCTGTGCTGTTAGCAAAGGTACTCAAGTTAGTTGTCTGCTGCCATAGCTGATTAATGCCGAATTGCACCAGACTGGTCTAATGAATACATTTGACATATACCCCACATTGAATTCCACAGTTATTTCATGCAGTGTTGCTCGTCTGTTATCGCTGACAACTCTAGGCAAATGACAATAGCCATGGCGCACTCTTGACACTGTGGATCTTGGAATATTTGACTCCCTAATTATTTCCACCTAATTTAAAAATTCTGCTGCTATCTGTAATCATCAATATTGCTTTTCTTTTGTCCCCTCAGTGCACATAATTGTTCATAACTATAGTTCTATGCTGATTTTGCTCTGATTTCAGACACATGCTGTTTGTCTTTACAGTCAGAATGTATAACTGGCCCTTTATGAGGCCTCAAAGTGAAAAAACAGTCTGTATGATAAATACAAAACTGGCCATCCAAAATGTAATACCAAGAAATACCAGAGATATCACAGCCAAATTTATTTGGGAGATAACACATGATTGAAAATGCAGCCACATGTGAAGTAAGGAAGATGATGAAATCAGTAATGAGTGGAGTTGGGATTGGAACAACACTAATTTTATTGATGAGTTCCACTTCTGCCTGCACCACCACAATGGCTGACTTGAGTATGGAGACACCATAGTGAGGCACTACTGAACTTATGCATCACCATACTGGCTCTGCATACAGAATTATAGTTTAGTAGATGTAACTGCATATTGCCTCAGAGTGTGGGATCATGACTGGTCAAACAGTCATCCAATGTTGTACCAACAGCCGTGTATTTAATTACATCGCCAATTTCGACACCACTTGATTTGTAGTGTAAGTTACACTACATGTCCTAATTACAGCACAAGATATTCAAATAGTTTATCTTGTGGGGTTCTTCAGATTACTGAGGCCAGATATTTTCCAGGGAACTCTGTATATATAGGTTCCTGATGTCAGCACTGACACTGTGCAAGTGGCAGTGCCTCAGAGTAAGCTACGAAACCCATGGAAAGGACAATGTGATACATAATAACTGTTGTTGTTATGGTCTTCAGTCCGGAGACTGGTTTGATGCAGCTCTCCACCCTACTCTATCCTGAGCAAGCCTTTTCATCTCCTCATAAGAACGACAACCCACATCAATTTGAATCTGCTTACTATACGCGTCTCTTAGTCTCCCTCTGCGATTTTTACCCCTCACACTTCCCTCCAATGCTAAATTTACGATTCCCCGATGTCTAAGAATGTGCCCTACCAAGCGATCCCTTCTTTTAGTCAGGGTATGCCAAAAATTCCTTTTCTCACCAATTCTCTTCAGTACATCTTCATTAGTTATGCGATCTACCCACCCAATCTTCAGCATTCTTCTGTAGCACCACATTTCAAAAGCCTCTATTCTCTTCCTGTCCGCACTGCTTATCGTCCATGTTTCACTCGCGTACAAGGCAACACTCCACACAAATGCCTTCAGAAAAGACTTCCTTACACTTAAATTAATATTCGATGTTAGCAAATTTCTCTTTTTCAAAAATGCTTTTCTTCCCATTGCCATTCTGCATTTTGTATCCTCTGTACTACGACCATCGCATGTTATTTTACTACCCAAGTAACAAAACTCTTCTACCACCTTCATTGTTTCGTTACCTAATCTAATTCCTACAGCATCGCCTGATTTTCTAAGACCGCATTCCATTATTTTTGTTTTGCTCTTGTTAATGTTCATTTTATACGCTCTCTTCAACACACTATGCAGTCCATTCAACTGCTCTTCCAGGTCCTTTGCTGTCTCTGATAGAATTACAATGTCATCAGCAAAACGCAATGTTTTTATTTCTCCCCCCTGAACTTTAATCCCTATTCCAAATTTTTCCTTGCTTTCCTTCACCGCCTGCTCGATGTACAAATTGAATAACATCGGAGAAAGGCTACAACCCTGTCTTACTCCCTTCCCAACTGATGCTTCCCTTTTATGCCCTTCTAGTCTAATAACTGCGGTCTGGCTTTTGTACAAGTTGTAAATAACTCTCCTTTCCCTATATTTTACCCCTGCTGACTTCAGAATTTGAAAGAGTGTATTCCAGTCAACATTGTCAAAAGCTTTCTCCAAATCTACAAAAGCTAAAAATGTAGGTTTGCCTTTCCTTAATCTATCTTCTAAGATAAGACGTAAAGTGAGTATTGCCTCCCGGGTTCCTACGTTCCTCCTGAATCCAAACTGATCTTCCCCGAGGTCAGCTTCTACCAGCTTTTCCATTCTCCTGTAGATAATTCGTGTTAAAATTTTGCAACCATGACTTATCAAACTGATGGTTCTGTAATTTTCACACCTGTCTGCGCCTGATTTCTTTGGAATGGGGATTATTACATTTTTCTTAAAGTCTGAGGGTATTTCGCCTGTCTCATACATCCTACACACCAGTTGAAATAGTCTTGTCATGGCTGGCTCTCCCAGAGATTTTAATAGCTCTGAAGGTATGTCATCTACTCCTGGGGCCTTGTTCCGACCTAGGTCTTTCAAGGCTCTGTCAAATTCATCTCTCAGTATAGTATCTCCTATTTCATCTTGATCTACTTCCTCTTCCCTTCCTACAACATCGTCTCTAAGTTCATTTCCTTTGTAGAGCTGCTCTATGTACTCTTTCCACCTTTCAGCTTTCCCTTCTTTGCTGAGAACTGGTTTCCCATCCGAGTTCTTGATATTCGTAGAGTTGCTTTTCTTGTCCCCAAATGTCTCTCTTATTTTCCTGTAGGCGGTATCTACTTTTCCCCTTCTTATACATTCTTCTACAGATTTGCATTTGGCTTCTAGCCACTCCTGCTTAGCCATTTTGCACTTCCTATCAATCTCATTTTTTAGTCGTCTGTTCTCCATTTTGCCTGTTTCATTTACTGCATTTTTATATTTTCTCCTTTCATCTATTAAATTTAGTATTTCCTGTGATATCCAAGGATTTTTTGTTGGTCTTGCCTTCCTACCTATTTTGTCCTCTGCCGCCTTCACTATTTCACCTCTCAATGCTACCCATTCCTCTTCTACTGTTTTATTTCCCCCTGTTTCTGTCAATTGTTGCCTAAATCTCCCTCTGAAATTCTCCAGAACTTCACTTTCCTTCAATTTATCTAAGTCCCATCTCCTTATTTTCCTACCTTTCTGCAGTTTTTTCAGTTTCAGCCTACAGTTCATAACCAACAAGTTATGGTCAGAGTCTATATCTGCCCCTGGGTATGTCTTGGAGTAGAACCTGGTTCCGGAATCTATGTCTTACCATTATAAAATCTATCTGATACCTTCCGGTGTCTCCTGGTCTCTTCCACGTATACAACCTTCTTTTGTGATTCTTAAACCACGTGTTTGTTACGATTAAATCATGTTCCGTGCAAAATTCTACCAAGCGACTTCCTCTTTCATTCCTCCTGCCCAGTCCATATTCACCTACTATTTTTCCTTCTCTTCCTTTTCCTACTACCGAATTCCAGTCTCCCATCACAATTAAGTTTTCCTCTCCCTTAACTGTCTGAATAATTTCCTCTAGCTCCTCATATATTTCTTCGATCTCCTCATCATCGGCAGAGCTAGTTGGCATATAAACCTGTACTACTGTTGTCGGTGTTGGCTTCGTATCTATCTTGACAATGATAACGCGATCACTGTGCTGCTCATAGTAGTTTACCGCATTCCTATTTTCTTATTCATTATCAGTCCTACTCCTGTGATACCCCCAACTGACTTTGTATTTATAATCCTGTACTCACCTGACCAGAAATCCTGTTCATCCTGCCACCGAACCTCACTAACCCACACTATATCTAACTTCAAACTATCCATTTCTCTTTTTAAATTTTCTAATTTTCCTACCCGATTAAGGGATCTAACATTCCACGCTCCGATCCGTAAAATGCCAGTATTGTCTCTCCTGATGACAACATCCTCCTGAGTAGTCCCCGCCCGGAGATCCGAATGGGGGACTATTTTACCTCCGGAATATTTTACCCGAGAGGGTGCCATCATCATATGTTCATACAGTAGAGCTGCATGTCCTAGGGAAAAGTAACGGCTGTAGTTTCCCCTTGCTTTCAGCCGTTCGCAGTAGCTGTGTGGCAAAGTCACATTAGCTGATGTTACAAGGCCAGCTCAGTCAATCATCCAGACTGTTGCCCCTGTAACTACTGAAAAGGCTGCTGCCCCTCTTCAGGAACCACACGTTTGTCTGGCCTCTCCACAGATACCCCTCCACTGTGGTTGCACCTACGGTACGGCTATCTGCATCGTAGAGGCATGCAAGCCACTCCACCTCGGCAATGTCTGTGGTTCATGGCGGTGGACATAATAACTATGTATTGTATTATTGGATTTGATTGTCTCTTGTTTCAACTTGTAAAATATTGCAGTTAACTTCCAACCCTGATTGGGGTTAGTGGTATAAAGGGAATCAATAAACCTGTATAGGAGTTCTAATATAACATTAGAGTTAATCTTCATTTACATAATTATGAGGAAGTACTTACAACATTAGCCTATGAAACTAAAGCAATCTAAGGAATTTAGAATAGGTATAGTACCAATTGGCATGAAGACTAATACCCCACGAAACCTGAAAATGAACTTCCACTGAGTTAGAATTTGTGGTGGAATGAAATCGACACAGTGACACCACAGTCTTATCTTCAGGCCTTAAAAACAACAACCAACCTGCCATACAAGTTTAGTAATAAAACCATATTTTTTCCAGTATTTGCAGTTCCTGAGTTCATATATGACAGGATGGTTGCATCTCCAAATCCTGAAGATTAGACTAATGTGGTCTTTGAACTTATGGCTGTTAGTACATCACTGCATTATTGAATTGTGGTTTGGTGTGGTACTAAATTCCACTCCCACACCACCTATTATTCATGCCAGTACACTAATCAGCCAACATTACGCCTCTGAAGTATTGGAGTCTGTTGTCCTCTCATATCTTCAGTTTGCTGATAGCCACATTGCAGTGGGTAATGCGGGACCACATGTGCATACAATGTTCAAGTTTTCATCATCACCCATCAGACTGCACTGCTACCTATCTTTCACCTATTGAACATCTGGTTGATGATGGTGGAGGGACGGGTCCAGGACACACTACCAGCTGCTACAGCAGATCAACTTTATCAATATGCTGAAGCAGCATGGATAGCTGTACCCTAACAACACTTTTAGGCTAATGGATTTAGTCTTAAGGAACCCATTTGTCTTGGTGAAGGAACTATTCGATACACTTCTGTCTATGTACATAAAAGTAAAATGCCCACTTATGCATAGTTATTTTCTCTATCCATAGGCCACATGTAATCAGATGCTATAATTCTGTGTATACAATAATTACAGAGATAATCCTTTATCTGTCAGTACTTTATTTTCATTCAAAATTTGCCACAAATATAGTTAGTAATACAGCAATTAACCAGATTAATTTCTGAACAATGCATTTCAAAATGCTTACTCCATTAATGTTGCAAAAATTAATCTGGACAATGGAAAATCCAATAAGAATGTCAATAATGGAGGATAGCTAACAACTCACCACGAAGAGGCTCACTGAGCTGCTGACAGACACGAAAGTAGATAATTACATTCATACAACTAAATTGTCGGCCATGGTTTTCATCCAAAAAAGAAACACATACATTCACACAATCACTTGGATAACCTATACACACACAACCATCTTGTCCAGCAACTCCAGCGACACAAGCATCTAGACTGTGAGTGAGGAGGGGGTGGAGGGGAAGGATGCCATGTAAAGGTGGGGATGGAAAGTTCCGTGTTGCATGATGGATTTTAAAGGCTCTGATAGGTGGGAATTTGAATTGCGGCAATGAATACAGTGAAGGGAAGGGGCAGGAAAGGTTAAAAGGGGAGTGTGGGGAGGGAGTGGGGATCTGAAATGATAAGAATAATAAGGAAAAATAAGGAAAAAAAGGGGAAAAAAGTCAAGGAAAAAAAGGAAAAAATAAAGTTAGGAAAAACAGGAAAAAATAAGGTAATGAATCACAGTGATTACATGAGAGAAGGCCTACGCCAGTTGGCTGATTCCTCCACCTATCCCAAAAGTCAAAATGACCTACAATCACTGCTAAAATCTTATGGCCCTTCCCAGAACCTCTCCCCCGAATCCATCCCGACAACAACCTGCACACCTACATTTTACATGCTCTCAAAAGTCCATAAACCTAACAATACTGGATGCTCAATTGTTTCAGCCCTTGTTGACCAGCACCTCCAACCAGTTGTTTAAAACCTATCCTCCCACATCCAAGACGCCAACCACATCCTTCACAGACTCTCCACCATCCTCTACCCCTCTACCTTCTGGATCCTTACTTCTCAGTGTTGATGCCACTTTGCTGTACACCTATATCCCACATGCCTATGGTCTTGCTGCTCTCGAACACTACTTTTCTCAATGTGTTGTGTGAATGCGATTATCTATTTTCTCGTGTCTGTCAGCAGCCTCTTTATGATGAGTTGTTATCTGATCTTCCACAATTATACCAGTGTTCACTGAGAGAGGTTCAATACAGCAGCACTTAATTATTCAATTTGCTGACTAAAATATGAAAACACTTATCATATTCAAAAAGGAGAGTTACACTCCAGGAAATAAGAAAAAGTTTAAGAAGAAGGTCCTCCTAATGATGGTTGATAGTTGTGGTAAGGCAATTGCAGAACTGAAACATTAAAAGACAAATATTTTAAAGTGAAGTGCAGGGTTCAGTGATGTCCCTTGCTGAAGAAAGGTCTTGATAAACAAAAAATGTAACCAAAAATTGGACTTTCTGCAACAATTTGGACCACGACTAAGGATTACTTCTGACACACAAAAAAGTATTTTTATATTTTTGGTCTTATATAATAAACAGGGAAACGAGCAATTGGAAAACTAATTTTCTTCATCAGGTATGTGAAAGGAGGGAGGAGAAGGGGTATAAAAGGGAAAGTGGTTTGGGGTTACTAACAACCTAGGCTGTGTGAAATGGATGGTGTGAAGAACAATAGGTGTGAGCATTACCAGTTGCAAACCAAAGAGGATAGACCAAGAAGTAAAGAGAAGTGAATGGAATGATGCTGAGTGGAGGGGTGAGGAGAGTAAGTACATTTACAAGAAAAGGGAGAGATAGAAACACACATACACAAATATGCAACAAGAGTAAGTGAAAATGAATAAATGAATTGAAGACAATAGAGTGGGAAAGAGTAACGTAGTTGTGGGAATTTGGGATGGTGGGAAGAAAAGATATGATGAAGGGCAAGTTCCCATCTCTGCAGCTCTAAGAGACTGGTGCTACATGGGGGAGGTTGGAGTATCCAGATTGCATACGTGTGGTGTAACAAGTGCCGAGACCTCCCTGGAGTCAGAGGGCTTGTTCTGCCACAGGATATTCACTGTCCAACAGGCAAACAGTTCATCTATGATCATTCATGAGTTCATAAAAGTCATTTGTGGTCATTTTGATGTAAAAATCTGTGCGGTGAACACCTATCACTTGTAAATTGCAGTGTTATTTTGATTCATGTTGTTTACCAACTTATGTGTTCATTACACAGCTCTTCCCAATGGCATGACCCCAACAAATTGGCTGAACACATGAATACATAGACGAACGGTTCCCCAAGGGGACAGACAATATCTTATTGCACATCATGCCCTCCAACATGATTTCAGGAACTTCAACATATCGTACACCACACAGCCTGGATACTCCCACCTAGTATCAGTTCCTCAGACCTGCAGAGACGGAAATTTGCCATCACACACATCCTCTCCCCATCATCTTCAAGGGCCGCAACCTACATTAGAATCTCCCCCTGCAACAGCTTCAACTCAGTTATTCATTTCTCACCCCTCTTCATTCTTACTCTCATTACATAATGGTGCGTGTGTGTGTGTGTGTACTCATCTTTATTTCTTGGTCTATCCTCTTTGATTTGTAAGTGACATGGCTCGGTACTTATTTTGCAGTACATTTGACTTACAACCATCACCCTTAATTCCATTCTTACCTCTTTCCCTTCTGTCCCCTTTCTCCTCTATCCTACATGATAAAGGAAATTTGTTTTATGAAAGCTTGTTTCCATGTTTATTTTTATCTTTTTAGTGTTACTATCAGCAGTACCAAATTGAGGAAGCCACTATCTCTCTTTTGAATAATAATTTTTTTCACATCTCTGAGGAGAATTTCCATCAGATTAACTATGACTGAATGTGTTGATATTGAAATAAGAGTGATTCAAAAGGAAAGATTATTAGTATATTGCTATTCCCCAAACAGAGGATGCATTACGTTAAGGATAGGAATGATGAAAACACTGTTAAACATGTTAGCTTTGGGCAAAAAAAAAATACCTTTTCTCAAAGATAGAAACACACACACACACACACACACACACACACACACACACAAGATCACAAGCACTGTCTGCAGCTGTTGTGTGCCTACAGCAACCAGAGATAGTGGTCATGTAGTGTGTGTGTGTGTGTGTGTGTGTGTGTGTGTGTGTGTGTGTTTTATAGTCTGATTAAAATTAATTGCTAGTTGACATTTCACACACTGGAGTTGTTTTCCTCCAATCAGAGCACTCAAAAATATGCCCGAACTGTTCCCTGTTGCCAAACACAACAACAACAACAACAACAACAACTGGTCTGGCTCTCTTTCTCGATTTGTTTTGTTCCTGATTCATAATTTTGCCACTTTTTTTAATCACTTAATGATAACCATATAAAATACGAGACATGAACAACACCACTAACGAAATACATACTCTTTCACTACACTTAGCACATGGTACTTGGACATTTCATATAAGCTGTGATTTAACGTCACATATACAAGTAATTATGTCACCGATATCAGCTTACATTAGATGAGCTTCATATGATTTACATGAAAATTACCTCTAGGAAGTTTACAATATAGAGTTGTTACCGTATGTATATTATCATTTGGAGAGTATCAGCAATATGGTTGTGTAATGCAGTGGTAGAGTCTTTGCCTCCCATTCAGAAGATTGTGGGACCGAATCCTTGGATGTGTGATAATTTTTATTTTTAAATCAAAATTACTGTCATTGTTACTTTTATTAAATTTATTTATTTGATTTTTTAAGTTCTAATGTCATATTAAGTCTTTTTTCCTATTAGTATTGACTTTTTATTCACTCTTACTTTTCATCCTATATGCTGTATCTGAAAATTTTCATCCTGATTTTGCTCACAGAGGTAAGCTTCAATCACCATTAACTAAGCAATCATGATTTTAGTTTTGCTGGAGATGAGCTGAATGGCATTTTGTCAGATACATAGTACATCACATGTGCTAAGGTTACAACATCATTTTACATTTAGGACTACAAAATGTGTCTTCTGCTGCAGTTCAGTGATTTATCACTTAAAATTACTTGTTGGCAGAGCTTTCTGCATTGCTGTCACTAATTGTTAGCAGCCTCCTAAACACAGCTCTGTGTTAAAAAAAATGTATTAAAGCATTTGTAAAAGTGATCTGCCGTGTTTGTATATCACCTACAGCCAAGCAATAGCCACCTGTCTATGTGGAAACACTGTAGTGCCATATGACAAATGTCAACTAGCAAGTAATTTTAATCGGATTATACTGCACCCCAGTGGCTGGAGTCAGTTGCCACTTGTGCACAAGTTGAGCTTCTGGGAACGTGCCTGTATTTTAAAATGATAACAATATAAATATAGGTAGCAACTCACTGTAAAAACAATCACTGACTCATAGGTAGGCACATAAGAAAGACTATTGACTCACAGAACTTAAATTTTGGGCCACAGCCTTCATCAGAAATAGAACATAGATGCAGTCACAATTAGTACACACATCCTGCCATCTGCAACTGTTAAGGCCAGAATGTTTTTATTAGTGAATGAGAAGGGGAGGGGAGGAAGAGGGAAATATGCAGAGCAAGGGTGGGACAGAACATTCTACACTGCCTGGCACAACGTAAAGGTAACGTCAGGTGCAACTAAGATATGCAACTTGGAATGCAGCAAAGGCATTGGGACAGGGGAGTGAAAAGGGGATTTTTAGAGAAGAGGAAAACGATAGCACACAGTTAGAAAGGAGGCATGAGTTGGGAAAAAGTGTATGATGGGTAAGGAAAAACTAGTAAGTGTGGAGTGTAGGGACGATAGGTTACCATACTATAGTGCCTTCTCCCAATTCAAGTATTTTTCCTAGCTATGTAATGGCATTTTTTGTCTTTTCTTTGTGACCATCTGTGGATCAATAATCAATTTTACACTGAGTTCTTATGTACACTAATAATGCTCATATTCAAACATGGAAATTTCAAGGGTGATGTGTGTTTTTTTTTCTTAATATGTGTAAGCTCAAAGTTAAATTTTTTTATTTCTGATTATATGAATGACTCTAAAATAGATAAGAAGCAAGGATTTTCTAGTTCAATAAATAAAAATGACAATTTTATCATTTCCTAAAACACATTCAGTAGTTAAATTCCTTCCCATGTGACACAACCTAATTTTTCAATACCTGCATAATCAAGATAGTTTTTAATCCCTCTAGGCCCACTAAGTTTTTGTTATTACCACATTTGTGTAGTATCCTCTTTTATACTAAAGGCACACATTCTGACCTAATATCCAGACAATCACATATAAAAGAAATAGCTATGTACTAACATTATTTCATATTATGTAACCAATAATTTTATAATATAATAATTATAATAATATTAGAAGAATTAATTCTGGTATTTACTGTAAATTAAATGTTAAAGATGAGATGACTAATACAATCCATACCTTTCAGCTGCAACGCTTTCCATGGTGCGACGCATTAAAGGATATTGGTCTAGGACAACATTGAAATGTTCCACTGATAAGGAGAAGAGGTTACAGTAAGTTTCTGCTCTCACACTGGCAACTCGACGTGCATTTGTCAAGAGACATATTTCTCCAAAATAAGAGCCATCACTTAAGCTTGTTGCAACTTCTCCATTTGCCATAACAATGTCAACTATACCTTCCTGAATAAAGTACATTTTGGTACCAATTGTTCCTTCCTTGATGATGATGTCACCTATGCAAACAATATGTTTATTTTTTAATGACAATATATGACATAAATCATGTTAAAATTACTGAAGTAAACTATAAATTTGCTATCTTTTTCAGAATGTACACAAGAACATTTTGTAATGAATGCAGACTAAAAACATTATTAAAAGTCACCATGTTTACTACAGAACATGTGTGTGCATTGTAGTCATAGCCTAAGGAAAAATAGTATCAAATATCTAATGTTACTTCAATCTGTAAAATTTTATGATTAGGTAAAATAATTTAACAGACAAATTACTTAAATTCCAGCTTAAACTAAGTGGGGGCAAACTTGACATGTACTGACATTCACTGCTACAGCTGTATAAAATTTGCATTCAAACCAAAACCTGTTGTTGGCAGGGTCTGTATATAATCAGGTAAGCAACAAGTTGTCTTTATAGTGTATTGTTGTTAGGCATAATTTTATTTTAAAGTTTCACATATGATCATTAGACTGTGATTGATGATCCTTACCTGGTTGGAACACTTCATACCGAAGTTTGGTAACAACATCAGAAACAAAATTTGAATCTGCATTAGCAAAAAATGGGACAGAAGCAACCAGAGATCGGCAGTTGTAGTTGATTACATCCTAAAAAGAAATTGAAATTCCAAACTAATAAACACATGATTTAAATATAAAGCAATATTATATTTTACAAAATAAACAACACAGAATATTTATATAATTGATTTCTGAAGAGGTTATCTTAAAATATGCGTAAAAGAAAGAGTCACTTGAGAAAATTCTGAAATACTGAGCATGAACAGCTGGTTAAAACTAATCCCTAGAATGTAAAATTCCTTGTGCTACTATCATCGAGAAGTACAATCAACTGCCATCTTTGTCCTTCTTTCTTTCATTTTTTTGTAAATAATATAATAATAGCAAAAATCAAATTTAACAATTTAATGAGGGTCGTTCTCAAGTAACCATAAAGATGCTTGTCGAGTTGCAAAAGGCACATAAAAAGGACACTTATAAAAACAGTACTTAAGCTCTCAGCCAATTAGCCTTCTTCAGAAAAACTCCATTCACACAATCACACAAGCACTCTTTAGAGACACTTACAACCACAATCTCCAAAAGCCACATTTATTTATTTCTTTTTTTTTTTTTTTTTTTTTTTTTTTTTTTTTTTTTTTTTTTTTTTTTAATGACGTCTATGGCTGAAAGCTTAAGTACTGTGTGCATTAGTGTCTTTTTTATATGCCTGTTACATCTTTGCAGTGGGTTGGAAAATATCGTCATTATATTGTTGGCATCCAACCTGAACTTCCCATTTTCAGAAAATTGCATTTAATAATAAGAAGGAAGCCATTCCAGGGGATGCCACCTTGTAGTAGGCACCTTCAGTGTTGGGCAGGAGGGCTTGCACATTCCGTCAAAGTCAATAGCTGTGCTGATGACAGCGTTGCTACTGGCAAGGTCACCCAAGCCAAAGAGGTCTTGATGGAGGAGACAGACAAAGTGTCCCAGAACATAGGGCAGAGGAGGAAGGGGGGGGGGGGGCTCTATACGAGTAGGGAAACGAACTCTTCTAGGGGAGTAAACCATAAAAAAATCCATGTCCTCTAAGATGAGGGTTGGGTGTCGGGCTAATAATCCTACCCCAAGAAAAAACTTGTTATGGAACCAAAGGCCTTGGCAACGGAAACGGCATATGAATTGGTATTTAAAAACATGGAATGTGAGAACACTGAACAAGTCTGGAGAACTACAGAATTTGAAAAAAGAAATAAAGAAATACCAGACACGAAATGAAAAGGAAATGGAATATTAGCATCTGGGACACACACACTGTTTTACAACTGAGGAAACAGAGGATATGGAAGCACAGAATTTCTGGTTGATATTGCTCATAACGTAGCCTACTGAACTTCAAGCTTGTTAATGAAAGAATCTGTAAACTACAAATGAAAGCCCGCTTCTTCAATATATCCTTCATATGTACATATGCACTAATGGAAGATGCAAAGTTGGTGGAAAAAGATACATTGTAAAAGCAACTAGAACAGGAAATATCAAGGACTTCAAATTGCATGCAGGAAAACAGTTGGTAAGGAGAGCCTGCACCAAGTGATCAATAAAACAATATTGAACTCTGAAGTAAGTACCGGCCACCATCCAATGAATGAAATCTTATGTAGTCCGTGCACTTATGTTTTAAAGACCAGGTTTGCAAAATTTCATCACGTTAAACTTCAGAATGGTGTCAAGAGTCCATTCTAAAGTACCTTCTCCTGCACACTGTGCAAATTATTTTGCAAACAATGCAGTTCCTCTTGTTTTGAAGATCAAGTGTAAAACTTTTTTTTGTCTCAATCAGATGAACAGCAAGGAAGTGCATAAAATACAAATCTAATCCAAAGTGCTGATACCCATACAAAATTACCAATTTAAATTTTTATTTTTCAGCTGTTCCTTCGGGTTTTCCCTTTTTCTTCATTTTCTGTAACCACCCCTGTATTAAAGTGATGAAAACAAGAAAAGATTTATTGCAAATGGCGTAGCCATTTGTGAGTTTTAGGAAGATTATCACACAGAAAATTATTTTTATGTACAGAGATAAAATTAGAGGTGAAAAAAGTATGTGCTATATTATTTATTAACTTGTCTATATCTTCGGTGACTTAGGCTGTGTGTTATCAAGAGACCAGTTTCAATATGATCATGAATTTATTGAAAAGATTTAGAAAGTTGTCTGTGTAATAACAGAGACAGCTTACTCATAAGAATTATTTATCCACTGTTTTTGTATCTGCTATAATGGAATGGAATGAAAACAGAATTAATTGTTTTGACAGTAATTTGTCGGTATTGTTAACACAGTTGTCTCAATGTTTGGAGATAACATTTTTGTCTTTCTATTGAGGTATTTATTTATTTCAGTCTTCCGTTAGTCCGTCTTCTCTTAATTCCTCTTACTGTCCATCTTCTCTTTCCCGCCTCGTGATATAAATGACAGTATGTGTAATACACATTAACTTTTCCCAAATAATGTGTTTATTTATTCCAACTTGACTTCAATCAATCTTCTCCTTCCCCATCTCTCTTTTAACCTACTCCCCCTCTCTATCTATCTGTTTCCTCTTGCTCCTCCCTCTGCCCCCTCTCTTTTCATTTCTTCTTTTCTCCTGACCATCACCTCCTCCGCTCTCTCAATCCTTTTCTTCCCCATTTCTCATCTCTCCTGTCTTGAGCCAGCACCTACACACCTCTGGACCAGATGGTCCTGGGGTAAGGCACTTGGCTGCAAACCGCCTGTTTGAGAGTTTGAAACCTGGCCTGGTGATGCATTTTTCAGTCTGCGTTTTAACATAGCCTTAACCCTTTTAACAATGTGAGAAGTCTCCAGAAACAACATGTGGTTCTGATTCCACATTAAACTGTAGGTTCCCTTTCCCTCTTCTGATTACTGTGGTAGGTTAGAGACATGCAAGTCATTTAAGTGGCATCCACTGAAAGAATTGCATACATTATTATTATTATTATTATTATTATTATGAGAAGATACAATATCTTCCAACTTTCATAGTGATTGCTCATGCAGTGCTGAAGCATATTGCAAAATACCCATTGCCATGCACCATATGGTGTCAAACATCTCCATAGAAAAATACATATATGTGATAAATATTATGGTGAACTGCCAAACGTCTCTTCCCTATCAAGAATTAAGATTGAGAGTGCATTCAAAATATGATTTTTGCCATTTGTCTGATGTTTTCTTGAAAACTGAACAAATGTAAATTTGTGCTGGGTCCAGGATTCGAACCCAGGACTCCTGCTTACTAGGCAGTTCAAGTAAGCCTCTTAGTCACGTGTTTTTTTCTTTTTGTTCCTTTGGTAGATCTGTTCTTTGTGGTTGTGGAGTTGTGTTTGTTCTATGTTAATCATTGAGTTCTTGGGTTAGCTTTTTGTTAAACAGAGTAACCAGTCCTCTCATAGTATGTGCTGAGCCACTGTTCAGTCTAAACCTCAGGCACATGGGCGTAACACACCTGCAAGGACTATCCAAGCACAGTCCTCACCCAACCCAAACTCCTATGTGTCATCTTACTCCATGGTTCTCAGCAGGGCCTGTATTCCCACCAGGAGTCCAATCCTCACATGCATCCACACTGAAAGAAGCTTCTGTTTTTTCAGGGACATGCTGCTACAATTCTCAATTGTAATTCACCTTGTTAAGGTTTTATACTTGTTTCAGTTTGGATGCATGCAAGGAATGGACATTTGGTGGGAATACAAGACCTTTGTAATATCTGACAAGTTGTAGAAATGATTATGAATTGTTTATGTTAGAGACACTTGTGTAAAGTACTCACAAGCCAACAGTCGCTTTTTTATTTTTGTGTCTGTATTTTTTATGTATACTAAAATTCAAAGTAGCTCCTATAAAAACTGCATGAAGATTAATCCAGTAGTTTTGAAGAACTCGCACTATTGTATATAAGTTTTTAGTAGTGATGTTTCTTATAAGAAGAATGCTGTTAAGACAAAAGGAATAGCACCACAGACTGTACTTGATGGACCTTCTGTGTTTGTAGGAGCTACTTTTAATTTTGGTACACAGAAGACTAAAACTGCTCAAGCAGGCTTACTGTAGCAACTGTTCGTGTTCGTTCTTTGAGTAAAATTGGTTGGAGGACTAAAGGGCTTTAATGGTCATGATGTTATTACTGATAGGACATTTATAAAATAAAAAAAATAAAAAAGCAACTTTGGCTTGTGACTACATTATGCATAAATAATACAAGGTCTGCTGTAAACCATGGATTACAATGATTGAAGTAGGACGACATACAAGAGTGTGGATCAGGTATGGTAAGTCATTGGGTAGCCCTTGCAGGTGTGTTGAGTCCGTGTGCCTGGAGTGACTTAAAGCCTTAGCACAACTGTCTAGTAAGGTAGAAAAAACAAATAAGGAAATCATGCATATCCATCAATTCAACAGGGGATTATGGTCTTGAGTTCATACAAAAAATGTCTTTAGTTTTTCCCAAATTTGAAAATTTTCTGGAAGACTTTTAAAACCTTTTCTTCCATACAAACCTTGTCCAAACAATTGTGTACAAAACAAAACAAACACAGCCAATACTATCAAGAGATTCTCAAGTAATGATCTTTCATACATGTGACAATTTTTTTTATTTATTTAATTGAAGAAGGATAGGTTGCTTATTCACCACATAGATGTCAGATGAGCCACAGAAAGGCACAAATCTATACTAATAATAAATCTGTAAATGTAGATCTGTCGCTGTTCCCTTCAATCTTCAAAACTACTGGACGAATCTTCATGCAGTTTTCACGGGAAACATGAGAAAAGTTTGGGTCAACATATAGGCATAATTTTATCAAAATCGGACTACGGAAGAAAAATATATCGTAATTTTAAGTGTTTTCAGTAACAATCGCATCTGTTTTTACAACTATTAAAAACCTCTTATCTCCAAAACTACTTTATGAATTTGCATGGGGTTTTCGCAGGTAACTTAGTGTAACTCTGAACAACATATAGACTTCGTTTCATAAAAATCGGATCACGGAAAAAAAGAATATCATAATTTGAAATTTTTTATCTATGACCTCATGTCTGTCTGTCTCTTTGAACATGTTTATCTCCAAAACTACTTGATGAATATTCATGGAGTTTTCACACATAATTTGAGCACATCATGCGGTTACATAAAGGCTTCCATAATTAAAGTCGGATCAAAGAAAATAAAGATATCATACTTTAATCATTTGTTTAAAAGTCATTGTGTATGTCTATTTGTTGAAGGTAATCTCCAAAAGTACTACGCAAACTAACATGGGTTTCCACAGGTAAATTGAGAATACGTAGTTTAGAGAGTAACATAGGCATCATTTCAACAAAATCGGATCAGAGGAAGGAAAGATATCGTAATTTGAAGTTTTATGTGTATACTATGCTTATAAGTATGGTGTAGTGCAGCAAATCTCTGAGAGTACTATACGAACTTTTATGGGATTTAATAGGTCAACTGAGAGTACCTTGAGGCAACATATAAGCTTGATTTCATCCAAATCGCATCAGGGCAAAAAAAGATATCATAATTTGTAGTTACTGGTGTATGCTATGCTGGAATTGCAGCATAATACAGCAAAGATCCGACAGAGGTGCTGACTTATAGATGCCAATGCTGCATTTTTTATTCTCATAACTAAGATGTAATACACTGAAACAAGGGCATGATTTTCCTTACGGCAGCGGTGTAGTATATTGATATTGATATCACTTGCAATGAAGGGAATAATTCTTTGCATTGCTGCGTAGTACAGGAAAGATCCAACAGAGGCGCTGACTTATAGATGGCGATGCTGTGTTTTTTATTCTCATATCTAAGATGAAATACTCTGAAACAAGGGCTACGAGTTTCCTTACGTCAGTGGTGTGGTGTATTGATGTTGGCAATGGCCGTTGAATCCTTTTTGAAAAATCACTTGCAATGAAGGGAATAATTCTGTGTGTTGATAATGAAATAAATAATTAATGTTGTTCCGATCACTAAATTAATGATTCCTAAAGCGAATATTTCATTGCCTCCATTAACATACTGAGCCGCTGCCACTGCAAGTGAAATTTAACCCAGGTATAAATCAAAAAATAATTTTTTTCACTAGCTACAGAGGCGCTTTAGTGCACCAAAGATGTAATAGATGCCGATGCTGCGTAATAAGAATGGCGTAGCACAGCAAGGAACCATGTGTCTATGACCAGATGATTTTTCATGGAGTTTCAGAGGCAACGTGAAAACCTATGCATTTCATTCCATTGAAATCAGAACATGAAAGAAGAAAAATCTGTAATATAAACTATTAGGGAGTTTGTTTAGCTTATTAGTTACATGCATCAGTTCTTGGGGTATTGTCACTGTTTAGAAAATGTATAATTAGAGAAATTTCATGATGTGCCTATGATTACATTACAAATAATGGAAGAGTACTACTCTGACACCAGAGATAATATATAGACAATGTGCTCACGGAACCTCCTTGGCTTACAGCCATTGTGGGTGCGCTACTCTGCCACCAGTAAACTCTGTACAGTCTGGATGTTGGACTTCCACTGTCAGATCATGCCAGCTCCAAAATGTTCAAATGTTTGTTAAGCTTAAGGGACTTATCTTTGGGGTAATCAGTCCCTGAATTTACAAATTACTTATGAACTACCTTATAATAAAGACGACACAAACATCCATGCCCGAAGGGGGATTCAGACCCCCCCGACCATAGTGGCCGTGCAGACTGGGACTGGCGCGCCGCAGACTGCTTGGCCACTGTGGCCGGCATCATGCCTGCCATAATGTTCATATTTCGTTTCTTTACTAACTGCAGCATGGCTGCTACAAAATGTTGATAGAAAACGAATAGAAAATATGTTCCCATATGTGCCTATTACATGGAATAATGGCATAATATTATAAACAAAAGGATGTAAGCATATAATTCTTACATAAGGACTGTCGATAATTCGTGTGACTAATTACAACATAGCGGAGAATGCAAAGCACATGAAAGTGCAGCTACGTTGCAGTGTTATACATCCAGGTTATAGAGACTTCACTGTCAGGCTGTGAGTATTGCGTTTTGCGCATCTTCTCAACATTTAGTAGCAATTACCATGTGATATTGAGATAAATCCATTCTTTCCATACATTTCTTTGCTCTTATGATTCGTTTGTACCGCACTGGCTGCAAAGAAGCCCCACCTCCTTTTCGCCAAGCAACCAAGTAACATGAAGTAATATGTAAATAAATGTGTCACAGAAGCAACAAGAAAACCGAGGAAGCGTCGCTAAAAGAGCCCTTTTACACACAGTCATTCGTCTTAACCGAACAAAAAAGGACCAGGAGAAAGTCAGCTATCAGTAGATTTTTATCAATATCACGTGACTTTTCCACCTTAATGTTGAGGACACAAAATCTGTTCTACGCATCTGAATCTCCGAAGATCTTAATGCTCACTCCAGAGATATTTCTGTTCTGTGCCTGCCACTAGAGATAACATACACACGCGATCGAGAAACTCATCAGTTAACCTCTTTGCTTTCATAATTGTTCAATAATTACTTAGTTTTGGTGCGGACTACATTAAGATAGAGAAAGACATCTTCTTTTGCAGAGACAATTGTACTTAGACTTATAATCCAATTTCTGAATTCTATTACATAAGGTCGATTTCAACTTAGTGCTTTACGAAGTACTCGCTGCAGGACACGGGGAAATGTATTAGCTGAAAGAGTGGCTGATTCTGCTAACACAGTCAAGACAATTCACTGGAAATACTATATTTAATGGAAACTTCTATGCAGACGATCAGCTGATGCCATTCCTTCAATGATTACCCAGACTTACTTTATCACACACTGATACCATCATGAAGTCCCATTTAAACACACATGGACTGCTCTGTTGATTGAATTACCAGACTTTCAGCTTTCATCAAGTTTTCGATAATAGGGAGCACTGCATACAGAATATCTACATCGTTCCCAGTGCAACACTGCAACATACTAATACTTCAGGATACACTTACTGTGAGAGATGAACAGTTTAGTACTACACCACAGAACCAATACATGGCGCTGTTATTATTATTATTAATTCTCATCTCAACGATAGTATGGTATGTTTTCAGAAGTGTACGCCAAAAAGACAATTACACACATGAACATAACCTAACATTGAATTTACATTGTTCTGGAATACAGACTTTAATTTTACTTTTCCTATTAAAATCTTTATAAACATTCACCTTTTAGACAAGGACTTTTACTTAAATTCGACATCTTGGCTAGGAGATCCATCAAGGATTCTATTTTCGCTGACCTTGATCCGGAACCCTAAAAAAAAATGTATATGCAGGTCCCTATCCAAAAACCGCTGCGAAGCACAGGCATTTAAGCTAGTAATAGAATAAAGTGATTAGTGAAGTTCGGTGGCAGGATGAACAGGATTTCTGGTCAGGCGAGTACAGTATTATAAATACAAAATCAATTGGGGGTATCACAGGAGTATGATTGATAAAGAATAAGAAAATAGGAATGCGGGTAAACTACTATGACCAGCACAGTGATCGCATTATCATTGTCAAGATAGATACAAAGCCAAACCGATAACAGTAGTACAGGTTTATATGCCAACTAGCTCTGCCGATGATGAGGAAATTGAAGAAATATATGAGGAGCTAAAGGAAATTATTCAGACAATTAAGGAAGAGGAAAACTTAATTGTTATGGGAGACTGGAATTCGGTAGTAGGGAAAGGAAGGGAAGGGAAGATAGTAGGTGAATATGGTCTGGGCAAAAGGAATGAAAGAGGAAACCGCCTGGTAGAATTTTGCACAGAACATAATTTAGTTATAACAAACACCTGGTTCAAGAATCACAAAAGAAGGTTGTTTATGTGGAAGAGACCAGGAGACACCGGGAGATACCAGATAGATTTTATAATGGTAAGACATAGATTTCGGAACCAGGTTTTACAGTGTAAAACATACCCAGGGGCAGATATAGACTCTGACCATAACTTGTTGGTTATGAAATGTAGGCTGAAACTGAAGAAACTACAAAAAGATAGAAAAATTAGGGGATGGGACCTGGATAAATTGAAGGAACCTGAAGTTCTTTAGAATTTCAGAGGGAGCTTTAGGCAACAATTGACAGAAACAGGGGAAAATAAAACAGTAGAGGAGGAATGGGTAAAATTGAGAGATGAAATAGTGAAGGTAGCAGAGGACAAAATAGGTAGGAAGACAAGACCTACAAAAAATCCTTGGATATCACAGGAGATACTAAATTTAATCGATGAAAGGAGAAAATATAAAAATGCAGTAAATGAAACATGCAAAATGGAGTACAGACGACTAAGAGATGAGATTGACAGGAAGTGCAAAATGGCTAGAAGGCAAATGCAATGAGTTAGAAGAATTTATAAGTGGGGGAAAAATGGATACAGCCTACAGGCAAATAAAAGAAACATTTGGAGATAAGAAAAACAGCTTTATGAATATCAAGGACACTGATGGAAAACCAGTTCCCAGCAAAGAAGGGAAAGCTGAAAGGTGGAAAGAGTATATTGAGGGGCTCTACAATAGAAATGAACTTCGAGACAATATTGTAGGGAGGGAAGAGGATGTAGATGAAGATGAAATAGGAGATACTATACTGAGAGATGAATTTGACAGAGCCCTAAAAGACCTAAGTCGAAACAAGGCCCCTGGAGTAGATGATATTCCCTCAGAGCTACTGAAGTCTCTGGGAGAACCAGCCATGACAAACCTGTTTCACCTGGTATGTAAGATGTATGAGACAGGCGAAGTACCCTCAGACTTTAAGAAAAATGTTATAATCCCCATTCCAAAGAAAGCAGGTGCAGACAGGTGTGAAAACTGCAGAACCACCAGTTTAATAAGCCATGGTTGCAAAATATTAACACGAATTATATACAGAAGGATGGAAAAGCTGGTAGAAGCCGACCTCGGGGGAAGATCAGTTTGGGTTCAGGAGAAATGTAGGAACACGGGAGGCAATACTCACTTTACGGCTTCTCCTCAAAGATAGATTAAGAAAAGGCAAACCTACATTTCTAGCTTTTGTAGATTTGGAGAAGGCTTTTGACAATGTTGATTGGAATAAACTCTTTCAAGTTCTGAAGCAAGCAGGAGTAAAATATAGGGAAGTAAGGTTATTTACAACTTGTACAAAAACCAGACAGCGGTTGTCAGAGTTAAGGGTATGAAAGGGATGCAACGGTTGGAAAGGGAGTAAGACAGGGTTGTAGTCTTTCTCCATTGTTATTCAATTTGTACATTGAGCAAGCTATATAGGAAAGCAAGGAGAAATTTGGAGAAGGAATTAAAGTTCAGGGTGAAGAATTAAAAACATTGTGTTTTGCCGATGACATAGTAATTCTGTCAGCTACAGCAAAGGACCTGGAGGAGCAATTGAACGGAATGGACAGTGTGCTGAAAGGTGCATCTAAGATGAACATTAACAAGAGCAAAACTAGGGTAATGGAGTGCAGTGTAAGAAAATCAGGTAATGCTGAAGGAATTAGATTGGGAAACGAAGCAATAATGGAGGTAGATGAGTTTTGTTACTTGGGCAGTAAAATAACAAATGATGGTCGCAGTACAGAGGATATAAAATGCAGAATGGCAATGGGTAGAAAATAGTTCTTGAAAAAGAGAAATTTGTTAACATCGAATATTGATTTAAGCCTAAGGAAGTCCTTTCTGAAGGCATTTGTATGGAGTGTTGCATTATATGGGAGTGAGACATGGACGATAAACAGTGCAGACAGGAAGAGAATTGAGGCTTTTGAAATATGGTGCTACAGAAGAATGCTGAAGATTAGGTGGGTGGATCGCGTAACTAATGAGGAGGTACTGAACAGAATTGGGGAGAAAAGAAATTTCTGGCATACCTTGATTAAAAGAAGGGACGATTGGTAGGACACATTCTTAGACATCAAGGAATGGTGAATTTAGGGTTGGAGGGAAGAGTGTGGGGTAAAAATCGCAGAGGAAGACCAAGAGCAGATTCAGACAGATGTAGGTTGCCGTTCTTATGTGGAGATGAAGAGACTTGCTCAGGATAGGATATTGTGGAGAGCTGCATCAAACCAGTCTCCAGACTGAAGACCACAACAACAACAGAATAAAGCTTGATAGCTTTAGGCCATTAACGCCTTCATCGGGTAGACACACACACACACACACACACACACACACACACACACATACATACACCTACACAGACATGACTGCCATCTCCAGCTGCTGCAACCAGTCTGCGGTACGCAGCATGGCTGAGGGGAAAGCAACCATTGGTGGGGATGAGGAAGTGGCAAGGTGAGGGAAGCAGGTGGGGAGGGGTGAGATGTACGGCATGGGTGGGGGAATACACCAGTGCTGTTTGAAGGACAGGAGGGTGGAAGGAAGGAAAGGACTGAAATGTGTGGTGGGATGGGAGATGTAAGTAAGAATATAGTGTGGGCAGGGAAGCGGACGGAAGGGTGGTGGAGGCAAGTTTTATTCTATTATTTGTGCCTTTCTGTGGCTCATCAGATGTCTCTATAATAATAATATGTTGCAGCTAACTATAAAGATGATTGCTGAGAAGGAGACAAGACCACAGGAAAGACAATCATACCCCCACAACTCAGCTTTTGGCCACAACCTTTATCAGTCATGAATCTCAAGTCAGGACAAGGCAGCTGGAGACGGCAGTCGTATGCTTGAGTTGTACCTTTGTGATTATGTGAATGTGTGTAAACTAAATTTCTGATGAAGGTTGTGGCTGAAAGTTAAATTGTGTAGTGAGAAATAATCCTATGTGCTGGCCTGGTAGAGAATGGTTATTATTCATTCCTTTCTGGCTGCTATCCAACTGTAAGCAGTAGATGCTTTGTCTAACAAGCCTAATATGTCCATAGGTAAGAAGATAACATTCCAGTCATTGTTAACAAAACTTATCACTTCTTCTCTCATATGTACAATAAATGTTAGCCATTAACTTATATCAGCAACAATCACATATTCCACTTAATATTGTCTGATTTCTGTTAAGTACCGTCATAAACCATCTTGCTGAATCTTCTTAATATTAATATGTGCAGAGCAGCATTTAGAAGCTTGTGCAACAGAAGTAGAATTCCATAACAGATGCTATATAATAGTAACTATTTACCGAGCACCTTCAGGAAATTATAATCTATTCCTAAATCATCTAGAAGCTCTATTGGGTTATTTAACAGGAAGAAATAAAGAAATCCTGGTTGCTGGTGACTTTAATACAGATTTTCTTATGCAGTCCTCCAGTAAAAATTTATTGCAGTCAGTAACTTTGTCTTTCAATCTAACACACACCGTAAACTTTCCAACTAGGGTAACTAAAACCTCTAGGACAGCAATTGATAATATTTTTATAGACAAATCAAAGGAACAAAATCATATCATAAAACCAATAATAAATGGCCTCTCAGATCATGATATGCAGCTCCTTGTTTTAGGTATAGATTCAAAACAGATTATGAAGACTGCAAAATGTACATACAGGAGAGTAGTCAACCCACCAAAAATTGAAAATTTTAGAAAACTCCTCAAAGACATGAACTGGAAAGATGTATATAGTGCTAATGGCATGAATGAAAAATATAATGTATTCATTAATAATGTTAGTATCATGTTTGAAAACTGTTTTCCTCTAAAAGTAATGCGAATTAAACAGAAGTCTATAATAAAACCTTGGATTACACAAGGAATAAAGATTTCATGCAAGACAAAAAGGAAAATGTATCTATCAGCCAAGAGTAGTTGCAATGATGATGATTTAACTAAATATAAGGAATACTGTAAAATATTAAAAAAAGTTATTCAGGAATCTAAACAAATGCACTATGAAAAGAAGATAGCAACATCAGGAAACCAAATAAAAACAATATGGGATATAGTGAAAGAAGAGACT
This sequence comes from Locusta migratoria, assembly GCA_026315105.1. Classification (NCBI taxonomy): domain Eukaryota; kingdom Metazoa; phylum Arthropoda; class Insecta; order Orthoptera; family Acrididae; genus Locusta; species Locusta migratoria. Next base: position 19,778,824 of record CM048748.1, on the reverse strand, counting down.
GGTAGAACCAGAAAGGAACAAGAGCAGGTACGATTAAGAGTAGCTGAGACATTAGTAACTGATGGGCATAGTGTGGCAAATCTATTTAACAAGTACTTTATATCCGTTACTGATAGTATGGGATTGTCTGGGTCAGTAAATAATGCGCTTGAATATTTGAAACTAGCATTTACAAATAACTTCACACACATGAATATGTCAGTCACTTCACCACAAGAAATATCTTCCATAATAAAATCTTTAAAAACAAAGAATTCCAGTGGTTACGATGAAATATCAACAAAGTTAATTAAAGCTTGTTCTTGTGAACTTAGCACAATCTTAAGTTATTTGTGTAACCAGTCTGTTATAACGGGAACATTTCCTGATTGGCTAAAATATGCAGATATTAAACCTCTCTTCAAGAAGGGGGATAAAGAGATACCATCAAACTACAGACCCATTTCACTTTTGCCAGCATTCTCAAAAATTATAGAAAAGGTAATGTACAAGCAGCTTCTCAACCACTTAACCGCAAATGGCATATTGTCTAGAACACAGTTTGGATTTCTGAAAGGTTCCGATATTGAGAAGGCTATTTACACTTTTAGTGAGAATGTACTTAATTCATTAGATAATAAATTGCAAGCAGCAGGTATTTTCTGTGATTTGTCAAAGGCATTTGATTGTGTGAACCATAACATCCTTTTAAGTAAATTAGAATTCTATGGGGTCACGGGAAATGCTGCAAAATGGTTCAAGTCGTACCTCACTAACAGGAAACAAAGGGTGTCAGTGCAAGTGACTAGTGAATTAGGCCAACAGTCATCATCGGATTGGGAAGAAATTACATGTGGTGTCCCACAAGGATCCATCTTAGGGCCATTGCTTTTTCTTGTGTACATTAATGATCTCTCATCAGTTACACTACCAGAAGCAGAGTTCGTTTTGTTTGCAGATGATACAAGTATTGCAATAAAGAGTACGTCAAGTATAGTGATAGAAAAGTCTGCTAATGATATTTTCATGAACATTAATAAATGGTTTAAAGCCAACTCATTGTCATTAAACTTTGAAAAGACACACTACTTGCAGTTCAGAACATGTAAGAGATTTCCTGACAGCATATGCATTAAGTATGAAGAAGAGCAGATAGAAGAGGTTGACAGTATTAAATTCCTGGGATTACAGCTTGATAATAAATTTAGTTGGGAGGAGCACACCACAGAACTGCAGAAACAACTCAACAAATCTGTATTTTCAATACGAGTGTTATCAGACATAGGAGACATAAAAATAACAAAGCTTGCATACTTTGCTTACTTTCATTCCTTAATGTCATATGGTATAATATTTTGGGGTAACTCTTCAAGTCAGTCAAAAGTCTTCAGAGTCCAAAAACGTATAATACGTATTATTTGTGGAGTAAATTCACGGACGTCTTGTAGAAGCCTCTTCAAAGAACTGGGTATATTAACTACTGCCTCTCAGTATATTTATTCCTTAATGAAATTTGTCATAAATAATATATCCCTTTTCCCAACAAACAGCTCAGTTCATGCATACAATACTAGAAATAAAAATGATCTACACAAGGATTTAAAAGCACTTACTTTAGTTCAAAAAGGGGTCCACTACTCAGGAACACACATTTTCAATAATTTACCATCAAGTATAAAAAATTTAGCTACAAATAAAGATCAGTTTAAGAGGAACCTAAAAAACTTTCTAGTGGCCAACTCCTTCTACTCCATTAGTGAATTTATAAATTGTACCAAATGATGCATGCACTCATACTATATTAGTATTATTATATTATCAGCAAAAAAAAAAAAAAAAAAAAAAAAAAAAAAAACCTTAAAAATTATGTATCTGTATTTATAAGTGTATGTATTTGTATTTATATTATCAGTAATATCTGTTATTCAACTTGTAAATTTTGTTTCTTGACATGTTCCACATCCACGAGGATCCCCTCAATATGGATCTACGGAACAAATAAATAATCTATCTATCTATCTATCTATCTGCACAGCAGATGACTTAAACTTTAGAAGAGTTGATAACAGTATGTTGAGGTAATAACGAAATCCACACATCATAAATGAGCAATCATTTTCCTTTATCTTCTTTTGTTGTGAAGTACAGCAATGAGTTTACTTAGTTTCATACTTCTCATATAGATCTGAATGTAATCAGTAAAAATATACATGTTGAAGACTAAATATTGGAATTGTATAGTCATGTTTACTTAAATGACTGAATGAATAAACAATCAGTTGTATGTATAATTAGTGATCTAAGTTACTTTTTATACAGTTTTCACAATCTCTTTCTATCAGTTATTTTCTTATTTAAAGTTCAAAGATACTTAGTTATAAATATGAGCTAATGGAATCATCAAAACATTACATGCCTGGGGAAGTTTGTGTGTTAATAAGTTTGTGTGTTAAATGGCAATATTAGTAATTCCTGAATGGCAGTATATGTACTATATGAGAAAGGCAACCCCTGTCCCCTCCAAAACAAACAAACAAACAAACACACACACACACACACACACACACACACACACACACACACACACAGAGAGAGAGAATACACACTAATAATTACAGTGAGACTGGTTACCCATTATAATTTTAAAGCAGTTGTACCTGAAGTACATTATTACAAGTATCAATCAGAGCAATGATGTTTAATTATTCATAATACACAACATAATACAGAACATGGACAATAAACAGGGCGGACAGGAAGAGGATTGAGGCTTTTGAAATGTGGTGCTACAGAAGAATGCTAAAGATTAGGTGGGTGGCTCGCGTAACTAGTGAGAAGGTACTGAACAGAATTGGGGAGAAAAGAAGTTTCTGGCATACCTTGACTAAAAGAAGGGATAGATTGGTAGGACACATTCTTAGACATCAAGGAGTTGTGAATTTAGCGTTAGAGGGAAGTGTGTGGGGTAAAAGCCACAGAGGAAGACCAAATGGATACAGTAAGCAGATTCAGACAGATGTAGGTTGCCGTTCTTATGTGGAGATGAAGAGGCTTACTCAGGATAGGGTATTGTGGAGAGCTGCATCAAACCAGTCTCCGGACTGAAGACCACAACAACAACAACACAAAAGTGCAATGAATTGTGCTGCAAACATACCTCTCTAAGCTTTTCAGATAATTCTCCAAGTATTGCTTCTTCATCAAAGAATTTTCCTTGATACCTGTGCTCAAAGTATTCAGTTATTCTTTGTCGCATCTCCCTCGGTAGCTTTCTGTACGCCATGTATTCTTCAACTTGTTTCACCTGTAAATGTTTGGATTAACTGTTTAGGCTTCAGTGTAAAACAATTAAGTATTATAGAAAATATTCACATGAACATTACCTTCTCACGATATTGCCGCCTAGATGAATCCAGACTTTGAATGAGGTTTGTGGCATGGCCAAGAAACAGTGCATAACATGTTGCACCACTAATCATGGACAGCATTGTAAGCCACATGTCAGTCAATGACTGAGGAGGAAAACGGCCATATCCAATACATAACATATGAGACATGGCCTTGAATAATGCCCACGAATATTGCTCCAACCAAAATGCTCCCTGGAACAAATATGTCTCTGTAGGAAACTGTGATACCATGTAATAAAAATATCAATAAAATTCTATTCTTTAACAGTATTAGTGATTAAAACATATAGATTTGTAAAAAGTATAATACACATAAAAGCAAGCAAAAATCAACAGTTACTTAATCGAAAGTAGGCTTAATTTTTTATTTATTTTAAATGTAAAGATAAAATTTGTTGGAATTATTACAAGGATATGGAATTTGGAGGTAGGGAAATGACAAGGAGGAAAATTACTAGGAGAAAGAAATTTAAGTGGAAGCCATCTGATAGAATTTGGCACAGAACAAGATTATCAACACTGACACTTAGTTTCAGAATCATGAAAGACAAACTTCCTGACAGATTAAAAATGTGTGCCAGACTGGGTTTCAAACCTGGGCCTTTGCCTTTCACAGGCAACTGAGTTAGCAAGCCATGTCTCACAGCTCGTCATCACATCTTTACTTCCACCTGTATCTCGCCTCCTACCTTTCAAGACTTCATGAAGATTGGAAGATAGGAGGCAAGGTAATGGTGTAAGTAAGGCTGCATGGATGGACTGTGAGGTGTGCCATGAATGCTCTTGCCAGCTAAATGTAAAGATCCTGGGTTTGAATCCTGGCCCAGCACACAGTTTTAATTTCCCAAGAAGTTTCATATCAACACACACTCTGTTTCAGTTTGAAAATATCATTCCGGGTCATGAAAGAATGTTTCATACATGGAAGTGACCTGGATACATAGGAAGATATCAGATTGATTAGATACTGTTTAAACTTGGTTTAAAGCTATAAAGCATTTCTAGACTCAGATTTGGACTCTAGCCATAATTTATTAGTTAGGAAATACAAAGGGAAAGAGAAGAAAAGGGAAAAAGATAAATTAATAACACAGTCCCTGAAAAAGAAGAACCCTAGATTTTTGAGAGATTCTGAGGGATGATCAGGCTATGTTGGACTGAAATGGAAGAAAGTAATAGAGTAGAAGATGAATGGCTAGCTTTGAGAGCTGAAATAAGGAACACATTGGAGGATCACACTTGTAAAAGTGAAGGCTTAGTAGAAACCCTGGATGAAATAGGAGCTATTGTTTTTTACTGACAAGGAGAAACTAAAACAGTTATGCAGAAGACATAGATTATAGATAAAATAAATAAAAATAGTAAGTACAAACTGGCTAACAAGGAACCTCTTAAGTATGAGGTCACAAGTTCAGTCTCAAGTAAGGCTCAATTGAATCTACTGTGTAAACAGTTACGAAAGCAAAAATATTAACAGCTAACCAACTGCAGAACAATTTGTGATGAAGCTGCTCTATTACCGATTGTGACATCATACCACTGGTTCACTGCTCACCAGCAACACCATATGGTGGCACCAGAGCTATATGTCACCAATATTTAGGCCAAACCAAGTTACTGTTTTGAAATAATACTGTTTTACTAATATACAGAATTGTGACACATGGGAAAATAGCTGTGGCTTGACAACAGAGTTAGAAAATTGCTACAAAGAGATGCTCACTATAAGTTGAAACACAGTCAAAACCTCACAGACAAGCGAAAACTAAATTAGTGTAAGGTGTCTATGTGCGATGTGTTCTAGCAATATAACAGTAAAGTTTTATATACTGACATAAAATAAAATGCACAGAAGTTTTAGTCTTCTTTATATCTTTAAACATACTGAAATCAAATATCTTTAAACATACAGAAATCAAATATCCGGACACTTTAAGATCATAATATCACTGAAACAGAGAATGATACAAAAAATCTAAAATACTAAATGTCTTTTGACATGGTAGTTTTACAGAAGATAGCACTGTAGTACATTCTATAAACTGTCACACAAATTACAAAATGGCAGATATTGAAATAAAAGATCAAGGGATAAAAGAGCAACTGAAATTGCTTTACATAGTGTGCTCTTTGCCACCTGTGGTCATTTTCTCTACATTTTATCTTATAAATGTACAAGAATAAACACAAACTGACATATTGATGTTTACCTACTTATATAATAGTTTTGGATACTTCTGCTACCTAAGTAGTGATTTATTTTTAAAAAAATCAATTTCTGGCACAGAAAACAAATTCTGGCCCACAATTAAAATTTTAAATTAAGTTTACTTGCTCCTCAATACCTCAAGTAGATTAATATTTATTAATTTTTGCCTTATTTTGGTACATTGGAAAGACTGTCCAGGACATAATGTGGGTGTTTGTTCATGGCTCCTTCAAATGGCAGATTTTATTGCCTGGGGAAAACCCCACCAAAGCTGTCTGTTTCAATTCCAGATTTCTAATACCTGTGAACATATCAGTCACATGTCAAAGGCACAGAAAATGTCTGAAGGTTTTACATCTACAGTGTCAAACAGCTTGGCCAACACACCAACCTTACCTGGCCTGCACAATACAGGTGCCTGTTCTGTAAGGTGTGCTCTTATGTTCCCACAACCCTCACACATTTGCAACAAAATTCTCTCATTATGCCAATGGGGTGTACTTTCTTACTAGGAAGTACTTTGAGGTGTTCTGATGATCACTCACTAGTTGACTTGCAGATTGTGATATCAGACTGCTTTCAGAGTAAGGACTCATCCAGCTGTCTAACTATTAACAGTAAATTTAAATTCTGGAGATCCTGAATTTACTACAATCCAGGAAATTTGTTGTACTTAATTATTCTAAGGACTGAGAGCTGGCTGAATGTCAAGGTAGGGACTCTCCAATATTTAATAAGGCAATGAATGTATGTCATAGACAGACTGAACACCACAGTAGGGTTTTGTATCTATTGATGTTAACACTGAGTGTTTCTTTGAAGTTACCTGGGTGTGTGTATATATATAAGGTCTCGGAGAAATCAAATTAATTCTTCAGTGTTTTTGCTGTACACTTAACTCAATCATGACAGTTTTAGATTATTTCGAAGAAAGTCTATGCCAAGTACTGCAAAAGAATTCAGATTAGTCAGTATTAGTTATAGACAACTTTAACCTATAGAGTATGGACAGGGACATTTATGGATTCATTGCAATTAGTACAGACAAGCAGCTTTGTGAAGTACTTTTGAGCACATTTTCAGAAAAATTTCTTGAGCAGCTAAATTGACAGTTCACATACAATGGAAATAGTAGAGACTGTAGCTCCAAGCAGGCCAGATCTTACTGAGATCATCAGTCTAGAGAAAGGTAGTAGTGGTCATTGCTGTAAGGCACACACACAGCCGATAACATACGTCGGAAGTCGGCCGCGAGAGTGCGCCGCGGGAAAATGCGGCAAACGCCAGAGCACGCCACGGGCGGGTCAATGACCCAAACAGCGCGGTGTTGTGCTCGGCGCGCAGTGTGTTGTTTACGAGGTACGAGCTCACTTCGCGGGTACTCGTACAGCCAGTGCACGCCAGTGTTCTGTGTAGCAGTGAGAGAGTTGTTTTCCGTGACTACAACATTGGCGACGAGTGCGGTATTTTTTTTTGTTTTCCTCCGCGCGTTTTCCGTCTGAAGTGGTTGTTCGTCTTACACAATGTCTACTGGTTCTTCCGATGAGATTCTGCGTCGCCTCGTCGAACAACTCACACTGTCTGTGCCCGGTTGTGTCAATTATCTCGATGATATAGTAGTGTCCGGGTCCTCAGCCGATGAACACTTACGCAACTTACGGGCACTGTTCACGGTACTACAGGAGGCGGGGTTGACGTGCAACCTGGAGAAATGCCACTTTTTTCAGCCTTCTATCACGTTTTTGGGGTTTGAGGTTTCTAGTGAGGGCAGCAAGCCCCTCCGTCAGAATGTCTCTCCCGTATTGGCTCTCCCTCGGCCGACTTCAGTCAAGGACCTGCAAGTGTTTTTAGGAAAGGTCGCTTATTATCATAAATTCTTGCCGGGGGCTTCATCTATTGTGAAACCCCTGCATGACCTGCTGCGCAAAGGGACTTCCTTCCATTGGTCATCGGCCTGTGAAACAGCATTTTGCACATTAAAGGAGCTGCTGCAATCGGCTCCCTGCCTCGTCACCTATCAACCCGGCCTCCCTCTTGTCTTGGCAACAGACGCCTCTCAACATGGGATTGGGGCAGTGCTCGCTCATAAATATCCAGACGGATCTGAGCGACCGATCGCTTTCGCCTCTAAAACGCTCACTCCGGCCCAAACCAGATATTCGCAAATTGAGAAGGAGGCCCTTGCTATTGTCTACGCTCTGAAGAAGTTTCATGTCTTTCTGTATGGCGTAAAATTTCATCTCGTCACTGATCACAAGCCGCTGGTTTCTCTCTTTCACCCTTCGGCTTCGCTACCGGACAAGGCCGCTCACCGTCTTCAGCGTTGGGCACTGTTCCTATCTCGATATAACTATGCGATACACTTTCGCCCTACATCCAAACATGCCAATGCGGATGCGCTCTCCCGGCTTCCAGCTGGACCAGACCCAGACTTTGACCAGGAAGAATTGCTGTGCTTTCACGTCGACTTAGCCGCTCAGCAAGCAGTGGATGGTTTTCCCATCACGGGTGCCAAGGTGGCTCGGGCTAGTGCCGCAGACCCGGTCCTCCGCAAGGTGATCCGTCTGGTCCAGCAGGGCTGGCCTGAGACTCCGCCGAAACGGGCATCGGACCCCCTCAGAAACTACTACGCATTTCGACACCGTTTTTCTGTTGTAGATGGCGTGCTTCTCCTTGATTCTGAGGATTCCTCTCCTCGGGTCGTCATTCCATCGGCCCTCCGCTCAGAGGTCCTCAAGCTGCTGCACGCCGATCATTGGGGGGTATCTCGTACTAAGGCATTGGCCCGTCGCCATGTGTTTTGGCCGGGCCTGGCCAGCGACGTGTCTCGTATGGTTACCTCGTGCTCACTATGTGCGCAACATCACGCTTCCCCTCGGGCAACATTCGCCCCATGGCCTCGACCTTCGCAGGCCTGGGATCGCCTACACATTGATTTTGCGGGCCCCTTCCTGAATGCCTATTGGTTGCTGGTTATTGATGCCTTCTCTAAGTTCCCTTACGTGGTCCGTTGCCTTTCAACCTCAGCCACGGCCACGGTTGCCGCCTTGTCACGCATTTTCTCGATTGAAGGCCTTCCCACTACAGTGGTGTCCGACAACGGTCCTCAGTTTGTTTCCCGCGAGTTTGCCTCCTTCTGCAACACCCGAGGTACCCGCCATGTCCTGGCCCCACCCTTCCATCCGCAGTCAAATGGGGAGGCTGAAAGATTTGTTCGCACCTTTAAGACCCAGTTAAAAAAATATGTGGCTCAGTACCCTTCTGATGTTGCCCTCGATCAATTTCTCTCATCTTTTCGGTTCACCCCGTTTGGCGACAAGAGTCCCGCGGAACTTCTCCATGGCCGGCAGCCCCGGACTCTGCTTCATCTCCTGCATCCGAGCCCGGGACATTCATCTGTGTCTCCATCTTCTCGCTTCCGACCAGGGATGGCTGTCTGGGCACGTGGGTTTGGACATCGACCGAAATGGATTCCTGCCATCATCACCAGATGCCGCGGCCGCCGTCTCTGCGACATACGCACAGAAGACGGCATCACTGCACGTCACCATGACCAGCTGCGCCTGCGTGTGGAAGAGCGGGAGCCCCCCATCCCTCAGCCGATGCTCTCGCACCAGTCTGCTCCACTAACCAGCCCACAGGCCGAAGAGTGGTTCCTGCCGTTACCTGCAAGTTGTCTGCCTCCGCCAGGGACTGATCCAGGTCCCTCCTCTCAGGGACCTACACCTTTGCGGGTACAGCCAACACCCATGCTGGATTCATCTCCTCCTGATGCATTGCTCCCTTCGGGTCCACCATCACCAGGTCCGGGGACTGAGGTGGAGATGGAGACCGAGCCACCATCACCGGTCCTGCCATATGGGTTGTCGGGGGAGGGGCGCCGACGCTGCCCGCGCTCCAAGTACTTCCGACCCTACGCAACGGTGCCTGCCCGCAACCTCAGTCAGAGCCCAACAGATGACGACGTCATGGACATTGCTCGCATCCGAGCCTCCCCAAGGGGAAAGGAATGCTGTAAGGCACACACACAGCCGATAACATACGTCGGAAGTCGGCCGCGAGAGTGCGCCGCGGGAAAATGCGGCAAACGCCAGAGCACGCCACGGGCGGGTCAATGACCCAAACAGCACGGTGTTGTGCTCGGCGCGCAGTGTGTTGTTTACGAGGTACGAGCTCACTTCGCGGGTACTCGTACAGCCAGTGCACGCCAGTGTTCTGTGTAGCAGTGAGAGAGTTGTTTTCCGTGACTACAACAGTCATGATGTCATCACAGTGTTGCCAACTGCTAAAGTTAATACATAAAATAAGAATGGTAGGAGAGTATTTTTGCTACAAAGAGCAGATAAGCAGATGTTAGTGCCCCACTTAGAAAATAAAAGGGCAAAAAATAGTTCCAGTAAGACCAACAAGCAAAAGGAGGGTGGTGAGCAGAGCTAAGGGATACTCACATCCTCACATCTTGCCCACCATATAAGTTGTGCTTGGGATCAGGACTGAATAGGTTAAACATATTAGAAATCATGTTCTTCTGAAGTATGAACCAAGTAAGTGGATTAAGGATGAAGAGACCCACTGTGGTATAAGAACAAAATATGGAACGTACTGAGGAAGCAAACACTGTTGGGCTATCTGCCAAAATAATAATAATTATAATAATAATAACAATAAATAAATAAATAAAATATAAAAACAGAAAAAATGAGTAGATGAAAATAGGAAAAAGTTAGTAGTATTATACATGTCAGGAAAAAGATTGATGTACAAAGCATGTAGCTACTATGAATGTCTTACCTTAACAAAAGATCTTCTGGATAACTCAAGAAAATTTTATGTAAAATCAGTAAGCAGGGAAAAGGTTTGTATCTGTTCATTCAGTCAGTTAGGTGTGTCAATAGAAGACATGAAAAGTAATGACGATGTTTTAAATTTTGTATTTAAACAAGCTGTCCATGTACAAGAATTGCACAAATGTACCACTGTTTGACCATTGCACGGACTTCTGAGGGTAAATTTCGTTCATACAAAAAAAGCTTCTGTCCATGCTTCAGCATGGTTTTGGAAAGCACCACTCATGCAAAACTCAACATGCCATTTTTTCACACATTACCTTGCGAGCCATGTATGAAGGGCAACAGGGTGACTATGCAATCCTTGCATTCCAATAGGTTTGATGTGCACTTCCATTGCAGATTGCTAACAAAGATACAAGCATAGAGGATGGGTTCCCAGATATGTGAATTGCTTTAAGACTTTTTAAGTAATAGACACCACTATGTTGTCCTCAATGGCGAGTATCCCGCAGAGACAAGGGTACTGTCAAAAGTGCCCCCGGAAACTGTCATAGGATCACCATTATTCTCTAAATTAAATGATCTGAGAGGTGAGTAGCAATCTGCAGATGTTTGCTGATGATGTCTTCATTTACAGGTATGTTATATCACTGAGTGACTGTACAAAGGAATGGCATTTAGCTCTAAATGTTGAGATTCCCTCAACAACTAAGGCCCAATACTAACATTTCAACAGCAGTCACAATAATTTTGATTCATTGCAGTCTTTAAATTATGATTGAATTGTATTTGGACTAGGAATGTAGCTCATTACATTACAATTATTGATAAATTGTTGGATGCACTCTGCCACAGATTTTTTGTTACTGTTTATTTCTAACTTTTTATGCAATCATAAATTGGATTTGCAAACATTCAAATTTGTGACCTTCATACACCAAAAATTCTAGGACTGTCTGTATAATGATAAATGTAAAAAAGGCAGGCACTGAGATAAAGGATTTTCTTCCTTGTAAGTGTCTCATATAAGAATATAGAATAACACTGAAAATTGGGTGCAACTCCCCGCTTCAATTACCACCAGCCGTCACTGATTAGTTGTGTCATTGTGATGTCTTTTCTACATGCCTGTCTGCAGCTCACTGATTGTCTTTATAGTTAATTGCAATCTATCCTCATATTATTATATTACAACTGTTATCCCCAGAAAAGGTAATTCAGATGAGTAGGAAAAACAGTCCCACAATGTTCAAATACAGTTTTAATTGTGTGCTGTTTACATAGTTACATTGATTATATATCTCGGCTTAACAATGCAAAGCAACATGTAAAGACAGTTGTTGGTAAGCCAGACAGTTAACTTTAGTCTATTCGGGAGTTCTGAAGTGCAAGCTTAAATTTCAATTGGAAATGGACTAGCCATTTCCAAACAAGAAAGGAAAACAATATAATTCTACCTCAAAACTTAAGAAAGTTATTCGTAATTTAAATTAAGTGTGGTGTCTCAATGGAAATTACGGTTGGGACACTTCAAGGTCTTGCCGTGACTCCTCTCTCACCATTCCCCTCGGCACCTTGTGCCGCAGTGATGAACCGGTTTTCCCATCTGCGTTCAGTACAGAGGGCAGATCACGAGAGGTCCTCCACCCTCCTGGTTCTAAAATCTTCAGTTGCTAGTGACATCACCAAACTGTTTCCCTTGTTCCACTTAATGTCTCATCAAATTGTAGGCCAAGAGCCACCTCGAACAGGCCTGGCTCATGTCATTCCCTGCACACCAATGAGCCCTGCTGTCTCTTGCCCCTCCTTTATGACCTGTGTGCATGTCAACACAACTATTGGGATGAAAATTATAGAGGGAAACTTTCCCGGTGGGATAAACAAAATAAAAATAGAAAAGAGATGACTTACCAAAAGGACCGGATCGTCGAGAGAAACAAATAAAATCACACACAAACACACATACAAGCTTTCGCCACCACTGGCAGCTTCTTCAGGAAAAAGAGGAAAAAAGGGGAGGAAAAGGGAAGGATATGGGTTTTAAGGAAGTGGAAAAGGAGTCATTCCAATCCCAGGAGTGGAAGGACTTACCTTAGGGAAAAAAAGGAAGGTAAACAAATACACACACACTCAGACATATCGAAACGCAAACACACCTAGACAGACAGACAGACTATTGGGATGGATACTTTGGGACACAACTCTGAGTTTGGAAGAATTTAAATACAGTTTCATGAGTGATTGTTTAACTGATATTCCTTGTTCTGCATTTTAATAGCTGCAATTAATTTATTTGTAGTTTTAAGTTTTTTTATGAAAATAAATTTCAAAAGCAAGGCAATAAAAATTCCACACTTTCTTTAGGACAGTATTTAACCTGTCTGTAATGATATGTTTCGCCTATAAATTTATACAGTTGTTTATATAATACATACATTCCTCCAGAAGAGCTAGCCTAATGAATGAATGAAGAAGAAATAAGCACAGTTGTAAATATTATTCTATAATCCCTAAAGTCAAAGCAGAATACAGAAACAGATGACTCAGGAAACAAATATTTTGAGAAACCAGGCAATACAAGTTCCTCAGTGCAAAGTGGTGTTGTCTTTGCAGTCTATTAATCTCTTCTTTCACTGCTGATTTTAATTTACTTTTGTTTATGTGCAGTGTTATGCTGCAGTATACTGAAAAATATATGATTTAGTCAATAAATGCAATTTGTTTTTATTTAACCTGCTGCCTACCAGCTTCAGTGTTCAGTACTATACTCAGGCCAAAGCCTAGTACACAGTCGACATGTTCGATTCCCAGTATGTCAAGTACTTTGTGGAAGAGAGCATGGCAACAAAGTGCCAGGTGCTGCCAGTACTGTGCACTGAAACCAGTACCCAAAAGGCTAAACAAAAACAAGCAGTGACTATATAATGAAACATATATTTGTGTAATCATACTGCTTGCATACTGTTCGAATGGACAGTATATTGAGAATATGTAATATTTTAGCAAATAAATTTGGTGTTTGGTGCTAGTTGGTTTCAAACTATAGTTCACCAACTGTCCTTCTGCTGATGGTTCAGTTCTGTATAAAATTTGTTATTACCTACAATATTTTGTTGATTATAATGACATAATTACCATCTATACAATGTTCTTGTCTTTTTAAGCAGTATGACATAATTAAGGTTACACAAGAAACAAAAAAATTCCATTTTCAAGTTAAACCTTTCTCTTGACCCCACCAGCGAAAGTAGGAATGAGCCACCATTGCTCACTAGATTACTGAATAATATAGTCACATGGAAGAAAGGATCAATCAAAACATCAAACATCTGACTGTTCTGTCAGAAGACTAGTTCATAAATTAAAAGATGGTTTCACATGTACTGTAGCTCTGTACCACAGTGAAAATGCATGTCTGTCTCTTACATCCATGTGTCAGTATTATCTGTCTTTACGGTGAGTTGCTCCCTATACACATATTGTAAAATTATCCTTCCCCCCCCCCCCCCCCCCCCCACACAGATTTAGTGTAGTAGATAGATTTCCCAGTGCTGGATCTTTGACATCCCAACCAGGGCACAAACTTCAAAGTGGCCTCCCCAACACATGCACCCCCTCCTGCCCGGCATCTCTCCTTATTGCTGGTGTAGGTTGGTCATTCATCCTGATGAGCCCTCATATTTGAGTTACCAATGAAAAAACATTTGGAATTTTGCATAAATCTTTATATCTTTAAAACAGAAGACATTCAGATAGATGGTGAAGTGCTTATTTATGAGTAATTGCCCAAAAACAATTTCAGAATTTAAGCGGAGAGGCGCTGACTAAGGCCCCCCCCCCCCCTCCTACACCAGCATACAATATACAGTTTCAAAACATCAAGCCGGCGCACAGTGGCCGAGCGGTCTGCGGCGCACCAGTCACAGTCTGCACGCCTCTACAGTCGGGGGTTCGAATCCCCCCCCTCGGGCATGGATGTTTGTGTCATCTTTAGTATAAGGTAGTTCATAATTAGTTTGTAAGTTTAGGGACTGATGAACATGCAGTTAAGTCCTTTAAGCTTAACGAACATTTGAACATTTCAACAAAACATCAATCTCCCCAGCGAGGACCTTTTCTTCTTAATTATTTGATCTCTTTACTGTAGAACAACATATTAACAACATACTTGTTTTTAACAGCTAAAAGCCTATATCAAGTTATTAGATTACAAAACAACAGTTTTAATTTCATAGAATTTTCTGTAGAAGAATGTATAAATAGCAAATTTAGGCCTATTATGTGTTCACTTCAGTTATTCGATAATAACATAACAGAGTGTTTTTTGATTTTATTTATTTATTTGATTTTTTTCCATTACATACATTTTACTACAGAAGAATATATTAAAAGCGAATGTACCATTGTTTTCTAATTTCACTGCTGCATTGTTTGACTGTTAATTTCGATTGATTTTCTGTACAAGAATGAGTTAACAGAATGTACAATTGTTTTATCTGCAGCACATATACCAAGTTCAGTTCAGGAACTGTGTTACATTGTAAGTGAGCATGGTTGAGCATAGTTATACTGCTTGTGAATCATTCGAAACAACCAACAGCAGAACAAATCAACAGTTATAATGACAATTGTAAAGGAATGGGTAATAATACAGGATGTTGTTGTGTGGTCTTCAGTCTGGAGACTGGTTTGATGCATCTCTCCACCCTACTCTATCCTGAGCAAGCCTCTTTGTCTCCTCATAAGAATGACAACCCACAACCATTTGAATCTGCTTACTATTTGCGTCTCTTGGTCTCACTCTGTTATTCTTTCCCTGCACACTTCCCTCCAATGCTAAATTTATGATTCCTCAATGTCTAAGAATGTGTCCTACCAATCAATCCCTTCTTTTAGTTAAGATATGACAGTATAGGATATTTTCAAATAATTCTTGTAGATGTCAGATCCTGTAGACCGTACTCCACAGAGGGTCTGTTATTGTGCTGATCTGTCTGCCGTTACACTGAGACAACTAAATTGTTAAGAAATTTAAGACAAAGTAGAGAAATATGAGATACGAGATAAGATACCATAAGAAGAACTTGATGGAGCAAAGAAAGAATTGAGTCAAAACAAGGCACCTGGAGAAAAATGATATTCCATATGAACTGCTGTTATCCTTATGAGAGCCAGTCATGAAGAAATTGTTCCACCTGGTATGCAAGATGTAATGTAACAACATGAGCCTCTGTCTACTGTAGTATATGATATCTCTCTCTACTGAAGCCCAGGATACCCTTCTTTCCTTGTAGTAAAGTTTATGATACCACCTTTTCCTGTAGTAAAGTTTATGATACCACCTTTCCCTGTAGTAAAGTTTATGAAACCACCTTTATTCATTTCTACATTATAACAACTACATTGTTTATGTCACTAAATATTTACCTCATTTTATTCCCATAAATAAAATCCCATTAATTTCATAGTAATTACCACTTTTATGCTTATTACTAAATTCCTATAACTTCGTAATACTTATTTCCTTATATTGCCATTATTAAACCTCAATAATTTTGTAATACTCATTTACCTTTGTTCCCATTATTAAACCCCAGTAATTTCATACTATTTATTTTTGTAGTATTTATTTCGTCTAATTTCCTTTATTAAAATTAGATTAATTTCGTAGTATTTTTGGCCTGACCAAATGTCAGCAAAGATTGTAATTTAAAGCTGTTGTTACATCTAATTGTCATTGTATCTAATTGTCAATCATTGCAGTTCTTTGTAGAGTGAATTACTTAACATCAACTCAACAATAAGAATCCTCATTATTATAATAAGACAAAACTATTTAATCATGTATTTGTTATTCTAGTTCCTTTATAATGAAAATTACAAAGACTTATTGTGTATAAAGAATCCATTCGCATAATTACATTGTGATAATTAAGTAATACATCATATTGTCAACGATTGTTAATAACGTAATAAATAGAAGTTATGCGGGGGTTTGTAGCGCAGTGTATGTCAGTGTTAGGTCAGTATCATCAGCATCAACTTGATACTATTGGAAATAAAAGAGGAACATAGCTGGAAGAAGATGTATCATTTAAAACACCGCTTCATAAATTTAGCTTAACTTCGAGTTTACTTTAACGAGAAATTTATAATTAAATATGGCGATCACCCAGTTCAAATAGGGATCGTCATAAAGATGAGACAGGGAAAATACCCTTAGACTTCGAAAAAAATATAGTTGTGGCGCCGGTGAACTGACGCCAGTACCAAGGGGCACCATCTTTGCGAAATCTAGACATAGCTTTGCTAAATTGGCCATGCCATTCAGTTCTGTTTTATGTAGTGAAGTGAAAAGATTGAATAAATACAGTTCTTAAGTTATTTCTGGAGACTATCACCCAGTAAAGTTTCACATTGGTGACCCTAACTTTCACAGAGTCATAATTAGTGTTATAGCGCCACCTGCGTCATGTATTACCTGTGTTTACATCGGAAACCGCACGCGCATTTTGAGTCAATGGAGACACCACCTCGTGGTCATAACAGACAAAGGATCATCAACCATCCAGCCACCGGTGTGCCTATCCTGTCTGGATATCAAACTTTTCTAAACAGTGCAGCAAGTTACACAGTTTCACAACGTTCCCCGGATGCTTTTACTTTGCCAAACCATGTGAGTGAAGAGGGACATGAGTGTTCGAATGACTCCGGCTTTCTAACACCCTCACGATTTCCAAGTGCCTCTCCGTCAAACATTGTATCTCGTGAGCCAAATCCAAACAATGTATCTGAAAGACATTAAGTTGCAATCAGCAATCAAGTACTGTTTTGCATTTCATTCTGTCAAACACGAACAGTGCCACATACTCTTCGGTAGTTCTCCCGGGTTGTAACTGGAGCAATAATTTGAACAATGGTGGACTCTTTTCCCGTGTGCATGGTACTACTTTGTGCACCACAGGCATTACTAACGACTCCCAAGCAACTACACCAGTTCACCTGTTGATCACAGTGCTTTTGTGAAAAATTCGGGCCCATGGCCTGGTGACTGTGACTTCGTGTACATGATCCCACGAGTTCAGCCGTGTTCTGCTACACGAGTAGTGCCCACCATGCCGGTGCATCAGCTGACGTACCCGACAACCCACATATGTATTCATCCGTGCCCTGCGACTTTCGTACAACTGCCCGTGCACACAGTACACAACGGTGCAACAGCCGCATCGGTCTACCGTGCTGTCCCACCAGTGCAAACACAGCTGCTGTTTCCATCAACAGCGACATTGCCAGGCACCACACAAAGCACCAGTCATGCCCAGCAACCACAGGCGTGCCACCTCGAAGCAGCCGCCCTCATTAAACGCGAGCCGGCAAGTCCACCACCGCTCCCACCTGAAAGACTACCGACGCTACCACCTTTTTCCTACAACACACTGTGGATGGAGGCACTACCTCTAGTCCTATTAGGCCTGCATACCACCAACAAGGAGGATATCCAGGGTACGGTGGCAGAATTTATGTATGCAGAGAAACTAGTACTGCCTGGCGAACTCATAGATCCGCTACATCGTCCAACCCTACCGGAATTGCCGACTTTCTAAGACAGAGTCAGACTACATTGTTCCAAACTGTGCCCTCAACCCCCACCCCCCCCCCTCTCCACCCCCACAAGCCACACACACCCGAATACATTCGTACCTAAGGCACTGTCTACCAGTGAATTTGTGATGTTGAGAGATGACACAGTCACAGCGCCTCTCTGGCACCCATACTCAGGCCCACATCAAGTACTACGCTGAACCAAAAACATGATAGACATCATTTTCAAAGGTGCTCCAATAACTGTCTCTCTAAACAGAGTGAAACCAGCTCATGTCAAACCCACACTTACACCACCGCAAACTGAGGTATTGGAAACACAACTGACCGTGCACGACAGATGCTCTGAACAATAACATGGCAACATGGTTGAACCACACCCAACTCCCGACAAGCTCACACAGTGTTCCCCTGCTGAGTCTCCAGTTGAACAATTCTAGTGCTTATACATTGAGCCCCCCACAGGCCCCACTGAGTGCCCCTATTCCTACTCCACCCTCTTCTCCTTCTCCATTCCAGGGTTTCTCATGTGCACCTCTGCTACCTCTTGACTCTTCAAGTCAAGCAGAAGTTTTCAGAGTCCAAAAGCGTGTAATACGTATTATTTGTGGTGTAAATTCACGGACCATGCAGAAGCCTCTTCAAAGAACTGGATATATTAACTACTGCCTCTTAGTAGATTTATTCCTTAATAAAATTTGTCATAAATAATGTCTCTTTTCCCAACAAACAGCTCAGTTCATACATACAATATTAGGAACAAAAATGATCTACACAAGGACTTAAAAGCCCTTACTTTAGTTCAAAAAAGGGTCCACTACTCAGGAACACATATTTTCAATAATTTACCAACAACCATAAAAAATTAGCTAAAAATAAAGATCAGTTTAAGAGGAGCCTAAAAGATTTTCTAGTGGCCAAATTCTTCTACTTCACTGACGAATTCTTAAATAGAACCAAATGAGGCATGTATCTGTATTCATACTATTAGTATTATTATATTATCAGCTTGTCAAAAGTGTATGTACCTGTATTAATAATATTATATTATCAACTAGTAAAAAAAAAAAAAAATAAATAAAAAAAAAAAAAAAATAAAAAAAAAAAAAAAAAAAAATAAAATAAATAAATATTGTTCCACATTCATGAGGATCACCTAAACATGGATCTATGGAATGAACCAACTAATCTAATCCAATCTTAAGTGGTTGGAAAGGGAGCAAGACAGGGCTATAGCATGTCCCCAATGTTGTTCAATTTGTACATTGAACAAGCTGTGAAGAAATGTAAGAAGAGATTTGAAGGGGGAATTAAAACTCAGGGAGAAGAAATAAAATCTTTGTGGTTAGCCAATGACATAGTAATTCTGTCAGAGACAGCAATGGACCTGGAAGAGCAACTGAATGGAATGGACAATGTCTTGAAAGGAGGAAATAAGATGAACATTAACAAGAATAAAACCAGGATAACAGAATGTAGTGTCAGAAAATCAGGTGATGCTGAATGAATTAGATTAGGTAATGAGGCAATAAAAGTAGTAGATGTGTTTTCTTACTTAGGTAGCAAAATAACTTCTGATGGCAGAAGTAAAGAAGATATAAAATGCAGAATGGCTATGGTAAGAAAAACATTTCTGAAGAAGCGAAATTTGTTGATATCTAAAATTAGTGTAAATGTTAAGAAGTCCTTTCTGAAAACATTTGTCTTGAGTGTAGCATTGTATTAGGAGTGAAATGTGGATGATGAGGATTTCAGACAAAAATATGATAGAAGCTTTTGAAATGTGGTGCTACAGACAAATGATGTAGATAAGATGGGTAGATCATGTAACTAATGAGGAGGTGCTCAATAGAATTGGGGAGAAAAAGACTGTGTGGCATATCCTGACAGAGAGGAATAGGTTGCTGGGACACATTCTGAGACATCAAAGAATCATCAACTTAGCATTAGAAGGAAGTGTGTCAAGTAAAAATCATAGAGCGAGACTGAGGGATGAATGCAGTAAGCAGATACAAAAGGATGTACATTGCCATTCTTATACTCAGATGAAGACACTTGCACAGGATAGGGCAGCGTGGAGAGCTGCATCAAACCAGTCTCGTGAACTGTTATTTCTTGGTACATATTTCCAATTTCCAGATTTCCTCCCACAGCTTGTGGGGATGTATTAATTTCGTTTGTTGTCCCTTGAGAATAATGGTTAGGTTGGAATACAATAGTGTTCATGACAATCCATTGCCACATGTCTTTTTCAATGTTGTAAATTCTCATGTCATAATGACTGCAGTGTTCCTTTACCCAGACAGTCTTAACAACTTTCTTAGTACAGATGACTCCATCTGGAGCCATGTGCAGAGTGACCACATTATTAATATTAATAAAGGAAGAAACAGCGTTGGTCACATGAAACCTTTACTTGACTACTGCAAATCGATTTTGATCACTGAGTGACCACCTTCAGTGCTAGAATCAATGCCTCGTGAGCCCACATAGAATAGCAATTTTCATTTTAACATGAGAGAGTAACTGTATACAGCTGGTGGCAATCGTAATACTAAACCGATTCGTTAAGCTTCCTGCACAGCTGTCTCTGTGCAGACAGCACACAGTGCCCTCTATCACTGTGCACTGTGCTGTCTACACACACACACACACACACACACCCACAGCTGTGCAGGAAGCTTACCGAATCAGTTTTGTATTATGATTGACATAGACTGTGTACAGATACACTTTCATGTTAATCGTGTTTGGCTGTTGTATTATATTTTCTGCTCTAATGAAGCATGATTTAATCTCAGTAGCTAAGTAAATGGCTGGAACAACAGATACTGGAGTTAGAAGGGAACCTCCACTTTCCCTCTTAGACCCTGTAAAAATCCTTAGAGGGTGGATTTGGTATGCTTTACTTTTAATCAATAACAGCAGCACATTATCGAGACATCATAATGCAAGTCTTCACATTGTTAGAGACTAATGAATGACACTGATGGCTGCAGTAGGATGGTGCAACAGTGCACACAGCAGATACGACCACGATATATTGCACAAGTTCTCTATGGGACATCATTTCATGTGACATGTGGGCATCTAGATCTTTGGATGTTGTAGTATTTGTGGATTGTGCACTGCTTCTCAGCGAACTGGCAAACACTACTATAGGTTCCTTCTTTTCTCTTTCCTGTTCCTCCTGCAGTTAGAAAATCTTCTTGCTAATATCAGTACTTCTTACTCCCCATAGATAGTTCTTGTGATGAAGATTAGACAAAAAGAAAACGTGCAATTCAAACACAATAATGTCTCCGACACGAAATATTTCAGCAATTAACTAACATTTTATTCCATCTTAAGATACAATTTATGAACCCCATGTCACATCATTCTAGATAGATGTTTTCCCGATTTCAGAACATAGAATACCCTCGTACAAAACAAACAAATATAACATATTGTTTTTGAATACGATTCCAAGGAGTCCAAACTTCCGACTTCTGACTCACATTTGCTCCTTGTAAGAAACACATGCATATTCCTTGACAATCCACAGACAAAAAACTTGAGGCAATACTTACACTCTCACCTTAATCTCCAACATCTTATGTTGGGATATAGGAATGTAGTGCAACTCGTTACATGACAATTTATCTTCCCAGACCTTGTTATTTGAGGGACTCTGAAATATGTTGCGTATAAGAACAACACAATTGATCAACTGCAACACAACTTAAATGACAAAATACCCCATATTAATGTAATTACCATCCAAAAGTATCATCTAATATGAAGAAATGAGAAAATACATATTGTGAGTGTGTGGGGATGAGTATAAACTATTACCAGTCTAATGTATTATATGTTCTTTGTCTCAGATCGGGGCCATGATATTCTTCCCTATACAGGAGGGGTTTTGTTCTTTGTATCTCATGTGTGAAGACCTATATGAAGTATCATTTTCGAAATAGTGTAATTACTGGCTTACAAGCCATTAAAAAGCCATGTTGGTGATCCAAGTCATTTATTTAAATCGATCCAATCATAGTGTCCACATATGCCTGCGTTGTGTTAATCCCACCCATAAATACGGTAGCAGTCACAACACTTGGAGATAATGGATAACATTCTGCAGCCACCTGGGTTTAACTTTAATGCTGGACTAAACCTTCACTCCATGGATTTACACAGTGCAGTGAATTTCAACAGTGGCTTACACAGCTCTACAAAAAATAATTTTTTTCTTGTTGCCAGGGATATTTGAACGAATACTGGATATATTTAGTATGCTGAGTCTGACTATGAAAACGGATTTCTCCAGCTGGCCCTTGTTTCTTACATACAGGATATCTCTGACGTGTAGTGTTCAATCGTTAAATCATCATTAAATCGGATGTGGATTCAATAATTCTGTATGCCTATTCATTTTCTATTTTATGATTGTGTGTATACATATGTAATATCTTATATGTTACATATTATATACGAGAAGGTGAGATTGTGGGACGTGGTAGAATCAGTTGGTCACACTGCTGCAGTGAAGGTCAAGGTCTCCCACCCTATTCTTCGTGCACAGAGTAGCAGTTGAGCAAAGCTTCGTTATAATCGACACCAATAGCTTATCTGTGTTGATTTACAAATGATTAACTTTTTACTTGGGTAGTATAGTGGATACACAAAATTCCCTTGCTGTATTTGCATGTGGGACAGCAGAGCGAAGCATGATCACTGGGAAAAAGTGTCATGGCTATCAAGAGATAGCTTTACTGTAGGAGCAGCTAATATCCTATAAGAACCATTAGTTGACAGGGACAAAATCATTCCTCCAACACTTCATATCAAGCTTGGTCTAATGAAGAAATTTAACAAAGCATTGGAAAAAATAGGGACTGTTTCAAATATATATGTAAATAATTCCCTGGAATCAAACATGAGAAATTAAAAGCTGGTATATTTGATGTTCCCAAATTCTGAAGCTTATAGATAATTTGAAATTCATTGAAGTTATGAATTGCATTAAAGCATCTAATTAGAGCTGTTTTGTCTCTGTTGTCAATAATTTTTTGGGTACCAGAAAGCACATAATTATGAGGAACGTGTGTAAAATCTGCTCAGAAACTTCAAAAGCTTGCGGTCTAATATGAGCAGTAAAATTCATTACCTCCACAGCCATCTCAATAGATTTTCGGAAAATTTTGGTGACTACACCAAGGAACACGGTGAAAGATTCAATCAAGATTTTCAGGTGATGGAAGAACAATAGCAGGGTAGATGTGGTTGCTGGAATCTTGTGCGTGGAGGAAGTCACGTAAGCAGAGGTTTTCCATATGCTAATTATAATGTTTAAAAATACTGTATGTTTTTTCTTTTATTGTTGTATAACATTCTGAATCAACAATGAAACTGCATTTTTGTGATCATTTTCATATGCTTTTCTCATTTTCATTTGACTGTGTACACAATGTACCTGAATTAGCATTTTGAATTTTTGTTTGTTTGGTTGTTTATCTAAATATTGTACATAAACACAATAACAGAGCCAATCCAGCAAAACTAGTGAGATATTCAAATTCAGAACCATAAAGTTACCCTAAATTTACTGTCAATTAATTGGCAACAAAATCACTCTTGACCAGTGTTATCATTGCAACAAGCTTTGATCTACTTGTCGGATGTTTTTGGTATGGTGCATGTGAACAGTGAGGTTAGACATGTGACTAGTGATTCTGGGTTCCACAGCCCAGCCATGTTCTACAATACGCAGCTTCATAACTGTGTTAGAAACAGTGACCTTTCCCCTTCTAACTCATTTTCCAGTGACATTTGATGGGTACCACCCGTTTATTTTAGCAGGAACTTGTAGCTTTCAAATGAGAGACTGTCAACTGCACCACCTAGTATTCCAATGTATCCATCTGTGCCACACATGCATAGTTTACCGACCACTTCTTCATCTCTTTCTGTACCCCCAGAGTTACTCCATCAAATGCTATGAATCATGCTGCTACTTTGTCAAGTGCTCTCACCTCTATGTCGAGGGTGTCCCCTCCTACTCCTGCCTCTTCTTTCCGAGATTCCTGTACACCCACCATCTGCACTGACAATTGAATTTACCATACCTACACCTCCCAAACTGCTGCCACATCTGTCCATCACACTATGTGACAATCTCCTCAACATCAGGTGTGTTGACTCAAGTGTTATGAACCTTCAACTCACACTCGAGTGTCACCTACTGAAATGCAACACCATAACCCCCATGGTCAAAACCTTGAACATTTGCACCTTCGCACTCTCATTGGGAGGAATACTAGTCTTCACACCACTGCAACAGTCACCACCTGGGTCAGAGACATAGCTGACTCCCACTCAACCTGCATGTGCCAGTCACTGTCCCTTGATTTCATTCTTGCTGGATCTTTTTCCAGCTGCCAAAATGTCAAAGATCTGGTATTTTACAAAATACCAGCTACCTCGAAGATGCCAGACAGCTGTTTTCTTATATAGGCATTGCTGACCACAGTGCTATCCTCAGTGTTTACATATATCTATGTTTCAATATGCATGCCTATACCAGTTTCTTTGGATCTTCAGTGTGTATTCTCTCAATTATTTAAATCTATCTACCTCTTCCTTAGTATCTTTTGGTGTTTTCCTATTTATAATGGTATTCTGTGTTATCTTGTTATAGGCGATCCTTAGTCTTACCCTTCTGGCTTATATGACTAAGTTCTTGAGTTGTGTATTTGCATCTTCTTCCATCCCATGTAATATTTCAAGATGATCTACAAAAGATTGTTCTTATCTTCAGTCTGGAGACTTGATTGATGCAGCTCTCCA
Organism: Locusta migratoria; assembly: GCA_026315105.1. Taxonomy (NCBI): domain Eukaryota; kingdom Metazoa; phylum Arthropoda; class Insecta; order Orthoptera; family Acrididae; genus Locusta; species Locusta migratoria. Next base: position 19,754,003 of record CM048748.1, on the reverse strand, counting down.
CCCTACTCTATACTGAGCAAGCCTCTTCATCTCTTCATAAGAACTGCAACCCACATCAATTTTAGACAACCCCCCACCCCTCCTACACCCCTCAGCGTCATCTCTTCTCTTCTCTCCTCTTCACTACTTGATCTTTCCTCTTTGGTTATATATATCCTCTCTGGCTTGGCTCAGTACGTACATACAGTATCTCTGACGTCCACACTCCTGAAACACCACCTTCATGACCTAGGTCGTGAATTACCTTTCCCTTCCGTTCCCATCATTTCTTCTTCGCTTCTCTCCCACCTGATGAAGGAACTGTGTTCCGAAAGCTTGTCCTTTTTGTCCCCCCCCTTTTTTTTCTGTTTCTTCATTTGTGTTACTATCGGTGGTTCAGCACATAGGTAAGTACTGGCCAGCCATTCTGCCATTATATCTCATTTGAATAATATTAATTTATTTATCTCTAAGAATGTGTCCTACCAATCAACCCCTTCTTTTAGTCAAGGTTTGCCAAAAATTCCTTTTCTCCCCTATTCTGCTCAGTACCTCTTCATTGCTTATGTGATCTACACACCTGATTTAAGCATACTTCTGTAGCAACACATTTCAGAAGCCTCTATCCTATTTCTGTCTGAACTATTTATCATCCATGTTCCACTACAGCATCACCTGATTTTCTTAGACTGCATTCAATTACTCTTGTTAATGTTCATCTTAAACACCCCTTTCAGTACCCTGTCCATTCTGTTCAGTTGCTCCTCCAGATCCTTTGCTGTCTCTGACAGAATTACAATGTCATCAGCAAAACACAAAGTTTTTATTCCTTCACCCTGAATTCTAATGCCTTCTCCAAATTTCTTCTTGCTTTCCTTCCGACCTTGCTCAATGTACAAATTGAATAACATTGGAGAAAGACTAAACTCTGTCTTACTCCCTTCCTAATAACTCCGTGCTTTTCATGTCCTTCGACTCTTTATAACTGCTGCCTAGTTTTTGTAAAAGTTGTGAATAATCTTCTTTTCCCTGTATTTTATCTCTGCTAACTTCGGGATTTGAAAGAGTGTATTCCAATCAACAGTATCAAAAGCTTTCTCAAAATCTATAAAAGCTAGAAATGTAGGTTTGCCTTTGATTAATCTATCTTCTAACATAAGCCATAAAGTGAGTACTGTCTCCCATGTCCCCACATTTCTCCTGGATCCAAAGTTATCTACTGTGAAATCAGCTTCTACCAGATTTTCTACTCTTCTGTAAATAATTCTTGTTATAATTTTGCAACCATAAGTAAAGTGATGGTTTTGTAATTTTCACACCTATATATGCATCTACTTTCGTTGGAATGGGGGATTATTATATTTTTCTTAAAGTCTGAGAGTATTTCGCCTGCCTCACACATCTTATGAATCAGGTGAAATAGTAATGTCATGGCTAGCTCTCCCAGAGACTTCAGTAGCTCTGAGGACATGTACTCCAGGGCTCTTGTTTCTACTTTCAGTGCTCTGTCAAATTCTTTTCTCAGTGTAGTATTTGTTATTTCATCTACTTGCTCTTTGCTTCCTACAACATTGTCTTGAATTTATTTTAATTTGTAGAGTTCCTTTATGCAGTCTTTCCACCTTTCAGCTTTCCATTCTTCACTCAGACCTGGTTTTCCATCTCAGTTATTGATATTCATACAGCTGCTTTTCTTGTCTCCAAATGTCTCTTTATTTTCCTGTAGGTGATATCTATCTTTACCCTAATTATACATTCTTTTAAATACTTGCATTTGCCCTCTAGCCACTCCTGCTTAGTCATTTTGCACCTACTGACAAACTCATTTCTTAGTCGTCTGTACTCCTTCTTCATTTACTCTATTTTTCTATCTTTTCCTTTTATCAATTAAATGTAGTATTTCCTGTGACATCCACGGATTTTTTGTAGGTATTGCCTTTCTACCTATTTAGTCACTGCTGCTGTCACTATTTCATATCTCAAAAGCTACACATTCCTCATCTACTGTTTTATTTTTCCCTATTTCTGGCAAATGTTGCCTAAAGTTATCTCTGCATTTCTCAAGAACTTCAGGTTCCTTCAATTTATCCAGGTCCCATCTTCTTATTTTCATACCTACCAAAGGACGGGCAGTCTATTTGGGCCATTTTTGAACACTACATATGTTTTTAGCATTCCCATTTTCTCATTTATTTTTCTATACTGCAAGATCACTTCATCTAGTACTATGTTGAAGAGCATTGGTGACAATCCATCTCCCTGTTTGACACTAGTACTTATCTGAAACTCTTCTGATACACTCCTCTGAATCTCACCCTTACCTTTGTGTCTGACAGAATTTCCTTTATGAATTCTTGCGTACTGCTGTCTAAAGAATAATTCAAGAGGCTTTTTAGTCTTCTTAATGTATAAGGGTGAGAAAAGTGACTGTGGATAGTAAAATTAAGCGCAGCTACATGTAAATAAAAATGTGAAAATGGGTAACTTTGTATGAAAAACTGCACAGTACACAACCTACAAGTCCAAAGATCTGAGAAATGTATATATACAGTTTCAAAGTATATCTCTGTAGTTGCAACTTCTGTACACAGCTCCTGTTTTCCTCTGATATATTTACTTAACTTATTTATTTTATTCATGTTCCATTAATCTCTGTTCATGAAAGCTTGTCCACATTCTAACATATACAGTCGCGACACTCACTGCAGTGAAAGTTGTTACCAACTGAAAGATGCAATGACACCAGCACCTCTAGTGGTGGACAAACTGCCGAAAGAGAGATGTTTGTTTATAATTATATGTGTATGTAATTAATGAAATAGTTAGTATAATTTTTGAATTACAAGCATTAATAAAATATTAAGAGACATACATAATACGGAAATTAATGTAAAAACAGCTGAACTTAACTGGTTCAGTGGTATAGTGAAGAACTTCGTCATGAACCAATACTTACAAATATGTATATATTTGCAGCTTATTCTGCTGAAAATAAGTAAAATAGAAACATGAGAGAAACATAAATTTCTATTATGGTCTGTTCTTACTATGACAAAAGAGTTTTTAGACACGTATCAATTTGATATTGGGTCTAGTGATTCGCACATTTCTTGGCTTCATTCTTCTTTCTCTGAGTGTGATTACTTTAGCTTAAGAAGACAATGTCTTGAAGATTCTTGCAGTTTGTGTTTCACCTGTAGCAACAATTGTGGAATTGGGTTCTTCTTTTTTGACAATAGTTTGATTGCTTTTTCCATTTTCTTGCAATGTCTATGGCCTTTTTTCCTTCAGCTACAGTTGTGGTGTATGCTTTGGTATGTTAGATGCTGTAGTTATTGAATTCTACATTCATTTCCTACATTCCACCCTCACTGATTTTACTGGAATTGTAGTGAAGAAACATTAACGTTCTTGAGTAGAAAAGCAATGTCTTTCTGACAAAGGGCAAGTCTTCTGATGTTTCCTAGCCATTTTTCTATTTTAAATAGTAAATGAAATTATTCAGTAAAAGCCTGTAGGTTACAAAATAATTGTAAATAAACTGTAGTGCAATGTACTGTTTCATATCTTGAACTGTAGTGCAATGTACTGTTTCATATCTTGTCATCGGGGATCTTCGGAAATATAAGAAAGACATAAGTGGAGCTATGTTTAAGTTATCTTATAATAGGGGTGTTTGTGCCTATACTTCACTCTGCAGCCAAAACTACACACAGCAAATGAATGGTGTTTGTATGTCGTAGCAGGTATCAGTCTCCCATTGTGGTAGAGGGTTGATAATGAAAAGGGGGTGGAAGACATGGGAGTTGAAAGTTACCGACTTGTATAAAATTGTACATATGGGTGTCATTATTTTGCTCTTCAGAAAAACTATACAATGAAGACAAACTATCTCTCTGTGTTGTTGTAATACAAAATCTCCCGTTGTACATCATAGCAGTTACGTGCTGATAGCTATAAGAGGGTGGAATATATAGTGGTTGAAAGTCGTCAGCTTATATAAAATTTGGACTGAAGACAAGAGATGACTTTTGACACTATAATAGCAAAGATGTTATGTACAGCGAAACATGATGCACATTCTTCAGTTGTTTTTCTGCAACAAGCGTACAAATAAAGAAAAATAAGTGCATATTGCAGTTTGAAAAGTAAAACTACCATGAAAGATGCCAAAGTGTAAGAAAGAAACTTCCTGGCAGATTAAAATTGTGTGCCAGACTCGAACCTGAGACCTACGCATTTCACGAGCAAGCATTCTACCACTGAGTTATCCTGACACGACTCACTGTCTGTCTTCACAACTTCAATTCTGCCAGTACCTCACCTCCTACTTTCCAAACTTCACAGAAGTTCTCCTGAAAACCTTGCAGTGCTAGTCTTGCTAGGTTCTCAGGAGAACTTCTGTGAAGTTTGGAAAGTAGGAGGCGAGGAGACTGGTTTGATGCAGCTCTCCACCCTACTCTATCCTGAGCAAGCCTCTTCATCTCCTCATAAGACCTGCATCCTACATCCATTTGAATCTGCTTACTGTATTCATTTCTTGGCCTACCTCTGCGATTTTTAGTCCACACACTTCCCTCCAATGCTAAATTCATGATTCTTTGATGTCTAAGAATGTGTCCTATCAATTGATCCCTTCTGTTAGTCAAGGCATGCCAGAAATTCCTTTTCTTCCAAATTCTGTTCAGTACCTCCTCATCAGTTACGTGATCCACCCACCTAATCTTCAGCTTTCTTCTGTAGCACTACATTTCAAAAGCCTCTATTATCATGCATGTTTCACTCCCATACAAGGCAGCACTCCACACAAATGTCTTCAGAAAGGACTTCCTTACTCTTAAATTAATATTCTATGTTAACAAATTTCTCTTTTTCAAAAATGCTTTCCTTACTATTGCCATTCTGCATTTTATATCCTCTGTACTGTGACCATCATTTGTTATTTTACTGCCCAAGCAACAAAAATCATCTACCACCTTTATTATTTCATTACCTAATCTAATTCCTTCAGCATCACCTGATTTTCTTAGAATGCACTCCATTACTCTTGTTTTGGTCTGGTTAATGTTCATCTTCTATGCAGCATTCAACACACTGTCCATTCCGTTGAACTACTCCTCTAGGTCCTCTGTTGTCTCTGACAGAATTACAGTGTCATTGACAAAATGCAAAGTTTTTATTTCTTCACCCTGAACTTTAATTCCTTCTCCCAATTTCTCCTTGCTTTCCTTTATAGCTCGCTCAATGTACAAATTGAATAATATTGGAGAAAGGCTACAACACTGTCTTACTCCCTATCCAACCTCTGCATCCGTCTCATGCCCTTCAACTCTGATAACTGCTGTCTGGTTTTTGTACAAGTTGTAAATAACCTTCCGTTCCCTATAGTTTACTCCTGCTGATTTCAGAATCTGAAAGAGTGTATTCCAATCAACATTGTCAAAAGTTTTCTCCAAATTTACAAAAGCTAGAAATGTATGTTTGCCTTTCCTTAATTTATCTTCTAAGGTAAACCGCAAAGTTAATATTGCCTCCCATGTTTTTACATCTCTCCTGAATCCAAACTGATCTTCTCAGAGGTCGGCTTCTACAAGCCTTTCCATCCTTCTATAAATAAATTTTGCAACTATGACTTATTAAACAGATGGCTCTGTAATTTTTTACATCTGTCTGCACCTGCTTTATTTGGAATGGGGATTATAACATTTTTCTTAAAGTCTGAGGGTATTTCCCCTGTCTCATACATCTTACACACCACCAAGTGAAATAGTTTTATCATGGTTGGCTCTTTACATCTACATGGGATACTCTGCAAATCACATTTAAATGCCTGGCAGAGGGTCTCTCAGACAATGTAGGTTTAAAGGAGCGGGTGAGGAGCCTCTGCCTCGACTGGCATCTCTGTCCAACTTCTTTGCATTTTGTGTATGTCTACCTTTGTGTGTGTGTGCATGTATATATATGTGTCTGTGTGTGTGTGTGTGTTTGTTTACCTATACTGTTTCCCCAAAGGTAAGTCTTTCCTCTCCTGGGATTGGAATGACTCCTCACCTGCTCCTTTAAACCCACATCCTTTCCTTTTCCCTCTCCTTCCTTGCTCTTTGCCTGATGAAGCAACAAATGGTTGCAAAAGCTTGCATTTGTGTGTGTTTGTGTTTTATTTATGTTGCTGTCACGTACCTGTGCTCCTTCGCCTGGTAAGTAAACTTCATCTATTTTTATATATATTTTTCCTGCTAAGAATTTTTCCTCTATTATTATAATTATCTTTTTTATTCTTATAGTAATGAGTTATCAATTTCTGTATTACATTCAGGCTCGCCAACAGACACAAAAAAAAAAAAAAAAAACACAAATAAAAACACACACAAACATTCAAGCTTTCACTACCGTTGGTTGCTTCGCCAGGAAAAGAGGAAGGAAAGAAGGAAGGAAGGAGGGGAAAAAGGAAAGGATGTGGGTTTTAAGGGAGTTGATGAGGGGTCATTCCAATCCATTTCTTTTTTTCCCCTAAGGCAAGTCCTTCCACTCCCGGGACTGGAATGAACCCTCATTCACACCCTTAAAACCAGTATCCTATCCTTTTTTCCCCTCCTTCCTTCCTCTTTTCCTGATGAAGCAACCAATGGTTGTGAAAGCTTGAATGTTTGTGTGTGTTTTTATTTGTGTTTTTTGTGTCTATTGGCGAGCCTGTGCTTTGGGTAAGTCAAATAATCTTTATAAAGTCTCCTTCTATAATATTCTGTATTACTTTCTTTAGAATTTTGCAGTACAGTCTGCAATGATTCCATTAATAATAATAATTTTATTGCATTAGGCCATTACAGCAATAGACAATGTCACATAACTGTTAATTTAGAGAGATAACAGGCTTGTTCATAATATTGCAATATTATATTACAACTGAGAAATTCTTCTACATTGTAGAATGGGTGGGCAACTAACCAGTCATGCAGCGATTGTTTAAATGCTTGTTCGGGCAAATCTTGTACATGTGGTGGCAGTTTATTAAATAGTTTATGCCCAACGAGTTCATAGCTGTTGAGCGTTTTTGACAATCTGTGGTATGAAGTAAATATGCATTTATTCCTTCTAGTGTTGTAATAATGTATGTTTTCCCGGACTTTAGTTTCTGGTAGTTTCCTCTTTGTATAAATTAAAACATAGTATAAGTTTATGACAGTCATGACCTTTAGCTTACAGAACAGGGGTTTACAGTGTTTCTTGTGTGGAGATCCAGTAATTACCCTAATGGCTTTCTTCTGTAGTATTAAGATGCATTGGACACAGCTACAGTTACCCCATAAAATTATACAGTATGTTATAATACTTTGGAAGGATGAGAAATATATTACTCGGAAATATTTTTCAGGTACATAATCTATAAGTCGCCTTAAGAAATAAATTACTCTTGACAACTTCCCAATAATATATTTCACATGTTGACCCCAAGGTAATTTGTCATCTAGATATACCACCAAAAACGTAACTTAGATCACCCGATGGAAGCTTGTCTTTTAGAGTAACAATCATTTGCTGTGTTTTGGTTTCATTCAATAAGAACCCATTTGCTTTAAACCAATAGGATGCGTGATCAAGTGTCTTTACGACACAAGTTTTAAGACTACTGAAATCAATGCTACTAATGTTGTGTCATCTGCATATAAAACTGTACTGGATTTAATAAATGATGGCAGATCATTAATCATAATCAAGAACAGGAAAGGGCCCAGTACAGATTACTGTGGCACACCTACCTTGACTTGTTCTGTACTGGACATTTCTTTGCCTATGCAAACAACTTGCCTATGATTCTCTAGATATGATTTTAATAGTTTGAGGCTAATATCTGTGATGCCATAGAATTCTAGTTTGTCTAAAAGTGGTGTACGTTCAACACATTCAAAGGCTTTGCTTACTAGGGAACCTTCCCATCACACCCCCGTCAGATTTAGTTATAAGTTGCCACAATGGTTAGGCCTTGAAAAACTGAACACAGATCAGTCAAGAAAACAGGAAGAAGTTGTGTGGAACTATGGAAAAAAGCAATATATATAAACTGAGTAGTCCATGCAAAAGATAAGCAACATCGAGCAGATTGTGAGCATAGGAGCGATAGGAGCGCCGTGGCCCTTTGGCTAGCGTGAGGCACTGCGGAACGAGAGGTCCGAATTTGAGCATTCCTACAGATGAAAAATTTAATTTTTTCATTTTCAGAAAATTATTGTCTGTCCATCTGATGTGAGGTAACTGCGCTGTGGTATGGGGACGCTATGCCTAAACAAACATCTAAACACACGACGATAGTCGACTGTGAAACTGTTGCATGCATTTGTTGCAGTTTATGTGACAAACTCTTATGTTTTCATCACCTTTTTTTGAGCGATTATCACATCCACAAGAAAATCTAAATTGTGCAAGGTAGAATCTCTTTACCCATTCACTAAGTGTACAAGTTAGGTGGGTCGACAAGAGAATCCTAACGTATGATGCACATACCGTCACCAGTTTCGTATAGAATACATCAGATGTGTTTTCCTGTGGAGGAATCGGTTGACCTCTCACATTCGATCAAATTTTTTAGGTTCCCATTGTCTGCTAATCACACGGTTTTGTGGTGCAGTCACAAAACACAGATACTGAAGTGATTACAGCGATCAGAGACGTCCATGAACGGAAGAACAGATCATAATTATGCAAAAATCTTTTCTTATCTTTGGCATGGACCGTTCCAAGGGAGGTGTGATGGGGAGGTTCCCTTATTAGATCACAAAAGGTGACTTGGGCAAAACCTTTATCCTCAAACACTTGGTGTAGGTATTTGACAACAGAGTCAATAGCATCAACAGTAGACAAGTTTTTCCTAAAGCCATATTGAGATTGACTGATTAATCCTAGATTTTCAAGTAAACGAATAACTGTTGATAAATGACACATTCCAATACAACCTAGATCAAGTACTTTAAAACTACTCAACCGGTTGGCTGTTATATAAAATTGTTAAAAATAACTTTAGAAAAGGCTGGAACCACTCTGATTGGCCTGTAGCTTGAGGGTTACTCTGTATCTCCTTTTTTTATGTACTGGGACTACCCTAGACACTAAGTTCATCCGCAAAATACCCCTCAGATATATACTTGTTTACACAATAAGTTAAAGGGTACATAATTTTTCTACATTAACAGTTGTTCTGATTGTGGCATAAATTTCCCTCTTGGTTCTACATTACTGTCTAATAACTTTCTTATCCCAAGGCTTACTTACTGAATTGGAAGAGTATATCTGACCCATTTGTTTGGAAAACATTCTTCAAAAAGGCAGAAAAGTCATTTATGAAGAAATTAAGGGAATATTCCAAAACCATAAACGTATGTTGGAAAGGTAATGTGATTCTTTTTGTACATTTCATTCCATATTTACAGTGCAAAATATGGATGCAATTAACACATCTGCTGCACACTTTGATTGGTATGTACTACCAATATGTGCAGTAGATGAATCATTTAAAGGAAGTAAATTCTCTTCCATGATCAAGTCTGCAATCATATATTTACTGTTATCTGTTTTTGTACATCAGCACATCATGTAGTGGTGGGTATTAAAAATCTCTTTTCTGGATATGATAAATAGTCCATCCTTCAATAGTCACACACAATATCTAATCAGAAGTATAACGACATCCTATGTAGAGTGAAACTGACTCGTAGACCCCTATGTCACTAAAAGCTGACAAAACCCTACCCCCAAAATAAAAGGAGATGGGGAGTATGGAATTGTCAGTATAGACTACTTTGTTTGATATGTTACTATTGCTAGAGAATTGCATTTTTCTTCTCGTGCACCTAAATATGAGTGTGTAAAACACTAAATCTGTATTTGTATGGTAGGAAATGTGCAAAATAACCAACAACAATGTTTGGTGTTTTGTATGCTCTCTGCTCTCAGTGATCACAGAATCAACTAACTACAATTGAAATGAATGTGCTGAATGTACATTAGATCATTTAGTTAAATATTTAATCTACAGTACATTAAATTACTATACCTGTAACTCATTGATTGCAACCCATGAGTTAGATGGGAAGCCTTGAAGCATTGGCACAAGGAACTGTAGACAACCAGACCAATGTCCAATCAGGAGCATCATGCAAATGAGGTTGAAAATTCGCATGAAGACACTGGCCATGTTGAGGAACTGTAACACAAAGTCAAAGAAGCTTTCTTAGCTCACAAGAAACTAAAGACTTCACTGTATTATTATTATTATTTAAGCAAGGTATTTGCGGAGTGCTTATCAAAATGCTCTCTAAGTCAGTACCTCTTATTCTTGAACATTAAACAGTTTATATAAAATGAATTTCAGTAAATTAGAAATATAAGGTGCTTCCTGTAATAAAAATGATCTTGTACATATATAATAATTTTCAGTTTCATCACATGTTCACATATGTATCTGAAGTTACACTGGCTGGCTGATTATTCACTGTAAGAAAAATGAAAACTTGTTCAATATTTGAGATTACATATTTCATTATTCATTATTATTTTACTTTTTTAATTACACTACATAACAGATATTCAACATCTCAGTGTTGAATAAAATAATGATGTTCATATATAATATCCAAATGAGCACAGCAGATGTTTCAGGATATAATTAAGAGGAGAAAGACCTGTTAATAGCTTCTCTCATAATGTGATGAACCTGTAAATCAACTAGAATATGAATTTATGAATCATTTAATGCAGAACGTGCTTTCCTGCAACAGTATAAAGCTGAAACATCTTAATATCTAAATAGCTTCTGACATATAAAAAGAGAAAGGTCTAACCTGTAAATTAAATAATTACTTTTTAATACATCATCATCATGTACTGCCATTATACAGTCTTTTACCTGCAGAAAAGGTATTTCTTAAAAGCTTCAGTAACTAACAAAATTAATATTTGGTAACATTATATGTCACATCTATTTGACTCAATATAAAGGTAAGAGAGAATATGTAAATTGAAATGAACAGATATTTTAGCTCCTGGAACCCGAAAACATTTCTAGAACTACATGAAAAAGGTGGGAGACACACAGCCACAAATGAAGGATTACTACCTGATACTGTGTTCCTATCCAAGACAAAGGAAGCATTAAGAATTTGTAACAGGACATACATTGTTTTGGAAATCTGATGGAACAGAGGATAAATGGTTTTCAACATAGAAGTAATCATATGGGTCAACGGCAGAAAAAAATTTGTAAGCAGAGAAAATAAGAAAGGGAACAGGTGTCAGTGCTGATAGGAAGAACATTAAAAACAAAGTAAGGAAATCTTATTACAGATTTGTAATTGTGATTACCTTCATCCAAGTCAAGGAATGTCAGTATTCTAAAGCACATAGATCTATTGTATCAATGAGAGTCAACGAAAACACCGAAACTAGATTTCCATAGATCAAAGATTAAAATTCCCAGACAAGTCTTCCAAATTCTCTAATGTGACACACCTTCATTTACTTCCCCTAAAGTGTTTTGCATGCTTTTTCATTCCTTCACACTGTGTAGTCACTGTTGATCAGATCCTTTACATTTATGTAATGTTTTAGTGTTCCTTAAATTATTAATAACATTTAAAAGCCATTCTGTAAGTCCCAGACTGTTAATGATTTTTAATTCTGCAAATAATTTACCATAGAATAATGTGCTACCAGCAGAATAATGTGCTACCCCCTCAATTTCTCAACCTGGGGCCTTTGTACTGTCCAGCTAATTAGTCTCATTGTAATTTTATATGTATGTATACACAACTTATTTTGTGGTGTAAAAGAAGTTATTATACATGTGTGTTCCTGGAGTACATACCTACATATTCCTAATTTGCTTTTGCTCTTATCAAATGTTTTCACATCACAAAGCTTTTATCTTAAAGCTGTATGTTATACAGAACAGTTGGATGTTCCCAATAGCATGTAAGTTTCCTCAGTGGCCTGTGTACAGGGTCAGTTCAAGAACATTTCTACACACACACACACACACACACACAGCACACACACAGGTTAGCATCACTTTTGTCAGTGGAGAAGGATTCAAGTTTGATTCCCAATACCTCCTCAAATTTTTCTTTAGCTAGAGAGTCCACTGAACCCTTGTCAGGCCAGATGAGGAGCTGTTTGAATAAAGATGCAGTGGCACAATAAGGATTCATATACAGTACGGGCAATTAGATTAGATTTTCCACAATCATAACTTGCTCCTCATACTGTCATGTAGGCAGCAGTTGGAACAAGCCGAATGTTTGGTAGTATTTCCTGTGAGGTGTTTTCTTTTATCTATTGATGGTGATAATGGAAATTTGATGTTTTTTTTTTATTTAAAATAAGAAATATTTAGACATTTCTCAGTAAAAATTACAATATTATAATAATAAAGGAAAACTTTTATGAACCTTATTTGAGTACTAAATATCAAAAGAAAATCAGTCTGTTTCTGACATCCTTTGATAGTTTTAGTAAAAGCGGAAAAATACCAAAAGTGTAATGATCTAGCTGCAATAAAAATGTGCTATCTATTAAACTGAGTGGAAAAAATGAATATTTTTTTTGTTTAATAACAGGAGTATTAGTCTGTAATTTAAACATAATTTCACTTTTCATCAGATAAAGTATGACAAAAATTCAAAAATATTATTTACTTAACATTCCACACAACAATTCTTGAGGAAAAGTTCAGCTAATGTCTTTATCAGCTAGTTTTGAAAAAAGTCTTTCCATGTCATCTATACAGCTGAAGTTTTACTTAGTTATTTATCCATCCACGAGATCTAGTGTTGTACATAGTGTGCTTAGTGAGATGTTGGATACATTTAATGCAATCAAATTTCTGTCATTACAGAATATGGTAAATAGCTATGGTTATAATACAATCATTGTAAAGTTTGCTTAATTACTTAAAAGTTATTGATACATTATTATTGTTATCATTTCAGTTATTATTTATTGAGTTATTATTCATCAAGGTACACCCTAAGACTGTAGAAGCAGGGTCAATTAGACATGCCTCCACTGTAGTTTTGAAACCAGCATCACTTTCAACTGATTGTATGTCTTCTGAAATTTTCTAAATATCTTTTTTCTCAGATGTGGGACTCCATTTTTGCAGAGACTGGTTTTTGTTTGGTGTGTATGAAGTTCCATTTATTTGCCTTGGGTTGTGAGTGTTTATGTCTTTATTTTATGGGAAGACTGTGGTTTTTTTGTCACATATTGTTTTATGAGTACTAAAGTTTCATAAATATGAAGGCATAGGAATGGAAGGATCTGCAGTTTTTTTTAAAATAGTGGCTTGCAGGATTGTCTGGAAGTGACACCTCGTAGAATTCTTATTATTCTTTTTTTTAACTCCGAATAATTTGATGCAGTTTGGAAAATCTCCCCAGAAAATGACCCTATATCTCAGATGTGACTGAACATTTGTGTAGTGGACATTTCTCAGAATTTTTTCCTGTGGCAACTTTTGATGATCTTCAGCACATAGCAAAAAGATTTCAATTGTTTGATGAGAGTGTCAATGTGAGTTTCCCATTTGACATTATCTTGGACCCAGAATCGAAGAAACTTTGTGGAAGAATCTCTATTTACAGCTTTGACACCTGGATATTTATAGTTTCTGGTACCCTTACTTTTACATTGTGGAAGTTTAATACTAAGTTCTCTCTTCATTTATGATCAGCTTATCATGGGTGAACACTTGTGATATATTATCCATTTTTCAGTAATGTTTTCTTGCAGTAACTTTTCAGTTTTTGCATTGATGAGAAAGCTTGTGTCATCAGCAAACTGGTATGCATTTTGGCAGTTTATGTTTTTTTGTAGGCCATTAACATATAGGAGCAACAGTACTGACCCTAGTACTGATCCTTGGGGAATGCCATATTTCACCTCTTGGTAACCTGACAGATGGCTTGTAATTGTGTTGAGTTTTGTATGTCGTATTTCAACTATGTGTTTGTATCCGCAAAGGTATGACCTAACCCAGTCATTAGGTGTACCTCTACTGCATGTTTTTGTAGCAGTGCATCATGTTCTATAACATCAAAATCCTTTGCCAAATCAAGGCAGGCCCCAGTGATAAACTCATCACCGTCCAATTTGTGATAGTTGTCACTCGGGAATTCATAAATGGCAGTATTGGTTGAGTGGTTCTTCCTAGACCTGTATTGAGCTGTGAATACAATTTAGTATTTTTGTATGCGGTCAATAAGTCTATTGTGGAAGACCTCTAAATTTTTTGAGAAGCCAAACAATAGGGCAATTGGACTGTAATATCCAGTTTCTTTTGTTTTCCCTTTTTTCTTTATTGTTTTCAACTTTGCAGTTTTTAAACAAGAAGGGAAGGTACCAGATGACAGTGAGCTATTACATAAATGAGTTAATGATTTTATAATAATGGAAAGTCCAGGATGGAATTAATAATATAGTAGTAAGGGCAGTTTACAACTCACTGCAAAGACGTGAAGATGAGCTGCGACAGGCACATACAAAACACACACACACATACTACACTTTGAGCTATTGGCCATGACCTTCTTCAGAAAATAGAACATTCACACAATCTCACAGGCACACAACACAGTCAGACAGCCATCACCTCTGGCTGCCACACTTCGAAGTATGTGCCTGTCGCAGCTCGTCGCCACGTCTTTGCGGTAAGTTGTAAACTGTCCTTATTACTATATAGTTAGTAGTTTTACAATGAATCCACATCATCTTTTTATTATTTTGTCAGGTATTCCATCTATTCTAGTATTGTATTTCTTTTTGAGCTAATTCCTAGATGAAATTTGAAACCAAGACGATACGAGATCTATGGTAAATAAAAAGATTTGACTTCAAATGCATTCATCATAGGTAAACAGGGCAATACTGATGCCAGTGGCAGCTCATTGCACTGCATTGACAATTATCTCATATAAAGGTAATCTGTGTGTTTATTTTTACTGCAATCATGTACTTTCACCCATGTCTGTAATTAGTTATGGTATGGCACGTATTCAAATTTTGCATTTGGGCATTTCTAGTGCTCCTCACAACTTGGTTCCCCAAGTGGCCTATTGTTTCACTCGGATCTTAAACTAATCCCACTTGTGTTTGCAGCAAGGAGCATGTTTCGAGCAACCATTATAAAAACTTGATTTGATGAAACAAAAATTTTATTAATTTGATTAGGAGATGTGTTTTCATTGATCCACAAGTCCAATATTGATAATATGCTACTTTGTCTATTAAAATCATAAATGATGCAGTTTATGGGTCAACATTGGAATATGTAGAGGTTATCTACTATAGAAGTTTACTACAGCATGTGCCTGTAATGCAAGCAGTTGGCATGCAGCTCTTGGTGGAGTGTGGAATTTTTGCTTATGAAAATGGTATGTTTTGTGAACAGTATGTTCCCAGCTTCACTATCCTCTATGCTACATAT
Source organism: Locusta migratoria (assembly GCA_026315105.1). Classification (NCBI taxonomy): domain Eukaryota; kingdom Metazoa; phylum Arthropoda; class Insecta; order Orthoptera; family Acrididae; genus Locusta; species Locusta migratoria. The sequence continues at coordinate 19,738,552 of CM048748.1, read as the reverse complement.
TGCCGTGAGACCCCATGTTAAGCAACTGCTGGCGTGGCACAAGGGGTAGCGTCACAGACTGCGGTGCTGAGGTCGCCGGTTCAATCCCGTCCACCAACAAAAATTTATTTCTTTGTAATTAACATTTCCAGAATGTTCTGCGTGCTTCTTATGTTCACTTGTAATGTCTACTTGTTTCCTATGTTAACTATTTTTCTAATTTCTGGTACATTCTGTCTGTGTATAAATAGCAGAGCACTCTGCCCGAGAGGCAATCAGTGCTGTATGTACGTTTCAGTTTGCAATAAACCTGCTTTCAGTATAAGTGCTGTGTTCACTTGACAACCCTGCCTTCAAAGTCAAGCCTACTTCAATTTCAACATGACAATGTTTGAAGGAGGCACCAGGTAACCTATGCAACAGCTGCATAACCGTGGCTCCGATTAGGCAACATAAAAGCCGTCGCTTACACAGACTAGAGCCGGGACACAAGGGATATACCGAGTACATCCTTCCGAAAGTTCGTATCATTAGAAGGACCATGGACACAAAACTAGCAGTAAGCCAGCTGCATATCAGACACCTGCCGGTGTTCTATGGAGATGCTGTACAGGACCCCAACACATGGTTTAAAGGATTCGACCGAGTCGCCAAGTACAACAGGTGGGATCATACAACGTTTTTGGCCAATGATTATTTACACCTGGACAGAACAGTCTAGCAATCGTTTGAGAAAAATGAAGACAAGCTGAATGACTGGGAAACGTTCCAGATGGAACTTAAGAAAACGTTTGGAGATCGCCAGCGACAAATCCACTCTACGGAAGAACAACTGAAAAACCGGGCCCAACATCATGCTCAGCCGACACAGTCGTACATACAGAATGTTTTGGTTCTGTGTAATATAGTCAATCTTAATATAACTGAGGCTGACAAAATCACGCACCTGATGAAGTGTATTGCAGAAGACATGTACCAAGCTCTAGTGAAAGATGTCACTACGATGGAAGAGTTCATCAAATGGTGCCAGCATATTAAAGAGATGCAACAAAGGAGGGTTGGACGAAAGAAGTATGACAGACTCCTGAATGTAGTTCCTATTGCTGTTGTGGAAGACCAACATGACTTTGCTTCTCTCATACGACAAATTGTGAGAGAAGAATTACAACAATTTATGGCAACCAGGACTGTCAGACCAAGCGAGCATCAGATTATGGCGATAGATGTAAGACTTTAAGTCACGAGGGAGCCGACGCCGCTGAAGAAGAGGTATTTCAGACATTAGCTCCTGTCTGCCCCGTCAATCGCAACTGACGTGAAGCATGGCATCGCCCTGCTATGTCTTATGCTGCAGCCGCAAAACAGCAGCCTATGAACCGGCCGATGTAGCCACAACCAACTCCCCTGGTAACTATGATGCCCCACAGAAGAACAGACATCTGGAAGACAGAAGACAACACACCACTGTGTTTCCACAGTGGGCGCCCTGGATGTGTCGTATGCTACTGTAGAGAGAGGAGGCGAGTGTTCGATGATTATTTTGCCGCAAGACGTCAACCGTCAGAGCAGTTCTATCCCAGGCAGTCACCTATTGATGAATTCGGTTGACCTATCGGAAGAAGCCCATCACCGCACCATAAACGAGGTTGCTCCCTGATGCAACGCTGCTGTTCACCGTCGCCGTACAGAGGTACCAGCTGCTCCCCTAGCTGCCGCGCCCAGGAAAACTAAGCGAGGCAACCATCAATGTAGGTGAGGCAGACGCAGATGAAAATCCTCCATGGATGACAGTCGCTAAGATGTCAGGAAATCTCATTGACGTCATATTCGAAGGCCAATCAGTCCGGCCACAGCTTGATTCAGGAGCTTCTTTCTCTGTATTGTCGGTTAATTACCGCTGCACACTAAAGAAGACAATGTTCTGTGATATGGGGGCAACTGTGCTGAAGGTCACAAATGGAAAGTATGTCCAGCCAGCAGGAACTTGTGTTGCAAGAATAACCATTAACAGTACGACCCAGCCGTTCGAATTTGTCATTTTAGCAGAATGTAGTCATAATGGCATCCTCAGATGGGACTTCCTTCAAGCATCCCAAGCTATCATTGACTGAGGAAGATCTGAGCTGCAAATTGAGTAAGTCGTTCCGATGGATAAACGTAACACAGAATTTTCTGGGAAGTTATTTGCAGTTGACAATGTGAAGATACCGCTGTTGACAATGAGAATAGTTGCAGTCACAAACACAGATGACCAATTAAACTGTGAAATTCATGTTGATAGTTTATCAGGCTTACAAAAGAAATTTACATACCAACAGCTATCATAAGCATTATCGGTTGTCAAGGAGAGATTTGGATCACTAATTGTCACCAGCAGCACAACTTATCACCAAGGAAATGTGTAGCGGGACAGCTAAACCAACATCATCAATGAAGACCCAAGCTCTGCTGTTAGTACAGACAACACGCTAGAGGAAACAACCGTGGAATTGCAAAAAGGACCCGCACTGACCAAGGAACAATGGCAGCGGGTGTTAGCTATACTACGCCAATTTTCGGGTGAATTCACACCTCAGCAGGGGAAAATTTGGATGAAACGACCCACGATAAGGTACCGTATCAATACCTGGGATAGTCTACCAAATATCCAGCATTCGTATAGAGTGTTGCCAGCTGAAAGTTAGATAATTCGGGAGCAAGTGGAGAAGATGTTGCATGATCACATTATTCAACCTTCAGAGAGTCCTTGGTCATCTCCGGTGGTCCTCGTAAAGAAGAAGGATGGTACATGGCGATTCTTTGTCGACTATCGGTGGCTGAACAAGATTACAAAGAAAGATGTCTACCCATTGCCACGCATTGACGACACCTTAGACTGCTTGAAAGGAGCTACATACTTTTCAACTATGGACGTGCAGACAGGTTACTGGCAAATCAAGGTTGATTAAGCTGACAGGGAGAAGACGGCTTTTATTACACCTGATGGCCTCTATGAATTCAAAGTAATGCATTTGGATTATGTAACGCTGCGGCCACATTCGAACGCATGATGGACAACTTGCTTCGACACCTTAAGTGGACAACGTGTCTTTGCTATTTAAATGACATTGTCATTTTCTTGAAAACATTTAAAGAACATCTGAGTTGCCTTTCAACTGTGCTGAAGTGTGAACAGACTGCAGGACTCCGCCTCAATCCAAAGAAGTGCCTCTTCGTCGCCAAAGAGATAAAAATCCTGGGGCACTTAGTCAACGAGGATGGTGTCTGTCCTGATCCAGATAAAGTAAGGGCAGTCACAGAACTTCCAAATCCTCAGCAGAAGTTTCATCTGGCTGTGCTCATACTACCGACATTTCATGAAAGGATTTTGTAACAAGGCATGTCCATTGTAAGAACTTCTGCAGGGAGACGCCAAGTTTTACTGGGACAAGACAAAAGAAAGAGCTTTCCAGGCACTTAAGGAGGCTCTAACTTCCGCACCAGTTCTAGCCTTGTACAACGAGAATGCGGAAACTGAACTTAACACAGATGCCAGTGGGCATGGAATTGGTGCAGTACTTGTACAAGTTCAGGAAGGTGCTGAAAAGGTGATAGCCTATGCATCGAGAGTACTCTCAAAGTCCGAGATAAACTACTCTACAACTGAGAAGGAATGTCTCACAGTTATCTGGGCTATCAACAAGTTCCGGCCGTATTTATTCAGCAAACCATTTACCATCATGACAGACCATTATCCTTTATTTTGGCTGAGAAATTTGAGGGATTCATCAGGTCTACTAGCAAGATGGGCACTAAGACTCTAAGAGTACAATGACACTGTGGTATTCAAGAACGGGCGCAAACACAAGGATGCCGACTGCCTTTCGAGGAATCCATTAGTGGAACACAACAGCATGAATGAAATTTCAGCCCTCACTAAATTATGTGACATTACAGCTGAACAGAGGGAAGATCCAGCACTATTAAAATCCATAGAGGCCTTGTAGAAAGGATAATCGACCTATGGAGAGTTCCAACTTACAAATGGGACATTGTATAAGAGCAACTATGATCCACTGGGCCCCAAATGGCTACTGGTTGTTCCAGCTCATCTCCAGCCAGCTATTCTCAAGTATTTCCACGATGCTCCAATATCCGGACATCTGGGATTCGTGAAGACCCTAGACAGAATCAGACACAGGTATTACTGGGAAGGTCTGTACTGATCTGTCAAGCACTATCTGAGTTACTGTAAAGAGTGCCAGTGACGGAAGCAATTACCTCCAGGGCATCTCATACTGATTCCTCCTGCAGCAGCTCCATTCCACCGAGTTGGGATCAATCTTTTAGGGAGGTTCCTGAAGTCGACACCCGGTAACTGATGGAGAATTGTCTGCACTACTTCACACGCTATGCTGTTACCAAACCTATGCCGACTGCAGAAGCTCCAGAGATTGCAAAATTCCTTGTAGAAGACATTATTTTGAAGCATGAAGCACCACGTGTGATGATATCTGATCATGTAAAAGTATTCCAGTCAAAACTAGCATCAGAAGTAATGTCACGTTCTGACATTGTCCACAGAATGACAACTGCATACCATCCTCAGACAAATGGTCTGACAGAATGTTTTAACAAGACGTTCGCATATATGCATCGATGTACGTCAATGTTGAGCTGAAGGATAGGGATACAATACTGTCGACACCACTGGCTTCACGCCGTTCTTCCTGCTCAATGGCCGTGAAGCTGAGACAACAATGGATACGCTGTTCCTGTTCCACCTGGACGACACTTAGGCTGACTATGTTAAACAGCTCATCAGCAGGGTCGAAGAAGCAAGACAGCTGGCTTCTATAGGGACGCTGGATGCCCAGGAGAAGGACCATAAGCAGTATAACGACAAGCACCAACCCGTTGTGTACAGTCCAGGGGACCTGGTATGGATTTTTACCCCTGTACAGAAAGTTGGACTATCAGAAAAGTTATTGAAGTGATACTTTGGTCCATATCGTATAACACACCGCTTGTCAGACGTCATATACGATATCGAGGATTATGAGCCGTTGTCGAAACGACAAAAACGAAGAGACATTGTTCATGTCCTCCGCATGAAGCCTGATTGTGGTGCTGAAGGTCGCCAGTTCAATCTTGTCCACTGGAAAAAATTTATTTCTTTGTAATTAACATGTCCAGAATGTTCTGCATGCTTCTTATGTTCACTTGTAATTTCTACTTGTTTCTTATGTTAACTATTCTTCTAATTTTTGGTACATTCTGTCTGTGTATAAATAGCAGAGCACTCTGCCCGAGAGGCAATCAGTGCTGCGTGTACATTTCAGTTTGCAATAAACCTGCTTTCAGTATAAGTGCTGTGTTCACTCAACAACCCTGCCTTCGAAGTCAAGCCTGCTTCAATTTCAACGTGACAATTTCATTTGTTACCTTTCGTGACATATTGTAACCATGATTACAAGCTTTTATTATTATGTGGTCAATAGTGAAGTGGTGATCAGAAAAAGTTCTACAATGTAATAACTATTTCAACAATGATCAACACCATTTCATTTTGTAGAAGGTTGTTGAAATTTCAGCAACAAAAGCAGATGCTGCAACAGAAGTGGAACACAAAGGCTAAAGGAACAAACTCAGCACCTAATAAAGCTAGTGCAACAACCACAGAATCTGACAAATCTGTCACCATCACAAAAAGTGATTTCTGTTAATTTCAACTAAGAGGAAACCTGAAAAGTTGATTTGGGTCACTTAATTCTTCACTGCAAGGCAAATGGTATTACTGTCTTATTCATCCAAGCACAGTGTTGCTATCTTAAAGCAACAAACTGTTCAAATCAGTTAACAAGTTATGCCTGTTAATATGTTCAATAGTGATTTGTTATCTAATCAGTATAGTTAGCATACTTAGGTCAGTCTAATGTAGCATGGGCCTGACTACATAATGGGATTTTTCATGCAAATGTTAACATGTATTCTAAGCAAAATATCTCATTCAAGACATGATAGCTAAATTGTTTCCAAACAAATAAGTGTGAGTGAGAACATTTGGACATAACATTTGCCTCTTAATGAAGTATTACAGATTATTACGAACATTCTGCTCAGTAAACTTTTGGCAACAGTGTTTCCATTGGAACATGTATGGGTCATCTACTGGAGGAGCCTTACATACCATGTGACTACAATGCAGTCAGTTGGTATTTGGCTTATGTAGGCAATATCACAAATACACTGATGCAAGAATCATCATTGGCTTCTTTGGAAGGAGGAAGGAAGCTTAGGGTTTAAAGTCCCGTCGACTGCGTGGTCATTAGAGATGGAGCTTACGCTCAGAGTATTTGGGTAAGGATGTGGAAGGAAACCGGAGGTGCCATCTCAAAGGAACCATCCCAGCATTTGCCTGGAGTGATACAGGGAAATCACAGAAAACCTAAATCTGGATGGCCGGAGGTGGATTTGAACCACTGTCCTACTTAATGTGAGTCTGGTGTGTTACCACTGCACCACCTTGTCTGGTCAGCTTCTTTGGAAGGCCCACTTCAAGTTATTCTGGTGATGTAACTCAAACCACTAAATAACTAGTAAGTAATTGATCCTTGGTAGAAGTCTAAAGAGAAGATATTTTAGACCAGGATTAGTGTTGCATGAAAGCTATGCCCTAAGATGTTGACACATCCTCTTAACTACAACTTGTTGGTTTGGTGGTCTAAGGGTGAAAGAGCATATCTGGAAACTAATAAGTCTTGGTACTAAATATGTCAGACCACATACTTATCTTAGTGTTTTTATCTTGATGAAGGACAATTTCAAAAGGAATGAAACATAGCTTAGATCCCATATCAAGCTGAAGGTCCCCTTTTCCCAGTTTGAGATCTAGGCATGTCACCAATATGGCAGCCAACTCTCCTGTATTTTCTGGGTTACCACATTGTCTTAGCAACTTATCTGCAGTATTCCTGGCTCCCTCACTGACAGATAAGTTTTTCCTGTATATTTTGTCAGTGATCTTTCAAAGTATTACTGATAGTTTAAAATTCCTGACTGATAGATATTGAAAAGTTTTTGTACAATAATCAAGAGTGCTGTTGAAATATGGCATCTGGTCATTTTTGTGTTTATTCTTCTATGGAATGAAGACAACATGGCTAAGTGGTTTATGAAAAGCTCACAATAAACGTCATAGCCACATATCTAGAGGTGTTATGAGAGGAGGTCAGTACTGACAAACCAAGTATGTGCTCGCCTAGTACTGATCTGCGACTAAGGTATAAATAAAACAATGAAGTATAAAGATTTGCCAAAGCTAACTACATAGACTAACACAATCATTACATTATTTATTTTTCAATTTACATGCACAGAAATAATGGTAGATCGATCAAGTTGGCAACTTTCGAAAACAGAGGACCCAGCTAAATTACTAATCTTTTAAAAGTCTAGTATTCCTAATGTTCACTGAGGCATTGGTTGGATAAATTGATGTATTACTTTCAACAATCTTCAGTAAGGAATAAAAATATTGACATACAGTATATAAATTATACACTTTCAACTACTGTTCTTGAATTTACACCACCAATGAGTCTTACCACATATTTTTATACCCTTACAAATCTTTATTGGTTTCTGGATTTGTTACTGTCTTCAGTCTTAAGACTGGTTTGATGCTGCTTTCCACAGTACTCTAACCTATGCAAGAACAGCAACCATCATCCATTTGCTTGCTTACTGTATGTCTCTCGGTCTGCCTATGTGGCTTTTACCACCCACACTTCTTAATTTTCTAATGTTTCTGAAAGTGTCCTAGCACTACTAATCAATCCCTTCTTTTAGCTTTGATGTGCTACAAATTTCTTTTCTTCCAAAGTCTGTTCAACAATCCCTCATTAGTTTTGTAATCTATTCCATCTAACCTTCAGCACTTTAGCGCCGCATTTCAAAAGCTTCAATACAAGTATGACATATCTTATGTTCACATCCACATTGCCGCTGATTCCAATAAACTGTGATGTAGTTGTGTAACTAAAATTTATGGTGACATCATCTCCCATGTCTCTCAAAATCATGGTCAGAAATTGATCATTTCCCTTAAAACCAAGTTCTCATGTTGGTCACCATAGCCAATAAAGTGTCATATAATTGAAAGATTTGCATCTGGCTATTTTGTCTCATAAAATTAATAATAGATAATAACAAACTGCAAGAAACTTCTAGAATAAGTCATATACAATGCTTGACTTGTCAGAAGCCAGGCCACTTACCCATTGTTTGTCTGGACCAGAAAGCACAAATAACATATTTTTTTATGCGTCCTTCATTCTAATTTTACCAGCCAGCAGAGTTCTGATTAACTGACAATCATGCTTATCATCAACAATAATGAGTTGGAGTTTAGGTGGAAGAGGAATGCTGTGACCCTGATTAATATGTACACTAACACATTGGCTGATGCATGCTTAGTAGAATGTAATGAGAATAGCTTGCAGCTCACCATAAAGTCAAATGCTGAGCCACAAATAGGCACACTTCATGTCGTTAGTTCAATAGTGACTAGCAATTCTGTTTCTACCAGTATTTTGATGTACTTGATGAAACATTATAAATCTGGCCACATGACAAAGAATGTTTACAACTCCTCAACTCAGTCTGTCCGAACATGAAACCTATGATGGAAACTAAGGACAGCTACCTTTCTTGATGTTTTGGCGAATACAGGATAGGTCCCTTTGATACATTTTTTAGAGCAGGTCTGTTCATATTAATCCCCGTCTGCATGCCATGAGCCACTAACACTCATCACAGATGACTTCTGAGCTTAGAAAAGTGGTTCACAGAGCAACTGAGATAACCGAGAAAATTTTCAAAAAGTACGGGTACTAGGATGAACACACTGATTGTACCCAACAGTACAAACTGAAATGACAAGCAGAGGGTATTAAACTAAAAACAAGTCAGAACTGCATATCTTCCATTCACTGTCACCATTTCCAAGAAGATAGAATACTTAAAAGAAAAAAATTGTTCCAATGTGTATGGTTTCCATCAACAAAATTAGATGGCATACTCTGTTATCTTGAAGATAAACTAGGACTGTAAATTTGCTTGCTATATGCTGTATTAACTATTAAACCGATTGAAATACATATATGGATACAAAAGTTATCCCTGATTCAAGCTGGCACCTAAATTGCCTGTTGTCAAAAACTGCCTTATTTGTGAGCATGAAATGAAGGTGGCGGTGGTGGTGTTTTAGGGTGCTCAACATCGAGGTCATCAGCGAACAGCCATGAAATGAAAAATGTAACAAACAGAATTGAGGTGCACACAAAAAACATCTGGATATAGCAATTGAGATTACAGTGGTGCATAATTTAATTACAGTGGGTTTAACTTATGTATGGCAAGAGAAATAATGCAAATAACACCAAAGAAACCACTCTGATTCATAAACAGACACTTATACATGATGTTTCAGGGAAGGATATTCTTACAACATATTTCCATTTTCATAATTATTTTCTGCATTTTGACATAACTTTATGGCTGGTTTTGATATTCGGTTGACAAATTTTTTATTTTTTAAGAACACTGGACAACAATTTCTAGGAAAAAGCACAGTGTGTCCTATTAAAAGTTTAGTCTGAGACCAAACAATGACCTCTCATATCTCTGCTGGATACATGCTAAAGGCAACCAGGAAAGTTACAAAAACATACAGTAAAGAGTAAAATAGCAAATTAGTGGCAAACCTGAAAACTGATAAAACATCTGTTTCACCAACAAAGTCTAGGTCCACAGTTGTCAAGTGTATGTTTCACTTTAGCTATCTGCACAGTTATCCTTCTGTGAAGTGCATTCAGCATGGTTTGTAATTTAGGATGTGGTAAAAGCCATGACATGCAAACTACAGGAGGTAGACGATATTACACCCAAGTGGAACTATTAAAATTTGTAGTAATTTCAAGACTACTGTAAACATCCAGTACATTATCATTCAGTAACTGATCTTAAAAACAGTAAGAATTGCAGGCAAAACTGGCATGGAGAATCATATTTCAAAGACAGATCTGACTAATATACATTGTAGTTCCACATATACGGGGAAACAAAGCAAATTTTAAGATTCAATACAGGGTGACACTACATAAAATAAAATCATCATAACTTTTGCCACAGGGCATGGTAGGAATTAGTATGCACATGCACACATGAATGTGGTTTGTTATAGTGATGAAGCCCATTCCATTTGGTTGGGGGGGGGGGGGGGGGGGGGAGTCAAAGAATCTGCATTTGAAGGATGGAGGATCCACATTTTGTGATCAGGAAATTTCTTCAACCTCAATGGGTGACTGTGTTGTGTGCAATGTCCAGTTTCAGAATAAATGGTGTGATATTTCTTAATGTCACGGTGTATACTGAATGGTAGGTGAAGGTTTTGGAAGATGATTTCATCCCAATTTTCCAAAGTGAACCTGATTTTGACAAGATGTGGTTCATGCAAGACACGGCTTGATCCCATCAATGCAGGAGAGTGTTTGGTGTCCTGGAGGAGCACATTCTGGACTGTATTCTGGCTCTGGGTTACCGAAAGGCCACTGGCTTGGGCCTTGATTAGCACCATATTCTCCGGATCTGAACATGTGTGACTCCTTTTTCTGGGGATACATAAAGACAAGGTGTACAGCAATGACTCCAAACCATTACTGAACTGAAAAGAGCCATTCAGAAGGTCAACAGCATCAATGTTCTGACACTTCAGCGAGTTATGTAGAATTTTTCTATTCGTCTGTACGACATCACTGTCATGAAAGACATACATATTGTATATGTATATCCTAAATCCAAATATCTGTAGTGTTGTTTGCATCTTGAATAAAGTACATGCAAATGAATCGCCAAATGTGTTGCTAAGCGTAAAACTCGAGAATGGTTTCACCAATTTGGCTGATCTTTTCTTTGTTGTGTTCGGAATTCTCAGGACAAGGTTTTTATGAGAGAAAATTTTTGGAAAATATACTGGAAAATATCAGAATTTCAGAAAAACTGAGAGTACGCTTTCGACTCCGATCATTTACTAGATTCTCCAACAATCAGCATATTCATTTGCTATTCGCCTAGTGACCAAATACACTGTAATAGAGCAAACAAATATGCCAAGCAGTTCGAATAAAGAGATATGGCCTTATGCACTCAAGCTTAAAACAGCCAGAGAGATTTAACATGAAACATATCTTTAGAAGCCCCTCAGTATTATTCTTACCTCCATGGTGTTGTCGGTAGTAATAATATCTTCAGAGCGTAGCAACAATAGAATTGATGTCAGCACAGATCAAGGTTTATTTTTTTACAAAAATGCCTCCACTGCGGCGGCGTAATATCGGTCGGCGTATGCGCAACGCAATCCTACTATGTGATCATAGAGTCTATGAGACCGTACACAGCGCTTGGAGGTAAATTGATAAAAAAATTCTAAAGCCCAATCTGTTATGACTGTGGAACAACGGGTACAGTCGGGTTCCACTCACTCAGTTGCAGTTTACGCACAAAATAATTTGGATCGTTGACAAAACAACATGTGATGATTAGAACTGAACATTTGGTGCTCACATACGATCCAGTAGTCGATTACAAACCAGATGCATTATTTTGCTTCGGAACAATGAACAATGTTTGTCAATAACCCATTTACAATTGATTTATCCATCCATTTTGACTTCTATTCCCAATCAAGGTCCTGACTGCAATAACAATAAATAAGATCAGAGAGAGGGGAAGGAGAACATAAGAATGGGAGAATGAAATGGATTTAAAAAGGGGAGATGATGTAGACGCAGAGAGGAAGGGGGAGTAGATGGATATCCTGTGGGGTAAGAGGGAGTGGTGTGAAGGTGATGGAAAAAGATAGGAGAAAGAGGAGGTGGCGATATAGAGGAGGGAGGAAGGGAAGAAGAGATTACGGTATATATCCCATACCCATTATGTTATGAAATATCAACCAACCGTGACTTTGTAATGACTGACGGCTAGCAGTGAAAAAATACTGAACAATGTGATCGAAGCAACCATTCTAAAGGGAAAAATAGAAGGGAGAAGATGTATGGTACCAACTGATGTACCATTTGAATTTAAATGACTATAATTTCCAGTGCAGCTTGCTTTCACTATGGCCATAAATAAATCACACGGTCAGTCGTTGAGTATTTGCAGCATCAATTTGGAAAACTCATGCTTCTCTCATGGACAGTTGTGTGTTGCCTGCTCTCACGTTGGAAAACCGAGAGCTTTATTTATTTAAGCGGCAGGCAATCAATCAAACAATATCGTGTACCATAAGGCATTACACATTACTACTACTACTACTAAAGTCTTGCAATGTACAAAATAAAAACTTATATTTGTATGTAATTGTTGTTTATTATGGAGACACAATCTGAAATATGTTTTATTACTGCGAAGGGCCAATAACTTTTGATATAACAAAGTCTATCAGCAAAGACCTGTTAACATAAAAAATCAATGTAGTGTTGTTTTAGAGAAAAAATAGGGCAGAATAACATCTGCCAGGGCAGTTAATAGGTCAATAATTGTCACTCTGTACATCACTTGGCATGTTTCAATAGAACCATTTGTCGTTTCAAGTGAGCAGTGCTTCTACAATGTTGCAAAGACACATTGTGCAATCAAAGCATTCCAAATTGCAGAAGCTACGTTAATTATACATTTGAATTGGGGCATGCCTGAGAATGACACATTCCTAACCACGTTTTGCTTGCCTGCAAAGCTAAGCAAGCTGGAACACATTTTGAGTAATGGTGGGCTCCAGCCCTGCGTTGTACATTTTAGCAAAATTTATAAATTTCCAATGCCACAAAATGTAACTCATTGTGGAAAATTAGTATGGTGTGGAGCTCATATTAAGCCCCCACTGAGCCAATTCTATGATAATGTTTGGTCCAAAGCTTGCTATAACAAGTTGTTGAAACTGAAAAAGTTACTTTAATTAGCTCTGCGCTTAGCAATGCTCGTGCTAGCCAAGTGTCTGACTGACATACATATAATTTGTTACAAATGCATGGGGCAGCCAAAGGCATTTACATAAAAGATTCTGACATCATCTTAGTGTAATAATTCTCCAATTTGAGAAAGAGGTGATCGTAAGGGAACATTTTTTGCAAGCATTTTTTTTTTTTAAATACAACAATGAAAATTCCAGGAAGGATTTGACAACGGCATTCACATTGCTCGGGGCGGAGGTTCAATGTGGAGACTGCCCATGCGGCATTGCCCGTTCTAACTGTAAGTGGACATGTTGCCACTCCTTCAGCAGGGTCCAAGCAGGTGCACAGGGAGAGGGGTTTATTAGTGATTGGGAGCTCCAATGCCCAATGTTAAGCGGGTGAGGGAGCCCCTCAGGAAAATAACACAAAGGTCAGGGAAGAAGGCCAGTGTGCACTCTGTTTGTTTGTGGGGGGGGGTCTCATCCAAGATGTGGAGGAGGCCCTTCCGGCAGGAATAGAGAGCACTGGGTGCACCCAACTGCAAATTGTTGCTCATGTCGGAACCAATTACTCTAGCCATATGGGTTCAGAGGCCATCCTCAGTTCATACAGGCAGTTGGCAGAGTTGGTGAAGGCTGAAAGCCTCGCTTGCAGGGTGGAATCTGAGCCATGTATTTGTAGTGTCATTCCCAGGACCAGTCGTGGTCTTCTGGTTTGGAAGCAAAGGGAATTTCACTGTGGAGATCTGGGGTGCAAATTTCTCGACTTCCACTATAGGGTGGAGAAATGTAGGATCCACTGGAATAGGTAAGGCATGCACTACACGCAGAAAGTGGCTACAAGGGTAGCAGAGTACATGTGGAGTGACATGGGGATTTTTTAGATTAGAGAATTCCCTCCCTAGACCCGACAAGATGCCTTCTGAGCCACGACAGGATAGCAGTAGGCATAACGCAACAGGGAATAAGATCAATGTAGTATTAGTTAACTGCAGGAGCGTCTATAGAATGATTACAGAACTGCTCTAATTAATAAACGCTCACAATGTGCACATAGTACTAGGGATGGAAAGTTGGCTGAAACCAGATTAAACAGTAATGAAATACTAAACACAGCTTGGAATGTATACCACAGAGACAGCATGGATAGTGAAGTAGGAGGCGTGATTATAGCGATAAAAAGTGCAATAGTATTGAAGGAAATTGACGGTGACCTGAAATGTGAAATATTTTGGGTGAAAGTCACGGTTAAAGCAGGCTCGAACATGATAATTTAATGTTTCTATAGGCCTCCTGGAGCAGCAGCTGTTGTGGCAGAACACCTGATGGATAATTTGGAAAATATTTTGAGTAGATTTCCCGATCATGTTATAGTTTTGGGGGGAGATTTTAATTTACTGGATATAGACTGGGAGACTCAAACTTTTATAATGGGTAGCAGGGACAAAGAATCCAGTGAAATGGTTTTAAGTGCATTATCTGAAAACTATCTTGAGCAGTTAAACAGAGAACCCATTTGTGGTGATAACATATTTGTCCTTCCTGTGACAAACAGACCCGAACTATTCAAGACAGTTAATGCAGAATAGGGAATCATCAATCACAAAGTGGTTACAGCATCAGTGATTTCAGCCATAAATATAAATATTAAATAATGTAGCAGTGACAAAAAGCAGATTTCAGAGTACTTGACAACTCAACACAGAAGTTTTATTTCAAGTAAAGATAGTGTTGAAGAACAGTGGACAAAGTTCAAAGCCATCGTACAATATGCATTAGATGAGTATGTGCCAAGCAAGATTGTAAGAGATGGAAAGGAGCCATCATGGTACAACAACCAAGATAGAAAACTGCTACGAAAGCAAAGGGATCTTCACTGCAAACATAAACATAGCAAAAGCCTTGTAGACAAACAAAAATTACATGAAGCGAAATGTAGCATGAGGAGGGCTATGCGAGAGGCGTTCAGCGAATTGGTCAGTAAAGTTCTATGTACTGACTTGGTTGAAAATTTTAAGAAATTTTGGTCTTATGTCAAAGCGGTAGGTGGATCAAAGCAAAATGACCAGACACTCTGTGACAAAAATGGTACTGAAACAGACGATGACACTCTAAAGCCTAAAATACAAAGTTGTTTCACTGAGAAAGACTGCACTGTAGTTCCTTGTCGCACAGATGACAATATGTCAGATATCAAAATAAATGACGGAGGGATAGAAAAACAATTAAAATTATTCAAAAGAGGAAAGGCCGCAGGACCTGATGGGATACCAGTTCGATTTTACACAGAGTATGTGAAGGAACTTGCCCTCCTTCTTGGAGTACCGTAGGGTCTCTAGAAGAGCACAGCGTTCCAAGAGACTGGAAAATGGAACAGGTCATTACTGTTTTCAAGAAGGGACGTCAAACAAATGTGCAAAACTATAGGTCTATATCTCTAACGTCGGTCAGTTGCAGAATTTTGGAACACATATTATGATCGAGTATAATGATTTTTCTGAAGACTACAAATCTGTTGTGTAGGAATTAGCATGGGTTTTGAAAAAGGCGATCGTGTGAAACCCAGCTTGCTCTATTCATTCACAAGACCAAGAGGGCCATAGACACGGGTTCTCAGGTAGATGCCATGTTTCTTGACTTCCGCAAGGAGTTTGATTCAGTCCCCCACAGTTGTTTAATGAACAAAGTAAGAGCATATGGTCTATCAGACCAATTGTATGATTGGTTTCAGGAGTTCCTAGACAACAGAACACAGCATGTCATTCTCAATGGAGAGAAGTCTTCTGAAGTAAGATGGTAACAGGTGTGCCACAGGGGAGTGTCGTGGGACTGTTGCTATTCACAATATATATGACCTTGTGGATAACCTCGGAAGTTCACTGAGGCTTTTTTCGGATGATGCTGTAGTATATAGAGAGGTTGTAACAATGAAAAATTATATTTAAATGCAGGAGAATCTGCATCGAATTGACGCATGGTGCAAGGAATGGCAATTGAATCTCATTGTAGACAAGAGTAATGTGCTACGAATATATAGAAAGAAAGATCCTTTATCATTTAGCTACACTATAGCAGGCCAGCAACTGGAAGTAGTTAACTCCATAAATTATCTGGGAGTAAGCATTAGGAGTGATTTCAAATGGAACGACCATATAAAATTTATTGTTGGTAAAGCAGGTGCCAGACTGAGATTAATTGGAACAATCCTAGTGAAATGCAGCCCGAAAACAAAGAAAGCAGGTTACAGTACACTTGTTCGCCCACTGCTTGAATACTGCTCACTGGTGTGGGATCCGTACCAGGTAGTTGATAGAGGAGGTAGAGAAGTTCCAACAGAGAGCAGTGTGCTTTTTTACAGGATCATTTAGTAATCGTGAAAGAGTTATGGAGATGATTGATAAACTCCAGTGGAAGACTCTGTAGGAGAGATACTCTGCTGCTGAGTAGGGGCTTTCGTCGAAGTTTCGAGAACATACCTTTACCGAGGAGTCTAGTAGTATATTGCTCCCTCCTACGTATATCTCGCGAAGAGATCATGAGGATAAAATCAGAGAGATAGGAGCCCACACAGAGGCATACTGACACTCTATCTTTCCGTGAACAATATGTGCCTGGAATAGGAGGGAAAACCGAAAGTCGTACTCAAGATACTATTTGCCACACACAGTTAGGTGGCTTGTGGAGTAAGGATGTAGATGTAGATATTTTTGAGAAGTACAGGTACAGAGGTACAGATATGTTTTGAACAGCCACAGAAAGGCACACATAACAGAATGCGACTTACTAAATAACTTTCAGCCGTTACAACCTTCGTCAGATGGAGAAACACACACTCTCATACATACACTTACACAAACCAACTAGCATCTCCAGCTGTTTCTCCATCTGTCAACAAAGGCTGTAACAACTGAAAGCTATTTAGTAAGTTGTATTATGTGTGCTTTTCTCCAGCTTACCAAGATGTCTCTGTGGTGAGTAGCAACCTATCCTCAAAATATTTTTTTTGAAGTGAATGGTATGTTGCTTTGGTTGCAACATGACACATACATGTATGTTTTTGTATATAGGAGGGAGAGGAGTAGAAGAAGAAAAAGATGGACAGAAAGGTAAGGGAGAGAGGAGAGAGAGAGAGAGAGAGAGAGAGAGAGAGAGAGAGAGAGAGAGGGTAGAGGAGAGAGAGAGAGAGGGTAGAGGAGGAGACGGACAGAGAAAGGGGATAGGAGAAGAATGAGGGAGTGGAGATTGTAACAGACAGGTGAAAGGAGATGAACAGAGGGAAGGGAGGAGGAAATGGACAGAGAAAGGGTCATGAAGATATTTGGGGCAGGGGGGGGGGGGAGCAGGTGAATAGAGAAAAGGGAAAGGAGTCGATTGACTAATGGAAGACTGGAAACCTCATATATATTTGTTCGTATTTTATGTGCTGTTATAGCATTCATTGGAGTGCGATAAAATTTTGTGACTTACTTCTTGCTCTTACGCAAAGGTTATGAACATAGTACAGTTAACTTACAGTATGGCATGCTTATCGTACTGGCAAATGCATTTGAAGGGCCGTTGAAGTAACACATGTAATTAAACAAATATCAAACTTCATTTGCACAATTTTTTCTTCTGCGGCAGCAACGTGCTGGGTGCCAGCTAGTATTATATAAAATCACCAGTATGTAGAGAAAGGAAATACAAAGTAAAAACACAACAATTATTTTCACAGATAATCTTTTCTTAATGAATATGTATCACTAACTTTTCAGAAAAGATAGATTCATTGCAAAGCAAGCTCCATAATAGATAGATTTGTCAGTCTATTAGAAAAATGAAGTTCAGACTTATTACTATACCTCATCAAGACATACGGATCAGCCCATTCTGTTCAATTATAATGCTATAGTATAAATGGTAAAGAGTGTGTGGTGTAGTACCATTTACAAATGTGACAACGTTTATAAATGTGACACAACAGTGTTTTTAGAAACAATATACATCTAACACGACTGGGCATACTGATTTTATTTTGAGCATATAAAAGCAAAATATAGGCCACAGGGGACTCAGGGTACTAATTGCTTTTTGTAGATCATATGTTGAAAGTTAGTTATGAGTAGTTGATTAAGTGAGTTGATTACAATACCGCCTATTTATAAAATGATACGAGAAATTTGGGAGAAAATACATGCAGATACAGCATTCAATATACAAAATATCTCGGTATCGCATTTACATCATATTTGATTTGTTTTTCAGATTTATTTTTAAAGAAAAAGGACACAAGCAAAATAAGTTGAGTGAAAAATTGAAATGCAATTCAATGAAGTTCTGTCATGCTGTTTCCAAGAGAGGACACTCAGCCCTCATGAGGCCAACTGAGGAACTATTTGACTGAAAAATAACATTGAGCGAGGTGGCACAGTGTAACACAGTGGATTTGCATTCAGGGTGTGTTGTTTCAAATCCACCTCTGGCTATCCAAATTAATCCCTTCAGGCAAATGTCAGGATGGTTCCTTTGAAAGAGCATGGCCAAATTTGCTCCCCATCCTTATCCAAAGATCCGTGTTGTAATAAAGCATGTTGGGATTTATACCCATCTGCTTGCATTACAGAACCTTCCAATATCACTATAATGTAACTAGATGTAGTCATTTTCTATTATTTGGTATTGCAGAAGCTTGTTTAATTAGCAAATATTAATTAATTCATGCCAGAGGTATATTGTTAAAGTTCAGGTAGTATGCTAATTAGTATTTCTGTTAAAACAAATTAAATTCTTTTCTCATAATATTACAGTAGGTATTATTGTGTTTCGTTTTGCCCTCTTTGCCTTCTGTTAATTAAGAAAGTATTGTTGATAAACCTATTTTGTTAAATAAGTAAATGAAATACAATTAACTGAACTAAGATTTGTATATTAACTTAATATTATTTATGTTATCTTTTACTATAGCCAGTTGCATGTAATTGTTTACTTTTCCATTATAATTAATGCAATGAACTCAATTAACAATACATAATTTTTAGTGACATTGTTTGGAAGATAAGAATATGCTGCATTTGTGGCATGTAAGAGAGGATTGTTTCATCAGTTGTCAGAGGCACAATCCATGCTAGTTCAGAGTATTGTTTTGGCCGTGATCTGAGGCACAAGCCACACCAGTTGGAACTTTAATTTTTAACAATTATGTAAAAATTTGTCAGTATTATCCATGCAGAAAGTGCATCTATCGTGATTAATCCATATTTGTGCCACACTGTACACCTCAGACTTGAGTATTCCACAGGCAGACAGACAGTGAAAATTGGTATTATTGATGTGTGGAATGTGTGTACTTGGTCTTAATGGATGTAATTAATGAGACTTGTAAGCTAGCCATAAATGGGGAGAAATGGGCATTTATGAATCATTAAAAGTCTCAAAGAACTGCAATTCTGTGTGTTGCCTTAGTTATTTGTAGTGAATTAGTTTTCACCTCATGAGATTTCAGCCAGCCACTACCAAGAGCAAAAGAATCATCGATCTACTACCAGGTAATGGCACAGAGTGTGAGATCAATCTCTAATGACCACACTGTTGACAGGGTGTTAAATGCTAAACTTCCTTCGTTCCGTGAAATAGCAGCTCTGATCATAAAAACTGTTAGTGACCTGGAGAGCTATGTGCTGACCACATGCCCCTCCATCTTGCATCCATCAATATTTTCACATTTTACACAACACACTGGCCAGAGCTACTAATAAGGCTTCTGAGTACCATTTTAGTATCAACTACTGTATTTTGGATATTCAAATTGAACAGTTGTAGAGTTTATATGGAGAAAGGATTTGGCACAGTCTTCAAGCTATTCAGCTGGGTCATGCATCAAATATGGTGAACATAGGCTGACACGTGTTGGTTTGTATAAAGACTGTGTGACTATTGTATATAACTAGTGACAATTACATGTAATAATTATTGCTTTCCCTTGTGACAGAAATTAATTAAATTTTCTCTTATAATTTAGTATTGTAAACTCAACATTTTAGTGATATTAACAAGATTAACATAACAATGGTCCCATGGAACATGTAAATTGTTGCTAAAGTTTTCTTGCACATAACTTGTGCACTGTAATTATGTCATGACAATTATCCTGAGTATCACAAATAGTGACATATTAACAAATGTAATCAGATGTCCAGCTAGAAGGTGTTGTTAGTTAAACTCACATTATCACTAACAACCCTAAATACAGATATGTGGTTGCTAGTCTAAATAAAAAAAGCCATGTGGCCAAGATATCTTGTCTACAGCACTAAGCTCAATCAGAAGTGCTTTATCTACCTCCCATTACATTATGAGATTTAACTCTTACAAACACTTTTGCATCAAACTGAGGGGCTTAGACACCACATTTGCCACTGCAGCTTCCCTCACACCTCCAAGCGCAAATAAAATATTGTACACGCCCTTCTTGATGACAGTATTCCATTAGAAAAAGTAGCCAATTGTATACACAAACTCATGTAGTTATCACTGTTAATTTTTCCTGTACTGTGATATGGGAAAATAATTGGAAAGTCAGTAGCAAAGTCTTCTCAAGATAACTGTTTGTCTTGAATGGAAACTCCATGTTAAAATTCAAAATTATAGTCAGTTTACAGCTCACCACAAAGATGTTTATTGAGCTGTGACAGGCACAGAAAAAAGTTACTTGTTCACATGTACCTTCAACTTTCAGCCATTAGCCTTAATCAGGAGAGGGGGGGGGGGGGAGAAAAAACACTATTCATACAATCACTCACACACAGTCTGCATTCCAAGTCACGCTCTGTGGCAGTTTAGGAATGGAGTGTGGAGGGGAGAGGGGGAGGATGGGGAACGAAAACAAATAGAAACACACACACACAAAATAGGAGAGGTTTAGGGTAAAGGGGGCAGGAACTGTTGAATGAGGGGGAAAAGCAGTTATTGAGACCTGGATAATTTTGGGATCGGAGAATGTAATGTACTCTAAGGATAACTCCTGCCTGTGTATCTCCCCTATCTGGACTACACAGTTGGGACTTATCGTTAACAGTACATTCTCCAAAGCTGAAATTATCCAGACCTCAACCTACAATAACCTCTCTTTTTCTCTGCACCCAATGGTTCCTGCCCCCTCTATTCTACACATCTCTTATTTCATGTGCTGTGCTGTGTGTGTGTGTGTGTTTCACTTTCCTCCCCTCCCTGTGTCCCTACTACATTCTTAAGCTGCATCTCTTTGCACCCATCTAGTACCTACATGTTCCTGAATGTTGAGATGTATCCATCCGCACCACTGCCTTGCAACCTTCCTGTCCCCACTCCTCTCCTGTGCCTCTTTCCTCCACTTATCTTCTATCCCCTCCCCTCCTCTCTCCTCACTGCGGAGTGTGACTCAGAATACAGCAGCCAGGGATGATGGTTATGTGTCAGTGAACTGTGCCTGTGTGATTGTATAAACTGTGTCTGACAAAGGCTATTGGCTGAAAGCTGAAGTTGTGTGTATGAGTGTCTTTTTTATATACCTGTTGTAGCTTGATGAACATCTTTGCAGTGAATTGCAAACCATAATCACATCTTGACTGTTAACATTTTCATTTTTTAATATACACTATAGCCATAATCAAAACCATGTTAAAACTTCAATACATGATATCTTGTCACTTCAAATATACATTCACTCCATGACTACACATGTAGCGATGAGATATGAGAAAATGTGTATCAAGGTTTTTAATATGCTTCTGATGATGCTGTGACAGAAGTACGTAAAGACGTATAGTAAAACAGATAAAAGGTATCTCTTTTATAGACCTAGGATCAATATGTACAATTTTATTTCTAGTAATAATGGACATGACTTATACAGTCTAGTGATTTTATATCATGTATATGCAAAGGTGACTGACTTGTAAAGAGTAGGTGTTGTGACAGTGCGCGCAAACTAATATAGGGGTGCTACAGCAATTAGACAGCACTCGCTTGTGACTCGAGGAGCACAGCTATCTGCACTGAACCATGATTCAATATACTTGATGTAAAGAGTTTTTTTCCTTGTGTTAATAAAGTTATAACACTTTAAGTGGCGATGAGTTGTGAACTACTCCACGCATTGTCGTCAATAGTGTCTTGATAAATATGGAGACTTCAAACCAGCTATTGCACACACTCATTGCACAACAGACTGCCCTAAGTAACATTGTTATATGACTTACACAGACGCTTACGTCTGTTGTGTCAACGTCATTGTCTAGTCGTGTCGAACCAAATTCTCTGCTTCCATTCCCTCCATGAGGAAGCTGTGGATTATCAAAAGTGTCTGCAGCAACATTTTGTGGCTTTCGGCGTTGGTGATGATCAGATCTGCAAATCTCTGTTTCTTTCGTGGATTTCTCCAAAAGTGTGTCAACTATTGCCTCAGCTAGCCCCCCTACGGGACCCATCGTCATCATCTTTTACTGAAATGTGTGACATGCTCTCCAAATATTATTGCAAAAACACCCATGTTGTTGCTTACCAGGTGACCTTTTACAAGTGCTGCAAGCAGCCTCATCAATCATACTGTGCATGGGCCGCGGAATAACAGGGCCTCAGTAGAAAATGTCAATTCATGACTGAGGTGCATCATGAGTCTTATGCCAATTCCATGGTTAGAGATGATACACTTAGGTTGGCTCCAGATAAGGAAATCAGACAATGGACCTTCCAGCTCCTAAACCCATCTTTACCTGAAGTATTGAGTACTGCCCAGTCGTATGAAATTTTTCGTGCCGCCGGCGCCCAAATTGACAAATATATGGACATCTGTGTTGTGCAGTCTGATTCCGCGGCATACGACACATCTCGTTTGTATGATGATGGGGAAGTTGCTACTATACAAGTGCGTCAATGACGAGTGAGGCAATGGCACGTTAAAAAGCAGCAGCAGCTTCCATCCTGTTCATGTTGCTTCATCGAACATGAGAGGGTAGATTGTCCTCAATGCTGGGCTACGTGTCACTCCTGTAATAAGAAAGGTGAAATTACCTCAGTTTCCCAGTCTAACAAGACACCTGCTCTTGCTGAAGATGATGACTCTATTATGACTGTCAATTGTGTACTTTCAAATACCAGTAAGTTATATGTAGATGTTTAGGTCTGTGACAAAAATATTCGCATGCAGGTAGACACAGGTTCTGCTGCCACTGTCATAAATTCCCACACCTACTTGGAATTGGGTTCTCCGCCATTGTCTCCTGTCACGCACAATGTGCGGACATACAACAAACAAAAAATGCTGATTTTCAGACAGTTTGAGGTGTCCAAGTCCTACAATTCAGTTGTTTGTTCTCTCACCTTTTATGTTGATGATCCTGCAGGAACGGAAAACATGTTTGGATTTGATGCCTTCCAACTTTTTGTATTCTCCATTATAGATGATGAAGATCTGATTTCTGATGATATTCATTACACTTAGTTACATGCATTGTGTACACAATATTCCTCAATTTTCTCTCTCGGCCTGGGCTGCACTGTCGATTTTGAGGCACATATAACGCTCAAACCGGTGGCCTCCCCGAAATTTTTCCATGCCCGCCCCCTTCCAGTGTTATTACATGACCCAGTCAAGGCTGAATTAAATAGGTTTTTGGGTTTTTTGGGGGCTCTCCTACCTGTTACTTCTAGTGATTGGGCATCCCCCCTTGTTGTGGTTTAAAAACCCAATGGCAAATTGTGGTTGTGTGGCGATTTCAAAAAGACCGTCAACGCCCAATGTCTTAATGATACTTACCCACTTCCTTGTCCTGACGAGTTGTTTGCTAAGCTTGTGGGTGGACAATTCTTCTCCAAAACTGATTTATCAGAGGCATATCACCAGCTGCCCTTGGATGCAGATTCCAAAACATTTCTCCTTTTGGTCTGTATCAATACCAATGGTTGCCGTTCGTCATTGCCAGCTATATTTCAGCATTTTTTTAGAACAGCTGACAGCTTCTGAGGCTGGTTGCATAAACTATCAAGATGATATCGTAGCTGGGGTGCTTCCACGGATGAGCACCTTAATAATCTTCGCACGCTTTTTTAAGTCCTCCTTTTGGTGGGGTTGAAGTGTAATCTCGCTAAATCTCTATTTTTTGAATCTTCTGTTGTGTATCTAGGGTTTCACCTGTCATGTGACGGGATCTGTCCTGTAAGTCAGCATGTTGATGCTATCATGGTCCTCCTACGGCTGCTAATATTAAAGACCTTCAGGTATTTCTAGGCAAATTTGCGGCTGACGTGGCTCATCTCTTGAATCAGCTGCTCTATAAGACTATTCCTTTCTACTGGACTGACAAATGCGAATGTTCCTTTGTCCACCTCGAAGATCAACTTCATTCGGTGCTGTGTGTAGCCACATTTTGCCTTGGACAGCAACTGGTATTGGCCACAGACGAATCCCAACATGGTCTTGGGGCCGTCCTCACACACTGATATGAAGATGGATCAGAGTTGCCTATTACGCTTCGAAGAGGCTCAACGATGCTCTAAGGTATTATTCTCAGATTGAGAAAGAGGCACTTGTCATAGTGTATGCCTATAAAAAATTTCATCTCATCACCGACCATAAGCCTCTTGTCTCCCTGTTGCATCCTTCAGCATCGCTTCAGGATAAGGTTGCAAACAGGTTGCAACGTTGGGCTTTATACTTGTCTCATTTTCATGAGGTTCATTACCGCCTCATGGCCCAGCACGCAAATGCTGACACCTTAATGTGACTGCCTATGGGTTCTGACCCAATTTTTGATCACGATGAGTTACTCTGTTTCCTCATGGATGAGGATGAACGGCATGCAGTTGATGGTTTTCCAGTAACAGGGGAAGATGCTGCTTCTGGCACTGCTGATGACCTGATTCTCTGTAAGATGTTTAGGTTCATTCAACGAAGGTGGCCTGACAGCCCCTATAGCAAGGCATCTGACCCTCTCCATAACTATTGCACCTTGCATGTGTCTGTTCGTGATGGGGTGGTCCTCCTTACAGACGGAGCATTGCCGAGGGTAGTGGTTCTTGCATCTATGTGTCAATGTGTTCTTCAGTGTTACACCAGAGACATTGGAGCATTTCCAGCACGAAAAATCTGGCTCGCAGACATGTTTACCAACCAGGAATTGATGTGGGCATTTCACACATGGTCACCCTGTGTACCAAATGTGATTAAAACTCCACAGCCCCCCAAGCTGACACTTCTCCGTAGCCTGCCCCAGTGTGCCCATGATTTTGCCGGCCCTTTTCTAGGTACCTACTGGTTTCTCGTCCTTGACATTTATTCCAATATTCCCCTTCCACTGCAGCAACCACAAATGCATTGGCAAAGATTTTTACCCTTGAAGGTCTACCCTCTACATTTGTCACAGACAATGGTCCTCAGTTTTCCTTACAGGCTTTTGCAGATTTCTGTTCCAACCTCGGTGCCTGTTATGTCACAACACCGCCCTTCCATCCACAGTCAAATGGGGAGGTCAAGCATCTTGTTCGGACATTCAAGTGCCAGTTCCTCACCAAGTTTTTTTTTTTTTTTTACAGACGATGCTTTACTTCACTTTCTAAGTTCTTATCGATTTACACCCATGGGTGATCACAGCCCGGCTGAGCTCTTACATGTTCATCAGCCGTGCACATTCTTACATCCTCTTTGCTCCCAACAGTCTCAGGCTGTTTCTAAACCTCTTGACAAGTTCTGGGTAGGTGCTCCTGTGGGTATGGGGGTTCGGCTCTCACTCCAAGTGGATCAAAGAAATCATCAAAAAGTTTAGAGGCTGTCAGTTGTGCGACATCCGTAATGATGAAGGAATGGTTGTTCATCATTTTGACCAGATACGTTCACAGGCAGTAGAACTTCTGTTGAAAATGTTGTTTCCACACAGGACTATTAATCATACTGCTTCAGAAGCCAATAGACACCATGTCTGGGTCCCACCTATACTGCTCACAACTCCGAGCACCCAACATACTTCTGCAGAAGATGTGCTTCCGTCACATGAGCTGACTGTGCGGGGAAGTGTGCCAGCAGGCATCAGAGGTATCACAGCTGTCACCCGTCATTCAGTCCCAGGGATGTGTGCCTCTTGCAGAGAACACACCAACTTCTCTGCCACCTGCAGTCAATACTTCAGAGATATCACCCATAATTCAGTCATGGGTCCGTGTTCTGTGCAATGGGCCCTGTCTGGGGCACTTCCACCTATTCGTTTGAGTGACACTATGTGATTTGTCTGCAACACATCAAGAGCCAATGGATATCTCCACACTGTACAGCACCTTTGCAATGTGAAATGAATTTCCTACAGAGGGAAAAGTGTTGTGACAGTGTGTCATAAATTCAAATCAACCGCTGCGTGTAATGCATACAAAGAAATATAGGGGTGCTACAGCAATTAGACAGTGCCACCTAAGTGAACCAGGGCTCGCCTGCAACTCAGGAGCACAGCAGTCTGTACTGAACCATGATTCAATACACTTGAAGTAAAGAGTTTGCTTTCTTGTGTTAATAAAGTTATAACAGTAGGCCTCAATTGTTACAACTCCTTGTAGGCCCAGATACCGACACACCATACCATTAAGTATTCTACTTTCCACAGCAGAAAATAAATGATATACATATTACAAATGGATTAGCTATCTGGACGTATGGTTCTTTACAACACTGGGAGGTGATATTGGTTTTCAGGCTTGCTGATTAATTGTTGCAGACATTTTCCATCTAATTTTTAGGGCCAATTTTCAATTTTTCTTGAACTCCTACCTCACCACTGTTATCACTGCCTTACTACTAAAATTGTTGGCAAGCTGGGAATATATTAGAATTGTACCAAACAAACAGGCATTCTGACAGTCATTATTGAGACTCTCACATACCTATTATGCCAAATCCATCCATCATCAGTTTTTTGTTATAACTATTGTCTGAAGAAAATGCACCATAAATGACTGCTAATGTATTTCCTGTATTTATCTTAAGTGTTTTTTCTACCTTTTCCATGCCTTTCAGGGCAACATCACTCAGTAATTCAACAACTGTAGTTTAAGTAGTTCTGCTTAAGGTGCCATTATGGTATGAGTTGGATTAATGTCACAATCATTTCAAAACAACAAACATCAATTATGAGGAAATCACTTATTTACCAGAACCTACCTCTTATTTTTTTATTTACTTTTGTGGTCACATCGAGTCATGTTAACAGTAGTTTTTGGTGTGCGATTAGAATGCATACCATTCTTTGTATGGTTTGAAATGCTAACCCGATTCATGAATAATTCTGGCCTCTGATCACACCATGGTGAGATTTTGTACTTACTTTCAGTAATTTTCAGATATGCAGTTCAGTAAAAAGATTGAAAACCTTGATTCAATAACATGCATTCAGTGTACATATTAACACTGAGCCCGTATTTTCTTGCTGTATTATAATGTTATACACCTTCATTCTATTTGAAATTATCTTTCAAATAAGAGGGCCATCCAGAAAGTGGAACCCGTTTGTGCAATAAAGACACAGGAGTAAATATTGGAAATAACATACATTACACTACTTCTCCACATAATCTCCAAGCAAACTTAGGCATTTTTCATAACATGTGACGAATTTTTGTATCCCAGCATCATAGTCCTTTTCCACCAGTGTACTGAGATACACAGTCACGCCTCATTTAAGGATGAATGATGCATATGGACGAGTCATCTGTTCGGCGCTGGTGTCACAACCTCAACGTGGGGAGGGGGAATACACACTTCGAGATGCGTTCAGGGAGACACACACCTAGGCAGACATTCATAGAAAGCCTGCAAATGTCTGCTTAGGTGTGTTTGCGTGTGCATATGTGTGGGTGGGTGTGTATTTGTTTACCTTCCTTCTTTTCCCCCCTAAGGTAAGTCCTTCCACTCTCAGGATTGGAATGACTCCTGATCCACTCCCTTAAAACCCGCATCCTTCCTTTTTTCCCCTCCTTCCTTCCTCTTTTCCTGATGAAGCAGCCAATGTTTGCGAAACCTTGATTGTTTGTGTGTGTTTTTATTTGTGCTTTTTGTATCTATCAACAAGCCTGTGCTTTGGGTAAGTCAAACGATCTTTATTTTTTATATATGTGTGTATATATTTATTTTAGAAGGAATCTTTCCTGTTGGGAAAAATATGTATAAAAATAGAGATCATTTAACTTACCCAAAACACAGTCTCATTGACAGATACAAAAACACAAATAAAAACACACACATACACAAAGATTCAAGCTTTCGCAACTGTTGGCTGCTTCATCAGGAAAAGAGGAAGGAAAGAGGAGAAAAAAAGGAAAGGATGCGGGTTTTAAGGGAATCAATGAGGAGTCATTCCAATCTCGGGAGTGCAAGGGCTTACCTTAGGGGGAAAAAAGGAAAGGTAAACAAGCACCCACACATATAACATGCAAACCCACCAAGGCAGACATATGTAAAAAGCAAAGAAGTTGGACAGAGATATTAGTTGAGGCAGAGGCTCGGTCCAGAGAACCGAGGCAAAGATGTTATAGAATGGTGAGCGGAAATTTGAATTTAGCAGAGGTTGAGACCAGGTGGGCAACGGGAAGAGAGAATATGCTGAAGTGCAAGATCCCATCTTCAGAGTTCTGAAAGATTGGTGTCGGTGGGAAGTATCCAGATAACCCACATGTTTAACACTGTGCCAAGATGTGCTGGCCATTCACCAAGGCATGTTTAGCCACAGGGTGATCCTCATTACCAACAAACACTGTCTGCATGTGACCGTTCATGCGAATGGATAGTTTTTTGCTGGTCATTCCCACAAAGAACGCTTCACAGTTGCAGGCATGTCAGTTGGTAAATCTCGTGGGTGGTATCGCAAGTGGCTCTGCCCTTGATCGTGTACACCTTCAGGATTACAGGACTAGAGTAAGTGGTGGTGGAAGGATGCATAGGGCAGGTTTTACAACGGGGGCAGTTACATGGGTAGGAGCCGGAGGGTAGGGAAGGTGGTATGGGGATTTCATAGGGATGGACTAGGAGGTTACGAAGGTTAGGTGGGTGGCGGAAAGACACTCTTAGTGGAGTGGGAAGGATGTCATGAAGGATGGATCTCATTTCAGGGCAGGATTTAAGGAAGTCGTATCCTTGCTGGAGAGCCACATATTCTTTTTTCCACTAAGGTAAGTCCTTCCACTCCCAGGATTGGAATGACTCCTCATCCACTCCCTTACAACCCACATCCTTTTCTTTTTTCCCTTCCTTCCTTCCTCTTTTCCTGATGAAGGGGCCAACGGTTGTGAAAGCTTGAATCTTTGTGTATGTGTCTGTTTTTATTTGTGTTTTTGTATCTGTCAATGAGCTTGTGTTTTGGGTAAGTTAAACGATCTATTATGTTATATATAGAACCAAAGTGAGAAGCAGCAAAAGGATTGGTGAGGTGTCTCCTGTTGGTGATGCCTACTAGAAAACCTGTCTGCAGACCACTGGCTAAGTTTAATGATAACTTACGACCAATAAAAGATAATCTATCTTTGTAGGGTACTGATGTGTACAATATGAAATGTGAAGATAGTACATACAAGTCGAAACACCTTTCTCTCCATTAATGAACTTTCGAAGGTCACATCTACTGTATAAAGCCAAATAAACTGAGTAGTTGGAAATTACACAACACAGAATAAATAACTGACAAAACATTATTTTACAACATTAAAACTGTGGTACATGCTTTAACCACTGTGTTCAGTAACCATGGATGCAATGAACTCTGTCTATGTATTTCAAATATTGACAGAGGTAATTACTTTACCTTAAGAGCAAGATGGACTAAGGCTATGGCAGAATAGCAGCATGTGTGTTAACTTCTGTTGTAAAACAATTGACATACTCTGTATCAAGTTTACAGTTGTGTAATTAATTCATCAGCAGGGCAAATAAATAATCAGTAATAGAAAAAGAAAATGAACTCTACAACAAAACTATTGGTTCTATTCCTGTGAAGTCTTGGGGCCTCTGTGCCAAAATTCAAATTTATAGTGGAAATATCTATGATTGGCTACAGGATAAAATGTGTCAATAATACCACATACTTATATGAACACATACTCAAATTTTAAGTGAATTTCAATTTGTTTTTCATACAGAAAACTTGACATTCATGTATGCCATCAATTTAGACCTAAAAATCACCAACGAAATTGAGTAAAGCATCAGATGAATAACACTTATGTGAAGATTGTCACTCTCTCTCTCTCTCTCTCTCTCTCTCTCTCTCTCTCTCTATTACCACATAAAGGGGCTCTACATAGCTAAATCCATTTGTTATGCATAAAAACTGCAATGTCTGAAAGTACAAACACCATATCAATAACATTAAAATATATTCATTTCCATGATGGCAGTAACTTCAAAGAGAGGTTGAGACTGTGATGTTGTGGGGGTAAGGTGGGTGATGGAACACCCAGTTCTGAGGCGATTGGGAGGATCTTGGGAAGAATTCTCTCATTTCAGAACATAATTACAAGATCAAAGACTTGACAAAGGATTGGTTTATTTGTTCCAGTCTGATGTGGAATTAGGTGGCAAGAGGGACACTACATTTGTGTGCACAATGTTTAGCCTAAACAACAATGCCTCTTTTTCCAATTGCCATTTTGTTCAATAAGAGTATAACTGAAACCCTATGTGTAATAATTAGACCTCGTTGATTTTCTAAATGTATACAGTAACAGGACTTTTTTCTACAATACATTACTAAAGTACAAAAATAAAAATAAATAAATTATGCCACCTATCCCATTCACATTCCACAAAAAGAATTACAGAATGTGTCAGGATTGTATCTTCCAAAACCAAATTTGGAGCAATATGGCATATACACTTACTAATGTCTACCCATCCCTTTCTCAATTACAATGGATTTACCTTCATTAATATAGTCTCCCTGTGAAAAAATGTTAGAACTTCAGGTCCTCTTTAGGATACATTACGAATTCTTCAATTATGTAAAATCCCTTTCCTTTAATCCATTTCAGTATAGTAACTTAATGACACATTCTGCACTACTTCTGGCAACATGTTAAATAGTTTTATCACCATGTGTTTGTAGATGTTGTGTGTCTTCTTAATCTTAAGTCTAGCAGTGTCATGTCAATTTTGTGTCTTGTGCATCTGTTATGTTGATGGAATGATTCTCATAGTTTATCACTGTGTACATTGGCGAGCATTTTTGTCTGCTTTTGGATATCTGTATGCATTTTTTTGCATATTTGCACATGTCCTTTTTAGTTATCCTCAAAACCTCCTAACACCTTCATCTGCCCATTTCTCCATCATTTTCCATTTTCATAATCCCTGATCCATCTTTTTGCACCAGTTCAGAAAAATTTCCCTGGCTGAAGACCAGTCTTACATTTTATTTTTGAAGTGTTAACTTAAACATTGGAATCCCTCCCAATGGCCTAACCACTAAAATTCTCTTCTTTGGATGCCACACGTCCTTCCACAATGATCTTTACTTTTTCAGATTTCACCAGTCTTTGTCTCTCACCAACCTAGTACTACAAAAACATGTCTCTATGGCATTACCATACCAGAGTTATCTCTGCTTCCTCCACATTTTACACTTATTATTTTCTCTTTTTAACAATTTTTATGCTGCTCATGTAATCATGTATTTAAGTATGTATGTAGACAAATGATGTCATTGATTAATTTTTAATGCATAAATGTGGATAATACATAATAAATAATAATGTGTAATCCCCACTACATACATCCCTTCTCCTAAACTGAATCTCTTCCACTACAGCAGTTTGAGGAGCATTCTAGACACCACCTCCACAAGTTATCCAGCCTGCTGGAATCCTACTGCCGCCTTGGTTCACCACTGGGCAACCCCTATCCTACCCAAGCATTTCTCATTGTGAACCCTTCATAGCACCCAGATCTTAGCTTTCAGACCTTTTCCATGTGCCACATCCCCAAAAACCACCACCAACACTCCACAAAACTCAAAGCCAAAACAATGACAGAATGCCATTGTTACCCCTTCTGCAGAAACTTCAATCACACACAAGATTCAGTGCCATCCAAAGGTCTCACCTTCAGTCCCACACCAAAATGTAACCATGTTGGACATGTCAAAGGCCTCCTCTAACTCTGTCAATCACTACAGTGGAAACACTACTTGAGACCAATCCCTCCAACCAAAGCCAACCTATTTCCAGAACTGAACCCTGCCTCTTCTGATTCATACCACCATGTAATTTTGATCCTTCCTCACCCAAACCTAACCATCCTCTAGTCACCTTCCAGGAATTAATTACTTCCAACTTGGCATCACCATCCTTTATGAAGTTCCTTCCTAAGATTACCAACCTTTTGGCATAAGAAAGGACAGTTTTAAACAACCTACAGATTCCCAACCTAATTTTCCTCGCTGTTGACAACACCTACCTTACACATTCTACCAAAAATCCAACCTAATAATCCTGGATGCCAAATTGTGACATGCAGCAGCTCAAGCCATTTGTTTGAAATTTAGCCTCTCACATCCAAGATCCAAACTACTTCCTTCACCGACTTTCCACCATCCCACCCCTTTACCAAAAAATGTTCAAATGTTTGTAAAGCTTATGGGACTTAACTATGGGGTCATCAGTCCCTAAGCTTATGGGACTTAACTATGGTGTCATCAGTCCCTAAGCTTACAAACTACATATGAACTAGCTAATACTAAGGATGGCACAAATATCCATGCCAAGGGGGGATTCGAACCCCCGACCGTAGTGGCCGTGCAAACCGTGACTGGCGCGCCACAATATGCTTGGCCACCGCGGCCGGCCCCCTTTACCAACTGGATCCTTGTCACTGTTCATTGCACTTCCTTCTACACCAATATACCACATGCTCATTGTCTTGCTGCTCTCAAACAAGTTCTTTACCAGTGTCCTCCAGACTCCAAGTCAAATACCTCATTCCCATAACCCTTACCAATTACATAATAAAAAAAAACTTTTTTTTCCTTTGAAGAAAAAGTACACTATCAAATCCACTGAAGAGCCATGGGCACCCTTTAGCATCCTCCTATGGCAAACAATTTATGAGCCGTCTAGAGAAAACCTTTCTAGCTTCCCAAAACCCAAAACCCCAAACCACTGGTCTGGTTCAGGTTCACTGATGACGATTTGGACTCAGGCCCAGGACACCCTATCCTCATTCCTTCACAACCTCGACATCTTCTATCCCATCAGTTTCATTTGGTCCTCTACTTGGATGTTAACCTCCAACACACTGATAGCGGCATCCACACCTCTGTCTACATTACATTTCTAATCACCAACAGTACCTGCCCTTTGACAACTACCATCCTTTCCACATCAAAAACCCCCTCCAGTACAGCATTACCTGCCTTAGACAGTGGATTTGCTGTGATAAGTCCCTTACCCAATATGATGAAGACATTACCCTCAGGCCCTAGTCTGCAAACAGTCTTAGCATGCCATATCCTACACACCACCAATTGTATCTCTAACCCCACTAACCAGCCATTAATGGAGAATCCCTCTCCTCGCCAAATAAAACTCTGGACAGGAACCACATCCTTCATCAGGACTCTGATTATCTGTTATTGTGCCCTGAAATGAGACATTCTACCCAAGATTCTTCCAACCCCTTCTAAAATGCTATGCTGTTGCCCACCCAACCTCCACAACATCCTAGTCCATTCCTACGCCACTCCCAATCCCAAACCTTTACCACAGGGATCATATCCCTGTAGAAGACCCCAATCCAGTACCTAGCCAATTGATCCAACCAGCACTTCTCATTCTAGTCCTGTCATAGGTTTATCCTACCTCATCAGAGGCTATGCTACCTGTGAAAGCAGCCATGTGATTTACCAACTCTGTTGTAATCACCACACAGCCTTTTACATTGATTTGACAACAAACCAGCTGTCCAAAAGGATGAATGGCCACTGGCAAACTGTGGAAAAGAGCAAGACATCAAGCGCAGCAGCTGGAAGCAACACACTTGATTTCAATGACTGCTTTAAACCAGAGCTTTTCTGAACACCACAGATGGGAGTTACACACACAAAACCTCTACACATCCCATTTTTCACTTGCTATGTGTGTTATGGAGTAGTTGCCTACTACCACAATAAGGGCAATTATAGCACCACAAACTGAAATGTCCTATGACACAGTGGTCAAGTTGGCTAACATGATAATGAATGTGATACAGCCTGCATCATATAACAGTGTATTGCTGACAATGGTAACACATGCAGACTACAACAAGCTTCCAGCCAAGTTTGATGAACTTACAAAAACTAATGTGGAGGCTTTGGTTTCTATATGGGTGTTATCACCTGGCCAGTGAGTAAAATTATTGGTCATAGTGAGAATACAGTATAATGTTAACATTAAAAAGTACAGCTCATCGGTTGCAAAGCTACAGCTCATGTACAAATTGCTTAGTTTCAGACTGCTGTATGCTCATGGTGAGACACTGTCTTCGTTGACACTTGTCTCTCACACACACAAATCCAACATAAGCAGGCTTTTTTCTTTGGATTGTAGGCCAAACAAATTACTGCAGGACTGGGCAGAATGATGGCCTGGTTCCAGGGTGACAAGTTATGCAAGCTGTTGTAAGTACATTTGCAGAATGTAGTAGGCAAAATGAAAGTGTTTTTGCAGCTGAGAGGTCACAATACAGTTTAACTTGTGTGCCAGGAGCATAGACTAATTACAATTTCAGGCTTGACAATATATCCTTAAGAAAGTTCTGGAGTTCCTAATCAGTCTCTTATATGTTATTTAGTCAAGTGAAATCAATGGTACTTGATATACAATCAGCTACTACATTGCCAATTCCCAAAAAAGTTTCTGATGTCCTTGATGAACTGATCAATGAATACTTGGTAATTGTGATGGCAAGGCAAGCAATTGCTATTGTTTGCTGAAATGCATAAATAATCAGTTTATCATCTGTGACAAAAGTAAACTCTCTAGCCTCCATTTGTGTGGCAAATTACCCATGTGAGTAATAACATCATGTGGCTCATTTACCTGGTGAAAGCCTTTCAATTGGACGCCACTTCAGCAACTTGCATGTCCCTAGCCTACCCCAGTTATCCAACCAAGGAAAGGGGACCTACAGCTTAAGGTAGAATCAGAAGCACGTGTCGTTTCGGGCGACTCCTTACATCGTTGAGAGGTGAAAGATGGGTTAAAAGGCAGACTGAAAAAGTCCTAGGTCCAACCAGATGGGGTGAAGGTGGCTGACTTTGAGATAATTTTTTCTGCCACTGGAATCTGAATAAACAGCTTAGTATAATTAAGTCTACTGAATAAGGTTGCACAAAATGAAGTGCAACTATTATACTGTTACAAAGGCACTGCATACCAGTCTGACACTGTCTGGGCATTGAGAGCATGATAGTCCCCTCATGGATGCCACACACCACACCACACTTCTTAGGCACAAGGTGCAAAAGAGATGACCACAAGTTACTAGACAGATGAATAATACTTTTAGCATGGTGTCAAATTCTGACTTTGCAATGGCTAAGTAGTCAGGAGCTAGACATTCATGTCTCCAAATATACAAAGGTTGGAACTTAAATAGTGGTAACTATTTATTCACAACAAATACAAAAGCATTACATGTTTTCACCTGTTACTATTCTTCAAAGTAGTCACCAGCATTGTGTAGACCCCATTGCAGTGATGTGGAAAGTGTAGTATACCTTTAGCAGAGCCTGTTCTGTTGATAGTGCAAACGGAGCAGTCTACTGCCTGTCAAATCTCAGGAACAGTTCTGTAGCAAATGTCACGAAGTGGTTCCTTCATTTTTGGAATCAAATCAAAGTCACAAGGACGTAAGTCTGGAAAGGATGGTGGATGGTACAGTACTTCCCAGACCCATCAACTGAACAGAGTAGCCACAGCTTGTACTGTATGTGCCCGCACATCATCATGGAAAATGATGAGTGTGTAATAGAACTGCCCACCCCTTATTAATTTTGTTAATATAAAGTTTCATTATTGTTTTACTAGATGTAACTTCGTAGTAGCTAAATGTCTGATTTCGATATCAATATTATGTTCTTTGTAAGAGTCGGAGTATGATATCTGCGGACGAACTGCTTTGGAAAGACGTTGTGCGGGCTCTCTTTGAGTTGAGCTGTGGAGAGAGCAGCACGGCTCTGCTGTTCCACAGGATTGTAGCAATGTTACTATGTGTTGTATGTTAATAAATATTTTTATACAAAAGGTTTATTTTTGGTTGGTGCGACGTTTCTAAAGTAAAAGTACTGCTTATCTCAAAATCTGAGTTGTTATTTTACCACGTGTGATTCCACAGTCGGGAAAAACCAAGTGGAGATCAACCCCTACGAAATTAACGACGCCAAATATTTCTTTAGACTAATTTATGATGATGACCGTCCATCAGTTTTAATTTTGTTCAGCTCAACCATCAGTCACTACTGCAGATTGAGCCATGAACAACTTGGTGTGATCGGCATTGTGATTTTGTATCTACCAGAACAAGAGGCGGTTATCACAAGTGGGTTGCACAGAAAGTGTTGCCACTTCTTTCGTCAAGCTGGTTGCAGGTGATGCTCCAAAAACGAACAATAATACTCTGCACTGACATTCTGCCGTGGAGGAATGTTATGAGTTAGGATAACCCCACCACAGTTGTACACAAGACTCACCATAACTTTCACCATACTGGGACTCTGGAGACCTTGATGACACTGTCTTGCTGTACAACGTCTGTCACATTCAATCTTGATCCAACACCATTGTTCCTGTTTTGCAAACTTACTGACACCATTATGTTGGACTGCTCGCTCACAAGGGCCTGTGCTTTCCTTGATTGTGCGCATGCTGGTGATGTGGGACGGGCGAGTCCATTTGCTCTGAGGTAAGGTAGGTATGTCAACAATGCGTACAATTGGCAGCAATAGTAGATTCCATTGCATAGTGGCTCCACAGCAGTATTGTCACCATTAAAGTTCCAATCCTCTTAGATGGTTTTAATGTGGTGTACCGTGTTGCAACATACCTCTTTTTTAGGAACCTCAGAGTCATGTCATAGCTGCAGTCAGCTGATGCATTCACTGCTTGCACAATCTTGCTCATGTGCATTGCTGTGCTTATTCAGAGACTAGAAGAAGTCAGGCCACTGATGCTTTCAACTATTCATGTATTTACCATGTCTAGCAGCAGGTGGTATTACACCAGGAAACTAGCTGCAATGATGAGTTCTGTCACAACCACAAATGTGAAGTCCCATGCAAAGATAGATGTAGACACAGATCAAATTACATTCACTGCATACCATATGTTGGTACAGAAGCAGCAGGCAGAACAAGTTTGTTACTGACTTCTGTATAATAGGCTCCAAAGAAATACAGAAACCCTATCCACTATCCATTAAATACTTCTTTCCTGACAGCTAGTCATTTATAAACAGATGTTGCAATTGAATGACTGCCACTGGCATTTTTTCAGATACAAGTTATGGTACATTTACACGGCTGG
This sequence comes from Locusta migratoria, assembly GCA_026315105.1. NCBI lineage: Eukaryota > Metazoa > Arthropoda > Insecta > Orthoptera > Acrididae > Locusta > Locusta migratoria. The sequence continues at coordinate 19,701,039 of CM048748.1, read as the reverse complement.
TCCCTAAATCTAAGACAATAAGGACAGATAGTGTGTTCCAAGCCCTAGACGTTGAAGAGCCTTTGTTCAGCCTCTTGTAGTAGTGCTTCCTGTTGTTGCTACAATCACACTACAACAACAATTAACTGGTATTCATTGATCAATTCATCAAAGACATCAGAAACATTTTGAGAATTGACACTGTAGTAGCCAATTGTGTTTCCTATGTCAACAGCACATAAAGTAACATTGATTTACCTTGATGCAATACCACACAAGAAACTAAACAAGAGCTCCAGAATGTCCTCAAGAATATACTGTCAAGCCTGAAATTCCAGTTAGTCAATGTTCCTGGCAGACAAGTCAAACTGTATTGTGACCTTTCAGTTGCAAAAACTCTTCCATTTTTGCCTACTATACTCTGCAAATGAACTTATGACAGCTTTCATAACTTGTGTCACCCTGGAACCTTGCCAACATTCTGCCCTGTCCTACAGTAATTTGTAGGCCTTGGGGAAAAAGAAGAAGACTGCTGATATTGGACTTGTGTGTGTGTGACAAGAGTAAAAAAAGCACAGCATCCCATCATGAGCAAGCACCAGTGCGAAACTAAGCAATTTGTACATGAGCATATTGACACTGTAGGACCATCACTTCTGTCAAATAGAGACATTTATATTCTCACTATGATTAACCATTTTACTCAATGGCCAGTTGATAACATTTATGCAAAGACCTTAACTTCCACATTAGTTTCCAGCTGGATTTCTTGAGATGGTTGCCTGCTACTGACCAGTAATAGTATGACAAAGTGCTGGTGCTGCTCTCTTACGGCAGCACTGTAACAAAAAAGTAATACAAAAGACAAAAATTTGGACCATGGCTCTACCAATGATTTTACTTGCTATCTGACTTAAATCTCTTGTCAGTGGAACCAGTTTACAGCAAAGTGTTGTGGCTTCCAAGAAAGTATCATTTCACAGAATGTCAATAATGAAGAATGGATAACAGCTCACCGTAAACAGGCTCACTGAGCTGCTGACAGGCACAAAAAAATAGGCAATCACATTCACACAACTTGAAAAAGAAACACTTACATTCGCATAATCACTCAGACAACTATAAACACACAACCACCATGTCCAGCCACCAAGTTTTGTAACATAACACACCTCCTCTCTTTTTACATTGTGCCAGCAGTAATACTGACATCTACACCACCTACTACTGGCTGTCTTCCAGAGAGCAAGACAATATTTTGAATTCCTTGGCTGTGGTAAAAACAGAGTGAATCATGTAACTTGAGGAAAGAGTCTACAAGTATGTAAAACTTCTCCAAAACTGTTGACTCCCAATATGTTCCCTGTCCTCAATAGTTTATATTTTGTATATCAGGTAGGCTAGACCTCGACACACAAGTCAGACAGCTGGACAACAGATTCAACAGCCAGATCAACACTCATATCGCTGAACATACCATTAATTTATTTCTTAGGAAAATCATGATAAAAAACCACACCCTTCCAGTCATCACAAATGATATTTAAATCAGTCAAAATTTGTATCTGAAGGGCACAAAGTCAGGCAATTGTTGTATGTAATTTAAGAGCCAACCTCTGAACTAAACTAAAAACTGATCAAAAGTAATGAATTAAGTTTTTTGGAAACATTTGTAGGTAATGGAAATATATGCTCATTTTAATTTTATGCAACAAAAGAAAAATATCAGTAATATAAGTTCAATCTGTTAGATAAAAAACTTCTGTTGCTCACACTTTGCGAAATGAATTGTCATTTAGTTTTCAGATCACAAAATTGTGCATTTATTATTATTGTTGAAGTATGATCTAAAGTTTATGAAATAATGTTGACTTCTTCTCCATGCAGTATTGAACTTCCTGTTATAACAAACATCAAAATAAAGACTTGTTATGATGAAACTACATGGTACAAAAATGGAAATGAGGATGTTTCCTAATAGTGTCTAAAGCACATATTTTGATGAGAAATTGAACATGAGCCTGGTTCTCAAAATAAAAAAAATAAATAAATAAAAGAATACACATTCAAGGTAGATGTAGACATGTGAAGGTGACATTACCTCCATGATGTTGGGGCACCACTTCACAAACCGAACTACTCAGAAAAAGAAAGAATTTAGTCTTGAGTGAATCAGCATGGGCTGCAACATTTCTTATACCAGTACAAGTGAGGAACTGACACCTGTAGGAATTTTACAGTAGTAACCTTAGCAGATTTTTTAAAACACATTATAAAATATTCGCTAATGTAACACTGGAGCAGTTTAAAGATATGTGACTATAGCTGATAACACCAAAAGCAGGGAGAAAGTTAACACTGTTTCTGTATTTCACAAAGCAACACTTCAATGCCTATTTACAGAATGAACAACAAGTGGAGTTAAGAATTTGAGATATAAACTAGCAGCAGTTGGTTTTTAGTGCCAGTATAATTATACCTCAAAGATGACATTCCAGTGTGACTTAAAAACGTGGTCCAAGGAATCATTACCACAATAATACCCACTACAGAATTTCTAAGTTAAGGCGTTTGTCAGTTTTCCTAAAGGCCATTCACCATGGAAAGCAACAACAGTAATGCATTCTACAATAAAAGCAGAGGCACTGCACAAAGCAAAGCATTCTACACAAGCACTAATTGAAGGACACACTCCTATAGCAATTTTCAGTAGCTATGGTACAGGTTACACCAAGCAGTTAGCCTTTTATGTCATCAAAATTAAATAAGGTAAAGTAGCAATGTAGATACTGGTTTATTTGCCGAACAAGGTGAAGTCTGAGAGCTCATATTAATTTTGAAATTTTTCGTATATTCCAAGGATAAAACTTTTTTGTATTAAATGTGCTTCTTGAGATGTTGCTTCCATTGCGAGAGTTCCTTAATGACATCCTACAGTTTTTCTTAAATTCATTTTTTGCCACAAACACCTTAAAGTTCATTTAACAGGACATCTTTATGAAGTTCTACAGAAATAATTTAAAATCTAAATCTGAGCTCCAAATACAGATCCTGTATAATGCATTATTATTTTATGATTGATATTACTCGGCTCTACTTTACTAATATAAATGCTCTTGTAGTACTGTAACACACTCAAAAAAGACATACTACAGTATAGATATTTAGTTGTATGTTTTCTATTGTAGTAGAGTCCCGAAAACGTGGCACTCAGTAACCCAGCAGTCCGGATAACTCGGCCACACCCCCTGATATTATTCCGTGCTCGTATAATGCAGGATAGAACTGAAATGGTAGCGTGTAGCAGTTACAGTCCATATATGTGCCCAGAAATCATCTTTTCTTGTGCCACCTACATTCTATTTAAGAATACTTTGAGTTTCATTAATGCAGTACGTGTATGTTTTTTTCATACAAAAAACAGTTTTGATCAAAACTACGGGAATGCATTTCTTCATGGTCAGCTTACGTGTGGTGGACAATAATGAACTTGTTTACAGCAGACAGGAATGACACACGTGTGACGGGGCCATGAGCGCTCTGCCGCTGTCTGCCTACAGCCTTTTTTCTTATCTTAACTGCATTTTGTGAAGTCCATGTGAGTGTAAGTAATGAATTTCATTTGTTAGATATTGTCTTACATTTATTACATGTTACTGTATTCCATCATTTGTATTGTATTCTAAAGTAACAATAGTCAGTATTTTACAACAAAAAGATGTTACCTACACTTTTTTAACACTGTTCCCGATAACCCGGCATTTTCACAAACTCGATCAGCCTTTGGTCCACATTAGACTGAGTTTTTGGGACTCTACTGTATATCCAAACCAGGTCTTCAAGGATTTATATTAATTTTATAAATTTTGGTGTATTGATAATAAAGCTTGTGACTTATGTTTCCAAATACAATTAAAATGGAATTATCAAGGTTATTAACATTCCTAGTTTAGTTCAGCACTGTCATTTCCTTTCTCTATAAACTGGATTCTTTACATGATTTGTCATTAATGTCTGCATTTCATCCACACCATCCATAAGTATGTATGTACTCTGGTAAGAAGTAGCTTAATACTAGTAATATTTTTTTATAAGGGAAGAGATGACTAAAGTCGTGGAAAGGCACAAATAATACAAAACAACTTAAAACGTTTTTAGCCATTAGGGCCTTCATCAGTTAGAGAAACACACACACACACACACACACACACACACAAACATGACCGCCGTATCCGGCCGCAGTGGCCAGTCTGGGAGACTCTGACTGGCTACAGCGCTCAGAGACAGTGGTCATGTCTGTGTGTGTGTGTGTGTTTCTCCAACTGATGAAGGCCATAACGGCCATAAGCCTTTTAAGTTGTGCCTTTCTGTGGCTCATCAAACGTCTCTGTGGTGAGTAGCAACCCATCCTTCTCAAAACTATTGTTGAATCTTTCCCGAAATTTTCATTGTTTAATACTAATAATTGTGTATATAACTGTTCTGTCCTTTTTTTATTGCCCTGTTATACTTCTGTTGCCTGTTCAATGATGTACAGTTTTTACTAATGCAATGTAACCTTAACCAAATTTATTACTCAAACTTCACAATACAAAATAAATTACTTTTAAGAAAACAAGGACATTACTTGAAAACTATGACTTCTTCCTAAAATCTCATAAGGGGCACAATGACAAAGTGCCACTTCTCTCATTGCAGAAAAAAATATAAATTTCAGAAATATCATTCATGTCATTGTTAGTTGCAGGTACATTATCTCAGTATATATAATATCTGTTATATATCACATGCCAATGTCACCTAAACATCAAATCTGGCAGGAATGAGAATTTCCATAATTTTTTCCTCAAGGAATCATGGAGGTCATTGATAATTTTCAAGAACGTAGTTGGTTAATACCGATATGCTGTCACAGAGATTGATGTCAAAATATTCCTGGAATAGACTTTTCCATTCCTTTCACTTAAATAATTCTGAAGTCAGTCATAATATACAAACAGAAACTACGCACAGCATAGTGGATTCATGTTTGATCCATAGGATTGATATTGATCTTTTCATTCTCAAGAGCCAGGACCGAAATTCATTTGGACTTATAAAAATGACCGAGGAGTTTCTTAACAAGAAGTTCCAGCTACAGTTTCGAAAGGTGTCCACAACAGTTAGGAGACTGACATGGCTTTATTCACATCCAATCCTACCATTCAGTCACAATTTAGTCCATTGTTGGTAATATATTGTGATTTACTGTGTGAGACTGTGGAGCTAAGTTATGTAATATAAAACATGTCATGAGATTGGCTTTCACTTCTGAACCATTCCAGTATTGCTATACTTTGAGAAACTATAAATACACCATGGAAATTTTTCAAATTTTATTATTATTAGAGAAGGGTAAACACGCCTGTTTAAGCAATTAGACACACATAATCTGTTGTATGTCTATTTTATAATCAAGAGCACCCTCTAATTAGAAGAATAAAAATAATTAAGATAATATACATTCTAATGTTTTGTGAAGTCATCTATCTGAAAGAATGAGAATAAATTAAAGAAACATTGGCCATTCCTTTGTATGATGCTCAAAACACTGTGTTTTTTTTTATCAGTGGCAAATGTGAACAAGTAAGAACAATGATGAAAACAGTGGTTGTAAGAAAGACATAACTTAGTGCGTCACATAAATTTCCTTCCCTGATATTTGAAGAATTCTCTGTTGAATCACTTTCTACATTGAAAAATATTTGGATCATTTTTACATTTTTGGGTATAGATACATAGGCCATACAACAATGCAGGGGTACCCCCCTCCCCTTGGCCAACAACTCTCCGCCTCCCTCCCAAACCGTGACCAACCCCCCCCCCCCCCCAACAATAGATATTAGGTCCTGGATAAATATGGTTTTGCCCCTCAGGCTGGCAACAAGTACTAATTTTTCAACCCCCCCCCCCCCCCCGAAATTTCAATGAAGCAGTTTGCATTATGAACCCCCCCTGTAGGAACCTCTGCAACAATGTATTGTAAGATCTACATAATTCATTAGTTATGTATAAAAAATAGAGGTCGTTTAACTTACCCAAAGCACAGGCTCATTGACAGACACAAAAACACAAATAAAAACACACACAAACACAGATTCAAGCTTTCGCAACTGTTGGCCACTTCATCAGGAAAAGAGGAAGGAAGGAGGGAAAAAAAAGGGAAAGATGCAGGTTTTAAGGGAGTGGATGAGGAGTCATTCCAATCCCGGGAGTGGAAGGACTTACCTTAGGTGAAAAAAGGAAAGGTAAAATACCCCCCCCCCCCCACACACACACTCACACTCACACATATGCAAACACACCAAGGCAGACATTTGTAGAAAGCTTTGTCTGCCTTGGTGTGTTTGTGTATGTACGTGTGTGGGTGTTTGTTTACCTTTCCTTTTTTCCCCTTCTGTAAGTCTTTCCACTCATAGGATTGGAATGACACCTTATCCACTCCCTTAAAACCCGCATCCTTTCCTTTTTCCCCTCCTTCCTTCCTCTTTTCCTGATGAAGCGGTCAACAGTTGCAAAAGCTTCAATCTGTGTTTGTGTGTGTTTTTATTTGTGTTTTTGTGTCTGTCAACAAGCCTGTGCTTTGGGTAAGTTAAACAAACTCTATTTTTATACATATTTTTCCTACCAGGGAAGTTTCCTTCTATAATATTTAATTCATTGGTTAAATATTCTGTAGCACTCTTCAAAGTTATAAAAATGTAAGTTAAATATCATATTCTCAAACAGCACCTCATTAGCATGATTCAAAGGGGTACAAAATGTTTCTCCAACCTATATTTCTTTAAATAAACTAAACCAAATATGTTGCCTTGTTTCACAAAACTTTATTTTATTTTGTACAACATAGGTTTCAGGTTATGAGATCATTTTCTAGTGCCTTACTGATTCCAAAGTTCACAAGTAAGACAAACCATTACATTACTACAGGTCTTTCATCACTGAAAGGTATTACTGTCTGATAATTCATTTAGAAGCAATTAAATGTGCATTTTACATTCATTGGAATACCTTTTGTAATTATAAATGTTAGTAAATATCTAATTGTGAACACCATAGTCTGCTGATTCTGATTGTAAATTAAAAACAGATGTGATCAATCCCAAATTTACTACTGAATGAGCAGACACAATTCAGTTACTCCCTCTCTTTCAAAGTAAGTCCTTCCACTCCTAGGATTGGAGTGACTCTTTTTCCACTTCCTTAAAACCCATATCCTTCCCTTTCTCGTCTCCTTTCTTTCACTTTTTCTGAAGAAGCGACCAACGGTTGCGAAAACTTGTATGTGTGTTTGTGTGTGATTTTATCTGTGTCTGTCGATGAGCCTGTCCTTTGGGTAAGTCATCCGTTTTATATATATTATAGAAGGAAACTTTCCTTGTGGGATAAACAAATAGAAAAAATAGAAAACAGATGACTTACCCAAAGGACCGGCTCGTCGATAGACACAAATAAAATCACACACAAACACACATACTAGCTTTCGCAACTGTTGGTCGCTTCGTCAGGAAAAGAGGAAGAAAGGAGAGGAGAAAGGGAAGGATATGGGTTTTAAGGAAGTGGAAAAGGAGTCGTTCCAATCCCAGGAGTGGAAGGTCTTACCTTAGAGGAAAAAAAGGAAGGTAAACAAATACACACACACTCACACATATCCAAACGCAAACACACCTAGACAGACATTTGTAAAAAGCAAAGAAGTTGGGCAGAGATACCACATGAGGCAGAGGCTCTGTCCACAGAACTGAGGCAAAGATGCTAAAGATGGTGGGCGGAAATTTGAATTTAGTGGAGGTTGAAACCAAGTGGGCAACGGGAGGAGAGAATAAGCTGAAGGGCAAGTTCCCATCTCCGGAGTTCTGAAAGGTTGGTGTCGGTGGGAAGTTCCCATCTCCAGAGGTTTGTGTCGACACCAACCTTTCAGAACTCCTTTCAGAAGTCCTTCCACTCCTGGGCTTGGAACGACTCCTTTTCCACTTCCTTAAAACCCATATCCTTCCCTTTCTCCTCTCCTTTCTTCCTCTTTTCCTGACGAAGCGACGAACAGTTGCAAAAGCTTGTATGTGTGTTTGTGTGTGATTTTATTTGTGTCTATCGACGAGCCGGTCCTTTGGGTAAGTCATCCGTTTTACAAACCAGTGCCTTCTTGCCTGGTAAGTTAAACTTTCCAGGCAAAAAGGCACTGGTTTGTTGATACACACATAAATAACAATACACGCACACACACATACACACACGCACACATGCACACACACACACACACACACACACACAAACACAGACAGACACACACACACAGACACACACACACACACACACACACACACACACACACAAAATCTGAGCTTTCGCAACCGTTGCTTGCTTCTTCAGAAAAGAAGAAGCAAGAGGGTAAAAAGGAAATGATGCGGGTTTTAAGAGAGTGCCTTGGGGGAAAAAGGACAGCTAAACAACCCCCCCCCCCTCCCCCGCACAAACACACACATACACCAAGGCAAATCCAAAGTAGTTGGACAGAGATGCCAGTCGAGGCAGAGGCTCTGTCTAGAGACTGGGGGCAAAGATGTAGAAGAATGGTGGATGGGAATTTGAATTTAGTGGAGGATGAGACCTGGTGGGTATAGGGAAGAGAGAATACGCTGAAGGGAAAGTTCCCATCTCTGGAGTTCTGAAAGCTTGGTGTCGGTGGAAAGTATCCAGATAACCCGGATGGTGTAACACTGTGCCAAGATGTGCTGGCCATGCACCAAGGCATGTTTAGTCACAGGGTGATCCTCATTACCAACAAACATTGTCTGTCTGTGTCCTTTCATATAAATGGACAATTTGTTGCTGGTGATTTCCCACATAGAAGGCTTCACGCTGCAGGCATGACTTGTGGTGCTGGAGTGGCCGGACATGGTGATTGTGTGTCAATCTATAGTTGTCTGAGTGATTGCATGTATATATGTGTTTCTTTTTCTGACAAAGACCATGGCCTAAAATTTAAGTTGTGTATGTGATTATCTATTTTCGTGCCTGTCAGCAGCTCAGTAAGCCTCTTTACAGTGAGTTGTTACCTATATATATATATATATATATTATAGAAGGAAACATTCCTGGTCAGAAAAATATTTATAATAAATAAAGATGGTTTAACTTATCGGGCAAAAGGACACAGATTCGTTGACACACACACACACGCACACACACACACACACACACACACACACATACACACACTCACACATAAAAGAGAGTTTAAGATAAATTAGGTAATAACATCTATAATTAGAAAAGGTATTCCAATGAATATAGAATGCAGATTTAATTGTCTCTAAATTAATTATCAAACAGTAATACCTTCCAAATTCATAAACCGAGAACTGTAGTAACGTAATGGTTTGTCTGTACTATGGAATCAGTAAGGTACAAGGAAATGGGCTCGAAACCAAAAACCTAGGTCGTACAAAATAAAATAAATTTTTGTGAAACAAGGCAACAAGTATGGTTCAGTTTATTTAACTGAAAATGATTCACCAGGAGCCAACAGTGGAATCACTCAATATGACTATATTTCTTTCTTTCCTTTATACTGAGCTGGCCTTGTAACATCAGCTAATGTGCATCAGCTGTGAACGGCTGAAAGCAAGGGGAAACTACAGCCATTACTTTTCCCGAGGACATGCAGCTCTACTGTATGAACATATGATGATGGCATCCTCTTGGGTAAAATATTACGGAGGTAAAATAGTCCCCCATTCGGATTTCCGTGTGGGGGCTATTCAGGAGGGTGTGATCATCAGGAAAGACAACACTGGCATTCTATGGATTGGAGTGTGGAATGTTAGATCACTTAATCGGGTAGGGAAGTTAGAAAATTTAAAAAGGTAAATGATAGGCTGAAGTTAAATATAATAAGGGAATTAATGAAGTTCGGTGGAAAGAGGAACAGGATTTCTGGTCAGGCGAGTACAGGATTATAAATACAAAATCAGTTGGAGGTATTACAGGAGTAGGTCTGATAATAAATAAGAAAATAGAAATACAGGTAATCTACTATGAGCAGTGCAGTGATCGCATTATCATAGTCAAGATAGATACAAAGCCAACACCGACCACAGTATTACAAGTTTATATGCCCACTAGCTCTGCCGATGATGAGGAGCTCGAAGAAATGTATGAGGAGGTAAAGGAAATTATTCAGAAAATTTAAGGGAGACGAAAACTTGATTGTGATGGGGGACTGGAACTCGGTAGTAGGAAAGGTAAGAGTAGGAAATGTAGTAGATGAATATGGAATGAGAAAAAGAAATGAAAGAGGAGAATGCTTGGTAGAATTTTGCGCAGAGCACAATTTAATGATCACCAACACTTGGTTTAATCATCATGAAAGAAGGCTGTATACACATGGACACGTGGAAGAGACCAGGAGACACTGGACGGTAGCAGATTGACTTTATAATGGTAAGGAACAGATTTAGGAACCAGATTTTAAATTGTAAGACATATCCATGGGCAGATATAGAGTCTGACACAACTTATTGGTTATGAACTGTAATTAAAACTTCAGAGACAGGAAAAAGGTAGCAAATTAGGGTGATGGAATATGGACAAATTGAAAGAACCTGAGGTGGTTGAGAATTTTAGAGAGAGCATTGGGCAAGGATTGTCTGAAACAGGGGAAAGTAATACAGTAGAAGAAGAATGGGTAGCGCCGAGAAATAGTGATGGCCGCAGAGGATCACATAGGCAGAAGCACATGGCCTAATAGAAATCCTTGGATGACACAGAAGATGCTGAACTTAATTGACAAAAGTAGAAAATATAAAATGTATCAAGTGAAACAGGCAAAAGGGAGTATAGATATCTGAAGAATGAGGTTGACCGGAAGTGTAGACTGGCTAAGCAGGAGTGGCTTGAGGAGAAGTGCAAGACTGAAGAAGTACGTATAACTAGGGGAAAGATAGATACAGCCAACAGGAAAATAAAATGGACATTTTGAGACCAGAAAAGCAGTGGTTTGAATATGATGGAAAACCAACACTAAGCAAAGAAGGGAAAGTTGAAAGGTGGAAGGAATATATATAAGGCCTGTACAAAGGAAATAAACCTGAAGGCAGTATTCTAGAAATAAAGATGAAGTAGAAGAAGATGAGACAGGAGATATGATACTGTGATAAGAATTTGACACAGCACTAAAAGATATGAGTAGAAACAAGTCCCCTGGAGTAGATGATGTTCCATCTGAACTGCTATTATCATTGGGCGAGCCAGTCATGAAGAAATTGTTCCACCTGGTATGCAAGGTGTAGGAGACACGGGAACTACCCTCACACTTCAAGAAGAATATAATGATTCCAATTCCGAAGAAAGCAAGTACAGAAAAATGTGGAAATTGTAGAACTATATCAGTCTAAAAAGTTATGGTTGCAAACTACTAACACGAATTATTTACAAACAAATCGAAGGACTGTTGGAATCCAACCTTGGGGAAAATCAGTTTGGATTTATGAGGAATGTAGGAACATGCAAGGCGATACATTACGACTAATCTTGGAAGATAGATTACAGAAAGGGAAGTTTTTAGCATTTTTGGAACTAGAGAAAGTTTTTGACAATGTTGACTGGAATACACTCTTTCAAATTCCGAAGGTAGGGGTAAAATACAGAGAGCTGTATTCAATTTTTACAAAAACCAGACAGCAATTATTAGAGTCGAAGCACATAAAAGTGTTGCAGTGGTTGGGAAATGAATTGTAGCCTTTCCCCAGTGTTGTTCAATCTGTATATTTAGCAAGTTGTGAATATCTGCAAGGAGAAATTTGGAAAGGGAATTAAAGTACAGAAAAGGAACTCAAAGAGCAATTAAATGGGATGGACAGTGTCTTGAAAGGAAGGTACACTCCTGGCCATTAAAATTGCTACACCACGAAGATGACACGCTACAGATGTGAAATTTAACTGAGAGGAAGAAGATGCTGTGATATGTAAATGATTAGCTTTACAGAGCATTCACACAAGGTTGGCACTGGTGGCACGTGTTGACATGAGGAAAGTTTCCAACCGATTCCTCATACACAAACAGAAACAGCAGTTAACTGGCATAGCCTGGTGAAGTGTTGTTGTGATGCGTTGTGTAAGGAGGAGAAATGCATACCATCTCATTTCCGACTTTGATAAAGATTGGATTGTAAGCTATCGCGATTGCATTTTATCATGTCGCGACACTGCTGCTCGTGTTGGTTGTCATCCAATGACTGTTAGCAGAATATGGAATCGATAGGTTCAGGAGGGCAATATGGAATGCCATGCTGGATTCCAATCACTAGAAGTCAAGATAACAGGCATCTTATCCACTTGGCTGTAACGGATCGTGTAGCCACATCTCGATCCCTGAGTCAACAGATGGGGACGTTTGCAAGACAACCATCTGCACGAACAGTTCAACGACTTTTGCAGCAGCATGGACTATCAACTCGGAGACCATGGCTGGGTTACCACTGATGCTGCATCACAAACAGGAGCATCTGCGATGGTGTACGCAACGATGAACCTGGGTGCATGAGTGGCAAAACGTCATTTTTTCAGATGAGTCCAGGTTCTGTTTACAGCATCATGATAGCTGCATTGGTGTTTGGCGACATCACAGGAATGCACGTTGGAAATGAGTATTCGTCATTGCCATACTGGCATATCACCCGGTGTGATGGTGTGGGGTGCCACTGGTAACATGTCTTGGTCACCTCTTGTTCGCATCAATGGCACTTTGAACAGTAGCCATTATATTTCAGATGTGTTATGATCCATGGCTCTACCCTTCATTCGATCCCTGCAAAACCCTACACTTCAGCAGGATAATGCACGACCACATGTTGCAGATTCTGAAATGGCCTTTCTGGATAACAGCCAGAGGTGGTTGTTCTGGGTACTGATTTATCAGGATCTATGCACCCAAATTGCCTGAAAATGTAATCACATGTCAGTTCTAGTATAATATATTTGTCCAATGAATACCTGTTTATTACCTGCATTTATTCTTGGTGTAGAAATTTTAATGGACAGTAGTGTGTAAGCTAAACATTAACAAGAGTAAAACGAGGGTAATGGAGTGTAGTGTCAGAAAATCACGCGATACTGGAGGAATTATATTAGGTAATGAGACAATAAAATAAGTAGATGAATTTTGTTATTTGGGTAGCAAGATAACTTCTGATGGCTGAAGTAAAGTAGGTATAAAATGCAGAATTGCTATGGGAAGAAAAGTGTTTCTGAAGAAGCGAAATTTGTTGACATCCAATATTAATTTAAATGTTAGGAAGTCCTTTCTCAAAGAATTTGTCTGGAGTGTAGCATTATATGGGACTGAAATGCAGATGATAAGGAGTTAAGACTAAAAGATGATAGATGCTTTTGAAATGTGGTGCTACAGACAAATGATGAAAATTAGATGGGTAGATCAAGTAACCAATGAGGTGGTGCTTAACAGAATTGGGTAGAAAAGGAGTTTCTGGCATATCCTGACTAAGAGAAGGGATAGGTTGGAGGGTCACATTCTGAGACATAAAGGAATCGTCAACTTAGCATTAGAAGGAAGAGTGTGAGGTAAAAATCGTAGAGGGAGACCGAGGGTCAAATACAGTAAGCAGGTTCAAAAGGATGTAGGTTGCCGTTCGTATTCTCTGATGAAGATGCTTGCACAGGATAGGGTAGCATGGAGAGCTGCATCTAACCAGCCTGCATACTTAAGGCCACAACAATAAAACCATGCATAAATGCATCAGTGGAAGAATAATTATCATTATAAAAATATAATTCCATGTACAACAGTTATGCCTAATAAATTACGGAAAATAGTAGAGATTAAAATGTACACTATGGCAGTAGTAAAGAAATGTTCCCTGGAGGGAAAAAAATGCTCTTTCCAAGTAACACTAATGAAGAAATAGAGAGGATTGGCATTTGAAGCTGATTTCACAATGAAACCTCTAACAGCACCCTATATTTCAAGCAACGGCAGAAAATATAAAATAAGATAAATTACGGCTCCTATGGAGGCATACAAGCAGTTGTTTTTCCCTCAGTTGTTTTGGGAGTGGAATAGGAAAGAAAATGACTGACAGTGTTACAAGGCAACCACTGCTACTTACCATATGATGGCTTGAGTACCTACATATAGGTGTTTCAAACAAACAAAACTTCAGTAGCCCCCTAATATATAGATGGTCTATACAAGTGAAATGAACTAGAAGCCAATATTGTAGAAAGGGAAGAGGAAGTAGATGAAAATGAGACAGGGATATGATACTTCAAGTAGAATTTAATAGAACACTGAAAGGTTTGAGTCAACACAAGTCCCCTGGAGTAGATGATATTTCCTCTGAACTGCTGATATCCTTCGGAGAGCCAGTCATGAAGAAACTGTTCCACCTCATGTATACGATGTATGAGACAAGGGAAATATCCTCAGACTTCGAGAAGAATATGATAATCAAGGAAGCTTATGCCTACACTACACTTGTGCATCCTATTTTGGAGTACTGCTGCACATTATGGGATCCACACCAGGTGGACTAACGGACAATTTAGAGAAAATTCAGAGATGGGCAGCTCGTTTGTATTATCGCAAAACAGAGGAAATCATTAAAAGAAAGGTGTTATTTGTTGCAGTGCAATTTATTTCCAAAATTTCTTTCACCACTTTTCTTTTCACAATGCAAACATATATACCGTAGTTAGCACCCACCTATATAGGAAGACATGACCATCATAATAAAATAAGACAAATCAGATAGAAAACAGGAAGATTTAAGTGTTCCTTTTTCCCACAAGCTATTAGAGAGTGAACTATAGAGAAATATCATAAAAGTGTTTTGATGAACACACTGCCATGCACTTCAATTAATTTTTAGAATATCTATGTAGATGTAGATTTTGACACAATATAACAGGCTATTAATGTAATTCAGGAGAAATGTAGGAACACGGGAGGCAATCCACATTTTACGGCTAATCTTAGAAGATAGATAAGGAAAGGCAAACCTACATTTCTAGCTTTCGTAAATTTAGAAAAAGCTTTTGGCAATGTTGACTGGAAAAGATTATTTCAAATTCTGAAATCAGCAGGAGTAAAATACAGGGAACAGAGGGTTATTTACAACTTGTTATAAAAACCAGAGAGCAGTTACCAGAGTTGAAGGGCATGAAAGGGATGCAGAGGTTGGGAAGGAAGTAAGAGAGGGTTGTAGCCTTTCTCCAATATTACTCAATTTGTACATTGGACAAGCTATAAAGGAAAGCAAGGAGAAATTTGGAGAAGGAATTAAAGTTCAGTGTGAAGAAATAAAAACATTGCATTTTGCCGATGACATTGTAATTTTGTCAGAGAGAGCAAAGGACCTGGAAGAGCAGTTGAACAGAATGGACAGAGTGTTGAAAGGTGAATGCAAGATGAACATTAACAAGAGCAAAACAAGGGTAATGGAGTGAAGTCTAAGAAAATCAGGCGACACTGAACAAATAGATTAGGTAACAAAACAATAAAGATGGTAGATGAGTTTTGTTACTTGGGCAGTAAAATAACACTCAATGGTTGCAGTACAGAGGATATAAAATGCAGAATGGCAAACGGAAGAAAAACGTTTTTCAAAAAGGGAGGTTTGTTAACATTGAATATTAATTTATTTGTAAGGACATCCTTTCTGAAGGCATTTGCGTAGAGTGCTTAAGATTAGGTGGGTGGATCACGTAACTAATGAGGAGGCATTGAACAGAATTGGGGAGAAAAGGAATTTCTGGCATATCTTGACTAAAAGAAGGGATTGATTGGTAGGACACATTCTTAGAAATCAAGGATTCACGAATTTATCATTGTGGGGTAAAAATCGCAGAGGGAGACCAAGAGATGAATACAATAAGCAAATTCAAATGGATGTAGGGTGCTGTTCTTATGAAGGGGTTTGCTCAGGATAGAGTATGGTGGAGAGCTGCACCAAACCAGTCTACAGACTGAAGACAACAACAACAACAATGTAATTAAAGCAGCATTTTGAAAGCAAAAATGAAATTTATTTTATTTCAAGTACTTTTCAATCAAGAAGTGAATTACTCTGTCGTTCTACGAAGTGCCTTAATATTAGAAACCAAAGTTAACAAGAATCTTTTGCACCAATACTCTGAACAATGTTCCAATCACTGCTAACTTCCTGAGGTTTTCCTGCTATTTTGGCAAAAAATTGTAAAAAATAAAGTAGTTTTCATCTATTAGTAGCAAAACAACCACTCACAATAAATAATGTAAGCCACAGATTAGATTAGTACTTGTTCCATAGATCATGAATACGGCACTTTGTAATGATGTGGAACATGTCAGGTTAATGAAAGGTGTCTTTACAAATTATTACTTTGTAATAAATATTACATGACAATATATTTGTTATTTTTTTAGATTTACTAATTTATATCTAAAAATTCATCTATAGTATAGAAGGAGTTCTCATTCAGAAATTCTTTTAATTTATTTCTAATGCTAGTTGGCTATCGGTCAGGCTTTTGGTGCTGTTTGGTACATGACAAAATAGTTTTATGGCAGCATAGTTCACCCCTTTCTGTGCCAAAGCTAGATTTAACCTTGAATAGTGAAGCTCATTCTTTCTCCTAGTGTTGTAGTTATGTACACTGCTATTGCTTTTGAATTCGGTGGGATTGGTAATAACAAATTTCATAAGTGAATATATATACTGTGAAGATCCCTAGCTCTTTAAATACGTGTCTGCAGGATGATCATGGATGGGCTCCAGCATTTATTCTGATTACACGCTTTTGTGCAATGAATACTCTTTTACTCAATGATGAATTACGCCGAAAAATGATGCCATACGAAAGCAGAGAATGAAAATAGGCATAGTAAGCTAATTTAATGAGATTTATATCACCAATATTTGCAATTACCCTAATATCATAAGTTGCTGAACTCAAACGTTTCAACAGATCTTCAATGTGTTTTTTCCAGTTCAATCCCTCATCAATGCTTACACCTACAATTTTTAAATATTCTACCTTTGCTACAGATTTCTGATCAAAGTCTATATTTATTAATGGTGTCATTCCATTTACTGTACGGAACTGTATGTACTGGGTTTTATCAAAATTTAATGATAGTCCATTTGCTGAGAACCACTTAATGGTTTTCTGAAAGACGTCATTTACAATTTCTTCAGTAAGTTCACGTCTGTCAGCTGTAATAACTATACTTGTATCATCAACAAAAAGAACCAGCTCTGCATCTTCATGGATATAGAATGGCAAGCCATTAATATATATTAAGAACAGCAAAGCTTGATTGTTACCCAGTTTGAGCAATCAGCTGTTTTTTGCATATTATGTGAATTACTTGTCAACATTCTGCACTCTTCCTGTTAGGTATGATTTAAACCATTTGTACACTGTCCCATTCATACCACAACACTTTAGTTTATCTAGAAGAATTCCACTATTTACACAATCAAAAGCCTTGGAGAGATCACAAAAAAATCCCAACAGGTGATGTCCGGTTATTCAGAGCATTTAATATTTCATTGGTGAAGGTATACATAGCATTTTCGGTTGAAAAGCCTTTCTGAAAATCGAACTGACATTTTATTAGAACTTTATTTTTACCTATGTGTGAAACTATTCTAGAATACATTACTTTTTCAAGAATTTTGGAGAAGGCTATCAGAAGTGAGATTGGGCAGTAGTTGTTGACATCAGACGTATCCCCTTTTTTGTGTAGTGGTTTAACAATAGAATATTTAAGTCTATCAGGAAAAACACCCTGCTTCAGAGAACTATTACATATGTGGCTAAGAATCCTACTTTGAGAACAAGCTTTTATTACTCTGCTGGAAATACCATCAATTCCATGTGAGCTTTTACTCTTGAGAGAGTTTATTATTTTCTTAATTTAATAAGGAGAGGTGGGTGGAATTTCTGTATTGTGTGGGTATGGCCTGTTCCATTAACTGCCTAGCTTCTTCTAATGAACATTTAGGTCCTATTTTCTGCACAACATTTAAAAAATAATTATTAAAAATGTTTTCAACTTCTGGCTTGTTAGTTTTAAACTTTTCATTCAGTTTGAAGGTAATGCTGTCTCTCTAGTAATAATATTCCAAATTGTTTTAATTTTGTTATTAGAGGTACTAATCTCGGACATGATGCACAAGCTTCTGGACTTTTCAATAACTTTTCTTAATGAAGCACAGTAGTTTTTATAATATTTGACTGTTTCTGGGTCATTACTCTTTCTTGCTGTTAGATACAGTTCCCTTTTTCGGTTACAAGATATTCTTATTCCTTTAGTAAGCCATTGTTTCTTGCATAGTTTCTTATCATTATATTTAACTATTTTGGGGAAAGAATTTTCAAATACTCTTACAAAGGTATCATGAAATAAATTGTATTTTAAATTAGCATCAGCTTCCTTATAAACCTTATCCCAGTCTAACTGCTGAAGACTGTAATTAGCTGTGCACGATGATCAGAAAGACCATTCTCAATAGGACAAGCATTTATGTTTCTAAACTTATCTTGGTCTATAAAAAAGTTATCTATCAGTGTGCTGCTGTCCTTTACTACCTGAGTAGGAAAATCAATTACAGATGACAAATTGAAAGAACTGAATAAGACTTCCAGGTCATTCTTCCTATTACATTCCTTTTGCGATTCAACATTGAAATCCCCACAAATAATAATTTTTTCCCCTTATCTGACAGATAGCACAACACGGCATCCAAATTTTTCATAAATAACTGAAAGTTTCCTGAAAGGGACCATTATACTGTTACAATTATAAAAGGAGGACCTTGCTTTCAGTTTAAGCTCACAAGCACAAGCTTCTATATGTTGCATTACACAAAACATTTGTGTTCCTAAACTTTTTACACTGTAATAACTTTATTATGTTATAGTAGACGTGGGAAGACCTACTCACATCAGAGAGATTCCTCTGTCACACATCTGCTGAAAAGCAGCAACTGCTTAGTTCTTCCTATGGGTATTTCAACAAATTAGTAGCCAATGAGAATGAAAATTAATTGTTAACACAGCAATAGACGCAGTTTGTCATAGCTATATCAATGTTGTAATGTGTAGCCTACATTTTCTTCATATCTTGGTGTATTTCATGATACGATATATGGAACTTGATGTGCGACCTAATCAATAAATGAATACCAACAGGAATTTACTATGGTTGTAGTCAATAGATGAAATTATTTATTTACCGGTACTCAACTTAGGAAATTCTAATCCACGTCTCTTTACACCGTGGCCTCACACAGTTGTTGCTACAAAATGCATGTAGCTTCATAAATTAAGTGTTGGGAGTGGGATAGAATAGCCTGCTTACTTTTGATAGCATTCATAATATGTGGTAAATAACTAGAGGAATAAAGTATACTTTGGTTGAAGTGTCACACAGATAAAGCTACCAGCATATTATTTTATTTCTGTAAGTATATATGTAATATAATTTATCTGTTCCAAAGCATAATGTGATATCTGTTACCCTCATATGCACATTTTTCATCTAACATTGAAACTGTAACAATCATTTCACTGACTGTATTTGTACTAGTAGTTCACACCAGTGAGGCGTTTTACTTTTACAATATATCTACCTGCATTGCTGTGGGCATGATATTTCTTGAGAATGAAAAGTACACACAAGTTTAAAAAAGAAGGAAAAAAAGTCAGAAACTACAATAACACTGTAAGTTTTCAACTTAATTAAATAATTGAATATTTATTCTCTCTGCACATCAATATTGTAACCTGAATCATCAACACAATTAATTTCTTCCACACTTACCAGTGCTTTTTAAATTCAGGATTGTGCTGCAGCTTCCAAATTATTGTAGTTGTTGAAGGAAAAAGTATGATTAAAATAATCACAATTTGATTTTCGAAGACTGGGATGAAGAGAGCATCAAAGTAGGCTTTATTATAGCCTAATCCTTGAAAAAAAGAGAAAATGGGGAGGAGGAGGAGGAGGAGGAGGAGGAGGAGGAAGAGATGGATGATGATTTTGATTTGGAAAGGAAGTATAGTAGGAAGTAAATCTAAAAGTTATTAACTATAGAAAACCACGTATCAGCAACGATATGCAAAAACTTTATCGAAACTTAAGGTGGTCAACACGGCACCACAGATGGTTCAAATATAAATAATATGATTTCCTTCCAGGTATATTATAAAAATCACAACAGTCATTGACAAAAGTAGTTTTGTGAACAATCTGCATATCTGCCAATTTGTTGTACTGTATTATTGCATGTGGAATGAAATAACGGGAATTTGATGCTACAAGGTCTATTCTGCAAAAAAGCTGGAAAATCTGCTGGTAATTTGGTGGAAGGGTCAGAATGACAGTATGTTTCGTCCTCATTACATGCAAAGATGCTAAGTGGTGTATCATGTGATGATCAGCAACAATAAGGGATGAACTCTTCTTTCTTTATTGGATAAAATGCAGATATCCAAATCCCTCCCATCACCAGGATTTGAACCATTTACCTCCAGACTTCACGGTTTTATACTAATACTTATTAATGATCTGTGCCACACATTTTCATATTGATTGGATGCAGTTATAGTCAAAGTCAGATGACATACACACTTCCCTTGTACTGTAAGTGTGTGTGTGAATACATAGTAACGTTACAGCACATTAGTACTTGTGTGATATTAGATGTGATAGGTGAGCAGCTAACCTGAATCCAACACAGAAAGCACTTTTATATATAACATAAAGAGCGGTATGATTAAGTTGAAGTACAAAGGTACACAAAACATTTTATGGCTTGCAGATAATGTGGAAATAGTACATTCATATTTAGTGTTAATTATGTACCGTTAGTTATCTGGTATCATATGCAAAACAATTTACACAATCGAGTATCCGATTATCAACCATATATATACTGTATATTCATTTCCAGAACTATTTATGTCTTCTTTTTTATGATTTGAATAATTTATCTTAACATTTATATGGTTTTCGATGACAAGTATGGTGAATAAATCAGCTACTTCCTCATATTTCTCTGAATTTATCAAATCCAGAAACTGTAAATGAGTCAGCACATATGAATATATAACAGAATTCATAGTTAATGTGTTATTTTTTCAGACAAAGGAAAGAATAATTTCAATACTTGAGCACACATATTAATAGCCTAATCAAAGCAACTCTACGGTGCCTCAGTGTATGACCTGTTACGTATCTTCTATGGAATGTTGATGTGGTATGGTCTCCGGTATACGAGACAGTTCCTCCAGATGTATGTCAGTACTTCAGGTATTATGGAACAGAGTCTGCAGAACCCACTGTGACAAAAGGTCAGATACCAAAATTTACTAGCACACAGAGATTTCTCTTTTGGATATACCTCTGTCAAACCAGATCACGAGTCTCACTAACTCGCAACTGTCGGTGCTGTTCCGGCCGGCGTGGAATCTGCCGTCGCATCCTAGCTACAAGCGGCACGAGGTGACGGGCAAAAGACGAGGGTTTAGCGAAAGGTAAGCCGGTGGCAACATGCAGGCGTCGGGCGTTAGGCCATGCAACAGAAACAGCAGAGACAGCCCGGCCAAGCCAACACCAGCACCAAGGTTACCTTAAAAATCAGATTGCTTTTGCTGAACTTTGACTTCTTTGGGGCATCCGTGCTGAGGCGTCCCCTCCTTTCAGTGCGCTTTTTTTGGAGATTCTGCAAGATCTAGAAAAAAAGAAGCAGGAGAAAAACACACGATAGAGAGCTCAAGCCATCACGAAAAACATACACTGAACTGGTAGGTATCGGGGAAGATTTTTTTTTAATGCAATTTTGAAATAGAAATTTTAATGTTTTTTAAGTGAAATTTGTGACAGGTATTATCAAAAAGAGATAGAATACAGTTAAGAGACAGTGAAAGAGCACAGCAGAGTTTTAGAGGAAACATGTGCACTGTTGAAGAGACTGATGCGTTTTATTGAATGCAACATCCAACTATTTTCTAAATTTTAGTAGGAATGTTTGACAGGGAGGGAAAAACATACAATTACATTTCATACCATTTATGTGGGGATGGGTTAAGGGAGGACTAGGGCAGGGTGGAAACATCAAGCAACCCCATGCGAAAGGCAGTGCAAACGGGCGGAGAAGAGCATGCAAGCACATCCAGTGAAGGAGGGAGGTGTCTCCCCTCAGCGCGCAACCTGCTGCCTACCACCTGCAACTTCGCATATCGTTCCAACTTCTCTGCATGCCTAAGCCAGCCGACCTGTCATGTACCGATAGTCCTCGAGCGACGCAAGTGCGGCACAAAAGTCTTGCCAGGCCGTCAAAGAAGCTACAGCGCAGCAAATATAAAATCTGTCTACTATCTGCATCAAGCGCTAATTAATAACTGTACCTCTGATAGGTTTGTATCTCATCTGTCACGGCTGTGACATGCTTGCTTCCATGGACTTGCCTTTTCCTTGGCAAAAGTGGATAATTCAAAAATGAAAACTTCATCTCACATATTATTACTAGCACGTAATGAATCATATTACAGGTATGAGTAATTGACACTAATAGCAAGTAAGTCATGAGCTTCCTCGTCTTTGAGTCAACATGTACTATTAATATTACCATGAACTCTACTTGGGATTTCTGACTCCCACTTCAGATAAGTCACTGACTGTCAAGAGGTAATTTACAAATACAGTTTGAAAGCCAGAGACACAACTAACTCTCGTGAAATGCAAAACATTAGTACTACAATTACTCTATGGTACGGTACTGTTTGCAGAGTAGACTTTGTTTATCATTTAAAATATATGGTTAATTGGTATATGTTTTCAGGCGGTAGTGGACCAACCCATTTTTGTATAATTACAGGAAAAGCTTTGGGGGTAACAAACATGTGCTTACCACTTGATGTCTCTGAAGTTCGTTGTCAAACTCGCGAAAGTCCACTGTAGAACAGTATGAAGCAAGACTCAACAAGTCCCGGTAACTCGCGTTCTTCAAAAGAACCCGAACCAGTTCCGTACGTAATCATCTCATAAACTATAATTTACTAAAAAATAAAGAACTTCAAAAAATCTATAATTCTATATGGGAAGTCAGTGCTGTTTGGATGCTACCGGTATTTCTAGTGGTGCTCACA
The DNA here is from genome assembly GCA_026315105.1 of Locusta migratoria. Classification (NCBI taxonomy): domain Eukaryota; kingdom Metazoa; phylum Arthropoda; class Insecta; order Orthoptera; family Acrididae; genus Locusta; species Locusta migratoria. The sequence goes on along the minus strand of CM048748.1, from coordinate 19,677,867 downwards.
AGCCAATATTTTGTTAACTTGTTCTCGTGTATCAATACCAAAATCCGCTTTAGTTCCAGGTGCTTTTGGTAAAATATTATTGGTTCAGTACCTATCTAACTCTACGAATATCAAGAACTCAGATGGGAAGCCGGTTCTCAGCAAAGAAGGGAAAGCTGAAAGGTGGAAAGAGTACATAGAGCAGCTCTACAAAGGAAATGAACTTACAGACAATGTGGTAGGAAGGGAAGAGGACGTAGATCAAGATGAAATAGGAGATGCTATACTGAGAGATGAATTTGATAGAGCCTTGAAAGACCTAGGTCGGAACAAGGCCCCAGGAGTAGATGACATACCCTCAGAGCTACTAAAGTCTCTGGGAGAGCCAGCCACGACAAGACTATTTGAACTGGTGTGTAGGATTTATGAGACAGGCGAAATACCCTCAGACTTTAAGAAAAATGTAATAATCCCCATTCCAAAGAAATCAGGCGCAGACAGGTGTGAAAATTACAGAACCATTAGTTTGATAAGTCATGGTTGCAAAATTTTAACACGAATTATCTACAGGAGAATGGAAAAGCTGGTAGAAGCTGACCTTGGGGAAGATCAGTTTGGATTCAGGAGGAACGTAGGAACCAGAGAGGCAATACTCACTTTACGTCTTATCTTAGAAGATAGATTAAGGAAAGGCAAACCTACATTTTTAGCTTTTGTAGATTTGGAGAAAGCATTTGACAATGTTGACTGGAATACACTGTTTCAAATTCTGAAGTCAGCAGGGGTAAAATATAGGGAAAGGAGAGTTATTTATAACTTGTACAAAAGCCAGACCGCAGTTATTAGACTCGAAGGGCATGAAAGGGAAGCCTCAGTTGGGAAGGGAGTAAGACAGGGTTGTAGCCTTTCTCCGATGTTATTCAATTTGTACATCGAGCAGGCGGTGAAGGAAAGCAAGGAAAAATTTGGAACAGGGATTAAAGTTCAGGGGGAAGAAATAAAAACATTGCGTTTTGCGGATGACATTGTAATTCTGTCAGAGACAGCAAAGGACCTGGAAGAGCAGTTGAATGGAATGGACAGTGTGTTGAAGAGAGCGTATAAAATGAACATTAACAAGAGCAAAACAAAAATAATGGAATGCGGTCTTAGAAAATCGGGCGATGCTGAAGGAATTAGATTAGGTAACGAAACAATGAAGGTGGTAGATGAGTTTTGTTACTTGGGTAGTAAAATAACATGTGATGGTCGCAGTACAGAGGATATAAAATGCAGAATGGCAATGGGAAGAAAAGCATTTTTGAAAAAGAGAAATTTGCTAACATCGAACATTAATTTAAGTGTAAGGAAGTCTTTTCTGAAGGCATTTGTGTGGAGTGTTGCCTTGTACGGGAGTGAAACATGGACGATAAGCAGTGCGGACAGGAAGAGAATAGAGGCTTTTGAAATGTGGTGCTACAGAAGAATGCTGAAGATTAGGTGGGTAGATCGCATAACCAATGAAGAAGTACTGAACAGAATTGGTGAGAAAAGGAATTTTTGGCATACCCTGGCTAAAAGGAGGGATCGCTTGGTAGGACACAGTCTTAGACATCGGGGAATCGTAAATTTAACATTGGAGGGAAGTGTGTGGGGTAAAAATCGCAGAGGGAGACCAAGAGACGCGTATAGTAAGCAGATTCAAGTGGATGTGGGTTGCCGTTCTTATGAGGAGATGAAAAGGCTTGCTCAGGATAGAGTAGGGTGGAGAGCTGCATCAAACCAGTCTCCGGACTGAAGACCATATCATCATCACCTATCTAAATCAATCTTAGAGATCCTACAATGCCTTAGTGGTGACAAGTAGCAAACACTTCATTGTTAAAACAATGAAATGAACATTCACTGTAAGCAACTGTTCTCAGTCCTGTTTCCTCCTTTGGGTCACACAGATTTACATTGCAAATTTTCACGACCACCACACACGAACAAGTGATTTTTTTTCTCCCCTAAATACAAACAGCTATATTATTTATTACCTGAATCGCCAACATCGAATTGGATTACTCCGTGAAACGAGTTGGGTCTATATTTTTTATGTATTACATATTTTAACTACGAAAGATTATAAGACATCAAAAATCGGTAAAAGTATAGTTTATGAGCAAGTGGTGCTTCATGTTTAGACGCAGGCAGTGTCGCCAACTCGTTTTCAACCACGACGTATCACAAATTCCTACGTTCACTATCAAAGTCCCTACGCACCAAATTGATTTATAAAAAGAAAAAAAGAAATAAAGGAAGATAAAGAAAGAAAACCTTATATATAAGATGACTTCCCATTGATTAATATTATTGTACAATGAATTGTTACTATTTTGAATTAAAAAAGGTACTTTGACTCGGCGTCATCCCTGAGAAAAGTCCCTACGTTTTGAAAATCCGTCCCTACAGTCTGAAAAAAAGTGTCAAAAGTCCCTACGCGTAAGTACATGTCCCTACAGTTGGCAACGCTGGACGCAAGTAAAGGCGGCCAATTAGGAGTCGCGTTCGGTTGGCCAATAAGATTCCGTGTTTCATGTGCAGCGAATTCGGCGTCGGTTTCATAATTTTGTTTGGCATTTGTGCAGCGTTTTTGCCAGTGATTTTGCAATGAATTTCACTGATTTCGTTATTAAAGATTATAAGGTTTGTTAAACATCTATGTAGTTTTTAGTATATTTTGTGCTGTTTTAAATGTTTTGAAATGGAATGTATTCAGATGATATTTGGAATTCGCGACAAATTTATTAATGCTGTTCCTGCTCTTTAACTGACAGGTTCTCGATGAACCCTTGTCCGGTCAATAAATGAGCTATCCTCGTGTAACAATGACCTTGGAATTCGCGACAAATTTGCAGAAATGTGTACCTGCTCTATGGTTGACATGTTCTTGTATTTGCCCTTGCCCGGTCAATAAATCAGCATTTTAAGACAAGATATGTTGAAATAAAGAACCTAGAAGTGCTATTTAGATACAGTAAAATTTAACCAATCCGCGCTATTTACAGCTTGTCGACTTTGACATTCGCAGAAAATGTTCAAAAGATGTGAAACAAACGTGTTAACATTACGTTTCAATGACTGTATTTTCATTTCATACGATTTGTATGGGGAACATCACACGCTCCTTGATCACGCTTCTTCACGTACACTACTTCTCCGTTCAGATTTAATATTTTCTTGCAATGTAAATTGAAATACGTATGTTTCTCTCTCAAGTAATACGACTGACGGTTAAATTGTACGACGTTTCTCGCCGGGCTGTAGTGGTTGTGTTGGTACCAATGGTAATGATGGCAACTCAGATGACCAATAATTTTTTCGTAACAACTTCAATTAAAACTATTTTTTTTTTCTGAACGGACAAGGGTACATGCAAGAACCTGTCAACCATAGAGCAGGTACAGTATTATTTTTGCTGCGAGTGAAACGAGCAGCAATAACATTTAGGCCGTCCGCGGTGGCCGAGGGGACTGAGGCGCTCCAGTCACGATCTGCACGGCCACTACGGTCGGGGGTTCGAATCCCCCCTCGGGCATGGATATTTGTGCCGTTCTTAGTCTTAGTTAGTTCATAAGTAGTTTGTAAGATTAGGGACTGATAACCGCGTAGTTAAGTCCCATAGACTATACAAACATTTGAATAACATTTACTATGTAGCTCGTGAAAAATATTAACGCAATTCTACACTTCATTGTTCATCTGTTGTCAACATAAACAATGGAGCCCGGTTAGAAGTGTCGTAAAATTTTACCCGACTGCCTATAAGTTTTCCAGTGCCTTGCAATACGTGATTAATGAATGTTATTAAAATTAGTGTTCAGTTCCTTGAGAAAAAATCTGATTTGGTAACATTTCACAAGATGTCCGTACAAGAAGCTCGCAAAAGTCATGCAATTACCACAAAATCACTGATGAAAATAATTTTGACTACATCGTACGGCCATAATGCAGCTTTCACAGGAAAAAAATTAAATTGGTAAACCCTTGCAAAAGATATATATCGAAGGTGCGACTGTGAAGGATCGATATATCGAACGTTGATACAGCTATAACGGCGGTCATTTCATACTTTTCATAGTTCGAAGACTACGTGCTAGAAATATGTCTCACGCAAGTAATTCATCTAGTGTCAATACCCTATCGTGGCGTAATTTAATTCCGCGATTAAGTACAGTACAAAGTAGTATCGAGTATTGCTGGGTGCATAATGTATAACCAAAAAAAGAATAAAACATTTGTTCATTGTAATGGCCAGTTAAGCATAAAACTAAGTGCAAAAAGTTCTGATTGTGATTTTCCGTTTCAACTGTACCGTTCAAAGTGTACAACTATCAAGAAGAATACGTGGTTCGACAATTCGAAATTAACAATTCAGCAGAGTATTATCCTCATTTCTTGCTGGGTAAGGAACTAGACATTACAGAACACCGCTTCTACAGCATGAATACTTAGAGTTTTGTAGAGAAGTATGTTATGTCAGAGTGACGAATAAAACAATTCACAATTGATGATGAAAATGAAATAGTCGAAATAGACGACTTCCATTTAAGAACGCATAAATTTGGAAAATGAAGGTTCCAAAACATCGAATACGAGCACATTTGGGTATTCGGAGGGATAGAAAGAGAATAAAAAAAGGGCTTCATCGTTAAAGTGCAGTCCAGAACAATAGATGATTAGATTAGTTGGTTCGTTCCATAGATCCGTGTTGAGGAGACCCGGAGATCCTCGTAGATGTGGAACATGTCCTTTTAACAAGTTGTTCTTTCTTCCCTCGCGCTATTAGAGAATGGAACGGTAGAGAAAAGTTATGGAAGTGGTTAATGAACCCTCTGCCAGGCACTTAAATGTAATTTGCAAAGTATCTATGTAGATTTAATTAATATAATAATACCAATACAGGTACATACATGTTTTACAAGCTGATAATATAATAATACTCATAGTATGAATACAGATAAATACATCACTTGGTTGTATTTAAGAATTCGCCAGTGGGGTAGAAGGAGGTGGCCACTAGAAAGTCTTTTAGGCTACTCTTAAATTTTTTATGGTTGTTGGTAAATTATTGAAAATATGTGTTCCTGAGTAGTTGACCCCTTTTTGAACTAAAGTAAATGCTTTTAAGTCCTTAGGTAGATCATTTTTGTTGCTAATACTGTAGTATGACCTGAGCTGTTGTTGGGGAAAGGGATATATTATTTATGACAAATTTCATTGAGGAATAATTATACTGAGATGCAGTAGTTAATACACCCAGTTCTTTGAAGAGGTTTCTGCAGGATGTCCGTGAATTTACACCACAAATAATACGTGTAACACGCTTTTGGACTCTGAAAACTTGAAAAGTGCCTATATTAAGAATTTTATACTGCCCGGAAAAAGGTGATTACAGATGGGTTTGAGTCCTATAATACCCTCAAAAACGAAAGATTTGATCATGAGTTTGTGAATTATTCCCTGGAATTTGTATACACCGATGATCCAGCCATACATATCCAGAAGACTGAGTGTTTGTGGAAATCTTTAAAATCACCCATAAAAAATAAGTATTCCTTAAAACCGTCTTGATTGCAATCAAGACGGTTTTAAGGAATATTTATTCTAACTGATTGCTGTTGTACACCATGGATTGGAAATCATTTTTAAAAAAATAAGGTCGACCTGGAGAGGGCGACGAATTGTAACTGTTTCAATACATCCACTCCACAATCTTAAACTGCGTGACATCAAACTCAGTGCGGTTTCTTACCGGTCTTTTAAAAAGACATTGCAAGGGTGTATCCAGGCTACAGAAAGTAGGACTTGCACATGTTGCGTACACTTCCAAGAAATTATCGAAGACAATACTGATGAGTAAGGTAAGTGAAATTACATTGCATGTAATGAGGTAGTTTCGTAGATGTGTTACATCGCATTGCTCTGACATCCAAATGATAGGCCTATACATCGATGAATATGTCACGATTTTAAAGGACGTGTTCAGGCAGGAACCTAAGAGTACAGCTTAAATTGTTGCGAGTGAACAAGCAACGCTGGCACTGGCATAATTATGTTCGTTCATAACAATTTAATTAAGCTGTACTCTTAGCTTCCTGCCTAACCACATCCTTTAAAAGTCATAACATATTCTATGTAACTAGGCTTCAACATTCGCTTATTCGATATCTATCGTTTCGATCCGTCACAGTCGCACGTTCGATATAGGCCTATATCGTTTGCAAGCCTTCTACCAAATTACCTGAAAGACTCTGAAACGATACCCAAGAGACGTTTCTTGTCATTATCTCAGAACGTAAATGTAAATTTCACATTGATTGAGGTGCAATATGTTGATCTTACATCCACTACGCTGATTTGTCTGCAACCATAAAAAGTGCCGCGGCGGAGTGGCCGAGCATATTGAGGCGCAATGCACCGATGCGCGAGGCCGTTCCCTGTCGGGAGTTCGAATCCTCCCTCGGGCATGGTGGTTGTGCTGTCTTTAGTATAAGTTAGATTATAAGTAGTTTGTAAGTTTAGGGACTGAAGACCCCGCAGTTAAGTCTCATAAACTTAAACATTTGAACCATAAAGCTATTTCTCATTGTCCCCGCGAACGCGACTCCTAATTGACTGCAGCGATGTTGCCTAAATCTACACATGAAACACCATTCGCGGACTCATAAACTGCATTTCAGCCTAAAATGGGGTGAAATGGTAATTTGACGGCCTACGAATGTGTCGAGACACGGTTGTTGATTGACGCTGCTCTTATCTATCTCCTGCTCTCTGGTACTCCCGTGTATGGCCACTGTGTACAAATCGTAGGTTTGTCGGGATTCGTGGTTAAACGTCACGAATACCGAACACAGTCGATTAAATAAATCAGCGAAGTTCGTTCTCAGATTTATTATTTGCTCTTACAGAAAAAAGCTAGTTGCCAAGTAGAAGAATCAACAACATCATACACATTAATATCAAAGGAATAAACAAGGAGTATATAACATAAGGTTAGGCGCGCATCGTCTGTCTTCTCTCTGGATTCGACGCTGCTGCGGCGATTAACTTCTGTGGTTGGCGCGAAAAGCGCGCACCTTGACTGCCGTAAACGATTGTAGCGGTCGCTACATGAGCCCCCTTGGCGAGAGCGGAGCTCGTCAAGTCTTCTCTGTACCTAGCAGGCAAATGGACATGTCTGCCGGACCTCGTCTTGCGTTGTGGTTCTCGTTTTTTTTCCGATGGTTCCTGTTTTCCCTGCAGTTCTTGTTGTTTTCTTTGCCGGCCGCGGTGGCCGAGGGGACTAAGGCGCTCCAGTCACGGTCCGCACGGCCACTACGGTCGGGGGTTCGAATCCCCGTCCTAGTTCGTAAGTAGTTCATAAGTAGTTTGTAAGTTTAGGGACTGATAGCCCCGTAGTTAGGTCCCATAGACTTTACAAACATTTGAACATTTTGATGTTGTTTTCTTTGTTGCGCAGGATATTTGACTTTTGTTTCTTTTTTGCTGTACTGCCAAGTTGTCGGGTCGTTCGCCTCGCAAAAAATATATGCCGGCTTAACCCTACGTAATGAAACTGTCGATTGTTTTCCATTCATCAGAATGTACATCGTGCTGTTGTCTCTTCGTAAAACTCGATACGGCTCTGTGTATGGTGGCTGCAATGGCGGTTTGACGCCGTCTATGCGCAATAAGACATGTGAGCATGTATTAATGTCCTTGTGGATGAATGTCGCAGGATGTCCGTGTCTAGAGGCTCTATGTGGTTTGTCTTGCACAATTTTCCTCAATCTCATCAGGAATGCTGGTTGGTCAATAGCATTTGACGTTCTTGTGTCGTTCACAAATTCTCCCGGCAAGCGTATTCTTTCTCCATAAATTATTTCTGCTGAGGACGTATCTATATCTTTTTTACGTGTCGACCGTAGGCCCAGCAGCACGATTGGCAAAGCTTCGGTCCATTTTCTTTCATGACACCTTAGTGCGGCCTTTAAGGTGCGATGCCATCTCTCCACCATACCGTTGCTTGCAGGGTGATAAGCTGTTGTACGATGGTGTGTATAACCGCAGAAGTTGGCCATTTGCTTGAATAGTTCTGACTAAAATTGACGTCCCCTGTCAGTGGTGATGTATAGCGGACAACTAAACCTTGATAGCCATGTCGATGCAAATGCCTTTGTTAAAGTCTCTGCCGAGATGTCTTCGACTGGTATGGCTTCTGGCCAGCGCGAAAATCTGTCGATTTTAGTTAACAGATAGCGACTTCCGTCCGACGGTGGCAGAGGACCTACAACATCCAGATGGCTGTACGACAACCTTCTTTTCATATCTGGAAAGTCTCCTATCGGTGTGTGCACAGGCCGGTTGACTTTGCACAACTGGCAGCGTATGCAAGTCCTAGTCCAGTTCCTGCAATCTCGCTCGATACCGGGCCACACGAAACGTTCGGACACTAGTTTAATTGTTGCTCGCACGCCGGGGTGACACAAGTTGTGCAAATTGTCAAAAACCTTCTTGCGGTAGGTATGCGGAACATAGGGACGTGATTTACTGTTTCTTACTTCACAGTATATCTGTGTGTTCTCTCCTGGTACGTCCATCAACTGCAATTTCAATGCAGCGTGATCATAATTCAATAGGGTAGTCAGTTCAGAATCTTCCTGTTGTGCTTCAAAGAGCTCAGTCATTGTGACTACCTAGGAAATGCTTGAAACTCTGGCCAGGCAATCGGCTACAACTTTAGTAAACCCAGAAATGTGTCGCACATCAGTGGTAAATTGGATAATAAATTGAAGCTGCGAGTATTGCCGCGGGGAACACTTCGCGCTATTCTTCTTAAAAACGTATGTCAATGGCTTATGGTCCGTGTAAATGCAGAAATCACGAGCTTCGACTTGCGGTCGGGAGTGTTTTATTGCTGAATATATCGCCAGTAGCTCCCTGTCGTAAGGACTCCATTGTTGCTGGTTGGCCGACAATTTATGGGAATAATAAGCTAAAGGTTGCCATGAATCATTCACCCATTGTTGGAGAACTGCGCCTATGGCGAACTGGCTGGCGTCCACGACGAGTGCTAAAGTTGCATCAAACTTAGGATGTGCTAATATTGCTACGTGAGCCAGGCTTTGTCGGGTTACCTCGAATGCTGCTTCGACTTCGCCGTTCCAGGTAATCAGTGTGCTATCGAGAACCTTAGGACCAGCTATCAATGCAGTGATGCCTGTCGTTCAGCTGTTCGCGGTAGATGTCGTCTGTAGAAATTAAGCACGGCACTAACCTGTGTAGTTGGCGTGATCGCCTCCAGAACGCGATCGGCGAGATCCGCCATGGCGTCCAAGGACATCTCGCTCTGCGAAGCTATTACTGCTTTTACCTGCTGTGGCAGGCGGCTGCTCCACAGGGTGCGTAGAAAACTATCCGGAATTGTGCCGACGTCCACTTTGCTCCTGAGGTGGCAATGGCTTTCTGTCACCGATGTCCTCCTGAGTCAATACTTGTCTGATACTGTCCTCTTGAGATGCAGCTAAATGTCGTATCAGTTCAGACTTTAGTCGCTCGTACGCGTTTTCCGTCGGTGGGTTCGTTATAATGTCCATTACTTCAGTCGCATATTGCTGGTCGAGCTGACTCACCACTAGTGCGAATTTTCTCGATTCTGCAGTTATTCCGGCGTACATAAAACTCGCTTCTACTTGCGCGAACCAGAGCGTTGGGCTACTTGGCCAAAAAGGAGGCAGGCGTACTGCTAGTCGTAAGACATTCGGTGTTTCCATGTTTGCGTTTGATACTTGAAATTCAGTCGGGCGTCACCAATGTCGGGATTCGTGGTTAAACGTCATGAATATCGAACACAGTCGATTAAATAAATCAGCGAAGTTCGTACTCAGATATATTATTTGCCTCTTACAGAAAAAGCTAGTTGCCAAGTAGAAGAATCAACATCATACACATTAATATCAACGGAATAAACAAGGAGTATATAATCTAAGGTTAGACGCGCATCGTCTGTCTTCTCTCTGGATTCGACGCTGCTGCGGTGATTAACTTCTGTGGTTTGCGCGAAAAGCGCGCACCTTGACTGCCGTGAACGATTGCAGCGGTCGCTACATGTTTATTGCCATGCAAAAGCCGCTTTAAAGGCAGATTTGATCGTTTGTGGGCTATGTATGTATTCTGTATCATTCGACGGACAAACCAGTTAGTTGCCATTCTATGAACCTCAGAATGAGGAATGCGCTTTGGTTCGTGAGAAAACCACGAAAACCCGTGATTTTTTGGTAAGTTACCGAAACTACGAATTTTGGGGATGGCAAATTCTTTAATATCCTATCTACTCACTGCAAATCGCAATATTCTCGAGGAAATTTCTTAAATTTTGTCGATGTCTTTGTCTTTAACCGAGATGTTCATAGTCACCATACTGATTCACACAATCACAAAAACGGTTTTTAGTCGTTTTTGTACCGTAGATCGAATTATCTAAATAACTAACCATAGCAAATGGCTCAATTTTGTAACTTACATGCCTACAAGGATAATGGATATTTTTTATATTAATAGTATGTAAAGTTCAATACACTACTATAGTAATCAGAGAAAGTTACCTGATGCAACTCTCAATATTTCTCTAGAAAATCGACTTTGACATTTCTTTACTGCATGTAATTGCAAACGAAAGAAAATCACCAAAGTTTCCAACAGCTGCTGTGGATCATTTCGGTATACATGCATACCTTGGTGTATGGGTAGATTCACGTGGCTGTACATAAAGTCCGGAAACACTTTCAATTATTTATTGCACAAGAACCAAACATTGTACAGGTATTATACATATGTTTTTTGAAGAGAAACCCTGAAAGATGTTTTTCTCCGTGTATACCGCCCAATGATACCGCCACAGCGTAGTTTGGTAATTTGCCGATAGTCAGCACTAGTCGTAAACATAGCGAGTTGAGGTGCCATGGAGCGGCCCCTGTTGACAGGCAACACTCACGGCACAGTGGTGTGCCGGGAAACACACTAAACAGGCTGCAAGTAGGAATATTCAGAGACAGTGCTCTCGGCGAAGAACAACATTTATCTTTGGGGAGAAACGCTCAGATTCACTGCATTCGTGTGGATGCTTTGTATCTCAGATTCGACAATTATGCCTGTTCACTTTTCCATTAGTGTGAAAACTGGCTTCTTCGTTGAAAATTAAGCGATCAACAATGCATCCCCATTCTCATTCAAGTGTCGCAACTGGAAACAAAACTCACAACGATTGTCTTTATCGTCGGCATTGTGCTTCTGCACTAGCTCCAGTTTGAATGGTTTCATAGACAGCATCTGTCGCAGGACTTTCCACACTGTCACTGCAGCCATCGAGTTCACGGGATGCACGAAGCGCGCATTTCTTTGGTCTCATTATGAATGTCTCTCGTACGCGCGTCATATCCACTTCACTCACATTGGGACGTCTGCTTCTCTTAGCAACACGTCGAACTTCAACACTCGTTGAACTCCAACACCCAGAAAACTCGCTCCACACCTGAACTCGCCATGTTTGCGACCAGCACTGATTATCGGAAAATTACCAAACTACGCTGTGGCGGTAATAGGCCTGAAAAACAACCTTTCAGGTTTTCTCTTCAAAATGACACATATATGATACCGTCCTACGGTTGGCGTCTTGTGCCATAAATAATTGAAAGTGTTCCCAAACTTTATCTATGCCCTGTATATATTGCAGTTACGATACTTCCACTCACTACAGTTATATGCAACACTTCTTCCGGAAGACGAAAACCGAATTTCGTAAACCGTTTTTCGCTTTCGAGTTTACATGTTATAGCCAGAAGCGGACCTAGCCCAATCAATATGGAGGATGAAAAACAGCTGATTCAGTTCCTGATTCAGTCAGCAGAATATCTATTTTTCTTTACTTAAATACACTTTGACGCTGACTCTAATGTTCATACTTCTGTTTCACAGCAAGAAATGTCACTCAATCCATATCAACCAAAAATTCTTAACAAGAAAACAGCCAAGAACGTTCCAAAAACAGTTGCGTTTACATGTGCACGAAAATCGATTGTTGAACTAGAAAACCGCTTTACAGAATTACTGAATCGATTTTGGAGTATTAACATGACCAACCAAAATCGGAATTGTGAAATAAGCGGCCGACGGTATCGGGTTAGTGTGAACAGCATCGTTTAAATTGATTTAAACATTTGTTTTACAATAGAGAAGTTATGCAGTGCCACAAAATCGGTAATAACTACAAAATAACTCCATATTTGTCTTTATTAGATTTCCTAATAATCATTGGAAGATACATAAAAGTTACATTGCAGGGCAGTTTATTTAAGATTCTCGTCAAATCTACTTGTTTTTAATGAATAATTTCATTTTCTATTAAAACAAAAGATGGCTAATAAACAACAGAAGACATGGCCTTCAGCAGAAAGACGTCAGTTTTTTACCCACGAACGTCAAGGTTTCTTCACTACAATCCCAGTCAAATCAGTCTTGAACGTAAGAAACGTGTATGGAATGCAATACCTACATAATTTAATGTACCAGATGAGCTACCACAGCTGTAGCTGAAAGAAAAACGTGACAATAAAACATCGAAAGCAAAGCACAAAAACAACAGTTTCCCAACAGACCAGAAACCAATCCACGGTTGTCGCTACATCTGAACCACAAACGGCAAGAATCTTCGAGACGAAAAGATGAGTGAAGTGTAGAAATATTTGAATAATTAGAGACGCCGTACCGAACTGATACACATCAAAGAAAGTGCCTGTCGTGTAAGAACAGACTATAACCGGAATTTATGTTTGTCGCATGTTTATTTTCTAATACTTTCAGCGAAATAAGCTGCAATGTACGAGGTGGCCGAGGGGACTGCGGTGCTCCAGTCAGGGTCTGCACGGTCACTACGGTCGGGGGTTCGAATTCCCCCTCGGGCATGAATATTTGTGCCGTCTTTAGTGTTGGCTAGTTCATAAGTAGTTTGTAAGTTTAGGGACTGATGACCCCGTAGTTAAGTCCCATAAGCTATAAAAACATTTGATTTGAATAAGTTGTTGCTTATATAACTGAATCAGTGAAATTCGTTTCTTTTTACATTTATTTCACGATTATTTATGCCTTTGTATATTTTACAATGGTTGGAACGCAAAAATTACTGAATCTATTTGGTTAACTAGTTAGAAAAGTAATTATAAACAAACATTACCCTTGCCCACAACTAGGAGCAGTAGTGACGTCGCAACAGTCAGAAGATACTCGGCAGTCACTGTCTTCCACGAGGCGTATTGAAGCGGCTTAAAGGAAACAATCGAAAGATACAACAATGTCTCCCATTTATATAGGTCAGGGCTAGCAGGTGGAGTGCTGATGATGATCGTGTGGCATTTATGGTCATTATCCCCCCCTGGGTTCGTGTTCTGTCTGCGTGGTGCAGGTCTTTTTAGCGACGCCACTTAGGCGACTTGCGGGTCAATGATGATTAAATCATGATGAGGACGACTAAACCACCAGTCCCAGAGAAAATCTCCGACCGAACCGGGGATCGAACCTGGGCCCCCTGCCTGGCAATCCACCACGCTGTCCAATAGACTACGGATTATCGTGGCCATCTTTTCGTCGCCTTAAACGCATGCTACAAATTTCTTCTGATTTGGATGTTCCCTGCACGGTGTTGAATTTTGGGTATCCAGCCATTTCGAAATCCGAATTCTGCGTTTTTTCAGCTAGACATTTTGCTCTAAAGGCCGGACTACCTATGTAAAATAAAAAAAAGGGAATAAATTGGGTTTATTTACGCGTTTATTGGTAATGAATTATTCAGTTGTTTGTATGATCAAACATAAACATGGTAAAACCAAGCAATCAGTGAAGCCATCAAAAGTTCTTGACTGAACAAAATAAATAATTCCATTTTTCCCCAACTGAAAACTAAACGATGTACAATAAAGTCGGTCATTTCAATGAGAAGAATAAGTAAATAAAAATAATTATTAATATTTCTCATCACAATCCACTTCATTATTGTTCTTGGAGATCGCTTTGTTGTAGTCTTGCTAGGATACTGTCTTGACACAGATATGAGGTCAACGAGTAAGACAGGACGTGGCATGTACGTCACGACATATCATCAGAGAAGACTCGAGACAACGCAACCGTTAGCTGAGTGGCTGGCCGCTGGGGCAAAGCCACTGTTTCAGCCAGTAAGCTAGCGATCGCTCTGTCTCCAGCCTTTTGTGATGACGTGCAGTGACGTTCGTGCCACGGCCTATTATTGGCTTCCAGTGGTTGTATGGAATTTAGTAGGTTAAAATTTCAATTAGGAATCCGTATCAAGAAATGTACTGTTAGGGTATAAGATATGTTTGAATTTCAGAGACCTTCCATATTTCCCGTTTCACGGTACAGACACAATGCAGACACTGACGTTTGCGTTCAACAGGAGACAATGGCACGGTCAAAGATTCGAGAAGACCTCTTCAGTTACCGTTATACATGTCGAAGCTAAGAGCACAATTCGTTCGTGGAGCGTTGCAGCCAACCCGTTGTCGAAGTTGTTGTTAAAATCCAACTAAATTGCTGTTTGATGCAATAATTAAAATTAAATTTGTCTTTGATACCATCACGATCATGCTTCAACAACTGAAATTTAAATGTACGTTACAAGTATTGTTGTGCAGCCAAGTTAATCTCTAGCACTGTCGGATTGTTACTGTACTTAACTGTATAATCTGTTGTGAGGGCTTCCAAACGAAGAAGGGCGAGGGACATCGATAAAACTGCGATTAAACCGTTGTTTACACAAACTTTAAGACTGTCGATTGAATTAAATACCTAGGTTAATAATTACGAACAGCATAATTTGGAACCATCACAAAGAAAAGTACTCTACTGGCCATTAAAATTTCTACACCAAGAAGAAATGCAGATGATAAACGGACATTCATTGGACAAATATATTATACTAGAATTGACATGTGATTACATCTTCACGCAATTTGGGAGCATAGATCCTGAGAAATCAGTACCCTGAACAACCACCTCTGGCCGTAATAACGGCCTTGATACGTCTGGGCATTAGGTCAAACAGAGCTTGGATGGCGTGTACAGGTACAGATGCCCATGCAGCTTCAACACGATACCACAGTTCGTCAAGAGTAGTGACTGGCATATTGTGAGGAGCCAGTTGCTCGGCCACCATTGACCAGACGTTTTCAATTAGAGAGATCTGGAGAATGTGCTGGCCAGGGCAGCAGTCGAACATTTTCCGTATCCAGAAAGGCGCGTACAGGGCCTACAACATGCAGTCGTGCATTATCCTGCTGAAATGTAGGGTTTCGCAGGGATCGAATGAAGGGTAGAGCCATGGGTCATAACACATCTGAAATGTAACGGTTACTGTTCAAAGTGTCGTCGATGCGAACAAGAGGTGACCGAGACGTGTAACCAATGGCACCCCATACCATCACGCCGGGTAATATGCCAGTATGGCGATGACGAATACACGCTTCCAATGTCCGTTTCCGCGATGTCGTCAAACACGAGTGCGACTATCATGATGCTGTAAACAAAACCTGGATTCATCCGAAAAAAGACGTTTTGCCATTCGTGCACCCAGGTTCGTCGTTGCGTACACCATAGCAGGCGCTCCTGTCTGTGATGCAGCGTCAAGGGTAACCGCAGCCATGGTCTCCGAGCTGACTGTCCATGCTGCTGCAAACGTCGTCGAACTGTTCGTGCAGATGATTGTTGTCTTACAAACGTTCCCATCTGTTGACTCAGGGATCGAGACGTGGCTGCACGATCCGTTACAGCGATGCGTGTAAGAAGCCTGTCATCTCGACTGCTAGTGATACAAGTCCGTTGGGATCCAGAACGGCGTTCCGTATTGCCCTCTTGAACCTACTGATTCCATATTCTGCTAACAGCCATTGGATCGCGACCAACGCGAGCAGCATTGTAGCGATACGATAAACCGCAATCGCGATAGCCTACAATCCGCCCTTTATCAAAGTCGGAAACGTCATAGTACGCATTTCTCCTTCTTACAAGAGGCATCACAACAACGCTTCATCAGGCAACGCTTGTCAGCTGCTGTTTGTGTATGAGAAATCGGTTGGAAACTTTCCTCATGTCAGCACGTTGTAGGTGTCGCCACCGGCGCCAACCTTGTGTGAATGCTCTGAAAACCTAATCACTTGGATACCACAGCATCTTCCTGTTTCGCGTCTGTCGCACGTAATCTTCAAGATGTAGCAATTTTAATGGCCAGGAGTGTAGCTGGGAGAGGTGAACCAAAGACTCCGTTTTCTTGGTGAAACACTCAGGATACACGACAAATATAGGAAATTAACTACCTGCACAGTCCTCGTGTGTACTCTTCTGGGGTTTCATGGTACAGTGTTACAGGATCGCTGCCAGACAGCACTGAGGACATCGAATTAGTTCCAAGGAGGGCAGTTTGTCTTGTATTATCAGGGAACACAGGAGAATGTAGCACCAATATGGTAAGAGATTTGGAGTGTCAATCATTAAAAGAAGCATTTTTCGTTGCCCAGAGGTGTTTTCACGAAATGTCAACTATCAACTTTGTTGTACAAACTCTGAAACGGTGATGATTGTCACCTGCCTAAGGAGATACAGGCGTTTCAGCCGTACCTTTCTGCCACTTGCAATTGGAAAGTAGAGCGATAGAGAAATTCTCTGAACGCCGTTGCATGAATCCCCTGCCAAAAACTTTTGATAGCAAAGGAATCACGTCGATGTACATAAGAGCTTCAATTAGCCTCAGGCCCTTCTCTCTTTTTCCCAATCTCACAAAGAAGTCTCGGATTGATACAATGCAGAGACCTCAGTCGGTCGCTATCTCGGTGCCAGTGAAATGTAGCTATCTGGATCCAAGTGCCTGACTGAGCATTTATGCAACACTAAATTTTCTTAAATTGATATAATAAAAAATCAGGTGCGTGCAAGTGTAGGTAAATTTCTTAATGAAAGAAACTACAGATTCTGAGAAGTACTATCTCCTACTCCAGGACAACTGTTTCAGTTTAAGAATTAATAAGATCCAATTGTTGTTCAAGCCGATGAAGTGTTAATGGTCTCGGTTACCTATGTTAACTTCAACAATCAGTTAGCTAGTCAAACTTTCAATCTTATAAAATAAACAAAAGAGTCCGTGCTTTGCCAAGAGTAAAAGAATTTGTTCTTTCTGGTATTTCGTCATAAGTTTGAATAGTATCTTGTCATGTGAATGGAACACTTCGTAAATGTCATGTGGCATTGTTAAATGGAACGTGCCTTAGGAGTTCGGTCAGCTTTTCTTTATCTGCAACCTCCTGAGACTCTCCGCCGCGGCGGATTAGCCGTGCGCACTGGGTCGCCGAGGTGCAGTGCTCGCGGCCATTCGCCGTCTGTGGGTCGAGTCCCCACTCGCAAATGGCTGTTTGTGTTGACCTTAGGTTAGTTTACCTTAGTGTAAGTAGTTTGTAAGCTACGGACTAATGACCAAGCACTTGAGTCCTATACATTTACAAACTTTTCATTTCTGAGACTTTGGATTGCGAAATGTACAGTTTTTGGACGTGTTTTTATTATATTGACTTATTTCACTGTCGGTTTTTAGTGAAACGTTGTTAGTTAAATAAACTGAACCACATTTATTGCGTTGTTTCACAAAACTTCATTTTATTTTGCACGACTTATATTTCAGGTTAAGAGACCATTTTCTATTATCTTATTGATTACAAAGTACACAAATAAAGACAAATCATTACATTACTATAGTTCTCTGTTTTTCGACGTCAACACTGGAAGGTGTTACTGTTTAATAATTCATTTATAAAGCACTATATTTGCGTCTTACATTCTTTGGAATACCTTTTATAAATATTGACGTTAGTAACTAACTTATTGTAATCTCCAAATTATATACTTTTTAGTGCTGATGACTTGCTGAAATTGTCTAGCGACAGCTAACTAATATTATTATAACTCGAGAATTTATGTTATTGCTTCTTTACCCATGATAGCCTCATGTTCAAAATACTATTATTATTATCATCTTCAACGTATCAGTTGAAGACCTATACCTAAAGAATGTGGGACAAATATGACAAACAGCCAGCTATCATGAACAGTAGGGTGTATAAAATAATTTGTAAAGAATGTAAGTCCTGTTATATGGGACAGATGGTCGGTCAGTCTGTTCCAGGCTAGAGAATAACACAGGAGTTGGAGATTTAAAAAGCACGATTCTACTTTTGCTGAACATTGTTTAGACCAGGAGTGCAAATATGCAATAGATGTGGAAGTCTGATGTAGAAGGTAAAGGTGTAAAGCTGACAATTATAAACATTGAAAATAATAATAATAAAAAAGAAACAGATGAGAACGGGCCCCAAATTTGCTACTGAACGAGCAGACAGAATTCAGTCATTCCATTGTGTTGGAGATAAGAACAGTATTTTCAACATTTGGCTATATAGGTAAAGAAACAATGACATAAATTCTCGAGCTGCAGTAATTAGTTATCACTAGACAATTTCAGCAAGACATAAGCACTAAAAATCAATGTTAGTTACTAACACCAATATTTATAAAAGGTATTGAATGAATGTAAAACCCAAATGTATGGTTTCTAAATTAATTATCAAATAGCAATACTTTTCAGTGTTGAAATCGAAAATCAGTGAACTACAGTAATGCAATAGTTTGTACTTTGTAATCAGTAAGGTACCAGAAAATGAGGTCATAACCTGAAAAATAGGTCGTGCAAAATTAAACAAAGTTTTGTGAAATAAAGCAGTAAGGTGGTTCAATTTATTTGGCTTTGTTTCTTTCTTTGACATAACTTTCTCTGTCTGCCTGAGTTCTAGTATGGGGCCACTTTTAATACGCCTTCTTTTTCCTTTTAATAGGTGCCTTGACTGTGTCATTCCAACAAGCTGTCCGTTTCTTCTTACCTTTATACACTTCTGTTCCAAAACATTCTCTAGTCACTTCTTGTAGTGAGCCCCTGTACCTTGTCCACTCCTTTTCCAGTGACAGTAAATGACTGAATTAAACTATCTGGTACCTTTTTGAGATTATTGTTATGTACTTGTGGCTCACTTGCTTGTTCTGAAACATTTCCACTCTTACCCTCCTACATTATGATCTGACTTCTGTACTTTTGGCCTCACAAAACCAATTTCGCTGCAGATTAAATAATTATTAATTTCAACAAGAATGCATTCCTGATTGTTATTTTATAGTCAGTGACAGATCTGGTTCCCCGATTTCCCAAAGCTTTTTACTATATGCTTTTTAAACGGATTAAAATGCATAAAATACTATTTCCTATCCTTATACAGATTCATAATTGCAAACACATAGTCCTGAAAATTTGTGCTTATCAATTTTAAATAGCATTGGACGAGGAGAGCAAATAATAAATAACAATATGGAGTGTAAACAGTATCTGTCGTCGAGAAAAATTACTCAACATTTCATGTCATTTGCAGAGCAAAGAAATTTTTATTGCCATAGATGAAAAACGAATGCATTTATGTACTGCTCGAGTCTCTGTTTTTTTTGTTTTTGTTTAAGATTCTATAAGTATTCTCGTACCTATTAATGATTCACAAGCACACACTTCCAGGAGTATCTGCAAGGAATTTGGAACATGTGTGGAGATACGAGAAATTATTTTATACTTTTTAGCCAGTTCTAAAAACAGGTTATATATACTACAAAATTTTCTTATAACACCTTGACAGGTAAGGTCAGGCAAGCGATTCTGTCGGTAGTCAGTGTGTTAGATCATTTTTGCCTTGTAAAGCTTCCCTCATCCTGCTTTACTGTTCGCGGATGGCTTGAAGATATTACGCCCCTGCCTTCCTTAAGGTGTTGATTTCACTTAACCAGACAGTAATACGGGACTCAGTGGACTCCGAGTCACCGAGCTGCTTTGTATTTCTTAGACTGAAAAATCACCGTCGGGGATGCAACATCAAGGAACATTCGAGGACTGACTCCCAAAACCCGTTACTTAATCACTATTCCTGCACCCACGTGCAGCCACGTTGCAATGGCCGTACGGTCTGAGCGCCATGTCACGGATTGCGCGGCCGCTCTCGTCGGAGGTTCGAGTCCTCCCTCGGGAATGGATGTGTATGTTGTCCATAGCATAGTTTGTAAGTCTAGTGGTCGATGACCTCAGCAGTTTGGTCCCTTAGGTTTACAAACAATGGAACATTTGGTTTTTGAACCTGCATACAAAATACGTAAGCCTGTTGAAAAGGACGGTGGGGTTTTCACAGTACTAACATCGATTTTCTTTCCTGTTGCATTCCCATAGTAAGCGAAGAGAAAAAAGCTTTGTATGTCTCTGTACGTGTCATATCTTTCTTATCTTCTTCTGGTGATACCTGAGCGATAGTGGGAGCAAAATGTTCACACAGTTTGTAATAGTCCTCTCTAAATTTACCGAAAAGACTTTCGTGGGAACCACGTTTTTCTTTCTTCCTAGAATCTTCAGAGTATTTCTGTTACATTTCTAACCGTTTTTTATTACAGTCGACATGATCGACTGGAGAGCGTCCGCAACTGGACTGTGTTATTTTAGATGTGTTTATTTCCGTCATCAGTTGCAATATAATTGTTTAATTACATGTTTCGATCACTTGGATCGTCTTCAGATCTAAAAAACAAAAGTAAAATAAAAATGTACAATTTGATAAACTTACTAAGGGTTAATTGAACAATAGTTAATTTATACATAAATGGAGAGATTTTTTTCTTTACCTTATAGTTGCGTCCGCAACTCGTCTGGCTGAGTACTAATTGGTACTGAGTCTTACAGTTTGATGTAGGCACTTATAATTTGGTTGCAGGTGGTGAGGAGGAGGGAAAGAGTAGGTAGGAGAGGGATTGGAGGGGATGGCTAGAGCCCTAATAAGCTAGGGTGATATACTGAACGATTGTTTGTTATAGAAATATTTTCCTAAAAGTGGAGTTCTTGAATATATCCAGACATAAAAATTATAAAAATGTATTTGATGTAAGTATAAAAATATGGTAAGATGATTAAAACATGCATAGGCTCTTTAATATTTTAGACAATACGTTTAATCATTTTAATGATAATTTTAACAAACTGACGTTTAAATTTTTTTTTAACGTATGACATTTTCAATTTTATACATCTTTGTTTTACACCTTCGATGTTTTAAAACACTGTATGCATGTTTTAATTATATTGCCATATTTTTATACTTATATCACATACAGTTGTATAATTTTTATGTCTGGATATATTCAAGAATACCACTTTTAGAAAAATATTTATTTAACAAACAATTGTTTAGTATATGACCCTAGCTTATTAGGGCTCAAGCCATCCCCTCCAATTCCTCCCCCCCCCACCTACTCTTTCCCTCCCACCACCACCTGCAACCAAATTATAAGTGCCTACATCAAACTGTAAAACTCAGTACCAATTAGTACTCAGCCAGAAGAGTTGCAGACGCAACTATAAGGTAAAGAAAAATCTCTCCGTTTGTGTATAAATTAACTATTGTTCAATTAACCCTTAGTAAGTTTATCAAATTGTATATTTTTATTTTACTTTTGTTTTTTAGATCTGAAGATGATCCAAGTGATCGAAACATGTAATTAAACAATTATATTGCAACTGTTGACGGAAATAAACACATCTAAAATAACTTCTAACAGTGTTACTTGTATCCGGGGCCGGCCTTAACCATCCAGGGCCCCGGGCGAGTCGCCCACATGGCGCCTTTATTGTATAAACGGCGAACCTGGCAGTGCTTTGCAACAGGTATTTGAATGTTTTCTAGAGATCGTCTTAAACGGTATATTACGTCATATTATAACACGATTTTTCATCGTGAATTAGAGGATTTTATAAAATAAAAGAAAGAAACTAAAGAACGGAAAGACCCGGGTTCGATTTCCGGCGCAAATTTTTTATGTGTTACGGATCGACTGTCCATCTTTAGAAGGGCATCAGAAGTTGGAAAATTTAGCAATTTGCGAAAGTTTGCGATCGCTTCGTGCGTTTATTTCTGTGCAGGTCATTTTGGTGTTATTTTAGTTCACTGTTAATAATCATGTATTGCAACTGGAAACGCTTAAAGTTTTATTATGTACATATGCGTGAGCTGACGTTTCCATTTGCAAAACAGATGTTCACGATATGACGCGCCAACGATTTGTATTTAAACCCTATTTGTAATGTATTTTCTGAAGATGCAGATTTAATGTTGGACTTCAGTTTTAATATTTACACTAGTGACGCAGTATTTAAATGTACAGGGAGTTCCATTTGTTTTACGGCTGCAGGCGCAGGTTGTGTTTCTCCGTCACCGGAGCCGCGCAGTCCGTTCCAATGGGTGCCACATCTCCCTGCTAATAACGCACTGCGCGCCTTTTCCGTCAGTGTCGTTCAAACAGTGAAACGACCGATGTTGAATGAGACTGATCACTATTTTAGTTTCGAAAAGTTTGTGATTGAATACTGTAATACTGATTTGTTAGTACCGGCGTTTGTTTTATTTTTATTTATTTATGTATTTAGCCATGTATCGGAGTACGCGGCGCCCCTGAATTTAGCTCAACCCTAAAGCCGGCGCTGCCTGTATCCTTGGGATGTCTGGAGATGCCTGCTTATTAACAACTCCAAAGCTAGATCTATAAACTGGAGTATCTTACACATGAAGTCTTGCTCTATAAACTGTTCTCGGTGCCCTTGTATTTGTTGTCTGTCAAATCAGCGAGAAAGCAATGTTATTATACAGGGTGAGTCACGATTTTTTCCCCGGTATCTGGAGGGTATTCCTTACGTTATTTGGAACACAATCCATGATTAAAGAACTTCAGTAACTGAAAAACTAGGGAATATGGCAGAAAAAACTTATTATAGGATTTCATTATCAAAACGCACATAATAATTAATTTACATCTACATCTACAACATGGGATACTCTGCAAATCACATTTAAGTGCATGGCAGAGGGTGAGGGAAAATCCCAAAATCGTGTTTACCTCGACGACGCTGTGTCCCATCTCTCGTGCGCCGTCTGTAACACTACATTCAAACTCACTTAAATCGTGATAACCTGCCACTGTGTAGCAGCAGAACCGCCAGACAACACTGTCATATAGAAGTTGCCGACCGCAGCGCCGTACTCTGTATTTGCACACGCATGCCTATACCAGTTTCTTTGGCTCTTTAGTTTACGTTCTAATAGCCATACAAATGGGCCGTGATCCGAGACGGCCCAAAAGCTTTTCGCTCCATTACCCTGAATCAATGAGGAACCAACCACCAAGACCTATAAAACCGCGATTTTGTACTCGGTGTTTTGAGACCTCCAATTTGCCACACCGCTACCGTACTGTAATGATGATGCAACCTAGTTAAATTGGGTAGTTCACACACTGACTCATTCAGGAAAAGTGTCTATGAGTCTTCAGAACATTATGCAACGAAACGAGCTTTCGTTTTCTATGAAACAAATTTTTTAATCATCTAAAAAATTAAATAAATAAATAAAAATAAAATAAAATATGGAGTGCGAGTAAAAATCAGGCAGAATCCGAGCACTAGAATTCAAAGAGTGCAATATACATAATGAAACAAAACCCATTTTTGCACATGCTCAAACGCATTTATTTTCCACTTGACAATGCTCTCATAGTCTAGACTGCCATACTGATTTTTCAAATAAGATAAATAGTTGTACAGTCATAAGACTACCACTATTTTACAAAATCTTACATGACCAAAAACTTCAACTATATTAAGTTAATCATAATTTTTCATTGAGATTCCTCGAACATATTACTTCGCAAATCACGTATTAGTTAAACAAAAGTGTTTGGTTTGCAGCTACGCAGTTGACATATTTGAGGAACAAACATGAAAACAAATGAAAGAGATTGTTGTCTAAATCGCTCATATGAAATTATTTTTGAAAACTAATCCTCTTGATGACGTAAAAGGCATTGCGGGTAAAGTTACATCGTGGATCTAAATAGAAGGGGAGTCTTGGTCGAAGAGAGGAGTTTATTCGACGTCACAGTCTTTAAGCCGATTTCCGCCATCTTACATAACCTGTTTATTTCTGTCATCTGCACGAAACAGCTGTTTTAAATACTACCTTTTACTGTACTATCTCGAATGTGTATTTGATGTAGTAATGTTACAAGTCTGATCTATTTTATAAGACTGTTGTTTATTTATCCTTTTCTAATCACTAAGAAAAGAAATGTGGTATTTGATGTAAGAAGAGTTTAGATCCCTGCGCTTCAATATTTGTGGTCGTAGCTGTTTGCTCAAAACTGGCAGCTTGTGTTATTTGTCCTTGTACTAATCGTTATCACCGTAGTATGAATAATAGATATATCAAATTTTATTGAGTAGATATTGACGATAAATGACAGCATATCTTAGTTCTTTCCTTGCAGTTATATATGAGCTAATAAATAAATAAATCTGGAAACACTAAAAGCGTTTTACAAACGTATTGAAAATTGAAAATGTATAAGAACCGATACCAGTAAACCTAGAAGCATCGATTCTGTAGTTCAAGCTTCATCAGCTATCGGCACACATACTGTAGAAGAGAAATTCAATGAATTACTAAATTATTGTTTTCAAACTCTATACTGCTCTTACTGATAATTATAAATGAAAAATCAAACGCAGTTATATTAAAGAGACACATTGTGTCGTATTACGGGTCAAATCCACATTCAGGATCAGAGAAACACCCGAAGCTGCTCTTCCTGACTAATTCAAGTCGGCATTAATAATATTTCTAAGTTGTTGCCTGCACATGGCATAAATTAGGTATAGGTAGCAGAAGTATGCAGTTGTCTGCTTCGTAAATTTTATCTAACAAGAGGATGGTCTGACACATGGGCCATCGATTTCGATCAAATTTTGCATGGACGTTCTATATTGATTATGAAGAGACACGTGTTTCGACATTTTGCTAGACACGCAGTAGTTTTTGAAAGCATCAAGGTCAAAGTTGATGATAGAGAATTACATTTTCAATTATATACATGGAAAGATCGTCTAAAGATGAACATTTTTACTGCTATATATGGGGTCACAAGTTAATGACTTTCGAGTAGTTAACATTTTAGTGTTTTCATGCTGCAGCTTGGGTACTCGTAGTAAACAAGTGCGACTTTCCGAACGCCGTCGCCGATCGGGCCAGAGCTTGGACTGTCAAACCATGCATCCAGTTTCGAACCTCCATCATGGCTTATTTTCGTTAGATTTGTTTTTCGATGTACACGATAATATTATCACACTACCTTAAATCCCGCTACTTCGCACGCATAGACTGGATGGCCTGGATTGGTTGTTTCTACTCCTAAATATAAATTTTCATAGATTTAGCTTTAAAAATAATTTCCTAATAAAGTATTTTGATACAACTTGCTACCCCTATTGCACCGTTGATGGCAGAATTCAAAACATCCCGAAACAAATTTTTTTTACATTCTAATCACGGTTCCAAATCCAAATTTTCATATTTCTACCACCAAAATAGTCTTAATAACAACCTTAAAAGGTTTTTCCTTATTTATGGTTGAATTTCAAAAAATATCGAAGCACCTGTTTTTAAAATTCCAATCAAAAAATCTAAATCCGAAGTTTTTATTTCTTGCTTCAAAATTGGCTTAATAGCAAAGTATTTAAAAAAATCCATTCATCCCCTATTTCACCCCCTTACGAATGTAAGTGTAAGATAAACGACATCTACAAATTTCAAGTTTTTATCGTTTGTAGATTCAGTCTTCAGCGCCGTCTTCTGTCTTTTGGAAACGGATTGAGAACGCGAAATTTCTTTTTTACGCTTTGGTATCTTTCTTGGGAGTTTTACTTTTCAAACTGCAATATGCTCTTATTTTTCTTTATTCGTACACTTGTTACAGAAAAACAACTGAAGAGTGTGGATCACGTTTCGCTGTATATAACCTCTTTGCTATGATAGTGTCAAAAGTAATCGCTGGCCTTCAGTCAGAATTTTATATAAGTTGACTTTCAACCACTACATCTTCCACCCTCTTATAGCTATCGACACGGAACTGCTATGGTGTACAACGGGAGACTTTGCACTGAAATAACACAGAGAGATCGTTCGTCTCCGTTGTGTAGTTTTTGCTGAAGAGCAACATATTGATACCCACACGTAGAATTTAAGTCGGTAACTTTCAACTGCCATGACACATGGGCCAACCCTCTATCGCAATAGTGCACGATGGGACACTGATATCCACTACCACATACAAACACTATTCGTTTACGATGTGTAGTTTTGGCTGCAGAGTGAAATATAGGCACAAACACCTCAATTTTTATGTATATTAAGGTATTTAATATCTTTTCTTGCCTTATTTGAAGTAGACCATAGGGTAGTGTGATAATATTCAATTAAGTGCATTACCTGTTTACAGCTGTTTTATATGTGATACACTGTGGAAAAACAATTAAAATAAGAAAAAAATCTAAAGTATATTATTACGTAATTCCATTTACTAGCCGTCTATTCGTCAGCGTGGGTGAAACTTACCATAAAAACAACAAAAACACAAATATTTCTCACACCATGCACAACACACGACCGACCTATTGCGACATGCATACGATGTCCGAGATATCGTTCGTGGAAAGCATACCCGATTTATATTGCTGGACACAGGTCTATCTGATACTAATTTGGATGCTTACCAAGAGTTTAAAAGCATATCTTGAAAGACAGGGGCGAACAATAGGTTACGGACCAAGGCGTGAATTTTAACAGCATGTGCTCTATAATGAATTTCTCTGCTCTCGTGTGATAATACACTTCACAATTTTTTTTATTTATTTCTTATTTTTATTGTTTTTGCACTGTGTACCACAAAAGAGCTGTAAACGAGTAATACACTTAATTGCTCATTAATCACACTTCTCGATACTCTACTTCAAAATAAGGCAAGAAATAGGTATTAAAATATGAGAATATTATCAAATACATCGAAAAAACTAACAAAAATTGTCATGATGGAGGTTCGAACATGGATCCACGGTTTGAGAGTACAAACCCTGAACTGCTCGAACGGCGATGGCGCTCGGAAAGTCGGTCACGTTTACTAGTATCCAAGCTATAGCATGAAAACACAAAAACGTGAATTTATGTAACATCATGAACGTTTGACCCCATATATATTGCTAAAAATGCTCAAGAAATGTATAGCACTGAAAACACTATTTTCCATTATAAACTTTCACCTTAATTTTTTAACATAAAGCAGAACACTTGTCACTTTATATTCAATACAGAACTTCCATGCAAAATTTGATCAAACTCTATGACCCACATGTCGGACCTTCTCCTTGTTTGTTGACATTCGGTGAGATGGCTAACAATTGATGCATTTCCCATCACACATGGCAGCCCAAGTCCCTTTAAATCTGCTTACCATATTCGTCTCGCGGTCTACCTCTGCTATTTTTACCCCAACGCTTCCCTATAATACTAAATTGACGGTTCCACGATATCTGAGAATGTGCCCTACTAATGGATCCCTTCTTTTAGTCAAGAAATGGCAGAAATCTCTTTTCTCTCCAGTTATGTTCAGTACCCCCCCCCCCCCCATTAGTTAGGAGGTCTACCCATCTAATCTACAGCATTCTCCTGTAGCACCGAATTTCAAATATTCTATCCTCTTCTTGTTTGAACTGTTTGTTTGTCGCCCACGTCTCACTCCCGTACTCCAGACAAATGCCTTCAGAAAAGAGTTCCTAACACTTGTATTAATATTCGATGTCAACAAATTTCTCCAGCTTTACAAACAACATTAGTCCCCTTGACCTAATTTCAGAATCGTGTTTCCGCAGTGTCGGTATCCGGTTTGGGCTACATCAAATTATCAAATGATAATTATACAAGGACCTGGGTAATTCAGTGGGCATAGACCTAGGTAAATTATTAGTACACGTGAAAAGGTCCCACTCATAGAACTGGCAAAGCAATCAAGCTAGATAGGTCGGAGGGGAAAATTGAAGTGCAGTTTTGCGTACCTAGTTCAGTTATTTTCATGTAGAGAAAACAACTTAGCGAGAGCAGAGCACATGCTTCAATTCTACCACCGAAAGCAAGTAAGAACCAAATAAATAGTGAACTACGCTACAGCGATTCAGACATCAAAATGAGTGTCTTAAGTTCCAATACCTTATCCCGAAATTGATGGCAATCCTAAGGAAACATGGAGTTGACTGGAGGGATAGAAAACTAATTACAAATTTGTACTTGAACCAGACAGCAAGAGTAAGAATAGGTGGTGTGATAAGCGAAGAAATTTAACTGGGAAGAGGTGTAAGACAAGGATGATGTTTGTCACCAATACTGTTCAATATCTATCTTGAAGTCATAATCAAGGAAAGCTTTAATGGAAGCAGAGGAGTTTTATTGGGGGACGGCGAGTAGAATGTATTTCATTTGCAGACAACATGGTTGTGATGGCAGAAAGTGCAAAAGAGAATGTAACAAATGTTAGATGACCTAAACACAAAATTAGAAGAATATGGAATGAAGATTAACAAGAAGAAAACAAAAAGCATGGTAATTGGAGCAAGGAACACAAAATGTCGTTTAAAAATAGGGAGAGAAGAAATAGAGCAAGCGCATAGCTTCAAATACTTGGGAAGTATGATAATGGATGATATGTACTGCACTGCAGAAATTAAGAAAAGAATTGCCGTGGCAAAAGAAGGATTCAAAAGGAAACAGAGATTACTTTGCGGACCATTAAAGAAGGATCTGAGGAAAAGACTTGCCAAGTGTTATATCTGGAGTGTTGTGCTGTATGGTGCGGAGGCCTGGATGTTGAGGAAGAAAGATGAAAGAAGATTGGAGGCACTAGAGATGTGGATATGGAGGAGAATGGAACAAGTGAAATGGGAAGACCGAATAAGGAATGAGGAAGTATTAAGATGAGTTGGAGAAGAAAGAAACATGCTGGAAGTCATTAGAAAAAGAAAACAAACTGGATTGGACATTGTTTGAGGAGGGACTGTTTACTAAAGGAAGGAGTAGAAGGAATGGTGAAAGGAAAAAGAGGAAGAGGAAAGCCAAGATCTCAAATGCTGGACAACATCCAAGGAAATAAATATGAAGAAATGAAAAGATTGGTTTGGACAGAGAAAAGTGGAAGAGGATCAACCAATGACAAGAAGAGGATCAACCCATTACAAGACCTGTCGCAAGGCAGAATACAATTGATGATGATGATGATCCCGAAATTCATTAAAAACGTGATCTTTTCAGATATACCGCCACTATTAGCACGACCTCCCAAGTTCAGAAAGTGTTGTAAGAGGTGAATTCGAGAGATTAAAGAAGAAATTGGAAAATATTGAACAGAGTGACAAGCTGAAGAACGCATTATTTCTTCCCAAACATTCTAACACTTCTTCAAATATTTGCCGTCCTTCCTGTGCCAACGTGAAGTTGTGAGCGAAGCTTTAGCTGCTTGAAAACTTAATTGCGCTCGACAATGGAAGAAGAGAGGCTGAATGGACTGGCACACTTGTCTGTTAACCGACGTATTGATGTGGACCCAGACGACATCATGTATATTTTCGCTCGATCTCCTAGACGACTTGACTTATCTTTGTAATCTATGTAACCTTAGTAACAGAATAAAAAAAGGTTAATACGAAGGATCTAGAGTTATTACAATCTACAATTTTTAAGTCTGTGATTCCACTGATGAGAGAGTGCAATACTAAAACTGTGGTTAATTTTACACTGATAAGAAATCACTTAAAATGGGAAAATTTGGGTCTTGTGAAGTTTTACTGGTTATTGGTAGAGGAGGAAGAAGGTTAAATCTTTTCCCTGAGCCATATCCACAAAGCTTTTATTATTTTAGTAGCTCACAACGCAACGTATGCTCTAGTTTTAAACGCTGATTCGGCAGCATATATTTTGGATTCTTAGCTGATATTGTACTGTTGAACTGAACTCTCCCTCCTCGCGTAGGCGGTTTCCTCAGATAATTAAAAAGACAAGACCGAGAAAAATTCATACTGCTTACGTAATGGTTCATGCACATTAGTTGAATGTTGTTATTGAGTGTGTTACATCAGTGTCACTAAAGGACGATTGGTAGCATTTAATACAGTGATTTGAACACTTTTAATTTGAACAAAGTACCTGAAATCTTGCAAAAGGTCACTTATTGTCCAGTTAAAGTAGATACATCACTATGTATTTGTACCTGTATAAAAGAAATTTACAAGAGAAAAGTGTACAAATGTGTGGATGAGGAGCTTGCAATAACGCAGCTGTGAAGTTTATTGGCGATGTAATATAATGTTAGTAATAATGATTTTTTCACCCCCAGAGGGTTTGAGCCAAGCCAGCTGCCTTGGGTTCGAACGGAACCACAGTAGCGTGCACCAGCGATGTTAGCTGCGCAGACGACGTAATACAGGAGGAAGCGTGTGTAGGCGGCAGTCAGCTAGTAGGCCGCTCTGGGCTGCTGAAAGCCCGTGCTGCAAGGCGTGGAGGCAGCGATGCACTTACCTCTCCTCTCCTCTCCTCTCCTCTGCTCCCGCGGCCAGGCTCAGCGCCCTGTCTTCCGGAGCAATTGCTCAAGTGTTGTGGTGCGCGTCTTCCCACCACCCAACCGGAGGCGCCAGTTGCAGTTTTCGTACGTGACAGAGCCACCAGTGAAGAACATTGTAACAATCATTCCCGAGCAGCAACAGACTAGGCGCTTCATTCGTCTTCATCGCTTCGAGTCGCTTTCATAATTTCCTCTACCGCCAAAGTTACTCGAACCAATATGGTTCTTACGTTCCATAGGACCCGCAGCGTGATAAAGGTCAGCAAGTGACATAATAATAAAATTAACCAAAACACTGCTATATACTAATATTTATTTCAACACGACGGTCCGTTTCGGCTTACATTGCCATTTTCAAGTGACTTATGTCTAGATGGCCTGACATACATATGACATCTAGGCGTCTGTATATAGACTGTGAAATTTGGTTGGTACTTCAATTTTGATTTTGTATTTTGGCAGTTAACAGCCACGATGCCATATGTTTACATGCTTTGTAAACATACGATATCGTGGCTGTTAACTGTCAAAATCAAAATTGAAGTACCAACCAAATTTCACAGTTTATATACAGACGCCTAGATGTCATATGTATGTCAGGCCATCTAGACATAACAGTAACTTGAAAATAGCAATGTAAGCCGAAACGGAACCGTCATATTGAAATAAATATTAGTATATAGCAACGTTTTGGTTAATTTTATTATTATTATTACAATATGGTTCCATTAACGAGGAAGCGTACTTGTTTTTCTTAGATTTTTATCAACTAGAAACTCAGAACAAGATATCTTATTAATTTATTCGATAAAAAGAATTAGTTGTGCCGTCCTTATATATAAAGTAGTAGTAGTAGTAGTAGAAGAGTGTCCGTGTATTTGAGTGGTGTTGTGTTCGTATTGAAAACAAATCTGAGGTTTTGTTTCGATCTTTACGAAATTAAGCACACTTGACCTTCAGGCCAAGAGGACGGTCGCCGTAAATGTACGGATCACGTACGACATATAGTTACGGAGATATGACGTACAAACGATGAAATGTTGCATAAAGCGCCAATGTCACACATCTCCTAAATCACTGGACCGATTTCTACCAAATTTCGTACACATATTCCTTACCGTGAGGTGACAACTGCTGTTCGGGTAAGAACCACTTACGACACATGGTTCAGGAGATACAACCTCATAAACAATAAGAGGCTCAAAAAACTGCCGCATAGTGCGACGATAATTTATTCATACACTGTATGAGAATGAGAGCATTTAGTGACTTGCAACAAACTTTAAACATAAGAAACAAACAATTTATTCGTACTTGCTCTTAGACAAGTAACAAGAAATATTGTTGATATTCAAATTTTAAATCAAATGGAATGTATGAATATTACATATGATTTATATTTTGATTACTACGTTTATTTGTGATTCTTCAGTTTCTCCCGGCGTATTTGATAATCAAAATATCCACGGGTGTACTGCCAGTCTATAGTGTCCAACGGGCCCGTTAGACACTATAGACCGGCAGTACACCCGTGGATATTTTGACTACGTTTATTTGTTTGGACACTGCATTTATAATTTTATACATTATGTAAAACAACCTTATTTCATATATGTTCTCCCATAAATATAACATGTTTTCAGAAATAAGGAGATGGACAGAGAGAGAGAAGGGATATGAGCAGTACTAACTCAAGGCATGAATAAATAAGTAAATACCCGAGGAACACTAAACGGCTAAAGGTAGGTTCTTCACTCTTATTGGTAATTTTTTTCCATTCTGTGTAATGCAACTCATCAGAAAGTAAATTCAGGCTATTTAGATGATTTGTAATGGCTCATCGTGTCTTTGGTTAAAACCAAATTCACTAGAGTACCTCTAATTGTCCCACGTCACTAATCAACACAAGGTTTCTACCGTTCCACCAATAGATGCAGAAATAATTAACTTGAGTTCAATATGCAGTATAGTTTTTCTACTGAAGTCCATCAATACGAGATAAAAATTGTGAAAAGTAAATTAATTTCAAGTAACTGATAAATAAAAGTGAATGTACGAGTTTAACCAGTGCCTGTTGTAATTTAGTATTGAGAACATTATGGCTTAACAGCTATATTACGAGTATTTATTATTTCATGTAACAACGCACTCTTGGTCGCAATTTATTTATTTCCCTGGTAACCGGTTCGGTCCCTTGCAAGACCATCAAACAACACGTCACGTTCGCATGATTTCCCTAGGGTCCATACTAACACAAGTAGAAATTTCATGGAACGATGACTTATAATCACGACAGGTGCCGTGGTTAAACTCCGACACGTGGCGGCAGACATTCTTCTTTCTTAAACGAGTCATATAACTCCATCTTTTGAATAACACCAAAGTTTTATTTCTGAATTAGAAAGTCACTTTCTTTTTGTATAGAATGCAGATGGCGTAACTCCAATCTGAAGTTTAACTGGAAGATTGTCTTTCATTCCAGCGATGGTTTGTATTGAGTGTATGAGCCGGTAGTTTTGTACCGTTGCCCAGGGGACGCCCGATTGCTGTTTGGTATTGCAATTTTCTGGGAGGTTCCTTTCGTGTTTAATATTAACACAAACGACCAACCCCTCCCGAGTAACAAACGAAGCTTCATGTATGCCGATGATCTCGCCCTCTGCTCCCAGAGTGAGACCTTCGAACAGGTGGAACTAAATCTTAACACTGCTTTGGAAGAAATGGACAGATAGTACTGCGAGAACCAATTAAAACCGAATCCCAGCAAAGCGTGCGCATTCTACCTGAGAAACAGACAGGCATCCAGGAAAGCTCGAGTAACTTGGAGAGGATTGCAGCTGGAACACAGCTTTAACCCCATATACTCTGGCGTCACTCTTGACCGCACACTGACCTTCAAGCTGCACTGTCTGAATGTGAAACAAAAAGTATCCAAAAGAAACAAATTGCGTAAAATAACAGGAACATCCAGGGGTGCGTCGGCAAAAACAGTAAAGACCACAGCTCTATCTCTGTGCTACGCTGCAGGCGAATATGCCTGCCCTGTCTGGCATAGCTCTGCCCATACCAAACAAGTGGACGTCGCGCTAAATGAGTCGTGTAGACTGATCACTGGGTGCCTGATACCTACGCCACGGGAGAAACTTCATCACCTATCGGGTATTGCCCTTCCAGACATAAGACGTAGCGGCACGTACAGAAAGGCTCAAGATATCCACATCTATATGGCCACAATCCTCCTCCTCCTCCTCCTCCTCCTCCACGTTTGAAGTCCAGAAAGAGCTTTATGCGGGCAACAAGTATGACCATTGTACAGATGGGTTCCCGGCTGGCAACGTGGAACAAGATGTCCGAACATCACTGGATGCCACCATCAGAAAATCCAGCTGCTGGTTTCACCGAGGAATGACCTGTGTGGAGAACCATGAATTGGCTCGGAACGGGTGTCGCAAGATCCACAGACAACCTGCAGAAATGGGGTTACCCTGCACCATCAATCCTTTGTGACTGCGGAATTGAGCCGACTACAGTACACTTATATCAGTGTGCACTATGTCCATCAAGATTCACCACTGATGATCTGATGTCCGCAAGTCCCAACTGCCAAATTCTGGGCTAAAGTCGCCTAAATTGTCATCTTTGTCTAATATTATTTTTCCTCGCTAGCCTTGTTTATCATTTCTTTCATTTCTAAATGTAAACCAATGTAAATTATGACTTATAATATGTAACTTCAGCTAATAGTGATTATTATGCATATATCTATATCCATGTACCATTGTGCACTGAAGTTGGGTGTTATGACACGAATAAATAAACTCAAATCTACTTTTTTGGTTGTGCTGAAGTGATAATCATGGTTCACTTCATGCAATTTGACATTTCTCTCATGCCGTTTCCACTTTTGGTGTCCAATAGCTTACAACGAAGTAAGTGGGTATTAATTACTGATTTGTTTGAGCGTCATAGCTTTTGAGATAGTGTAAATTTTGTTAAAACTGAGTCAAAAGCTAACAGTCTTTGAAAAATAAGGGTTGATTTTGCCTCTGACGGTGTAATGAAGTATATATATGTGCAACAAACACTAATGCATTTTCAGCAAGATGCTTCTTACGAGCTTTCTGAAATCTAAAAAAATGACCTGATAGTCGAAACTAGTCGCCGCAAGAAAAACATTTACAGAATTACAGCTGTGCTTTGTTTAAAGTATCAGCTACTGATGTCCTGTTCCCGAAGTGGATAAACTAGTGCTGCAGCTCCAAATCAATGACGTCACCTGATTTGGAAAAGAAAAAGAAAAAAAAACTATTAAAGCTTATACCTCAGCCCTATTTTTTCCCATAATCAGAGGAAACTCATTTGTGGGGCTTAATAGTGTTAAATGTTGGGAGGTTCCCCGTACTGTGGTGTTAAGCACAAAACCCGTACTGGGTACTAATCCTAGTGTTATAGCCGGCGTAATGTAAGAAGGCGCTTCTGCGCATAGAGGCGGGGCGATAGGGAAAGGGAGGAGGAGAGGAACTATGGCCGTGCTCCAACAGTTGCGTCTGCGGGAGAGACATTGCGTAACTCACTGCCAGCCACGCGCCTACAGAAGGAACATTATTGGCTCTCTGTGGGGGTAATGAAGGGAGATGCGTAGAACGGCTGAAAAGTCGGCCGCCGTCCTACGTGACGCCGAGTATAGTCGAAAGTTGCTGGGCGAACCGGTCACGGAAGAGAGGACACACTTAAAACTAAATTAAATGAATGCGGCGATGCTTAGATACTTCAAGGTATGTATAAAGAACAATGAATTTAATCAAGAAAACTGCGTGTCATGCTCTTTGGGTGCATAATGCAGATCTTCACAAGACATCAAATAAAACAAAGACGAAACAGTTTGCACTACAGTTGAACCTACATGATGGGGCCGTATGAGAAAACTTATCGACCTACTAAACTACAATCGAGTAATATGTATCAAAAATATGTAATATGTCGTAATACAAGAAAATAAATAAGAATAACTGAACCTGCATAGTCACCGAACATTGGAAGAAACTATTATTGTACGTAAGTTTAAATTAATGTCTACAATACGACTTCGTAAACTATGAAAATTAATTGTACGCTGTGGGCGAGTGATAGCCGCGCGGTCTTTGGCCCCATGTTTCAGATTGCGCGGCCGCTCACATCGGAGGTTCGGGTCCTCCATCAGGCATGGGTGTGTGCGTGTCCTTAAGACAAGTTAGTTCAAGTGGTTTTTAAGTCTAGGGACCGACAAGCTTAGTAGTTTGGTCCCTTAGGATTACAAACGTTTGAACATTTTTGGTGAGTGATAGGAACTCTTCATTCATTTCAACAAACATTATAAGTGAAGACATCGATACTTTCTCTTTCGCTCCCTCTCTCTTACGAGCAGAAATAATTATTTATAAAAGAAGATGATGTCACGTAGTCACAAGGAATGTATGATTAATTTCATTAAAGATTTATTCTCTGGAAACACCAACTACGGCATGTATTACGACATTTTGAATGCTTGTCGATATATCGCGGAAAACCGCAGACGCTACTAATTATTCTGTAACGCCTTGAACTATTTTGTATGAATTTTGGATAGTTGAACGTAATATTCGCATTAAGTTGTGGAGCGGTTAAACGAGGTACGGAGTTGATGTCAGCATTGCTGTAAGAGAGAACTTGCATTTACGCCGTCCGCCTCCTTAGCTCAGCGGTAGCGTCGCTGACTACCACGCAGGAAGCCCGGATTCGATTCCCGGCATGGGACTGGGTGTTGTGTTGTCCTAATCATCATCATTGGCACGTAAGTCGCCCACGCGGCGTCAAATAAAAAGACTTTCACTAAGGCGAAAGCCTTACGCTCATTTCCATTTTGCATTTACGCCAACAGCTGTGTGTAATTGACTAGTCAAGTGTAACTTCAAAATCCCGGTAATGCACAGACTGCGGCCATACGCACCTGCAAAGGTCACTTCCCTGGGCGTGTTACGAAGCTGTTACCTAGTGCGTGGCTAGAAACGGTACTTTTTGGACAACGAGGGCGCAAGCAGCAGAATAAATATTCCCCTTGTTTCATTGTTGGACAGTCGCAGTCAAATAGTCACAGAGCTCAGGTGTCAGAAAGCCGGTCATGGAGTTGGAGGCATGTCCGAGTCGCCAGAGAACGGAGGCGTCACGGACACCAGTGTGAGGTCAAGGGTCCGCTAACGACACCGCGACAAGTGCTGGCACCAGAAGCTCCGAGTAGCCGCCGAGCATCGAGAAAACAAACCACTCTTGATTTTGATCGTAGTGTTGTCGATGGCAGCTCTGAAGTGAGTCCGAGGTCGGCCTAACTCTGCCACAGTAACAACCGCCGTCCATAACAGTTCTTCCAAAGGAGGATCGAGCTCGGCAATTACCATAAAAAATTCCACCAGTTTCCTTTGTTCGCGTCTTCTGAATTGTCTTGGTAGCCTCGATAGTGTCGATCCTGTTTAGCTAAATAGTAAATTGCTTTATGTAATCTGTTCAGTGATTCATTATTGATTTTTACTTTCGCTTTGTGCAATTATTTCTGTCGTTAATGAAGAGCTCAGAAAAGGTTTAATTCTAGAAGGTCATGTGATACATCTTTTTTGCGTTTAATACGTAGAAAGATGAATTTCAGGCTAAACATGTTTTTCAGTGCAGTATTAAGATGATTTAAATTAAAAGACACGTCTAATTCCAAAAGGTTGACGTGTACCAGGTAAGAGACAAGTTCAACAATAAAATGTGTTCACCATAACACAGCTGCAAAGCCAAACTTATACAACTACTTAACGAAAATTTCTCTCCAATCCCAGTCCAGTAAATCACATTTTGGCATCATACACGTTTATACTGTTAAGGCAGAACATTACGCCACTAAGGAAAGAATATTTTCGCTGTTTTCGGCCTAGCGGACTGATGAAAGATATCTGCTTCTGCCAGGTGTGTGGCATCAGTTTTACAGTGATAGTTCAACTTCAAGATGACTTGCATGTAGTTTTATAAATACGTAAAAAGATAAAAAAAAAAAAAATGTTGAAAAAGATAGTAGCTACAAAAAATATGACGTACCGTTCATCTCTGCCTCAACAAGTTTCATGTAATTGTGTTCTAAATAGAAAATAATTATATTAAATAATTTTTTTCTTCATTTCTACAGCACAACGTCAGAGTACCCCAACGATGTGTCGGATAGATATGGCGATCAGCAATACGATCACTGGTAGTAACTGGAAAGAAATGGTAAATTACCGCAGGAAATTTTTAGTACAAAACGCTGTATTTTAAACAACAAAAGAATAATAAAAACGGTAGTGTAATAGCAAAACTGTGATTCTTATACAATACGATTTATTTTCATAAACAGAAACAAGCAGTTATTAAAGACCATTGATGATTTCACAAATTAAAGGAAACAAAACAACAATGCAAACCAAATTTGGCACTTTGCTTTTTATTCTCTGTGACTAACATACACACTGGCTTTATATGTACTGTCACTTACGAGAGTAATATGTCATTCAGGCAGTTAAGATCATATGATAAGTCCTAGGAGGATTATTTGAAAATGGAGACATGTCGGACACTGGTCATCAGTTACATTAAGAGATTCCTCAACTATTTCAATTGAAATATGCTGGAAATTCGTTAACAACCTTTCATTTAGTTGAGTGAGGCGAACCATATTCCCAATAATTTTCTTTTGTTTGTTTGTCAAGTTTCGTGAACTTTTGCGAGAGAAAAAAATTGGTAAATAGAGAGTAGAATGGTAATTTGGAAAAATGCTAGCAGTAAATGTTCAAATGTTTATAATCCTAAGAGACCAATCTGCCATGGTCAGGGTCCCTAGACTTACAAACGTATGTTAACGACAACACAAACACCCATGCCAGAAGGACGACTCGAATCTCCGACGGGAGCGGCCGCAAATTCCGCAACTCGATGCCCCAGACCGCGTGGCCATTCTCGTGCGGCTGTTGGTGTTAGAATTAAATAATAGAATACAAAAAAATATTAGGTTGTACACGAATAAATAACGTATTATAGGGAAAAGATTCCAATACTTGTCAGGAACTCCTGTGCAGAATAAGAAGAGTGTGAACATAGGGAAACCAACTTGGATATGAATATCCGGGGCTTACCACTGAACTGCATAACTATATCCAAGTCATCAATCACCATGATACAGTATATGGTTATTTCCATTTCACAAGCAGTATAGGGAGCTCAATTGAGTAGATATTGTCATTTTATGGTTGATATAGTATTCACCACATTTTATTTGTGGTAGAGACCATATTGATATGGTGTACAGGAAATGGTAGCTTTACAAATAACGACGTACGAACAGAACTCAGAACACAGCTCTTCCTAGTTTCTCTTTAATTGCTTCCCTGCCATATAGATATTTCAAAAGCTGCTAATCCTGCAGTTACTATTACTTATCCCTTATTTGGCATCTTGCAATAAACTCTTCACTACAAGTAATTACTATACGAAATGAAGCGGAAGCAATAAGCTGTGTGTATAGCTCCATTCTGACTCCAGTAACGGAATGAAGAGAAACCACCACCGATGTATCCTGTTACCTTCTAGACATGGTACCATCTTCCAAGACGAACAATTTAGATCATTTGAGATTAAAACCGACTGTTATTGTTATGTGCAAATTATGGTTGGAAGGGCTGCATGCTACTGTGTCTTCATGCTCGTGCTGGGACCACCTCTCCCAACTGAGAGTTCAAAGAGGAAAGTGCTCAAGAAATGTGCAGGCAGCGCAGTTCAGCCAGACAGCACACACAACTTTAAAGAAGAGGATGCAGTTGCCAGTTTATGGTAGCGTGGCAACGAAAAAACTACGTCATTCATTCGCAAAGACTAACTAGGTGTGGAAGAGGTCGAAGATGGTTTTTGTGCAGGAGTCATTGCCTCAACTGTTCAAGGAAACCAGTTGAAAACTAATAGAGGAGTCCCGTCACAACATGACCTCTGCAACAGATATGCCACTGCACTGCGTTGTTCGGCGAGTCTGGAAATACCATGTCCTGAAGTACCGTACTGCGTATTCACATATGTTTCAGTGTAGCTAAGACCTGTCAGGATACGATGAAATTTCACACGATTTCAACATATTATAGTGAGTAAGTCTTAACGCTAGTACACTAACAGAGAAATTTGATACTGAACACAAGCTAAGACGAATGATAATTGTCGACACAGGAGGATTTAATAATCTACGAGAGAAGTTCTATAAATAAAGAAAAATTTGGAAACTAGGAAACTATACACGAGATAATTCTGCTGCTCTGTAATGCTGGAATTTCAGCTACTTTGCTGTTCGGGGTTCCACTTCGGGTTTAGTAATAAGGACTACTCTAGGCTGTTTTTTGTAAGGCGTTATACGTGTAATGCAGAAACCATGAATACTATGTTTCCTGTAATTTTACATTCTCCAAAGCTTTCTGAAGTTCCACTGAGTATTCCAGTGTATGAAATGAGCGTGCTCTGCTGGAGCTATCAGGCTATTTAGCAGCAGAGTGCTAACGTCTTTTGTTTGGCTTTCCTGCACCACAGTCCTGATCAGTAATTAAAGCTGTTTGTTCTTGGGTCTAATCATATTAGAAAGTTGTTTGGTAAAGAGGCAGGTATTTTTTTCTGAGACCTTTATTTCAGGGCCGTCTTTATGTAAAACCGTCAGACAAATCAAATATATTTGAGTATTAATTATAGTTATTAGCTACATTGGTCAAATTGCTTTGGCCTGTTATCGTTCTGCTCATCAAAGAAAGAGAACAGAGATATTTGCTGCTGATAATATGCGATAGACTGCATGAAAAATATTTGAAATCTGGTAAGACTTCTTGGATACCTTTAAAGTTGTCTTCGTATTTGTAAATATTATAAACTGCAAAGAGTACCGAATACTGTAACTTTTTCTACATATTACGATAGCATCGTGAATTTTCTAGACAGCAGTCTTTACATATTCGGAAGAAAACATGACTGGCTCATTAGAATATGGTTAGCACAGCAGAAACTTCTGTGGAACAAACATGTAGAGGCTTATTTAAATTTATTGAAATGTCACCATATGTCGATCAGCCCAGGACGACAAAAGTTTAAAGCCGCTAGTTCACAGTAATAAACATATTTGATTTAATTAATTTAATTTGCTTAACTGCATTCTCGCAATTTCATAAAGAAGAAATACACTCGTTACATTTATTATCTCAGATACTGTGTTCGCGACTGATGTCTAATTAACGAGCACAATACAGAATACCGACAGTATTAGATTTTTTTTCCAAACTAGCTGTTTATGATAAAAATCTTATAATTACGACAGGCTATTTCGGTATTTATCGCCATGTTCAAGTACAGCCCATATTACGTCGTTAGTTTACGGTGTTATCCGCCAAAGTTTTGTTTTGATGGTAAAGATCCGAAAGTTCAACTCTTTCGATGTTACTTATTTACAAAGATTACACAGAGATAGTGATTTTATTTTATTAAATTGATTCTAACACGATAATGATTGGTTGCAGAATTTATTTACGACTTGTACTTTTCGTGTTCTAATCAGACGTTAAAATGTATTCATGTTTCCGAATGTGGACATCATTACTTTCTAGATCTGTCTGAACTTTTAAGGGCACGAAGAAGGACAAAGCGGAAACACAAATGCTGCAACTAAAGATACTCATTACAAAATTAAGTTAGTAAATTAATTTCGCTGTCTCTGCACTGTGTTTGTGAAGATATAATGTTGCATGAGTAATTAAGTATTGATTTCAATATTTTCTATTTACCATCGAAATACGTCTTTGGCAGATAAATACAGTAAATTAATTACGTTAATTGACCGTAATTACATTCTAGACGTGAACAAAATACAGTCACTTTAAAATAAATGAAATGCATAACTACTTTGAGAACATTTATCTAAATCTCTATAAATAGTCCGCTAATCACATTTAAGTGCATGGCGGAGGGTTCATCGAAACGCTTTTAAGATATATCTCTACCGTTGCATTCTCTAATAGCGCGCGGAGAAAAGTAACATCTGAATCATTCCGTTTTCGATCTGATTTTTCACACTTTATTAAGATGATCTATATTCCTACACAGATGGGTGCCAACAAAAATGTTCGCATTCGGAAAAGAAAGTTGGTGACAAAAATTCTGCAAGTAAATAAGCGAATAACGCCTTTCTTTTAATGATTTCCACCCCAAGTCGTGCATTATTTATGTGAAACTGTCTTCGGTAAATCGCGATAATACAAAACGAGCTGCTCTTATCTGAAGTTTCTTTATATCATCCGTCGGTCCCACTTGGCGGGGAGCCCACAATGGGCAACAATACTTCCAAGTAGGTAACTGTAAAAGATTTAAGAAATTGTATCCACAGGTACCTGAAAATGTCGATAAATGGCAAAACAATCTGTCGTAATTAAACAATTTTTATCATAAGCTGCTAGTTTAGGTAATTCTTGTAATAGTAGTAATGTCAGTATCGTACATAGAGGGTGTTTCACTAAGTGTGTTTGCCTCTGTAACTTATAAAATAATAGGTGACGGGAAATTTTAATGCGGTAGGTCAACACAAGAAATGTTACACTTTCTGCGGAGCTATGAACGTAGTTTATTGTATCATTTTCCAAGGAGTTACACTACAAAGAT
Organism: Locusta migratoria; assembly: GCA_026315105.1. Taxonomy (NCBI): domain Eukaryota; kingdom Metazoa; phylum Arthropoda; class Insecta; order Orthoptera; family Acrididae; genus Locusta; species Locusta migratoria. Next base: position 19,635,528 of record CM048748.1, on the reverse strand, counting down.
ATAATTTTTTAAATGAAACATTAGTTTTTTTCTATAGTGTATTGGATTCGTTAAACCAGCTGCGTCCAAATCAATTTAAACTACATTCCTATCACTGTTAGTTTGGGAGCTACAACCGTTCAAAGTTCCGGGGGCGGAGGCTGCGATAGCGTAGCTAACTGGTCGAGTCGCTATACCCTGGGGCACGACCCACTGTCTCATGACCACCAGCCAGTAAGCTACGCTGTCGTAGCCTCCACCCCCTAAACTTTGAAGGGTTGTAGCTCCCAAACTAACAGTGATAGGAATGTAGTTTAAATTGATTTGGACGTAGCTGGTTTAAAAGAATCCAATGCACGATAGAAGAAACTATTGTTCCATTAAAAAATCATATCTTTGTGCTGTAACTCTTTGGAAAATGATACAATAAACTATGTTCATAGCTCCGCAGAAAGTGTAACATTTCTTGTGTTGACCTACCGCATTAAAATTTCCCGTCACCTATTATTTTATAAGTTACAGAGGCAAACACACTTAGTGAAACACCCTGTATATTACGCTTCTGGACATAAATAAGAAAAACTGAATACTGAAATGATATAAACCGCATTTTTTATGTTTGTTTATGTGCTCCTGCTACTATTTTTTTAATTAATTTATTTTTTCCATGCGCGATATACTTCAACCAAGCCGTTTTGATACCGTAGACTGCAGTGTACAGAAACAATACAACTGCCGCGTACGAGGAAATTGCCCCAACAAAGTCGGTACAGAAGACGCCGTTCTGTGTCATAACTCGCCGCAGCCCGTAGTGCTAACAACCGAGACATAGATTTCGGAGAGCGCAACTGAGGGGTGTGTCACAGCACAAACAGGCGGCACTTTTACCACAGGATCTCCAACTAACACTGAAATCCGACTGACATACAGTTATCTAGCAATAGCATTCAGCATTCATCTGAAATGAAAACGTACACAAGAGATGTGAGAACAGGCAGTTAGACTACTGGCGGGCCGGGACTGGGCTGGGCTGTAGCTGCCCGGCCCCGGCGCCGCGCCTACTCACGCCAAGAGCCAGACCGCGGGCGCGCGGCGCGGCGCGGGCCGGCGGTTGGGGCTCTGCGGAAGGCTGGAACACTCACACTATGGTCTAACACCGAGAGAGGCTATGGCCCTAGGCTAGAAACACTTAACATGGAGTATGCATCTGGCCGTTGTGCCCAGGACAGCCGCGGCAGGCGGGATGGCGCTGGAGTCTCCACAACACGCGTCTGTGTTCAAACTCCATGTCGACAAGCAACTCCACTCACAAGTGTGAAATGACAAGGATCAGCTATGGTGTCACTCATCGTGTCCTTTTCTGTTATAACACACGCACGAGGGTTGGCAACATCGCTGTGGAGACACTTGTGTCTCGTTGCCGCCGGTTGTCCTAGATGTCGGTGGCCGAGTAGAGAGAGACCGACATAGGGAAATAGGATGCAGGCGTGTGCGGGTACAGAGTCTGAGGTGACCAGCCAGTGGGACAGCAGAAACTAGAAATACTAACCTAGATTAGAACAATATATATATATATATTTCGTAGAGATAGAACAATACTTGACTTGGAGGGCAGCAGACTAATGGAATGCAGATACATTGTTTAACTAGGTACAGGCCTGCCTACTGATGAGACTTAACTGGTGCCTGTCCTATTGCTAAGTTTCGGTATCTCTCTACTCAGCCACCGGCATCTAGGACAACCGGCGGCAACGAGACACAAAAGTGGCGACGAGGATGGGATAGAAGAACCTTGGACCAGGACTCGGCAATCAGACAGGCACTAGAACAGTCTCTCATCAGTACACAGGCCTCTATCTAGTTAAACTATGCATCTGCATTCCACTAGTATTCAGTTAACAAAGTTAAGTATTGTACTATCTCTACGAAAAACATATCTTGTTCTATTCTAGCTTAGTGTTCCTAGTTTCTGCTGTCCCACTGGCTGGTCACCTCAGATTGCACCCGCACACGCGTGCATCCTACTTCCCTGTGTCGGTCTCTCTCTACTCGGCCACCGACATCTAGGACAACCAGCGGCAACGGGACACAAAAGACACTACGCAATGGAATCTACTATTGTCGCTGTTAGCACACGTTGTTGACATACCTACCCTACCTCTGAGCAAATGGACTCGCCAGTCCCACGTCACCGGCGTGCGCACAATCAAGGGAAACACAGTCACTCGTGAGCGAGCGGTCTATCGTAACAGGAACAACGGAGTTGGATCGAGATTGAATGTGTCAGAGGTCATACGGCACGAGAGTGTCATCGAGGCCTTCAAGAGACGCGCGGGGAATCGGCATTGCCGTACAGAACAGTAGCACGTTGTGTACAGCGCAAGCTGTGGCTGCTCTGTTCGGTCGCTGTACTGGGAAGTACTGTACCATCCAACCATACTCCGCGGACTAAAGACTTTGATTTGATTCCGAAGATGAAGGAACCACTTCGTGGCGTTCGCTTCAGAATTGTCCTAGAGATTCGACAGGCAGCAGACCGCTTCATTCGCACCATCAACAGCACAGGCTAACGTTTTACTACTCCTTCCACACTGCTGGCAACGGGTTCTACACAACGCTGGTGACTGCTTTGAAGGACAGTAACAGGTGCAAACATGTAACGCTTTTGTATCGGTTGTGAATAAATAGTTGCCATTATTTGTGTTGAAACCCTAAGGAAAGGGAAACCTACGTTTTTAGCGTTTGTCGATTTGGAGAAAGCTTTTGACAATGTCGACTGGAATACACTCTTCCAAATTATGAAGGTAGCAGGGGTAAAATTTGGGGAGCGAAGAGTTATATTCAACCTATATAAAAACCAGAAAGCGGTTGTTAGAGTCGAAGGACGAGAAAGGGACTCAGAGGTTGGGTAGGAAATAAGACAGGGTTGTAGCCTTTCCCCAATGTTATTCAATTTGTACACTGAGCAAGCTATAAACGAAAGCAAGGCAGTGAAGGAATGGAAGGAGAAATTTGGAGAGGGCATTAAAGTGCAGGGAGAAGAAATAAAAAAATTGCGGTTTGCTGATGACATAGTAATTCTGTGAGAGCCGTAAAAGGTCTGGAAGAGCAATTGAATGGAATGGGTAGTGTCTTGAAAGGAAGATATAAGATGAACAGTAACAAGAGTAAAACGAAAATAATGGAATGCAATGTCAGAAAATCAGGCGATGTTGAAGGAATTAGATTAAGTAATGAGGCAATAAAAGTAGTAGATTAATTTTGTTATTTGGTTAGCAAGATAACTTCTGATGGCCGAAGTAAAGAATATATACGAGCCGAATGGCTATGGGAAGAAAAGCGTTTCTAAGGAAGCGAAACTTGTTAACATCCAATATTAATTTAAATGTTAGGAAGTCATTTCTGAAAGCATTTGTCTGGAGTGTAGCATTGTATGGGAATGAAACAAGGTCGATAAGGAGTTCAGATAAAAAGATGATAGAAGGTTTTGAAATGTGGTGCTACAGACGAATGATGAAAATTAGATGGGTGGATCACGTAACTAATGAGGAGGAGCTTAACCGAATCGGGGAGAAAAAAAAAGGAGTTTCTGGCATACCCTGACTGGGAGAAGGGATAGATTGGTTGGACACGTTCTGAGACATGAAGGAATTGTCAACTTAGCATTGGAAAGAAGTGTGTGGGGTAAAAAACGTAGAGGGACGAATATAGTAAGCAGATTAAAAAGGATGTAGGTTGCCGAACGTATTCTCAGATGAAGAGACTTGCACAGGACAGGGTAGCGTGGAGAGCTGCACCAAACCAGTCTGCGGACTGAAGACTACAACAACAACCCTAGTATATATATGAGAGATGTAAAGTGCCAGGAAAGAAAAGAGTTTTTCATAACACGACAAATGATGTACATTAATCACACAAGATCAGAATCGGAGGGAGGTCTGACAGAATCTCACCAAATCTCATTTAAAGGAAAAAGGGTGGCGGGGAATGAATATCTCGCGTCAACTTCCTTAATTCAGAGAATACATATTATTATGAGGAAAAACATATTGTCTCATACAATAAAATGTTCAAATGCTTGTAAATCTATGAAACTTAACTGATGGGTTATTAGTCCCTAGCTTACAAACTACTTAAACTAATTTAAACTAACCTAAGGACAACACACACATCGATGCCCAAGGAAGATTTCGAACCTCTGACGCGGGAGGCCGCCTGATGGGTAACGTGGTGCTCCAGAACGCTCGGGTACTTTCCCTGATTTGATACTAGTGCCGCACAAGTGTCAAATTTCGTAAGGTGTGTTCATATCCGTTTGAACAAAATGACAAAAAATGTAATTACTAAAAAATTTAAATTTCTTCTTAAAGTTCTTAGTTGCTCTGGACGGCCAGACAAAACACCGGGTTTGCAAGAGACAGGCAAAACATCTTCAGACTTTATTCATTCCAAATGCGAGAACAGTAGATACTGTCACGTATGAATCCATATTTTAGTTAGTTATATCTGCAAAATACTGATACGAATTATGTACAGAAGAATAAAGAAAGTAGTTGAAACCGAGTCCAGGAAAATTCAGTTTGGCTTCCAGGGAAACTTAGGAATACACGATGTAGTAATGACCATTTGGCATTTTTTTAGAACATAGGTAAAATAAAGGTAAGGTACTTTTGTAGTATTTGTAAATTTAGAGAATCGTTTTAGCAATGTAGAGTGGAATGCTGGTCAGTTACTGCAAACAATGAACACATTTTGGTTCGAGTCCTCCCTCGGGCATGGGTGTTGGTGTTGTCCTTGGGTTAGTTTAACTTAGTTTAAGTAGTTTGTGAGCTAGGGACTAATAAAAAATCGGTTGAGTCCCATACATTTACAAACATTGGAACACATTTTGGTCAAGACAGACAATAAAACCAACACATACCACAGTAGTATAAGTTTATTTGACAACTCGCTCTGTATGTACATGATGAGATTGAAACAGATTATGATGAGATAAATAAATTATTCGGATAATTAAGGCGAAGGAAAATTTGATTGTTATGATGGGGGACCGGAATTTGACAGTAGGAAAACAAATAAAAGGAAAATAGCAGGTGAATATGGAGTCGGGAAACGGAATGAAAGAGGAAGCCATCTTATACAGCTGTGCACAGAGCATAATTTAATCACCACTAACACTTGGTTAGGTATGATGAAAGAAGATCGTATACACGGAAACGACCAGGAGACATCGTAAGACTAGATTCCAGAACAAGGTTTTAAACCGAAAAGGGCAGATAAAGACTCTGACGTAATTAATTGGTTATGAACTGTTGATTAAAACTCAAGAAATTGTAAAAGGGTAGGAAAATAAGGACATAAATTGAAGGAACCAGAGATTTCAGAGGGAGCGTTAGGCAACGATTAACTGAAACGGGGAAAAGTTACATAGCAGAAGGATGGCTCCCTATGAGAAAAGAAGTGAAGGGAACAAGTACTTCATCTTATGAATATTGCGCGAAACGACCACAAAGACAAAATTAGAGAGATTAGGGTCCACACGAAGAGTTACCGACAATTGCTTTTCCCGCCAACCATACGCGACTGGAACAGGAGGAGGAATTTACATCTACATTTACACCTACATGGGATACTCTGCAAATCACATTTAAGTGTCTGACAGAGGGTTCATCGAACCGCCTTTATACTATTTATCTCCCATTCCATTCTCGAATAGCGCGCGGGAAGAAAGAACACATGAATCTCTCCGTTCGAGCTCTGATTTCTCGTATTTTATTCTGATGATCGTTTCTACCTATGTAAGTGGGAGTCAACAATATATTTTCGCATTCGGAGGAGAATCTTGGAGATTGGAGTTTCGTAAGTAGCCCACGCCGCAGTGATAAGCGTCGTTGTTACAATGATTGCCATCCCAGATCCTGTATCATTTCCGTAACGCTGCCTCCCCTGTATCGTGACAATACAAAACGAGCTGCCCTTCTTTGGACTCTTTCGATGTCCTCCGTCAAACCCTCCTGATAAGGATCCCACACTGGGCAGCAATACTCCAAAAAAGGACGGCCAAGCGTAGTGTATGCAGACTCTGTAGTACAATGGCACACAAATTACCCTCCGCCATACACTGTGAAGTGGCTTGCGGAGTATGGCTGAAAATGTATGTACATACTCGTATATTACTTTCGAAGACTTGTAGAATACTCGTTGACAATTTTAATGACTTTCTCCTTCTAGTAAGCAGCTCATAACCTTACTCTACGAGAGGGATTAAGAGTTGTCTACTCATTCTAGCAAACTAAGCACTGCCGACAAATTTAGACCATCACGGCAGACATCAAAACTGAACAACGGGCTGAGAAGAGCAAATGATCAGACCAGGGAAAAATGGACCATAAAAATCTGTTCAGAAACTGAGACACTGGAGAAAGAGGGCAAGTGTGAAAAGATCTATCGAGTAGTCACGGCAGAAGTGTCCAGCAAAAGAAGAAGTTCGGGACATGCATCGCAGAGCTCAAGCGGAGCATAGTTGTGGGAGGTGATTATTCGGAATTCTGACTACATACCGCTTCACTGTCATGACTACTGCCAGGGGTGGAGGGTCACATGGCAGCGTGAAAACCATCGACAACTCTCCAAAACGATCAGTGTGTGTGTGTGTGTGTGTGTGTGTGTGTGTGTGTGTGTGTGTGTGTGTGTGTGTTTTATTTTTTAATTGGGGGTAACTAATATTTTTCCCAGTGAGTTTACCTGAAGAGCGAAGCTACATCACTTGAGTTTGGAGGGACTGGGAATGATTCTGTGTGCTGACATTCTGAGTGACACCGTAAGCTTTGTAAACATGTGCTAGTTTGACTAACTACAAAATCGTTTGAGGATTTCATAGTGTTGCTAGCGCTAAATGAAAGACTTCCGAAATCGACAACGGCGGTTCCTGGGCAGCAACGCACACTACAGCTGACCTATAGGACTCACTCCTGCGCAGGCGACCACCCGAGTTAGAGGAACAACATACCTTACGTAACACGCCTTTAATAAACTGGCGTTTCGGCACAGAACTTGGTATGTCTTATGCGACGCTCGAAATACGGCAGAGTTTTTACACAGGAACAGGGAAGTCATACTGAGTGAATTAGAAGTGCGAATGTTTCGGAAACATATAGCATGACGTACATTGGATACCAACGTACGTTTACTGGAATACACGTTGCCGCCTGTGCTGGTAGTGGTCCAAGACTACAACTATAACACTGAAGGATTATCAAGGGTTGACAGTAACAAATATTAAAAAAGATAGAATACCGACGGGCTGTGATCAGCTTATACCCGCTGAGCGTCCAGTCCGGCATGCAAACAGGTACAACACTGTCCTCTGAGCTACTGGAACGGTAAAGCCATGCTGTCAACAGACCGTCGGCAGCGCTCTGGCCTAGATCAAGCGCACTGGTAACAAATCTCCACTTACTAAAGGGGAAAACAGTAAAGAAAACAAATCAAAGACTGCAGGTTCACGTTCACAGGACGCAGACACCAACAACAACACCAACAAACAACAACAACAATAATAGTAATAAAAAATAAGGAAATAAATATTAAACAGCTCCATCGCACGCAGCCAGCGTTGCTGTGTGTAAGCACCTTACGACTTGCGTCCGTGTAATAGCAATTTTGGGATGCGTAGTCGGCCCTCTTGCAGTTCTGCGGGTGCGGAGGCATCTAGAGAAACAAAGGCACGTGAGCGCTGCACAAGCAAACACCAACCTCTTAAAAATAACACCTCTCACACACACACGCACACATACACACATAGTACACAACTGGCCAACTCGTTCCACAGTCAGCCCAATGAACAACAACAACAACAACAACAACTTCGTGGTCGTATCGCAGGTGCTCACTTCCTGTTTTAATTTCAAAAAATATGGCGTATTTTATAATTCAACAACAGTTACGTCACGAACTGTCATATAGACAGGAAATTTAGTTATTTTTCTTATGCAACAAGAAACTACTGGTTACTTTCATTACGCCATCTGTATACCACTTCTCTGTCAAATGCCTTACCGTATCCTTCCGAAGTGAAATAGAACAATTAATTTCCACAATTTTGCTTCACACAAATAAAAAATGTTACAAAAACATATTTACAAGAAAATGTAAAACATTTAAAAAGAAAACACCATGCACAGTAAGTAAGCATAACAAAAACTGTAGGCGTAACATGGCAGTTCTATTCGTTAGGTAAGGTACGTCAACGTGAAGCTCACAGCGAGGCTTCGCACGCCAGCCGACAGCTCCTCCGGTGTTGCTGCCTCTCCAGCGAGGTGTGTGGGACCAGCGGGCTTCACAGGGCAACCAAACACCAGCCAGGACGTTCAATTGAAAAGAGGTCGTTGTTTGAAACCATGCTATATTAACCTAGATGTAAGGTTGAAAACAAAGAAACTGTTTCTGTTCTACTAATTTTTTGTTTATTTATTTCGGCTTAGCCGAAAACTAGTTTATAAATAAACAAAATCTTAGTAGAACAGGAACAGTTTGTCTGTCTTCAGCCTTAAATATGGAAGCGTTCTACCAAGAAGTGGCGGAAGAATCATTTATAATATTAACTCAGATTTTAGTTCAGTTTAGATACTCAATAACTGTACTCTACATACAAAAATGTTATTATATTACTTCTTTAAATTATCAGTAAACCTTGACCTCACACCGGTTTTTAATCGTAACTTTTGTGTCTGTGACGAATACGTTTGAAATGTGCGCTGAGCGATGCAATCTTCTCATCTATTTTACAGTATTCATGAAAATTAGAACCACACAACTATCTTGAATAAATTTAACAACCAAAATTTTAGAACTACATTTACAAAATAGCTAATGTTTTGTGTTAAGAATGCCATAGGGTACCCTTTCTACAGTGTGTTGTAAAGTACAGGAAAGAGGTTTCTTCCATGGGCTGAACGTCATTTTCATACGCAATTTTTTCATTTAGAATGGGGGCGAAATGAAGCGATATTAACCAACGGATGACCGTTGTTATAATCACTTCAATGAAAGCGGCATCTAATTTCTACGCTAAAAACGATAGCATGATTAATGGTTTAGACTGCACTTATTTACTACTTGAAGGAAGTTCATTATATCATTTAAAATGTAGCAACCGCTAGTCTTCAGTTTTCCAATTAAAATTAGTCACAACATGCGTTGTTCTACCACCACTGGTGAAACTCTTTATAGGAAGGTGCAGTTTGCGTACGTAAAAGTATACTCATGCGTTTCTCTCTCTCTCTCTCTCTCTCTCTCTCTCTCTCTGTGTGTGTGTGTGTGTGCGTGTGTGCGTGTGTGTGTGTGTGTGTGTGTGTGTGTTTCCTACGTCATCCCATCCGTTGAGCCCGTGGTTTGAGGAGTATGTGATTAAACTCTCCTTCATATGAGCACACGTGAAGCAAATTTAATCAAGCTTTTCAGTTCTAATATGAACGCGATGTAATCATTTTTATTAAACGTGCAGGTAAAGGTTGTTCCTCGTGAACCATATGAAGAATTGATAGAAGATGGGTAACAGCGAGACAGTAGCAGTTTTCATCCTAATTTATCTCATTTGTCATGTCCAAATTATTACAAAATTACAAGGGAAGGTTCGTCTATTGCGTCTAAATAAAAGTCTGTTTTTATTGGCTACACGCGTATCGTTTCTCATAATTTGTGACATGGCTCGCAATATTTCGCTGTTTTTGTACTTGACGACTGTGGTGAAAAATAGTTTCAAATTGTTAATTGTTTTGCTGCTGGATGAGCAGCAAATTTTCTTTCAGCACAAGTTTATTGAGGTTAAATCACTATTTATTTCCACTCTGCCTTGAGATCGTATTGGCGTCTATGTGTCCTTCTGCGATTGTACTTAAATGGTTTCCGCACCCAGGACATCCGATTTTCAACTTTGTATGAGAAAATTTCCAATTAACAACTCACTTCCACTGTTCACTGTGTTCTGGTTTCGTTTATTTACTCCTTGTAGTGTTACTAAGTATAGTTATGTGTTTTTAGTTCACAATTTATTAGATATATGCTTTCTCCGACAGTTAATTTCATCAAAACCCACACAAAGTGTACAAGGTTGTAACATGGGGAGATTCATGTAGGTTAAAAGGGTTAGTGATACAAAATCGCCGTAGCATGACTAGCATGCGCCATACCGCAACATCCAAATTGGCCAAAGATATATATATAAACGAATTGCTGTTCGTTAGTCTCGCTCGAGAACGGCTGAACCGATTTGGCTAATTTTAGTCTTGAAATATTCGTGCAAGTTCAGGGAAGGTTTAAACGGTGATAAAATATGGAAAAGTTGTCCGGAAAAGAGGAAAATCGGGAAAAACTGAAACAGCTTTTTCCAGTGAGTTATCAATACCGTTCGTCCAATTGCGAGAAAATTTTGTACATTTCGTGTTGAAAGCAAGAGGAGGGTTCGCATCAAATAAAAATTTGGAAAAGTCGCCCGGAAATTAGGAAAATTTAGTAAACACCGAAAGCGATTTTTTTTCTATGATTAAAAATCAATTGCTACATTGTTATAAGCGCATCACTTGAGTATGGCTTGACAGTACAATGTTTTTATGAAATTAACTTTTTGAAAAATCTACCGGAAATTGGAAAATTTGAGAAAAACTGAAAGTGCGTTTTTCAGTGTGTTTTTGATTGAATTCAGCACTATAACTGACTATTCACATGACGGAGAGGGGTAATACTTTTTTTGTTTTGTTCATTATGGTCTCGGAAAAGTTTCAGTAAAAAAAAAAAAAAAAAAAAAAAAAAAAAAAAAAAAAAAAAAAAAAAAGTTGGCAAAGTTAAAAAGGAAAGTCTCAAAATTCGAACCTAGTTTCTCTTTCAATGTGTTTCGAAATGTAGTCAATACTACAAGTTGAGAATCGTTCATCCGACTGCGATAAAGTTTTCATCATTTGACGTTCAACGAAAGCTGAATGATCTTATGAACTAAAAATTTGGAAAAGTTTACCGGAAAGCTGGAAAATTCAGAAAAAATAGAAAGAGATTTTTCTATGAAATATCAAAACCATTTATCTGATTGCGATAAAATTTTGCACATTCGACGTTCAAAGCAAGAGGAATCTTTGAGTGAAGTAAATATATGGAATAGTTGGCCAGAAAACAGGAAAATTTGTGGAAAACTGAAAGAGCTCTTTTATTTTGGATATCAATATCATTCGTACGACTGTGAAAAAATTCTGCATCTTTGACGTTCAAAGCATACATATTAGCAATTGCGAAGTACTGTTAGGACGATTAGCGCAAAATATATCTATTTAAGGAACATTCCTTCCAAACTAATGTAATAAACATGGACCATATATACTAAAGAGAATGCCTATAGTAACCTTGGCCGTCTAGAGAACTGCTGTGCGGTATGGGTTGCTTAGCAGGTAGGGTTGATGGAGGACATTTATTTTCAATGTGTCGTAGGATCGCGAAAGAGAGATGATGTTTGACGGATATGAACGTGAGATAGGCAGCGCTTTCCTTGCCACCTGTGTGTTGCGGGTTGCCGGCCACGCTTGTAATGCTGTGAACGACGATGGTCTGAGAGCTGTTCAACGCAGGTCGCTTTCCGCCGAGCTACTACTTTCGTTTTCGACAAGACACCAATCCGAGACTAAGAGGGGCAATTCTGAAACGAAGTTCTGTGCATGTGTTCGTTAGTATCGCCAACTTTATCCATTTGTTCTCAGCAATATATATGTGAGGCTGTATTCGGCCATTTTTCTCACCAATACAGGTGTTTAAAATGTGTGCACCAGTGGAGATCCCACCAGTTGTTAGGCACATTCGGTAATAAGGTTTCTGTGTTTCAAAACTAATGACACAAGCAGCAACGCACCGACAGATTACTGAACTGTACGACAACATCACGAGTGATGGAGGTTGGCGTCATGCATTTCTTGATGGGCGCACTAACGCCAATGGTGAAGAACAAAGTGGCCAGCCGCCTGGTGTGAAATATGGGCGTGTTAAAAAAGTGGGCCAAGTCGTCAGAGATAATCGCCGTTTCACCATTTCTGGACTCTCAGAGTACAGCGCTGTACGAAGTGGTGACATACATCTTACAGCATCCCACGTTTTATGCTCGTTGTGGGCTCAAGCTAACACGGGGCTGGAGCAACATTGACGTTTCTCCAGCGCTACTAGAATGAAGGTCCTACGTCTCTCGATGAAATTGTCACTGGATATGAGACGTAGGTGTGGTATGTGAATACAGAAGCAAAACAATGTACGCATGAGATCACACCAACTCCTTTACGAAACGGCAAAAATGTCTCCAAACATTTCCACAGCACAAGATCATGGAAAGTGTCTTTTAAGAAAAAGAAGGTGTTTTGTTGGCCGATTTTACGGCATGGGGAGAACGATAAACGCAGATGTGTACTGTGGCAAACTAACCAAACTGAATCGAACCATTCAGAACACGTGACGTGGCGTGGCGTGTTGAATTCCGGCATTGTTTTGATCCATGACAATACTCGGCCGCACACTGCAGTACGCATTCAAACTCTCTTACGTTGTTTCCGGTGAGACATGTTTCCACATCCACCGTGTAATCCTAATTTGGCTCCCAGCGATCTCCATCTCTTCCTAAGCACGAGCAACTCGCGTGCATCGTAACAGTATTTCACGGATGAGCAGCAAATAGTACAGTCCGTTTGGAAAACAGCAATCGTTTAAATAATTTAACTATGTACGTCTATCATTAAAGTATGTTAATATGTCTTGCTTAGTGAGAGGGTGTAACGAAGAGCGAAATTAATGCTTTAAACTACGTAACAGTGAAGAAAACAGTGTATAAAATACCGGAACTGCTAGAATATGTACTGTAATATATTCGTAAATATAATCACATTCCCAGCAATGTAGCGTGATGCAACGCGTGGTTGCATAAAATTTCATCGCTAGGGGCAACTACGCGTTATATTGTAGAAGGAGGCATAGTGTAAGCTGCAGGGCGTCGCCGCTGTTACAACACTGTCAGAACCGACAGCAGGGAGAGAATGAGGCATCGGCCAAGGAGTACGTATCGAGATGGTAGTTTCAAATTATAGACAATATTAACATGAAGTCCTGTCCCGATGTCTACGTGACTTTGTAAAGAAGTCCGCGCCAATGTAAGCCTGAATTACGCTCAGTGTAAAGGGATAATGAGGAATGAATGGTACATAGGTTTTTTATGTGGCAAATTACAGTAATCATTCTGTGTAACAAATTTATGTTGAATTCAACTTTATCTTCTTTTATTCTTCGCAAGCCACCTCGCTGTGTAAGGGGAGTGTACTTTTCCATTCGCGTATGGATCGCGGGAAAAGCGAATGCAGGTAGGGATCCGCGTGAGTTCTAATCCTCTAACTTCATCATGATCGCTTCGCGAGATATACAATGAAAGAAATATACTCCTGGAAAAAGAAAAAAAGAACACCATGAAATCGTCGAACCCGAAAAACGAAATTTTATTGAGACATTCGTTATGACGTATACAGCACACGCTGACATAGACGGAGCCGCACGCACGAGAGCACAGCACCAGAACGTGCGCATTGTCGATGCTATTACCATTAATACTTTCCTTTCGCAGCCATGCAGACTGCAGTCCTCCCATGGAGGCGATCGTAGAGGTGACGACTGTAGTGTGAGGAGTAGCCTGCCTTTCAGTTTGCTCCTGGTGCTTCAGTTGGGCAGGTTTCGTGTCGGTCGTGCAGACTTACGATCCCAAACATGCTCAATGGTGGACAGATCTGGAGATCGTCCTGCCCAGGGTAGTTGACATACACTTCGAAAACCACGTTGGGTGGTACGGGATACATATGGATGTGCATTTTCCTGCTGGAAAAGAATATCGCCTTGTTGGTGTATGAACGGTATCAAGATGGGTTGAATGATGGTTTCAATTCACCGTGAACTGTTCAATGTTCCCTCAACGATCACTAGTGGAGAAAGGCTAGTGAAGAGCATGACTCACGACACTGTGACGCTCGATCATCTGTACCGATAGGCGGTCTTCCGCTCATGCCCCAACCTCACTTCCAGGGTTGTCGCAAGAGGCGCTTATGGAAGGATGAATAGAGACGTCGCCTTCAGTGATGAGAGTCAGTTCTGCCACGGTGCCAATGATGGTTGTGCGCGTGTGTGTTGCATCGTGCAGGGGAGCGCCAAAATCTGGAGTGTATACAACAAAGGCACATGGGGTTGACACCTTGCATCATGGTGTGGGGAGCCAAGCCTTATACTGGCTGTTCTTCACTGGTGATGGTCGAGGGAATTTGAACAGTGGTCCGTACACTGACACCATCTTTCAATCCGTCTTGCTACCATTCGTGCACCAACAAGGCAGTATCCTCTTCCAATAGAACAATGTACGTCCACGTGTATCCCATACCACCCAATGTGTTCTTCAAAGGGTGTACGTCAACTACCCTGGCCATCACGATCCCCAGAACTGTCCTCCATTTAGTATGTTTGGGACCAGATGAAACGTCATCTTGCAAGGTTGTAGAATCGGCACGAAAGCTGACCCTCCTGAGGCATCAGGTGAAAATTGCGTGACAAGCCATTCTACAAGACTGCATTCGGTACCTCTACGACCGTCTAAATGGGAAAATTGGAGCTTGCTTCGCTGGAAACGGTGTGTATTCACGGTACTAGCGTCGACATTGAGCACCCTCTAGTGACTGTACTCACGTGCGTCTCTGTGATAGTGTGTTGTAGACATACTCAAGAATGTTTCATTAAAATTTCCCTCTGTTGGGTGGACGTATTCATGGTGTTCTTATTACATTTTCCAGGAGTGTATCCTGGTTGACTTTTCTAGACACATAGCTCTCAGAACTTCGACTAAAGTGTATACTGCGATGCAGAACACCTCTCTTGCAGCCCCTGTCACTGCAGTTTGGCGTTCACCTCCGCCATGCCTTCACGCTTGCTCAATGAAAGTATAACGAAGCGTGATGCTCCTCTTTCTATCTTCTCCAAATCGTCTATGAATCCTAACTGACACTGATCCCACACTGGCGAACGTTATCGAAGCACTGGTCGTACGAGTTCTTCTTACGATGCTTTGTTTGTTGATGAAATATACATACAGAGGATTTTTCCCCAGTGAATCTTAATTGGATATCTGCACTTCCAGCGAGTAAAAATCTGCGTATTTGTTTCACTTAAAATCGTTCCTTATGTATTATTCCAGATATTATATGGAAATAACTGTTGCCAGTCATCATTCTGCAATTTTGTAGTCATTTACTAAAGGATCTTTCTTTCTATGAATTACGTTACACTTATCTATATATTAAGTGTAGGGCGAAGCACTGAATTATATTTTGTGCCAAAACGTAATTACATCTGTCTGCTCATCACAAAGTCCAATTTCTTATTTAGGTAGTCTGTGCAGCTGTATTAGTCATAATGTTAGGGTGACCTAGTGATTACACGAAATACGTATAGAGCTGCACTGCACGGAGGAGACGTACAGTTGTCCCAATCGGCAATAGGTCTGGCTGATAAAATGCTCTAACTGAGCTGTTGCCGATCGGGACAACCGCACGTCTGCTCCGTGCAGTCCAACCACAGCTACAAAGCCGTGAAGATCGCCAGAAAATAGGCAGAAACCAGTCCTCATTTAAATAATTCAAAATGTTTGTTAAGCTTAAGGGACTTAACTGCGGGGTCATCAGTCCCTAAACTTACAAACTACTTGTGAACTACCTTATACTAAAGACGACACAAATATCCATGCCCGAGGGGGATTCGAACCCCGACCGTAGTGGCCGTGCAGACTGTGAGCTTTTTTGCGTAACAGCCTTGAAACAGCATATTGCAATAACCAGGGCTGGGTTAACCCATGTGGAGGCCTGGGCCTAGAAGAAATATGTTTCCCCGATGACTTCAAGTAGGCCTGATAAATTTATGGCAAGGTGTAGTAAAACCGATAATGGAGTACACTTAATTTACGACATCAAACATTCCGTGCATTAGATATTGCAAGTAATAAAACGTTAGACAGGTAAAGCAGTCAACAATACGAAGATTGGTTTAAACACCACAGTGCTTTACTAGGCATGGTCCTGTTTGGAGGTGGTACGCCGTTGCCTTCCTGCGACCTTAGAACTGACTTACCCAGCCAGTTATAGGGGGACCCACAGCTTTACGTGGGTTCCGAACCACGGTGCTACTCGATATGTTTCACATGAGCAATACTGCCAGAGGTGAAAGAAGTGGAAAGTGGCAGATAATAATCCTAGGACCTGGCGTGAATCGAATCCGAGACCTTTGGATTTGTAGTCTGGCACTCTACCACTGTGCAACCGAGGCGCACAATTCCACTCAATTTTTCACGCCAGATGTCTCTGGAACTACAACAGATTTTGAAAAACGACTTGACCGAGCGAGGTGGCGCAGTTGTCTGAACTCGCATTTGGGAGGACGGTGCTTCAAATCCACCTCCGGCCATCCAGATTCAGGTTTTCCGTGGTTTGTCTAAATCACTCCCGGCAAATGCCGGGATGGTTCCTTTCAAAGGGCACGGCCGATTTCCTTCCTCATCCTTACCCAAACCTCCGATCGTTAGCTCCGTCTCTAATGACCACGCTGTTGACGGGACTTTGAACCGTAAGCTTGCTTCCTTTCTTCCAGACTGAATAACGGCTTTCACTGCCATGAACGTACGCCATGGCTTACTGAAGTAAGTACTATGAGACAATCTAAAACGTAAACAAATTATATTTTTTCAAAAAAACTTTTTTTAAATGGACCCGATATTATTTCTTACGCAATAAATAGCATGAAAAAGACAAAAAAAATGGCGTTGGTTGTATCGCAATGCGTCAATTACAACCGGTGAAATTACGAAGCGAAGTTGACGTTTGAAACACACGAAGATCGCAGCTAGCATGTCCCGAAACTAAAGCGAGAATCACGGCTGAGTCTCGAGACATTGCGCTAGCAGCGCGCTTCATCAAGTTCAAACGTCAGCTTCGCTTCGCAATTTCTCCGGTTGTAACTGTCGCCTTGCGTTGTAACCAAAGTCATCCTTTTTGTAATTTTTCATGCTACTGACTGCGTAAGAAATAATGTGGGGTATCCGTTAGAAAATACAAGTTTGTGTTGAACATACTTTCATAAGCCCCTGCTGCGCGTTTGCGACCGTGAAAGTCGTTTTTCAATATCTGTTGTAGTCCACAGATATTTTCGGTGAATTTCCCTCCCCCCCCCCCCCCCGCCTCCCGCACCCATGCCCCTAATACGGTCCTGGCCATGACACGGAAGTGAATATGGCGTGTCCAAATGTTCAAATGTTTGTACAGCTTATGGGACTTAACTACGGGGTCATCAGTCCCTAAACTTACAAACTACTTATGAACTACTTAAGAACTAGGACGGCACAAATATCCATGCCCGAGGGGGGATTCGAACCCCCGACCGTAGTGGCCGTGCAGATCGTGACTGAAGCGCCTCAGTCCCCTCGGCCACCGCGGCCGGCTATGGCGTGTCCAAGGTTGTCAAAGATAGGAGCAATGTAGCAAATATTGGGGACTAGCTGAACCTCCGCTGCTTTGCATGCGTAGGTTGGTTGGTCTACACCAGTTGTTTCTTTTTAATCCTGATGAAGAATCCATACCTTAAGTTTCGTAGTTATAGCTTGAAATTTGAGTTAACAGCACCATATTTTTGAAAATCTATTTTTGCATCCCGTATTTCACCCCTTTAGTGGTCGAATTTCCAAAAATACCGAAACACCTGTCTTTTAAATTCGAACCCCCAATCCAAATCCGAAAATTTGTAGTTCTAACTTCAAAATTGCCTAAATAGCAACAGATTTTCAAAAACCATCCCCTTTCCAATTTATCCCCCTTGATGGTTGAATTTCCAAAAACACCGAAACTAGTATTTTTTAAATCATAACGAACAATACGATCACCAATTTTCGCAGCTATAGCTTCAAAATTGTTTTGACAACAAAGTGTTTTCGAAAAGAATTTTTAATCCCCTCTTTTACTAATTAGTTTTTGAATTTCCAAAAATACCGAAACTCGTGTCTTTTTAATCATGATCATGGGTCCGTATCCTAAGTTTCGTAGTTATAGCTTGAAATTTGAGTTAACAGCAACATATTTTTGAAAATCAATTTTTTGCGTCCTATATTTTACCCACTTATGAGTTGAATTTCAAAAAATGCCGAAACACGTATTTTTAACGACTAACCAACTATACAAATATCAATTTTTGCAGCTCTAGCTTCAAAATTGTATCAATAACAACGTGTTTTCAAAAAGAACTTTTGATCCTCTATTTAACCCTCTTACTTGTTGAATTTCCAAAAATACTAAAATCATGGATTCTTTATCCTGACCAAGATTCCATATCCGAAGTTTCCTAGTTCTAGCTTAAAATTTGAGTTAACAGCAACTAATTTTTGAAAATCAATTTTTTGCGTCTCCTATTTTACCCCCTTATTTGTCGAATTTAAAAAAAAAAAAAAAAAAAAATGCCGAAAGACGTGTCTTTTAAATTCGAACCCTGAATTAAAATCCGAAATTTTGTAGTTCTAACTTCAAAATTGCCTAAATAGCTACGTATTTTCAAAAAACGTTTCATCCCCTATTTCACCCCGTTATGGACAGAATATCGAAAAATCGCTTCTTAAATGACGCCTACAGAGTAACATCAACACCTTCCACAAATTTCAGTTTTCTACCTTCAGTGGTTTGGGCTGGGCGATAATGAGTCAGTCAGACAGTCAGTCAATCAGTCAGTCAGTCAGTCAATCGGGACACTTCCTTTTATACAGGGTGTCCCAGCTATCTTGTCCACCCAAAATATCTCTGGAATAATAACAGCTATTGGAAAAAGACTTTCACCGGTATCAGTGTACGGCTGGGGCCCATGAATGTACATATTTGGAAACATTCTAAAACGAAAGCAAATGTGTTTTTAACACAAACTTATGTTTTCTTAAATGGACACCCTATATTTTTTCTTCAGCAATCCATAGCATGACAATTCACATAAACAATGGCGTTGATTGCATCGTAATATTCCAATTACATCCCGAGATATTGCGACGCGAAGTTGACGCTTGAAATACGCGAAACGCGCGGCTAGCGCACGTCCTGAGACTCAGGCGAGAATCCCATGCTGCTCAGGACGTGCGCTACCCGCGCGTTTCGCGTACTTCAAGCGTCAACTTCGATTCTCAATATCTTGGGATGTAATTGGAATATTGAGATGCAATCAACGCCAATGTTTGTGTGATTTGTCATGCTATGCATTGTTGAAGAAAAAATATAGGGCGTCCATTTAAAAAAACATAAGTTTGTGTTAAAAAACACATTTGCATTCGTTTAAGAATGTTTCGAAATATGTACATTCATGGGCCCCAGCCGTATATTGATACCGGTGAAAGTCGTTTTCCAGTAGCTGTTATTGTTCTCCAGAGATATTTTGGGTGGACAAGATGGCTGGGACACCCTGTATATAGAGATAACTGTGGGTTCCTCGTATTCGTGTGGCTCTCCCTGGGCCGGTAATTTGTACTCGTTGCTGCAGGCCCGCTGGTCCGGACACCACGTCCTCGCGAGAGGCAGAGGGCGCGCCAGCAGCCCCGCGGGAGGAGCCGCGAGCGGGCGGCGGTGCGTGCGAGCGTGCAGAGGCGTGGGGCGCGGCGGCGCGGTACTTACATAGACCTCCTCCCACTGGCTGACGTAGCGGACGAGGCGCGACAGCCGCAGCAGGCGCACCAGGCTGAGCAGCTTGGCCAGGCGCAGGATGCGCAGCGCGCGGCCCGCGTGCAGGATCTGGAAGCTCTCGCTGAAATCCTGCAACAAGTGGTGGCATCCGCCCACTGGTCTACCGGAGCTGACACTGCGAGCGCTTGTCCTACACTCCGCTTCCCGCTCTCACTCTGGGGGCCGCGAGCGCGGGGCACAGCGCGACATTCCACCAGGGCTGGGAGGCGCGAACTGCGATGTGGCCCAAACCCGTGACTCCAGCTAATGGCATTCACGTTCACCACCCCATGACAAAAGTGAAGCAACTAGAAGATGTGGTCGGTCGTCACTACACATCGGTAAAGCTACATACAGGGTGTCCAGAAAAGGACACTCTGATTTCAAAATTAAATATCTAGAAAACAAAGATCGATAGAGGAATTCAGTAAACGGTATGTTTATTGTGAAAGCTGTGAGTAGTTTATACTGCAGTTTGAAATAATAGTTACAAAAGCTGCTGTAATCACCATACGCAATGCCTATTATAAATAGTGATCCGAAGTCCAGAGCGATCACTTCCACTATTGAATCGTGAGAGGAGGTTAGCGTACCGAAGGAAGAGATTAAAACCATCTACTCCATTGAACAACGCGTTTTTCTGGTGCTAGAGTACTACAGGTTAGAAGAGAGTCCTACGACAACAACGCCAAGTTTTCAAGCACCATTTAATGTTCCCGATGCGAAAACCATTTGTACGCTCTTCGCAAAATTTCAACGAACAGGCAGCATAACTGATGATCTAGTTGGGCATGTTGGCCGCAAGCAAACCGCAGTTACGCCTGAAAATATCGCCCAGTTTCTGGAATTATTCAGCGAAATCCAATGTCATCCATCCGTAGAATTGCATCTGAGACTGGTTTGAAGCGTTCCAGCACGCATAAAATACTGAGAATGAGCCTACACATGACATAAAAGTTTTCTGGGTATTGTACTGCGTCATGATGTAAGGGTATTACTTAAATAACCGACGTTTCGGCCAACGTTAGAGTGGCCTTTATCTGGGTATACCGATGTGAGCTGGTTGTTACTACACTTTATATTACTTTCATTTAGACATTACGTCATAATTTTTAAAAATAAGCGATGTTATTGGTGAATTTTTGGCGGAAGAATGGAACTTTATTTTGATAGGATGCTGAGGTGGAAGGGGTGGGGGTTAGCCGTTACTTCTTGCATAGCGAAACATGATTGGTGTTCATCGGCGAATGGGGTGAGGGCTTCCGTTTCTCTCCTGCTGGCCGTGGGCCGCGCAGCGGCAGTTGCCTACACATCTTTCCATTCAAAATTCAAACACACCAGGCCATACCCGTACGAGCTGTGCAACAAAGGGTTGCCTTTGCTAATCAGATGCTCACAAGGATTGATAGTGAAGGATTTGATGTTGGCTGCATCTGGTTTACAGATGAAGCACACTTCCACCTGAATGGATACGTGAAGAAGCAGAACTGGCGATTTTGGGGTTTCGAAAAGCCATACTGGTGTGAAGGGAAACCCCTCTCCTGAAGTTACCGCGTGGGCTGTAGTATGCAGCAGAGGCATTATTGGCCCTTTTTTCATTCGAGAAACGGTCACTGTTGGATTTTACGTTGCAATTTTGGAACAATTTGTCGCCACACAGCAAGCGTTAAGGGATCGACCAAGTACTGAATGAGTTATGCAAGATGGAGCCCGACCACATCGGAGCGAACAAGTGTTTCGCTTTCTTGAGGAATATTTCGGGAATCGAGTCATTGCTTTGGAATATCCCAAATTTACTGGTGCAGGCATGGATTGGCCTCCATATTCGCCGGATTTGAGTTCCTGTGACTTTTTTTGTGGGTACAGTGAAAGACATGCTCTACCCGAAGCATCCCGCCACGCTGGACGAGCTTGAATCGGCGATCTCTGTGGCATGTGAATCCATACGAAATGTGATGGCGAATTTCATTCTTCGTTTGCCACACCCCCCCCCCTCTGTATTGCCAATGGTGAACATTATGAAAACATTGTGATCTGATTGTTTGCAAAAACTGTTTCCATACGATTGTTTCAATTATGTATGCTGGTATGAGCTGTACAGCGTACAGCGGCATCTGTTAGCAGCTTTTGTAACTATTATTTCAAACTGCTGTATAAACCTCTTACAGCTTTCACAATAAACATACCGTTTACTGCATTCCTCTATCGATCTTTGTTTTCGAGATATTTAATTTTGAAATCAGGGAGCCCTTTTCTGGACACCCTGTATCATCCGAGGTTAGGTAAATGCTTAAAATGGCAATTCTTTGGGACAGAAATGCCTGCAGTGCGCGTTATTATTCTAGGCGTTTAGTGTTGTTACTAGGTCTGATAGGATGTACGAGGATGATTAGCAAGGTTCTCGGTATAACCACGAGATGTCAGCGCTAGCGCAACGAGTTGTTCACGTGATATCCATTACACTGTTCTTCGAAGACAGCTGTGACGGTGACGCGGCTCTGTTTTTGCTCCCGCTTAGTGATTTTCGAACATGGGAAAAAATTGAGATTCGAGCAGTGATTAAGTACTTTGTAAAGAAAGATAGGAAAGCAAAGGACATTCATGTCGATTTCTAGAATAAACTGTGCGATTCAGCTTCTTCTGTTGCCAAGTGGAAAAATGGAAAAAAGACCAACTGTAGCAAGGAGGAAAGTCATCTTCCATCAGGACAGTGTGCGCCCGCACACACGTAACGTCGCCGTGGCAAAAGTGCACGAACTGAGGTAGGAACTGTTGCCACATACACCTGATATGGCTCCGTCAGTTACATCTCTTCCCAAACCTGAAAAAGTTTCTTGGTAGACGATGACTCAGTTCAAATGAAGAACTAATAGTCAGATTTGACAACTATTTTGCAAGCCTAGAGGTATCTCGTTTTGGAGATGAGATCAGGGCACTGGAACATCGATGGGCCAGGTGCATTAATCTACAAGGAGACTACGTTGAAAAAAAAAATGTCATTGACAAAATACTTCTTTCTATTCCATCTATTCCATTCCGAGAAGTTTTCAAACCAACCTCTTATAATGAGCATGAGCAGCGTTTGATGTTGAGCATACACGTCATCCGTGGTTACGTAAATTCTCAGAGTAACAATTTTTTTTGGACAGGTGTTTAGTGTTGTTACCTGGTCTAATATGGTATATAAGGGACGTGAGCAGCGTTCGTTCGTTGTTGAGCGATCTTTGAAGGATCCGGATATGTCTCGTACTCGTAGGCCCATTCCACACGTGTCCGGCAGCCGTGAGAACGGCGCCGGGTGCAGTGCACGCCGCCGCTGCGGTTTCCCACTGCCCGGCTACTGCTGCTCACAGCGCGGCACGGCATTGTGGCTCCCACCACTTCATTCCTTGCCAGTGCCTCAACACAGTCGCAGCGAAATGGAGCGTGAACAGATTGTACTGATAACAATTTTCACAGGCCAGCACAGAGGTGTCAAACCACATAGCCCGCCTTTAGGACAAAGAGAGTGGGTATAAATAAAATAGTTCTTAAATTTCTAACGACGGATTCCAATCTAATGTAAAATGACGATTCGTTCGAAGTATTATAAAGTTAGCGCCGACTAATACTCAAGAAGTTGGTAAAATTAATCGCCAATAAAATCATATAAAACTAATTTTCCCCGACAATCTAAAATTACCGTTTGCTTGCCTGACCAGAGGACCATCGTCTCGTGGGGGCGAAATAATTTCCCGTGTCCTGTATTAATTAATATATTAAATTTCCAAGATGGCGATCAGCCACAAAGGCTACCGGAGCCGTTAAGTTCAAACCCGGAGTTGCTTCACTATTGAATTGAATTGAATATATCGATCCACACATTTTTTTGTTTGAATCCTGTCCGTGTAATTTTCTAGAGTTTTGTTTCATAAAACTGGCTGTTCTCCCGCTAAAGAAATTAGGCGCTCAATATCTGTTACCAAAGCCATGTGTAGGCCTACTACAAGAAGTTACGGGAACAAAAAGGAGGAAAATACAGAAGGAGGAATGAACACGCTGTTGTTGCCTCGAATAGTGACGAGCCGAGTCTGACAGGCGCGAAGCCGCCAGTGCTCATCAGACCCCCACTTTTGTCCATATCAGATCCTTAGACAAGCTGTTATGCGGCGTGGCACTTATTAATAAGACTAGTTGAATGCCCTTCTCAGAGATATGATGCCAAATTTTGACGAAATGGTGCGTTAGATCAAAAACATCACGAAATACTTGATTCGGGAAAGATATAACGAGATTGGTGGCCAAGGCGTGGTTTGAAAAGCACGAGGTCTGGAAACTCGCCGTGTGCGGGTTGGCAATAACTTGCTCATATGCATGCTCAGGATGGCTTGTCGTGAAGGCCAAGAAAACGGCATGTAGAATATACAAGGTGCGTCTGAAAAGTTTTTTTATTGCTAGCATGTGAGGAATCGCTCTGCGAAGCCCGAATGCGCCAATTTAGATCACCCTGTATAGTCGCCTCAAATGTTTGTAAATCTATCGGACCAAACTGCGCGGTCATCAGTCCGTAGCTTACAAACTACTTAAACTAAGGTAAACTAACCTAAGGACAACACACACATACCCATGCCCCAGGAAGGACCCGAACGTCCGACGGCGAGCAACCGCGCGCTCCGCAGCGAGGCGCCTGAGACCGCTCGGCTACTCCACCGCTGCGTAGTCGCCTCGACTCTTACCGGTTGGAACCTCGTTAATTGAGATTATCGATAAATGAATTTTTTTTCAAGTCCCTAGAAAAAAATCTTGATAACCCGAATAAATACACATTCTATATTTTGGTACATGCGATAAATCGATGGGGTTCGCATGGAAAACCGCCCAGCACGCAATGTAATACGAAGGGAGCTAAGAGTCTATTATTCAGGTAATTCATGTATGACATTAACTGCGAAAGGACTAAGTTGATAATGTGTACCCAACCGGGATTCCAACCCGGGTCTCCTGTTTTCTTGGCAGTTGCGCTGTTTTTTTCACCACTGGGGACACAGCGATCACTACACCTGTATGGAATTACTCAACTACGCTTCCCGTCAGAAACTAATTCTCAAGTCTACCCCGTCATCGGCATTTATATAAGTCATAAACATGTGGCGTCTGTTCTTTTGTACGTGTCCATTCTCGCGCGGTTCTGAAATTTCCATAAGATTCAAGATCAGAAGTTTACCACATTGTTATCGTCAAAAATATACTACAAAAAGTAATAATGTGAGTATGAGGCGGCAGGGTACTTTGATGCTGGCATCCAAAAGCTGGTAATACGATTTGCCAAATGTTTAAATGTGCACATTGTAGTTTGTGATACAAAATAGGGTGTTGGGTAAAGACTCTCTCACTCCATCACAAATCGGTTCTTAATTTCAATAAGATCCTCTTATGTTGAAGTATTACGTGTGATGCGCATCGCTCCGTTTATTTTACCCAGACTGCAGCCCTCTGCCGCTAGAAGCTACATTGTAGTGTGCAAGAAGGCATTATGGAAAGTAACAGTGTCGGTGTCTGAGAAACGGCGCACTGTAATCGAGAGTTTGCGATTCAAATGCAAAGGCGAATGAAAGCTGTTGGGCTCATTATCAGTTGTTGAAAGCTGGGTTCAGCACTTTCACCCCGAACGTAAGAGAGTGTTAATGGATTTCAGCGACAAGGAATCACCGTCACCAAAAAAGTTGAAACCGGGTCGACAGCAGGTATGACCATGGTCACTGTGTTCTTGAATTTTCAAGGTGTGGCGCATTTTAAATTCGTGCCAGTAATTGGAACATCCGTTTCCAAAACTTTAAGGACATCTAGAACATCCCTTTGACAGTGACGAAGCAGTACAAGCAGTGGCTCCGTTAGCAAAGTCCATCAGTCTACAGTGACAGTATCAACAAATGATTCTCTTGTTGGGAGAAATGTGTTCTGACGTACGACGAGCAATAGATATGTCTACGTGTCGAATAACGATGTACAATGTTTGTAAGGTTTATACCATTTGAATAGCGTTAAGAATAATCACATAAAACGTGAGACGCATTCCTTTCCATTGCACCCTCTTGCTTGAAAAAGGAGGTAAGATATGTAACTTTATTTTTGAAGTCAACAATTCAAGCTTTATAACTAACTGAGCCGTCAACAGTATTACGTGAGTGTTGCCTGTGCAGGATTTTGAGCATCAACAAACTTTCCGATTATGTTCCATAAGCGTTCGATGGAATTCATGTTGGGAGATTTTGGTGGCCAAATCAATCGCTGCAACCGTTCTTCATACCATTCACGTGCCGTTGTGCGTAGTTGCGTGACGTACTGCCATTCATAAAAAATATATTTTTCTTTCGCAATATGAAGCCTACAAATGAGTCCAAATGGTCTCCAAGTGGCCGATCATATCCGTTTCCAGTCAATAATCGGCTCAATTGGGCCACAGGACCCAGTCAGTTCATTACGCGTAAAAATAGCCCACACCATCAGCTAGACACCGCAGGCCTGTTGATATCGGGGTAAAGAATTAGATTGGGGAACGGGATTCGAAACCCGGTAGGATCTCGGATTCTTTCAGTCTGCGTTTTAATCCAACTTTCACCTCTAAACGATCTGTGGAGTCGCCAGATACGTGATTCGGATTACACGTTAAACTGTAGGTCCCCTTTCTCCGGTTGGATAACTGGGGTGCGTTAGACGACACGCAAGTCGCCGAAGTGGCGTCCAGTTGAAAGACTTGCACCAGACCAGCCACGCGAAAAATTATTATTTAGCCACCACCAATTTGCACAGTGCATTGTTGACAACTTGGGTGTATGGCTTTATAGTGTCTGCGCCACAGTCGAACACTACCATCAGCTCCTACCAGTTGAAGTCGGGGTTTATCTGATTAAGTCCCGGTTTTCAGTCGTTTAGGGTGCAACAGATATCCTCATCAGCCTAGGTGACACGCTGGGACGATGTCGTCCTATTAGCAAACACATTCGCGTCTGTCGTCTGCTGCCATAGACTATTAAAGCCAAATTGCATCAAACTGTCCTTGATGTTAGCGGTCGTTTCATGCAGCGATGGTGTCTGTTAGAGCTGACAGTTCTACGTTATCGCCACTGCTGCCGCGCATTTAATGCAGGCCATCGGTTACCGCTTTCTCCATGGTGAGAGGTAATGTCTCAGATTGGGTGTATCTAAGAAATATCTAGAGTTAATATACCTAAAAAAAACTCTGATGACTTTGCTATGCTCAGTGAAGTTACTCAGGAACTGCAGAAATTGTTGTCTTGAACAGTGTAAAGGACACAGAAGATGAACTAAAAGTGAATGAAAGGAAAAAGAGAGTAATAAGGAAAAGCAGTAAATAAGAAAACGAAAATCTTGACCTTGGAAGAAGAATAAATGGCTGACGAAGCAAGGGAAATATATGAAACGGGCTAGCTTAGGCAATGAAATCTGCAGTTAATTAAAGAGAAATGCCGAGTCACAACATTGTGCGAGAATGGGTCGGAATTTAGAAAAACCGAAAAAAGACGAGTATTCAATCATTTGAAAAGTAGTGTGACATAAAATGATGAATGTTAAGTGGATTGATGAGTTATAAGCAGGGCATCCGCAGAATTGCCGAGAAAGGTAATGTGTGGGAATCCCTAACTATAGAGCGCGTCACGTAGGAAGGCGGCGGAGTTTTTAACCATTCTGCGCTATCACTCCATTACCGTGCGGGCAGCCAGTAATACTCATTCTCTAGGCGCGTGGCTGGCCGCGAGTTACGCATTGTTTCTCCCGCATTCTCCTTAGTAGTAGGCCGTGGCTCCACCCCTCAACGCTTCCCCTATCCTCTATGCGCGGAAGCGCCTTCTTACGTGACGCCAAGTATAGGAGGAAAACAAAACGTATTTTAAGACACCAGGGAGTCATTTCCGTGCCACCTGAGGAAATTGCAGAGGCCAGAAACTGTAGCGGAAGACACAGATTGGAATATATGCGAAACATAATTGATTGCAAGCGCTCCTCTGAGGTAAAGAGATTGGCAGAGGGGACGACATTAAGGCGTGCCGCCGGTAAAACAGTCGGGAGACAGATACAGGCAAAACTGAAAGTATCGCAAAATAAACCTTAGCTATGCAGCTCGAGTGGGTACTATGTAAATCGAGATGATTATTGAGAGATACGTTTTTCAATAAACCGAAATTTAACTATGAACAATCCCGATAACTGAAGAAGAACCTATTAGCACAATAAGATGCAATACCCGGACCTGCAAGCGTCACTATGCTTCATGATAAAATACAGATAACTCGACCAAATCTTAGAATTACTGTAGTTTTGTTACAAAACCGTGGTGGAGTGGCCGAGCGGTCTAAGGCGGTTTGCTGCGGAGCGCGCTGTTGCTCGCCGTCGGAGGTTCGAGTCCTTCCTTGGGAATGGGTGTGTGTTTTCCTTAGGTTAGTTTAACTTAGTTTAAGTGTTTTAGAAGCCTAAGAAACAATAACCAAAGAAGTCTCACAGATTTACAAACCGTTTGACATTTGATTTTGTTCCAAATCCAGCGAAAATATAAAGGGAAAAACATTTCGAAGAAATATAATTCGACATATGCGTCAGAACAGCTATTACTATTACGTAACTGTTCAGAGTTAACAAATAATATCGAAACTTCCCCTTGACTTACACATCGCAAGAGAGCTTCAGTAGTAAAGATAACGTGAACATTTATTTTGCCGATGCGTTCATAATTTATTCTCCTGTGGAAGGGGGGGGGGGGGGGGGTCAGCAGTCACGTTCATTCAGGTAAGTATTCACAACATCTGCAGCTGAACTGTCAAGCCGTTTCAACTTTTGAAACTGGACTTTTATCCATTATTATGTAGAACCTGCGTCTCTAACGTAAAAGAGGTTTTATAAATTACTGCAACCTGTCGCCTTTTTATGAATGTATTTATTGAACAATAGCCAGTTCGAACTGTCTAGCAACTTATCATCAGATGGCACATACGCTACATTCAGTGCATTTTGGTTGTGGCTTCGTGATGGGTGCTGTGTATAGTTAGGAGATTCATTACATGTTTTGTATTGATCCCTTTGCAAAATTTTTTTTTCAAAAGGCACTGCACTGCACATATCTTTTCACAAACAGAAACACTCACTTCTTCTACAAATTGTAAAAGACGCGAGAGTTGCTGTGTCTGGACAGGAGTCTGCAGTGCAATGCCTTTTGAAAACTGTTTTACAAAGGGATAAATACAACAGATGTAATAAATCTCCTAACTATACACAGCAACCCTCACCAAGTCACAACCGAAATGCATTGTTTTTAAATCTATCGGACAAACCTGCGTGGTCATAAGTCCGTAGCACAAACTACGTAAACCTAGGTAAACTAACCTAAGGACAACACACACACCCATGCCCTAGGGAGGACTCGAACCTCCACGGCGAGCAACCGCGTGCTCCGCAGCGAGACGAAATGCATTGAATGTAGCGTCTGTGCCATCTGATGATCAGCCGCTAGACAGTTCGAAACCTGTTATGGTTCAATGAATACATTTGCAAAAAATAAAAAAATAAATAAAAAAGGCGACTGGTTGCAGTTCAAATAAAATCTTTGTAAACTTATTGGACCAAACTGCTATGTACATCGGACCCTGGACTTACAAACTACTTTAACTTACAATGAGGATAACACACACGTGCATGCCCCAGGAAGGACTCGAACGTCCGGCGGGAACGCTCGCCCAGTCCGTAGCATGATACGTTATAGCACGCGACCATTCCGCGCGGCCTGCTTGCAGTAATTTCTAAAACCTTGTTTAAATACAGGTTGCATCGTTATTGGGGCAAAAGAGAAGAAAAAATTATTTTGCAATGCGTTTCTGGAGAGGGTTGGATCCTTTCGTCCGCTGTTGTGGAAAAACCATCTGAGATCCATTTGCGAAGTATATTAGAAGATTTCTTTGAGAGAGTTTCTTTCTTCGTCTTTAATCTTTATGCGTAATACCATTTACAACAAAAATTGCAAATTAATTATGGTAAACGAGATGTAAGGAACCAATTCAAATATTTGTAACGGGAGAAAATTTCGTCTCCGAAATTCGTGGTTCAAGCATTTCAATGCAGTGACACGACGCCTGACTGTTAAGCAACGGCACGAACTCCAATGCTGTTAGGGTTGCCTACTCATTGGCGAATGTGCTGCTCTATAGTCCACCGAAACAGAAGATCGGTAACAAACTTCCTGAGAATGAGCAATACTCATGCACCAGTTAATATTTCACGCCTGAGTCGGACATACTCTTCCAACTCTACGGAAGACGTTCCAGTCATTTTTGTGAAAATATTTAGAACAAACATATAACCGTGAAATATCTGAAAGCATATGTCGAACAACTGATCATTGGTCAGTGCAGCATTTTATCTGAGGATAACTACTTCAGTATCACTCATTTTAATGACTGAGTATGTGACAGCTTGGTCTCCAGAGACAGAACGTAATTTTAAGAGTTTTTGTTTTAATTACATAAGATGATTCAGCAAACTTTACCAAACGACATGGCACATCAGGCATACAACAAGGATCTGTAATCACACTGGAACCGGGAGTCTCTTAAGTCATCCGGGGTTACTAAATGCGTTGCAGTTTGTTCAACAATCAGAGCGCACGTGCACTGATAAGCAAAAATATTTTAACCAATACGAGAACTGGATGGCCCTCGACAGATTGGGAACAAGGTGTGACATAGGGCTAGACTAATCTGGAATAGTAGGACATGAGTGACAATTTTTGTGAATGTGGGGTAAGCCAAGACTTTTACACTTGTTGGCGCATAGGTTAAAACAGAGAGCCACAAGTTTACAACCGATTTCAGGCAATTATTGCCCTTCACTTGCTGGTTTGTAGTAATGCGAGCGAACCCAGTGACAGGAAAAACTGGCAGCGACTGGTCGTACCATTGTGGCTGCTAAACATTAGACTCATCAAGAGCACAGTTGTCTCGGTCGTTAACGGTATGCCGATCCGCATTTCTTATAGGAATTCTTTTGGTCGGCATCGGTAGGACTGAGTCAGATCCTTTCCCTTGTCGCATTCGGTTTCAGCTGTACTGTTTTGTATTTTTCCATATTACTTTAGATCGATTATAAACTTTAAAACTTAATCGCCAACAACACGGTATTAAGTTTTTTTCTATCTATGACTCCGGAGCGGAGCAGGAAACCACAGAACAAATTATTAATATTGATGTGGACTTTTAAAACCATACGATAAATAAAAAAAATAGGTTTATTATTATTACCGAAAAATATGTGTGCAGTCGCCAGAAACGACATGTGGATCAGATTCCACGTTAAATTGTAGATCCTTTTCTCCTGTTGGATAACTGGGTTAGGTTAGGGACATGCTAGTCCAATTTAAAGACTTGCACCTGACCTCTAAGCCACATGAACTTATTAGTATCCGAAAATATTAAATAGTTTTTGTCTAGCTCTATTACTAGACATCGTTTTGCGAAATATTGGTGTCTCCAATAACGGATTTCTCGACCGAATCGTCCATCCGTAGTTTTTTATGATTGCATTAAGAATAACAAGCCTAAAATGTTTCTAATTTTGGCTGCCTCCAAGTTGACAAATATGGCTTCTTTTGTATCTAGCTTCCTACTGTTTGAATTTTGACTATAGCACCTAATGGTTTCAATAATAATAAGCTAAAATTTTGTTCTCTATAAACAGTGACATCCTCGACATTCTGTATGTCTCGGATATACTTCAAATTTATTATTGATCGTCAGTAAATCAATATCTGACCACTCTACACTGTGATCTTCGTCTGATTCCTCCGTAACATGGCAACGGTAGCGTTAGCAGAATTCTCCTTGTACGTATTTCAATCATCCGAAGATACTGCTTCACTCCATATTTTGCGCGATGTCATGTCTTACATTTCGTCGCAATTCTCAAATTCAAACGGAACAGCAGATAAGCAGCCCTCGCAGTCATTACGTACAACCGTGTCATCTCCTTAGTTTGCCATTATTGGGGGGCACGAGTTATAGGACACAAACGAATGTAACGTTGCTCCTTAAAGAAATAGCGCAATATTAGCGCTCGTTCGATAGCTCCGAGAACCAAACCGCAGAGTGTTACCAGTGTACATGTTTCGAGCTTAACGAAACCGTGGTGTCACCAGCATTTCCCCTGTAGTTTACGCTTGATACTAACGTGGTGCCATCGGACGTCACAGTGATAATATTAGATTTTCCTTTGGAATGGGGTCTCTACAGTTTGAAAGACATACAGTGAAGTGTTACTGTGAAGTTCCGTTTTACCAACTGTCGTGGTGGAGTAGCCGAGCGGTCTAAGGCGCCTCGTTGCGGAGTGTGTGGTTGCTCGCCGTCGGAAGCTCGAGTCCTCCCTGGGCATGGGTGTGTGTTGTCCTTAGGTTATTAGCCGGCCGTGGTGGCCGAGGGGACAGAGGCGCTCTAGTCACGGTCTGCACGGCCACTACGGTCGGGGGTTCGAATCCGCCCTCGGGCATGGTTATTTGTGCCGTCCTTAGTATTAGGTAGGTCATAAGTAGTTTGTAAGTTTAGGGACTGATGACCTCGTAATTAATTCCCATAAGCTCTACAAACACTTTTACCAACTGAGGTACGAAATTAATCGCTGCTTTAACTCTCTTTTCTCGTAGAGTAATTGTTAATTACAAGAAGTATTAACGGTGGCCGTAGACTATACAGTCCACTCGCTTGGAGTTTTCAGAGTGTTTGTTAATGTCGTAGTCTCCTCTGGCCTGTTTCACGCTGCAGATGGCGCACTTGGAAGTACGGGGTCGCTGGAGGGCAGTGGAACGATCGAGACGCCAGTAAAAGCTGCCTCAGGATAACGTCCAGCGGCGCCACGGTCAGCTGGCTTTACAGCGCACTCCGGAGAAAATTCTTCTGCCGCGACTGTTCTTGTGTGGCCGGCGCGAAGCAGTTATGCGGCGACTGGAACCATCTGAACGACGTCATAAATGGCGGGCCCAGGTCACTGCACGGAAAATGACCGATTTATGTCCACAGCTCTGAACGGAGTGAGGAGGAGATGACTCGGTGTTGCTGCGGAGTACCGCGAAGCAGTACCTCCAGTTACTTTCTTAACGCTCTGTGTTAGCGACCTTGTTTTGAATACGAGTAGTCTGCATTTCTACGAGTAGTAGCAATTCATGAACTGATGACGAATGCCGAAAACATGTCGCTTTATAGCAGTGTTTGCTTTCGCGGTCGTAGTCCGTCCCAATCAAATTTTTGATATAGTGTGACCTCGTCATAAATGTGATAAAATAACCGACGCTATTGCAGGCCTGCAATACCTGCTTGTTGTGTTGTCCGGAGACTGGTCTGATGCAGCTATCCACGTGACTCTCTATCTTGTGCAAACCTCTACATCTGCTAATGACGATCCACATTCATTCGAACCTGCTTACTGCAAATGTTTCGTGGTCATCCTCCGCGATTTTTTTACCTTCCTCCCTCCCCACAAACACACACTTCCCTCAAATACTAATGATTATTCTCTGGTGTCTCAGAATGTATCCCACAAATCGGTCCCTTGTTTTAGTCTAGTTATGGCACAAATTTGTTTTCTCACCAGTTTTGTCCAAGAATTCTTCATTAGTTTTGTGATTTACCCTGCAAATCTGTTTACTATCCAAGTATAACGTACGAAGCTACTCTCCAAACAAATGCCGTAACAAGAAACAAACACTTATTTGTTAAGAATATATATGCCAAGATCGCTTGTTGAAAATTTTATTTTATTTTTGATGACCGGTTTCGACAGTCTTAGTTGGCCATCATTTTTACAAAATAGGACCTCATGTGAGACAGTTTTTGATGTGTAAGTTATAAAAGTCACACATGTCCTGTGTAGATCTGTGTCGAACGTCTGATAACAGATAATTTAATGTTCATATCATTTGACTTGAAGTATGTAATCGAGAAAAGTGTAGGAATGATTTGAAAATGCGTGTAAAGCTGGTTGGAAGCCACTAACCAATCTCATTATCAAACACCCCATGAATGTAGGGTGTTTTGCGCTCCATTTAAGGCAAAGGCAAATTTCTGACGGATTTTAATTTTTACGACGTCGTATCTCCTGGACTATGTGCCGTACAGTGATATGTATGGACACTGTTTGCAAAGTTTGTTACAGATGGACTTAGTAGTAAGAAAGAAATAAGTAAAAACGTCACGACAGCTGCGGAAGTTTAACGCCTGAACAGGAAAAAATGTAGTTGCGAAAAATTTAATAACAGCAATAACAAAATAAAATAAATAACTCTTTGCCTTTCGTCATTACCTCGACGGAATAAGCGATATAATTTTTGTTGGTAAAAGTTGGAATTTGTTGAAAGTTGGAAATATTATAATTTTCTACTAATGAATGAACGAATTTGGTATGTATGACCCCGCCAGCTTAAAGAAAAATACACTGTTTATTTGTGTTACTTCTCCTGTATAGTTAGACTTTAAAATACAATTATACCTAGCATATGACAGCATTTAAAAATTTTCAAATCGGTCAATAATTATTTGAATTAATAGAAATCAAAGTTTTCTTCGTCCTGAAAGCCGTTAGATAGGTGCCGTGCACCAGGTGGTTTTTTTTCCCTGGGAACACTTTTAGTGATGCAGGTGATATGAGCTTATAAAAAAGAGCCACAGATTTGAGCCACAGTCGCGTAACGTCTTCCCTGTCCGTGAGATTATCGTGCTGTGGTGAATCACTCTGGTCTGTTAACATGCTAGTAAAGTGCCCCCTACCAAATGTAGGAGAGACACAGACAGGTAGCCAGAACTAGAGCACAGTTCGGGGACTGTGTTACTGGCGAGGTAAGCAGCATTCCGAGAGCAGAACTGTGCCGAATGTGCTTCTTATGTACAGTGCAGAAATTTTGTGAGTATTAAAATCAAAAATTACTTTCCGTGTTAGATTTTATTAAAAGAGCAACCAAAGCCAGAGAAGAGTTAAATGTTAAGCATAAATTTCAAAGTGAGAGAGAAGTAAAAAAAAACTTTTTTTTTTTTTTTTTTTTTTTTTTTTTTTTTTTTTTTTTTTTTTTTTTTACGTGCCGTTGTTCTGACACGAGCAAGAGAGGCTCCGAAAGTCAAATGTTAGGGAAAAGCAAAGATTCCAGCTCTTATTTAGTGATGTGCAGTACTACTAAAAACGTTATAAGAGTCTGTGAGAGTATGCGGAAAAGAGGTGGCAAAGCCTATGTACATGGCGCGAGAGACGGGGCGGGGCGCGGTGGGCGCCGCCTCAGGCGAGGGAGAGGAGAAGTGCCAGACGAGTGCGTCGCATCCAGCCAGCAAACTTTGGTGCTTACCTGGTTGAAGATGAGGAAGATGTAATCTAACGGTATGGAGCTGATCAGGTCGAGGAAGAACCACGTCCTCAGGTAGTGCTTTGCGATTAGCTTTGGGTCGAGGATGACTTGTTCCGCGTTGTCCTGCTGCATGATACCTGAAACAAGAGACCGCCGCCTGTAGAACATCGTCGCATGCACTGAGCTCCCCTAGAAGACCGGCACTGCGTGCAGAGTTACTGGAGCTGTTCCTAGAGCGATCGGTAAAAACGTTCTGTTCTACAATGGTAAGTCTCGATCGAAATGTTAGGCGATTACGTCGCCGATGCTGTGCTAATTGTTACAGTTCGTTGCTAGTAGAAAAACAAAGTGGCGGCAAAACTCGTATCAGAAGCGTTTAAAATTCACGCACGTAATATTGTTAAGGGAGTAGTAATTGTACAAGACAAATAATTACATAGTAAAAACTTTTCATACGTTGATTGTCCAACACTGATATTTTCCCCCCTATGTTAAATAAACAAAACACTGTTCTAAACGCCGTGCGGGAGTAGCCGTGCGGTCTGGAGCGCCACGTTACGGGTCGCGCGGCTCCCCGCTCGGAGGTTCGAATCCTCCCTCACGCATGAAGAAATGAAATATTTGTAAATCCATCGGACCAAACTACGTGGTCATCAGTTTGTACCTTTTAAACTACTTAAACTAAGGTAAATTAACCCAAGGACAACACACATACCCATGCCCCAGCGAGGACTCGAACCTCCGAAGGCGAGCAACCGCGCGCTCCGCAGCGAGGCGCCTTAGACCACTCAACTACTCCACCGCGGTCCTCAGGCATGGATGCGTGTGCTGTCCTTAGGTTAGTTTAACTTAGTTAAAGTAGTTTATAAGACTAGGGGCTGATGACCCCAACGTAGTTTGGTTCCATAGAATTACAAACAATTGAACATTTTTGAACTGTTCTAAACCTCTCTCAGTCGTTTAGCTTTCTCGCTGAATTAAAAAAAATTGTTCACTCTTTATTTAGAAAGGCAATAATAACCCCTAGCCGGCCGCAGTGGCCGAGCTGCCTGCGGCGCGCCAGTGACGCTCTGCACGGCCACCACGGTCGGGGGCTCGAATCGCCCCACGGCCTTGATGCTTGTGCCGTCTTTAGTATAAGACAGTTCATAAGTAGTTTGTAAGTTTAGGGACTGATGACCCCGTAGTTAAGTCCCATAAGCTCTGCCAATATTTGATTTGAATAATCCCTACCCAGCTCCGATTCTGTGAAGAATCTAACTGCCGTAGATAATAAAGCACAATACATCTCATTACTACGCAAGGAGCTGTTGAATCCAAACGGAAATGTAAAGGAGGAGGATGTTAAGAATTAAGTTGAACAACAATAAGCGCAGGAGAGAGGGAAAGACAGAAAGACCTAACGTGGGCAGAAGTGGAAGAAGCGCTAAAGGCCATGAAAGGATGAAGAGCAGCAGGATAGGAAAAAGTCAGTGTGGAAATGGTGAGGGCAGCTGGCATTGTGAGAGTGTACTGGCTCTACCGGGTTATGAGGGCGATATGGAAGGAAAAGAAGACACCGGGGGACTGGAAAAGAGCCGATTTTTAAGAGAGAACGCAAGAAATAATTTTAAAATTATAGGGGAGTGACTTTGATATGCCATATGGCTAAGGTATATGAAGAGATATTGGAAAGGAGAGTACGGAAGAGTATGTTTTCAAAAATGTTTTTATAACTTATGGGACTTAACTACGGGGTCATCAGTCCCTAAACTTACAAACTACTTATGAACTAGCGTAAACTAAGGACGGCACAAATATCCATGCCCGAGGGGGGATTCGAGCCCCGAACCGCAGTGGCCGTGCAGACCGTGACTGGAGCGCCTCAGTCCCCTCAGCCACCGCGGCCGGCGGAAGTGTAAGGAAAAATGATTATGAGAAGAGCAGTATGGGTTCAGACCAGGGAGGTCAACATTAGACATGATTTTTGGTGTAAGGCAGCTACAAGAGAAACGTTATGAGTCTGGCAGAGATTTGGTAATGGCCTTCCTCGGCATGAAAAACGTATAGAAAGAAGCAAAGCGCTGGAGAAAAGGGGAGGCGGGAGGCAAACCGCTTGGAGAATAAGGGAAATGTAGCAAGGAAGAGTGAGCCGTGAAAAGGTAGGAGGAGAGAGGACGGACTGGTTTGAGCATAAGAATGAGTGATCTATCTATTTTACTATTCATCACTGTAATGGATTAAATAATGGCAGGGGTTGCAATACGAATACGAAAGGATATGAAAGCGATGATGTTTGCAGATGACATAACGGTGTGGGGTAATCGAGGAGAAGCACAGAAGTACAAGAGAGACTAAATGCATGGGAGAACGTGGTGGCACAGTATAGAAAAAAATTTGATGATAATAAGTGTGAAATGTTGGTGACAACAAGGAATAAAGAAAGAGCAGCAGCAGATGTGAAGATTGGAGGGGAAATAGTAAAGAGGGTAGACAGTTTTATGTATCTGAGAAGTGTGATTGAAGAAATTGGGAGGATTGATATGGACATCAGTGAAAGACGAAAGCAAGCACACAGATTCCGGCAAATCGTGCGTTGTCTGGTGTGTAGCGAAGACGTACCCGAGAAGAGTAAGCTGTATTAGGCACCAATACTCGTGTGTGCATCAGGATCGTGGGTTATGAGGAAAAGGTAGGTAAGCAGAATACAGGCGTGTGAGATGAAATTCCACAGAAGCAGGATTGGTGTGACCAGAATAGATAGCATGAGAAATTAGAAGTCGAGGGAAATTGTGAAGGGGAAACCTCTACAACAGACCATACAGCAGTCAAGACTGAGATGGTATGGACATGTCAAGAGAATGGAAGTCGGCAGTATTCCAAAGAAAACCGAAGAGATGGAAATAGGAGGCAGGAGACCAAGAGATAGATGGATCATGGGAATAAATGAAGAAGTGCACAAGAGAGAAAATGGGACAAGTGTAAGAGAAAAAGTGGTGGGAGGATAAGGAGCGATGGAGAGGCCTAGGTTCCAAGCAGACCCGGCCACAGGCTGGAAATTTTAGGGACTGATGATGGTGACTACGCAAATTTCTGAATTTCATAAATATTTGATGTTCAGCATCTGTAGCTGAAGAAGCAAAATCTACGGTGTGTGGCAGGGTGTACTCTCCATTACTAGTCACTTACTTTCTTGTTAGACTCACAAACTGAACGATAGAGAAACGATTGCTTATAGGCCTTCGTACGAATCCTAATTTCACTCAACTTTGTGCTCCATACTGGAAATGAAAAGTTAGCGGCAGTAGAATCGCTCTGAATTCGGCTTCCAATACCGGCCCTGTAAATATCTTCAGTTGCTTTACTTGGAAAATGTGTACATTTCCCCTAGGGATTGGTATTCAACTTCGTGAAGCATTCCGCAATTCTCATATATCGATGTGTATGACATCACGATTACGTCTCATAATCCATGTCTCGTACAGTGAAATAATTTTGTAGGCACTTTCAGTGGTGTAGAGGATACTGCCTGGAAAATGTGTTGCTATTTGAGTAACAAGTAAGTAAGTAATTGTAATAGCAATTTCACCTTAGACGTTATTATTATTATTATTAGTCCTAAAGCTTCCAAAGTGGAAGACGCCAACTAAAGATGGATCATTTTATGGTGCTTTTGTTCACTTTACTTGTTCACCAGTTTTATGTTATTTGCGAGAATTCAGGTATTCTTTCCTCACTCCATTTGATCCGGCTCTCGGGACGTTTGTCTTTGGTTTAACCTCCCATTTTTCAACTTTAATTCTAAATTTGTTTTTGTGCTCCTTTCGTCTTTGTTAATTTTTGCTGATTCAAAGTATTTTTGTAGCATTTTGGATCTATTTTCTTCTATTAACTAAATATGCTAGGTACTTCAGTATTTTTTGTCAGTCTGTGAAGCCTCTTTTACGCGTCTTTTCCTCCCCTGGACCTGTGACTGCACTTAGGTTGTTCATCCAATGAACGAAATCGATTTGCTATATTTTAAAATAAACAGATCATAACTATCAAGCTGAAATATATATTAATATTAATAATATTGTCGTTGTTTGTGCACACGACTCGTAATGGAGACTTCATACCAGTAAGAAAATAATAAATTAGTATGTCATGTCTGATATACAGTCACAAGGTGCACAACAGTACCTCACCGCGCATATGCTATACCTACACCCTGCCTCGGATCGTCTCATTGTGTAGCGCGATCGTTACTTCACACAATGTTTATTCACTGTTCAATCGTCCAATGTTTACGCTCCTTCCACGAAGCGATGCGTCATTTGCCACCGACCTGCGTGACGTGTGACTTATGGGCAGCCGCTCGATCATAAAATCCAAGTTTTCTCACCTCTCGCCTAACTGTCATCCAGATGTATTTGGAATTCCTGTGTGATGGTCTGCATAGATGCCTGCCTGTTACACTGTACGATCCTCTTCAACTGTCGGCCGTCTCTATAAGTCAACAAATACGGTCAGCACGTACACTTTCGTGCTATACGTGTCCCTTCACGTCTCCACTTCGCTATTAGGTCGGAAACGGTGGCTCTAGGGATGTTTAGGAGTGTGGAAATCTCGTTTACAGACTTCTGACACAAGTGACACCCAATCACCTGACCACCTTCGAAGTCTGTGTGTTCTGCGGAGCGGCCTATGCTGCTCTCTCACGATGTCTAATGACTCCTGAGGTAGCTGATATGCAGTACATCTACATAAATCTACATACATACTCCGCAATCCACCGTAAGGTGCGTGGAGGAGAGTACACTGTACCATTACTAGGCATTTCCTTTCCTATTCCACTCCCAAATAGAACGAGGAAAAAAAGAATGCCTTTATGTCTCCGTACGAGCCCTAATTTCTCTTGTCTTTGTGATCACTACGCGAAATGTAAGTAGGCGGCAGGAAGATCGTACTACACTTAGCTTCAAATTCTGACCCTCTAAATTTCTTTAACAGAATTTCTCGAAAAGAACGTCGCCTTTGCTCCAGCGATCAACAATTGTGTTCCCGGAGCATTTCCGTGACAATCGCGCATTCGTCGAACCTACCAGTAACAAACCTAGCTGCTCGCCTCTGAATTGCTGCTATGTCTTCCTTTAAACTGATCTTCTGCGGGTCCCAAACACTTGAGCAATACTCAAGACGTGGTCGTACAAGCGTTTTATACGCGGTCTCCCTTACAGATGAAGTACATCTTCCCAAAATTCTCTCAATATACCGAAGTCGGGTGTCCGCCTTACTCACAAGTGTCCTTACAAGTTCGTTCCATTTCATATCGCTCTGCAATGTTACGCCAACATATTTGAAAGATGCGACTGCATCAAGAAGCTCACTACGAATGCTGTATTAGAACATTAAGGGATTGTTTTTCTTACTCATGCGCATCATATACATTTTTCTACATTGAGAGCTAGCTGCCATTCTTCGCACCAACTAGAAATTTTGTCTAAGTCATTCTGTATGCAATTACAGTTAGTTAAAGACGACACCCTCCCATACACTGCAGCATCATCAGCAAACAGCCGCAAATTACAAGTTACTCTGTCCATCAGATCATTTATATAGACAGAAAATAGTAGCGGTCCTATCACACTCCCCTGAGGCACGCCTGACATACACTCGTCTCTGATGAACACTCGCCGTCGGGAAGAACGTACTGCGTTCTATTACTTAGGAAGTCTTCCAGCCAGTCAAAAATCTGTGAACCTATTCCATAAGCTCGTATCTTCGTTAGCAGTCTGCAGTGTGGCACCGCGTCGAACGCCTTTTTGAAGTCGAGAAAAACACAATCCGCCTGTTGCCCTTCGTCCATGGCTTGCAAGGTGTCATGTGAGAAAAGGGCAAGCTGAGTTTCACATGAACGATGGTTCCTAAACCCGTGCTGATTCATAGAAAGAAGCTTTTCCGTTTCAAGGAAATTTACTATATTCGAACTGAGAAGATGCTCCAAAATTCGACAGGAAACTGATGTCAACAATATTGTCCTGTAATTATGTTGGTCACTTCTTTTTCCTCTACCTGGCAGTAGGTGGCAGCCCAATGTACCGATATATTTTACGGGTAGGCCGGATACTTTTATCACATAGTGTACGGTACCATTACACGGTTGTCGAAAATGTTATTGGAG
Organism: Locusta migratoria; assembly: GCA_026315105.1. Lineage (NCBI taxonomy): Eukaryota > Metazoa > Arthropoda > Insecta > Orthoptera > Acrididae > Locusta > Locusta migratoria. The sequence continues at coordinate 19,594,271 of CM048748.1, read as the reverse complement.
TTTGGTAAGAAAGTGATGAAATGTCCCAGGGTTCGCCTGTTTAAGGTGAATGGTGTGATCCCACACGAGCGGCTTTCCGGGGTCCTCGGCTAGATTTCCCGGAAGGTCGGCGGCGGGCGATGGCCCCTCCCTGGCGAGCGCCTGCTGAATTGGTAAAGGATCCGCCGCCGAGATTGGCCGTATCAGCACTTAGCGCAGTTTTACTGGCCGCCAGCGCCGTCGCCCGCCATCCAATATGAATGCCTTTCCGGACTGCTGCCATAGGCGCAGTGGAATATCTTCCAGCCGCACCCGCGTCACGGTGTCATAAACGTGGCCAGCCATGTCACCCCTCGTCTTAAGCCTTCCGCCAGATGTGTACTCAGTTTCCGGTAACAACTTTCTTTACATGTGGCCCGATGCATTGATTTGATTGATTTGATTTTCTCAGGGAAGCCAAAACAGTCTTTGTCCAACCCGCCACTGCCCGCACCGAAACTAAGTTTATTGTGCGGTATTGCTCCCTGTTTATCTAGTAAAGCCAACCAATGCCCTTGAGCAGAGCAAGGAGTCCCTTTACCAGTTCTTTATTAGACACAATTTCTTCGGATCTGGTTGTCCCAAATATTCTGTGCCTTTTATTCTCCAATGCAATGCATTCGAAGATTAGATGTGATGCAGTTTCATCACCGTCATCACAGATCCTACATTTAGGGTCCTCTTCTGTTATTCCCATTGTATGTAGGTGTTTTTTGAAATTCCCATGGCCTGTCAGCAATCCAACCATGAGTCTAATCTCTCTCCTGTTCAGGCCCAGGATTGCAGAGCTTCTTTTAAAACATGGCTTTGGCATCATTACCTTGCCATGTTCTTGTTGATAGACTTTGGTCCAATATTCTACGTGCTGTCTTCTGAGCCAGTTACGTAGCTCCAATATGATCATTGCCTTGGTGATTGGGTGATTGTCAGGACAGGTTCCGGTCCAATAAATGGAGTCTCTGCCCCCATCCTGGCTAATCTGTCGGCATGTTCGTTGCCACTGAACCCCGAGTGGCCAGGGAACCACAATAGGTTTACTCTATTGCTTTCTCATAGCTCCACCAGAACCCTGTGACATTCTGCAACAATTTTAGACCTTGTTGCAGGAGCTGCCAGTGATCTCAGGGCTGTCTGAATAGATATGGATGCTACGGTCTTTGTAGCACCTACTCAAATTCTCCTCCACACACGCCCTGATGGCAGTGATTTCGGCCTGGAATACTGAGGCCAGTTTCCCTAGGGAGATGACGCCCTCCAGTCTTGGCTGCACCCCGTATACCCCAACCCCAACGCCTTGGTCTGATTTTGACCCGTCAGTGTACCAGAAAATATCCCCCGTATGGTGTCGAACTATTTTCTCCCACTGCTCCCTACTTCCAATTGTTATATTGAAAGGCTTGTTGAAGCAGTATGGGGTTATAATATAGTCGGCTGGCATTTCCCCAACCTTTCCTATATTTAGCCCGATGCATAATAAGCAATAATCTTCTATAGCTCCTTTGGAGCACGGTTTTAGAACATATACTGTCCTCAAATATTATGAACTAACTCTAAGAGGACGACCTATTGACCCCTAGTCAACACGGATTCAGAAAGTAACGTTCTTGTGAAGCTCAGTTAGCTCTTTACTCATATGACGTGATGAGTGCTACCGACAAGTAATATCAAATAGATTCCGTATTTCTAGATTTCCGGAAGGCTTTTGACACTGTACCTCACAAGCGTCTTCTAATCAAATTGCGTGCTTATGGAATATCGCCACAATTGTGCGACTGGATTAGTGATTTCCTGTCAGAAAGGTCACAGTATGTTGTAAATGACGGAAAGTCATCGAGCAGAACAGAAGTGATATCTGTCGTTCCCCATGAAGTGTTGTACGGCCCCTACTGTTCCTTATTTTTATAAACGACAAGCTGAAAACCCGGCGTTGCCCGGGTATTTATTTCTTTATTCCAGCCTTAAGTTGGTACTTCTCCTATTCCTTCTATCTGTCCATCTCCTCTTTTCTAAAAGCATATTACATTTATGGGAGAATATACAGGGTGTTTCACTAAGTGTGTTTGCCTCTTTAACTTATAAAATAATAGGTGACGGGAAATTTTAATACGGTAGGTTAACACAAGAAATGTTACACTTTCTGCGGAGCTATGAATATAGTTTATTGCATCATTTTCCAAAGAGTTACAGCACAAAGATATAATTTTTTTTAATGGAACAATAGTTTTTTCTATCGTGCATTGGATTAGTTGAAACCAGCTGCGTCCAAATCAATTTAAACTACATTCATATAACTGTTAGTTTGGGAGCTACAACCCTTCAAAGTTTCAGGAGCAGATACCACAAACGCTGCGCATAATGCAATGCGCCTTCTAAATGTGGTGCGGCCGAGTTGTAACGTCGCCGGTGTCACGGAGCGAGAAGCTTCCTTGATGCGCTGTTAGACTGCCGACTGTCGCCGCACACGGCCGTATACCCGACAGTTGGAGCCACACAAACAACTGGGGCTCAATATACCACAGTTACTGACATCGGATGACGATGGCATACACGAACAATGAGTACGTTGACATGTTGCTGGTGCTCGGCGTGTGCCGACACGATGCCACTGAAGCAGCCACGGCGTATGCCGTGATATATCCTTGGCGAAGAGCCCCGGCAGCCATTTCGTTCTTACGTGCCGAACAACGACTTCAGGAAACAGGCAGCTTGGTAATGCGCCGCAGTAACAGACGAAGACCTGCAAGAAGTGAGGAGACGGAGATGTTTGTTTTAGCTGCACTACACCACGATCCTCATGTCAGCTTACGAGCCGTTGCTGCAGTCGCTGATGTCAGTCTCACATCTGTGTGGCGTATAGTACACGGCCAAAGGTTTCACCCGTACCGTCTGTCACTGACCCAGGAGCTGCATGGGAACGATTTCCGTACTAGAGTGACACTCCGTGAGTGGGCCATGCGTAATTTCACGCTGGAGTCTTTACAAAGTGTTATGTTCTCTGATGAGTCCACGTTCACAAATTATGGTGCAGTGAATCGCCATAACATGCACTATTGGGCCGCAGACAATCCTCGGTGGGTACGACCTGTCGACCGTCAACGTAGGTGGTCTATTAACGTGTGGTGTGGAATCCTTGGGGATGAAATCATCGGTCCAAACTACTTCCCAGGTACACTGACAGGTGAGTTATATCGCGCTTTTATAGCCGACAGTTTGGGTGGTCAACTTGAACATGAGTGTGTCTACACACGAGAGTCCATATGTGGGTGCAGCAAGATGGTCACCCAGCCCATTCTGCGCGTGCAGTTGTGGAAGAACTAAACAACAGATTTGCAGGAAGATGTTTGGGGCGCCATGGTCCTCATTCGTGGCCAGCAAGGTCACCCGATTTAACACCAGTAGATTTCTTTTTGTGGGGATATCTAAAGGATCGTGTTTATTTCACTGAGCCCACATCCCCAGATGATCTAAAACGGCGCATCGAGGACGCATGTCGCTCCGTCACACCGACGATGTTACATCTCGTCCGCAGATCCTTTCGACGGCGCATTGCATTATGCATTGAGGAACATGAACAGACATTTGAACACCCTGTATGTGGCAGTTTCTTACAACTATATTGTTTATGACTTTATATCTCCTGAACCATGTATTGTATGTAGTTCGTACTCCTACAGCAATTGTTATCTCACGTAAGGAATATGTGTACCAAATTTGGTAGAAATCGATCCAGTGGTTTAAGAGAAAATGAGCAGCATTGTCGCGTAATGCAGCAGTTTTCCGCGTATCTCATTGTTTATGATGTCATATCTCGTGAACTTTGTGTCGTGCTCTTTTGTGTTTAGATCAGGAACCTTCGTGGGCGTACAATGAAGAGTTCACGAAAGTTTCATTGCAATGGAATGGATGGTTTATGAACACATATAACAACATATCAAAGGAAAGTTAAAGTCACCACCAATTAAAATAGTATGCTTTGGGTAAATATTTGAAATTTGATCCAAGCTTTCTTTGAACATTTCTGAAATCTGATCGTCTGAGTCAGAGGGTCGATAAAAAGATCAAATTATTAATTTATTTTGGTTGTCTGGTATAAGCTCTACCCATACCAACTCACAGGAGCAATCTACTTGAATTTCGCTACAGAATAAACAGCCTATTACAGTAATAAATACTCCACCCCCTATTTTATTCAATACATCTTTTTTGAACACCATTTGCCCCTTTGTAAAAATATCAGCTGAACGTATCTCCGGCCTTAGCCAGCTATCGGTACCTGTAATGATTTCAGATTGGGTACTGTTAGCGCTTGGAGCTGTGGTACTGTCCCCACGTCAGCGATGGCGGTCACGTGCCCATTGCCGTCAGAGGCGTCCGTGCCCTTGGGAGGCTGGCGAATTGGTATGCATGACAACATCCCAGACAGCCTGCAGCAGGTAGCCGCTTTCAGTCTCAGCAGACGCAAATACAGTTTACGTTAGCACCTGCTGCAGCTCCCACGTCGAGCCAACACCGTGACCGGAGCAGTAAAACCTGTCTGTGCTAAGCAGACAGAATGGCGGTCGTTCCGCGCTGCATTGTCCAGCGCCGCCTGGTCGCTCTTCCAGCCTCTGATTCCTCGCACACGTGATTACCGGTCATCAAAAGTGAAGCAAACTTGGCAGTTCGTTAATTTTGTCAGTCATAGAGGTTAATAAAATCTTCGCATCTTAGATATCCCGTGCCTCCTTAGTCAGACCAGTACCTTCCACAATGGTTGCAGAGCCGGATATTGCATTCGTGGAAGAATGGCCAAATATCCCTCAAGAGCTGATTGACAAACTCATACTGTCCATGCCACGTAGGTGTGCAACTGTGCTGCCCATCCCAGGGCATCACACACTATAGTAGAGGGCAATGAGAGTTACATTTTCACTATTATGGTAGCCCTATGGTATGTAAACGCCGTGTAAACCTCAAGTAAACTGATGACATAAAAGTTTTCTGGGTGTTGTACCGCGTGATGATGTAAGAAGGCTATTACTTAAATAACCGACGTTTCGGCCAACGTTATAGTGGCCTTCATCTGGGTATACTGTATCTTACATCATGGCGCGGTACAACACCCAGAAAACTTTTATGTCATCAGACTCTGGCCGCGGAAGCCTACGTAATTATAACTCAAGTAAACTGTTAAGCCGCGGAGAGTGGCCGAGTGCGCTAAGGCGCCTTGCTGCATTGAGAGTGGTTGCTCGTCGTGTGTGTTGTCCTTACTGTAAGTTAATACAAGTTAGTTTAAGTAGTTTGTAAGCCTAGGGACTGATAACTACACCAGTTAAGTCCCTTAAGCCGGGTTCAGACAAACAACTAATGGCGTGCAACAGCTAGTTGCATAGTGAAGTTGTAGTTCAGTAGCAAGTGTGAACTTCATGGTTTTAGTAGCGCCTCTTAACAGGCGCTACTTTTTCCACGCAACAGAAAGTTCAACTTGGTTGTACTTTGTTGCGCCACTTTCTTCGCCCGCCACCAAATATCGACATTCGACTGTCACCACGCGGGGTATTTCGAATAAATTTACTTTAGTATCAGTGAGTCTGCGTACGAGGATTACGTGTTGGCGTCTTTGTTTGCGGCTAAAATGACGAATCAATTAAGAAAACACTTCGTGTGCATGTGGAACAAAGGGTAACGAACGTTTGGCCGCGAATGAAATGAGCCGTGCAAATAGCGATCAGCTGAGACTGCGGACGACATGTTGAAAACTGCACAACTACAGTATTTGTGGAGTTCTGTGTGAACGACAGCTCACAGTGCAACTGCAGAAAGATACGCGTTGTTGTCTCAATTTAACTACTTGTATGAACCAAATGTTCAAATGTTTGTAGAGCTTAAGGGACTTAACTTACAAATTACTTATGAACTAGCTTATACTAAAGACGGCACAAACATCCATGCCCGAGGGGGGATTCGCACACCCGACGGGAAACGGCCTCGTGCATCGTAGCATAGCGCCTCAATGCGCTCGGCCTCTCCACCGTGGCTTCTTCAGTGTTTACATGTGGTGAAACATACATGGCACTTTCGAGAGTGAAAACCTGTTAACATTTCTAGTACGTCAGCAACGGAGTTTTTTTTACAGGGCACTCCCTTTTGGTTTTTTCTCGGAGGATTCGATGTAATAATGTATGAAGTCTTCCCGGGTTATCAGCCGAGCTGCTTCGTCGTCTTCTCGTAGCAACGTTTCGATGGAATGCGTCTCCATCATCTTCCGGCCTGAAGATGATGGAGACGCATTCCATCGAAATGTTGCTACGAGAAGGCAACGAAGCAACTCGGCTGATAACCCGCGAAGACTTCATACATGAAATCCGCCGAGAAAGCCTGCACTTGATGTAATAATGTTCTACAAGTCTGGACGGTAAGTCTTTCTAAGTCGATAATATTGATGTACTGATGGGGGCTCACGAACTTTGATACTACCGAATTTGACATCAATTAAACACAACCTCTGACAATAAAGTTCGGTGAATTGCTCTGTAACATTACCGTAGTTGAATTATGAACTACAGTTACCTTACTGTCCTCCGAAATAGTCACCTCCCATACCTATGCACCACTGAGCTCTGCGATACATGTCCTGGAAATTTTGCACCAAGTCTTGCCTTGTGGTGCTGTTCAAAAGCCTTGTCAGGTTTCGTTGGATGTCAGGAACATATTCAAATCATTCCTTTTTAAAGCGAATTTGAATCGAGGGAATAGGAATAGATCTGGAGGATTGAGATCCCGGGAATATGGTGGAGGTTCAAGATGCACCACCCCCTTTCTTGCCAGGAAATATTTTGACGATATTGGCTGTGCGTGGGCGAGCGTTGTTGTGGAAAATAAACATCCATGATGCTCTTGGGTCTCAGTCCTCCAGACCTCTTCCTATTCCCTCGACTCAAACTCACTTTAAAAGGAATGATTTGATGATAATCCTGACTTTTTTTTAGCACCATCCCAACGGAAGACATCGTGCGAAATTTCGAGGAAATGTATCTCAGAGCTGAGCGATGGATGGTAATGGGAGGTGACTATTTCGAAGGTTAGTAAGGTAACTGTAGTTCATAGTCCGTCTACGTTATTGTTACAGGACTTTTCACTGAACTTTATTGTCAGAGGTTGTATTTATTTAATGTCGTATTCGGTAGTATCAAAGTTCATGTGCCCTCAGCAGCTGAATATACTCGACTTAGAAGGACTTACCGGCCAGACTTGTCGAACATTATTACACCGAATACTCTGAGAAAAAACAAACGGGATTGGGCTGTAAGAAACTCCAGTACCTGACGTACTAGAAATGTTAACAGAGAAGAAAAACGGAAGACTCCCGAGAACAAACAAATCAGATACCATGAAAAACATAAAATGTACAAAAATGAAAGTCTCATAGCGCATTTTTTCCACCGAAAAAAGTTGAGACATCTCATTTAAGACAAAGTCGGTTATTTTAGTTAGTATCTATGAAAGCATCTATTCAACGGCTTTGTCATCAGTTGTTATCTATGTAATTACCTACCAATATTTACAGCGACCGTAACAATATTAGTCGTCTTTATTTCTATTTTACAAATAATGTTTTAGCAATCGAACCGTAACATAATGTCATAAGAATAAATATAATGACAAGGCATTAGACGACTTTAGAACTTTAACAACAAAAGTCGATTAGATTTTAATTATATATAAGGGGCCTAGGCGTATGACTCTCGAAAGTCACGTGTCCGCTTCAGTGTATGTGAGCACTAGAGAACGAAGTGCATCAGCGCACTGTTCACAATTACTTATAGAATCAGTAGATTATTCTTATGTCAATATGTGACGGTGCGGTTGTCAAGTCTTTATAATAGAAATGAAAATCACTAATACCGATACGATCATTATATAACTGTTGCTAAGTAACTAATTAAATAGACAATCTTGTTGAATAGATGTTTTGATACTTATTGACTAAAACAACTGACTTCGTTTTACATGAGATCTCATAACTTTCTGCGGTAGAAGGAATGTGTAGCGAGACTTGCAATTGTCTACATTTTATGTGTTTTATGGGGTAAGAGGTTTTCCAGTCTTATACTGTCTGCAATTAGGCCAATTATTTCACACCACACGCGTTTCAATTTTTAGTTATAAAACATCTTCTGTGGTTCAATAAATGTGATCACACAGACTTGTACATCTGATTTTGTATATATAGATTAGAAACAATTTAGGCAGATCATGTGTTTTATTTTTAGTTTGTATATAATTAAGGCCGGTTTGTCAATGTCTCGTTAAGTTCGAGTGAAGATTTTAACTTATCGTTAGCGGAGAGTTGCGTTTGTCAATGTTTCGTTATCAGTTAACCTGATGTTAAAAGACCTCAAACTGGCCGTAAAGTTAAGGAGTAGAATTCTGCTTGTTACACGGCTAACGACCAGTTAAGTGAGAATCTATGAAAATGGCATGATTCCAAATCGTTAAAATACCGCAATATATTCACGTGATAAAGACCTATTTATCGAACAAAATAACAGAAGCACTACGTGTAAGAAAAAATAGTGTGGAAATCAGCTTTTGGAAAATTTTATCGTCATATTTCTCGCCCGATACATCTCAGTAGCTATTAGATGAGTTTGATACATTGCAAATACATAACATAACTTGAAAATTATTGTTGCGATATCAAAATACCTACTTACGGGTAACGACTAATTAAGTGAGAATCGATATGATGAAAATGGCTGAAATAAGAGATTTGGTTGACAATGAAGAGAATGACAATATTTTGGACGATCTAGAGGTCATTGCGCCAATAAGGCGTCCTAGACATATTTATGTTCTTCCAAATCATTTAGAATGTTGGGATGATGCAGAACTTATTACGCGACTAGATGACCCGGTGAACTTCGTAGCACTTACCTCTTAATTTTAGTACCGCCTCGATAGTGGGTGGAAAGAGTGGACAAATCATGCACATATGTCCAAGATAATGTTCATGTCACAAAGTGCAGGGAAGGTTTCAACGGCGATAAAATATGGATAAATTTAGATTTAAAACATATAAAATTAAAGGCATCTTCTCGATTACTAATGAGAAGACTGACGAGAGATGGACGAACCGGCCCTTAAGGTGTTAATGTTCCTTCTTTACATCCTGCTCCTGTTTTTGCCCGTTTGTTCGCTGAGGTTAGTAGATTTGCAGTGTAGGTTTTTATTTACACTCTGCCAATTTTGCCTATTTTTATCGCATTTTTCGTTCCATTCTTTGTTTGGCCTTCTTGCGACTTGTCTTTATTAGATTTGTCCCTATTACTACTCTTCCTTTACAATTTCATGTAGTGACTGTGAAGGCTTGCTCGTCAATTTGATCCTGCGGAACGTGTGTGTGTACTGTACGAACGTCCAGAACCTGGTCTAAGGTACGGCAATATTCCGCAGGCCACTGTGGAAAGTCTAGAGCCTAATATTTACAGAAATCCGTCAATACGTCCATCGCGCTCCCGTATGCCCACAATGTGGCCCTCTTCAAAATGGCTGAAAGTATTCAGTACGAATACGTACTCAACGCAGAGACACGGTTATACCCTAGAATGAATGTTGCAAAAACGTCTCTTTTCTAAACTAAGCAGTGTCAAAGCACAGGGTACACATATGGGCCCCCAAGTGCAATGACAAACGCTACAGCCCCTCACTGTGTATGTTGTATAGCGCGGTGCCAAGTGAACACATCCGTCTCAATGGCTAAGTCAGTACGGTGGCTCTGCGCGTTCGGTGAGGGGACCGAACGTTCTCGCTAATGAAAAAAAAAAAAAAAAAAAAAAAAAAAAAAAAAAAAAAAAAAAAAAAAAAAAAAAAAAAAACTCTGCCAAGAACTGAACTATGAACCACGATGAACAAGGAGAAAAAAAGTGACCAGCGTGGCTGGTTGACATGCGGAGGACCTTGTTTCGATTCCCAATACGGCCAGGGTTATTTTCTTGTTGGGGGGGGGGGGGGGTCTGGAACTGAGAGCACTCAGGCTCTTGAGGCCAACTGAGGACCTACTCGTCAGAGTACTGGCAGTTCAAAATCAAGAACTGGAGGACGACTCCGTCCCGCAGCCAATGACGCCACTTGCAAGGGGTGCGGTCGGTTTTAATCGTCTAAACTATGCTTTACCACGGAACGCAGTCTCTGACGGTGTTACTTTTTCTGATAGTGAATTAAGAAGGACGTATCTACAAAATGTGACAGTTTAAAGTCCTCAGAAAGAAACAAGAAGAAAATTTCGATATTTGTGGCAATAAAACACTGACTCTGATGGCGAAAGTAAGGTAGACTGAGACAGGTGCATAGATAACGAAGGGGAAAGTGACTCCAACTCCCAGTCATATCCGTATCTCTATTTTTTTTCTTTTGACACATAGCAACCCACGATTCAGTTTTAAATGAGACAGCTTGACATTTCAGCTGCAGATATTTGACAACAACCTGAATGTCCTTGAGAACCGATTTTCCCCCGCAATAGAAGAATAAAATTATCTACGCCCCTGCAGTGAGATGATAATTGGGAAGTCCCGAGGATGATTTTGCGTCGACTACTTGGTCACTGAGAAGTCACACTGACCAAAGGAGGAAAAGGAGAAAAATTGCTTAGCTAATTTTTAAGGTCCCAACTCAGATCTGTATAAAAGATTTAGGAGAACTTAAAGCGGAATGAAGACACAACGCAATGACATTAGCGCCCATGGAAAATGAGACATAAAATGGGAGAGATGGAAGTTATTGCCGGGCAGGGGTTCCAACCCTGGTCTGCTTAATGGGCTGTTATGCTGACAACTGTGTCATCCGGTCGCAGTGATACCACTCCTGCACGACCTGTCCGAGCACGTTTCCCGCCAGACACAAATTTTTAATTCAATCCACACACTTCTGAAACAGCGCCCCTGCAAGATATTCTCTTTACTCGCAGCGTTACCCAGTTTCCCGCGAATTCTCACGCATTCCAGAGGAGGGTAGTTCAAATCCGCCTCCGAACATCCTGTTTTGGGTTTTCCGTTTCCCTACATCACTCCGGGCAAATGCCGGGATGGTTCCCTCCAAAGGGCACGGCCTATTTCTTTCCCCGTCTCTGACAATAACTATTCGAGCTAATGCTCCGTCTCTAAAGACCACGATGTCGACGGGACGTTAAACCCTGATCTTCCTCCCTTCCTTCGTTCCGTAAGAGTTCGAGCATGGCGTGCATCTGCCCTGAAAGGATCTCTGGCTGTCATGGCTTAGTTATAAGCAGATGGGGTCTCTTTTTCTCGGACATATCCGAAGGAAAATACGTGACATTTATATCAAACGGAATAGCCGGTGTTGATTTGGACCTCTTTCCCTCAATGTATCAAACGCGTTTAGAGCGTGTATCGTCAGAAGGGAAATCATTCCAGTTTAATATCACAACTGATTACGCAAAGACGGTAAAATCATGTAATTTGTTAGGCCGTGCCAGGATCCTCTTGAATGTTTTCTTGCACAAACGCCGCTTCGAAGCATATGCTGGGAACGTATTCACGATCTTCTAATGCTTTTTGGTTGGCTGGATAGTATGCAGCAGAGGGGTCCATATCTCGACTGTGTATGAAGAAACTCATGAGGAACATGACACAGCCCAGTTCCCTTCAATGACATCGGCCACCCAAGTGCACAGATTTTCATACCTACACACGTCGTGTACCTTTTTCCCCGTATTTCCAGCACCGAGTGCTGACGTAACAATTGTGCGTTGTAAATGAATTTATACGGCGCGATACGTCCATTCCACCTTTTCCCGCTCGGCGTTGCTTTCAGTGTGTTTCGCAAACCGCGCCCTGGAGAACTGTGCAAAATGAAACGTTGCATTATTCATAGCCCCGAGTTCCGGCCAGGAAACAGCTGCTCCTAATTACGCCGCAGTTCTGGGAACAGAACACCACCAGGAAGGAGCCACTTTTTGTCGCGGCGCGCATTGTGCCCCGGAACGGATTTGCGGTTCTTCGGCGGAAGAATGAAAATTTGTCTGCGGATGCTTCTCAGTCAGTGATCACATTCATGACTTCAGTTGTCACAAGATACCTACCACCACTGACACTGTAATACAAGCTAAATCTCAACACCCAGTGACAAACTTGCTGTTTTGCTTCAAAGATAGTCTGCATCGCCAATTCCGATCGCTGTGAATGATGAGGATTTTCAAACTGAATAAATACAACAAATTACAACAAGAAGTGCTACTTCGTGGACTCTCCGACGCATATAAAAAAATGAACACTTTTTCCTCTCTTCAGTATCCTGTGCTGCATCCCCCACCTAAGCACCGTAAATCGATCGAAATGGCGTATTCGGTTAGCACATTGGTAGAGGATTCGGGAGGACGGCGCTTCAAATTCTGATCTGGCCAACCAGATTTAGATTTTTTCTTAAAATCCTTCAACCACTCAAAACAAATGCCGGGATGGTACCCAGCCATATCCGAACTTTTGTTCTGTTTCTAATGACCATCGTATGTCACTTTACGGCCCAAATAACAAAACTCATCTGCCACCTTTACTGATTCATTACCCAAACTAATTTAGGATCTCCAATTTTCTTCGATTATATTTCATTACACTTGTATTCCCCTTGATAATGTTCAACTTAAACGCATTGAAACTTTTAATCTGACTAGTTTCGGTAATCAAATTTTTTTCATTTTCAGACCTCTACTAAGAACACAAGTTGTGGTGTGTTGAATTGCATTATGTAATCAGGGTAGATATTGGTTAACTAGTATGTAGATCCATCTTTTTCCTATCTGCTAAGATTATTAGGCATATCGCACAACGATGGATCTACATACTAGTTAACTAATATAGACCATGTTTACATGATGTGTGCTGAGAAGGGGTCTGGAGATAATACTGGATTGTAGAAAGTAGTTAAATTAAAAGTTGCATAACGGATGGAGGTGTTTCATTTATAAAATTAATATTGCAGCCGTTGTCCTAAATCATCTTTCTTCAAGATAAACACGCATAGATCATAACGGAGTGCATCGTAACAGACTGGATCCTGTGGTCTAGCTGAATGTATCACCGACTGAAAATGTTTATGTTCTGTAACTTGGAGGCCATCTGTAGCCGTTCATGGATTTCATGTTCCCTGACCCTGAATATGTCTTACAGTTTAAATCTTGATTTCTAAATCTATGTCTTACCATTGTAAAGTCAACATGTACCTTCCAGTGTCTCCTGGTCTTCTCCACGTGTACAACCTTGTTGCATGATGATTAAACCAAGTGTTTGTGATTATTAAATTGTTCTTTGCACAAAATTGTAGCAGGCGATCTCCTCTTTCAGTCCTTTACCCCAGTACATATTCATCTACTACATTTCCTTCTCTTCCCTTTCCTACTACCGAGATCCAGTCCCCCCCCCCCCCCTCACAATAAAGTTTTAGTCTACCTAACTGTCTGAATAATTTTATTTCCTCATGCATTTCTTCGATCTCGTCATCATCGGCAGACCTAGTTGGCATTAAACTTTAACTACAGTAGTCGTTGTTGACTTCGTGTCTGTCTTTGCTACGATAATGCGTTCACTATGCTGTACATAGTAACTTACCCGGATTCCTATGTTCATATTCATTATGAGACCTACTTCTGCATTATCACCAAGTGATTTTGTATTTGTATTTATACTGTTCATTCTGCCATTGAATTTCACTAATACCCACCATATTTATCTTTAACCTATCCATTTCACTTTTAAAATTTTCTGACTTACTTACCCGATTAAGGGTTAGAACATCCATTAGAATACCTGTTTTGTTTTCCTTCATGAGAGCATCCTCCTGAGTACTCCCCGCCCGTAGATCCTAATGGGAGACTATTTTACCTCTGGAATATTTTATTCAAGAAAACGCCATCATCAAATATGCATACATCAGAGCTGCATGACCTCGGAAAATGTAACTACTGTAGTTTCCCCTTGCTTTCAGTCGTTCGCGGTAGCCGCATGGCAAAGTTACATTAGCTGATGTTACAGGGCCAGCTTAGTCACTCATCCAGACTACTGCCCCTGTAACTACTGAAAAGGTGTTGTCCCTCTTTAGGAACCATACGTTTGTCTGGCCTCTCCACAGATACCCCTCCGCTTTGGTTGCACCTATAGTACAGCTATCTGCATCGTTGAGGTATCCACGGGAACCCACCTCAGTAATGTCTGCGATTCATGAGCGTGAACATTATACATATGGTAAAGTATTTTAGTCAGATATTGGTTACAACTGTAATTTGTGTTTGATACAGTACGACATTTTTCTATCTCAGCTCTTTACTTGAGGTTTACATGGCGTTTACTTCGTGCGAGCCACCATGGGGCTACCATAATGGTGAAAACGTCGTTCTCGTTTACCTCGACGGCCAGTACAGTAGCACACCTACGTGGCATGGACAGTATGAGGTTACCAATGCCGCGCGGGAGTAGCCGAGCGGTCTGGAGCGCCACGTAACGGATCGCGCGGCATTCCGTGCTGGGGGTTCGAATCCCCCCTTGGGCATGGATGTGTGTATTGTCTTTAGGTTAGTTTAACTTAGTTTAAGTGGTTTGTAAGTCTATGGACTTATGAGAAAGTAGTTTGGTCCCACGAGAATTACAAACATTTGAATATTTTTAAGTTACCAATCAGCTCTTGAGGGATATTTGACCATTCAAACACGAGTGCAATGTGTAGCTCTGTAATCGTTGTGGGAGATGCTGGTCTGGCTGCAGTGCGTCTGCCAAGTGCATCCCAGACAGGCTCAGTCGGGTTTAAGCCCCGTGAACAAGCTGACCACTCCATTCGTTCAGTTCCCTCAGCTTCAAGCATGTTGCCCACAATTGCAGCTCTGTGGGAACGAGCGTTACCGTCCATCGAAAGGAACCCATCTCCTATGGCATCAGCGTAGGGCACGACAAAAGGTCGAAGGTTCTCGTCTCTATGTCTACGAGCAGTCAAAGTGGTATTCTGAGTGACATACAGGTCCGTACGTCCCCCAATACTGACTCCTGCCTACAGCAATCATCCACCACAATGGTACGGTGATGTTTCCTGCACATGAACTGGAGTGTTCCATGTTCTGTCTAGATGAGGGGGCGATGATTGTGCGACTGAACACAAACTCTTGACTCATCTGTGAACAGAACCCGCTGCCATTCGTTACGACTTCAATTCTGATGTTCCTCGGCCCAATTTCTGCAGGCTAAATGGTGTCGAGGTTTTAATGGGACACACACCATAGGCTTCCGTTCGTAGAGGCCAGATTGGCGAAGGCGAATTCGGACTGTTTCCATCGGTATTGCGCGTCCTTTTATGGCCTGGAGTGTGCGTTGCAACTGAGTTGAATTCAGCGTCCTCTATCGACGGTCATTCTCTTACTGAAGTTACACACGGAAGTCATTGGCCTTGCCTTCTTTTAACGATATCTGTTATCCTCTCTGACAGGAAATCCCCTGTTGTTGTTATAGTCTTCAGTCCGGAGACTGGTTTGATGCAGCTCTCCAACCTACTCTATCCTGAGCAAGGCTATTCATCTCCTCATAAGAACGGCAACACACATCCACTTGAATCTGCTTACTATACGCGTCTCTTGGTCTCCCTCTGCGATTTTTACCCCACACACTTCCCTCCAATGCTAAATTTACGATTCCCCGATGTCTAAGAATGTGTCCTACCAAGCGATCCCTTCTTTTAGTCAGGGTATGCCAAAAATGCCAGCTCAGTCAATCATCCAGACTGTTGCCCCTATAACTACTGAAAATGCTGCTGCCCCTCTTCAGGAACCACACGTTTGTCTGGCCTCTCCACAGATACCCCTCCGCTGTGGTTGCACCTACGGTACGGCTATCTGCATCGTTGAGGCACGCAAGCCACCCCACCTCGGCAGTGTCTGTGGTTCATGGGGGTGGGGAAATCCCCTATCCACGCAATTTGATTAAAAGCCGTTCCATGTTACCCATGGAAGTCCTCGGCCTTGCCGTCTTTTTTAACGGTATCTGTTGTCTTAAATCGTGTCCAAGTCCTGAAAATTACATTTTGGGCATTCCAATAGCTGCAGCTAACTCTCTGCTTCCAACCTTCCTATGGCTTCCCTTGACATAGTTTCGGGTAAGTCACATTGTTGTTGCATCGCACCACCTGGAGATTGCACTATCTGAAACCATCTGCTCGTGTAATTATTTTGCCGTGGCGGAGCGGCCGAGCGCATTGAGGCGCTATGCTACGATGCGCGAGGCCGTTCCCCGTCGGGGGTTCGGTTTCCCCCTCGGGCATGATGTTTGTGCCGTCCTTAGCGTAAGTAGTTTGTAAATTTAGGGACTGATGACCTCGCAGTTAAGTCCCACAAGCTCTACAAACACATTTTTAGGGGTTTTGTGGACGGTAGTTGGTGTAGCGACGGTGGCGAGCGTGTGGTGGGTACAGAGTGGGCGCCTGTCCCCGCGGTGTGTGGAGCAGCTGGCTGGCCGTGGGCGCGCGTGTCCGGCGAGCCACGTCGATAGAGGCGGGCCGGCGGCATCGACTGCGGGCAGAGGCGGCGGCAGCGGCAGCCGGCGTAATAAACGGGAAGAGCCGCGCGGCCAGAGGGCAGCCGCTAGCCGCTAGCCGCTAGCCGCTAGCCCTGCCCGCCGCACTTGACCTTTATGGCACGCCGCCGATTGTGCCGCGCCTCGCTGCTGCTCCAGCCGATAACCTCTGCTTACCGCGGGGCCCAGTACAGTAGCCGGCAAATGTAGACAGCGAATGGCGGGCGATGCCGGCGCACAAATGGCGCAGGTGCGTTCTTCGCGCACTGCACTTACCCCCGTGCCAGCCACACCTGTATAGGGGACATTCTCAGACGTTGTTGTGTGAGTGATTTACGTAACGTGCAACCAGTTCCGGCGCGTCCTGTATTTTCACCCCGGGAAAAAAGCTCGTCGTGAAAAAAATAATAAAAACTATATATATAAAAATGAATGTCTGTATGTACTCTATGTGTTCATAAACCATTCATTCGATTGCAACGAAACTTTCGTGAACTGTGCACCGTACGCTCACGAAGGTTCCTAACCAAAAAACAAAAGAGCACGACACCTAGCTCAGGATATATGACGTCATAAATAATGAGAGGCTACCTCGTCAGAATACCCATATTTATGCGTCAATTATTGGAAAATGGGAATAGTTAGTAACCTGCAACAAAGTTTGCATGTAATTTCGAACGTTTATGAAGCGTTTTGTAACTGAACCCCCCATCCCCCTCTTTGCACAAGATGATCAAAAGAAAAGAAGTCTACCGCTCACGACCGTTTCGCTTTAGATGCCGTAAAACTGTCACATCAAGCATGAACTTGTATCAAATAAAGTTAGCATTACAGAGTTGCATGTTACTATTTATTTCTGTTTGCGAGTCGTCGGTCGCGGTGGCCGAGGGGACTGAGGCGCTCCAGTCACGGTCTGCACGGCCACTACGGCCGGGGTTTTGAATCCCTCCTCGGGCATGGATATATGTGGCGTCCTTAGTCTTAGCTAGTTCATAAGTGGTTTGTAAGCTTAGGGACTGATGACCCCGTAGTTAAATCCCATAAGTTCTACAAACATTTGAACATTTGTTTGCGAGTCTACCTTAATTCTCTTGCATCCAAAATTAAACAATCTGTTGTCTTATTCTCTATCTATATAAAAGACAAAGGAGACTCACTCGCCGTGGAGGTTCGAGTCCTGCCTGGGGCATGGGTGTGTGTGTGTGTTTGTCCGTAGGTTAGTTTACCTAGGTTTAAGTAGTTTGTAAGCTACGGACAGATGACCACGCAGTTTGGTCCGATAGATTTACAGACATTTGAATATTTTTTTTGGAGACTCACTCAATCACTGACTAAACACGAAATCTCGAAAACTACTTCACCTACGAAGCTGAAATTTGGCGGGAATATAGTTTATACGTAGAAAACGTCAACTAAGAAAGTAATTTGTGATAGATGCATGGCGGAGCGTACTTATCCTACAGTCTCACGAAATCTACATTTTCATTCCGATTTTTACGAAATTTCGCACGCTTGACTTTCAAAACAAGAGAAACGTCTCCGTCTACCTTAGGTTTCATACTGTGGATGGGGGAGGGTACTTTGCAACATAAAATGCAGCCCTACATACCTTGCTCGCCGCATAACTTGAGAACGGCTCGGCCGATTTCACAGAGTCCTTTTTTTGTTTTCGTTATTCTCAGAACAAGAGTTGTACGAAATAAAACTGGAATATTTGAGAACAGCAAAGTGCGTTTCTCAATGTGACCCTGCGTTTCTATTGCATAGAAATCTATAGTTTTGTTCCGATATTGATGAAATTTTGCACATTCTACCTTCAAAGCAAAAGGAATGTCACTGTCTCTATAAAATTTCGTTTGGTGCGTGGTGGAGGGTACTTAACTTACAGAATTATATAAATGCATAGTTTTGCTCCAATCTTCATGAATGTTTGCACCCATGACTTTTAAACCAAGAGGAAGATCACTGGGTACATAAATGTTTGTATGGTACATGGCAGAGAGAGGGAAAGGTGGAAACGAACAGAGAGATGGGAGAGAAAGAGGTGGATGCAGAGAGTGGGCGGAGGGGTGGGGCAATGTGGACTACGGGAGTGTAGGATAAATACCCGGGCAACGCCGGGTTTACAGCTAGTAAATAATTAAATAAATAAATAAAATAAAAAGTGTTTTTAAACTATCATGCTTCGTTTCGTTCTTCTATCAGATCATTTTATATGCACATTCAAAGTTCTTCTATCGCATGAGAAACGTTTTACGTCGCGGAGACAGCACGTATACGAGTCGTAGCACGGCCGCTTAATGTAGGCGGCAATGGCCGCAGTGTTGTAATGCGCATGTGCGGCGGGGGTTCAGTTTCTCTTCTGAACTGCCTGGAGGCAGTATATGGTCGCTCCCGCGTCACAGAGGGGCGAGGGAAACGCCGCTTTTAACATTGGCGTTGGAGCTGATGGAGACACCAGCTCCCGGCTACTCGAGCTCTGGCGGTTACGCACGAATGTTCCCGAAGCAAAGACGATGGAGCTATAGCGTATTTTGCCTTGCGCATCGGCAAATCCTGCATTAAGGCAACATCCGTCCTTTATGTTTGTTTTTGGCGAATTGAAGATTCATCAAAAACACGTCATATTTCGTAAAATATAACTACAAATTAAAGACGCATAAACTGTAAAAGCCATCTGAAGATCCGATGATGAATAATAACGAAGTCCTATCATTCAACTAGCAAGAATAGCCGTATGGTTAGCGGCATTGCGTTGCGCCGTCGAAGGTAGTGGGTTAGAGACCGACTGCAAGAAATTTTTTAAAACACAATCTTCTTTTTGACAAATAACTTTTGAATTGTTACTTGCCATATATCTTTGGTCGTTTTAACAAATGTGTAGCGATTTTGAGGGTAAATGACATTTATACTCTCGGCGCGGCATTCATTTTGATACAGTCACTTAACAGTGCAATCACTTGGTTACTGTATTTTCGTGTTCATGTGCATATGTATATGTTCTTGGTGTTTATTATCAAAGAAACACGAACAACGTTCAGTATCTTTTAGAAACAAATTACTCAGCTTTATGCTTGGAAATAAAGAAGCTTGGTAGGCCGATGTCTCTGCTCGATTTGAAGCAAGCCGAGGTAAGGTTTTCTGCAGATCTTTTAACGGAAATATAGAGGACAAACCGGGGCGCTTCGCTTTGGGTGCCGAAACACAGCTAGCTCTTTACTCACACGAAGTGATGGGTGCTATCAACAAGGGTTCGCAAATCGATTCCGTATTTCTTGATTTCCAGAAGGCTTTTGACACCGTACCTCTCAAACGGCCTTTAATTCAATTGCGTGCTTATGATATATCGTCCCAAATTTGCCACTGGACAGGGGATTTCCTCTCAGAGAGGACGCAGTTCGTAGTAATCGATGGTAAGGCATCGACTAAAACAGAGGTGATATCGGGCGTTCCACAGGGTAGTGTTATTGGTCCTCTGCTGTTCCTTATTTAGATAAACGATTTAGGGGAAAATCTAAGTAGCTCTCTTAGATTGTTTGCAGATGACGACGTCACTTACCGTCTAGTAAAATCATCTGAACATCAAAACCAACTGCAGAACTATTTGAATAAGATATCAGTATGTTGTAAAAATTGGCAGATGACTCTAAATAATGATAAGTGTGAAGTCGTCCACATGAGTACGAAAAGAAATCCGTTAAATGTTGTTTACATAATAAATCAATCAAAAGTGAAGGCCGTAAACTCCACAAAAAACCTAGGAATTACAATTACTTCTGACTTAAATTGGAAAGAACACGTAGATAATGTCGTGGGAAAGGCGAACCAGAGACTGCATTTTATTGGCAGAACCTTTAAAAAATGCAACAGAACTACTAAAGAAACTGCATACACTACGCTTGTCCGTCCTTTTATAGAGTATTGCTGCCTAGTGTGGGATCCTTATCAGGTGGGTTTGACGGAGGACATCGAAAGAGTCCAAAGAAGGGCAGCTCGTTTCGTATGGTCACGATACAGGGGAGACAGCGATACGGAAATGATACAGGATCTGGGATGGGAATGATTACAACAACGGCGCTTATCGCTGCGGCGTGGGCTACTTACGAAACTACAATCGCCAGCAATCTGCTCCTAATTGGATAATATATTATTGACTCCCACTTACATAGGTAGAAATGATCATCAGAATAAAATATGAGAAATCAGAGTCTGAACGGAGAGATTCAGGTGTTCATTCTTCCCGCGTGCTATTCGAGAATGGAATGAGAGATAAATAGTATAATGGTGGTTCGATGAACCCTCCGCCAGGCAATCAAATGTGATTTGCAGAGTATCCGATGTAGATGTACCCAACAGTGCTGCATAATATTTGAATCAACTTTTTCGGTAAGAATCACTGAACGTATGTGTTAGTAAGATTTCTCTCTCTCTCTCTCTCTCTCTCTCTCTCTCTCTCTCTCTCTCTCTCTCTCTCTCTCTCTGTCGCGGTGGAGTGGCTGAGCGTTCTACTGCGCCTCGATTCGGAGAGCGCGGTTGTTCGCCGTCGGAGGGTCGAGTCCTCCCTGTGGCCTGGGTGTATGTGTTGTCCTTAGGTTAGTTTAAGTAGTCTGTAAGACAGGGGCAGATGACCATGGTAGATTGATCCAATAGGTTTACAAAAACTCACTCCGTGTTTGAACACGGCAAAGTACAAAGCCTCTTTTCTTGCTCTGACTGTTAAGTATGTGGCAATAAGTTACTCTTTTCTCAGCTGGATATTTCAGGAGGAAAAATAATGATGGAAATATTGTGAAAGATAAAAGAAGTTTAAAGTATAGAAGAACTTACTTTTATCTACTTGATTGTTCTTTGTAATAACTGTTCGTAGTTTCAATGTGGCTATTAAATATTCATAAGACTTTAATTTCATCCGTGATGTATAAGAGCGTTTGCACTGTACTGCTTGTTCGAATGGTACTAGATTTAAGTAGTCGGTTCTCTTTCCAGTAAATAATTGTGAATGCGTTAGTAAAGATCTCTGCTGATGGCAAACATGATTCAAAGACATAAACATACATGACAGTCGAAAAGTCATTACGTCTGCTGCACTGCATCTATTGATGTCGTTACTGTAAGGAAACTGCTGTTAATACTTTCAAACTTTGTGGGCCTCATTCATTATTATATACACAAGACATGATTTTCAACATATATAAATAAATAAAATCATAAAAAAATAAAACAACCTATTTTTAACATTTGTACTTGATAGAAAACATTTCTAACTGTATGTAAAATATTGTTGTTACGACACGATCCGATGAAAAACTTTTAAGATTAGGCACAGTGGCGGGATTTTTAGTTGAGCATAAGGAGTCCACTACATAGTTATGGATGCACTAGGAATGATAACAGTGGATGCATAGTGAAACGAAGGAAACGAGATTTTTAGCCAAATGGCACGCACACTTCTTGTCTCTAATTGCAGCTGTTCGTCATTGACAGAGGAACCAACACTGAACAGTGGGGTGATTTTAATAAAATGTTGTCACGTTGGCATGTCAATAAAAAATGTGGATCCGGGACGTTTTGGAGAACCTTCACTTGCATGCAGGATGATTGTATCTACCGGTAACTAAAAATTACGCGACAGCGTTGTGAGGACATAATTCCAGTCAGTGCTCTGTTTAACGAATTTCTTCCGCTATCAACACCTTAAAATGAACATGAAGTGTAACCATCTAGTACCAGCTTAAAATTTAAACTGCCTAGTTTATTAATTTAATATAAATTTGCTGACTCCAGTATTAGTTTAAATGTTAGGAAGTCCTTTCTGAAAGCGTTTGTCTGGAGAGTAGTATTGTATGGGAGTGAAATGTGGATGATAAGGAGTTCAGACGAAAAGATGATAGGAGCTATTGAAATGTGGTGCTACAGACGAATGATGAAGATTAGATGGGTAGATCACGTAACTAATGAGAAGGTGCTCAACAGAATTGGGGAGAAAAGGAGTTTCTGGCATATCCTGACTAAGAGAAGGGATAGGTTGCTGGGTCACATTCTGAGACATCAAGGAATCGTTAACTTAGCATTAGAAGGAAGTGTGTGAGCTAAAAATCGCAGAGGGAAGCCGAGAGATGACTACAGTAAGTAGATTCAAAAGGATGTAGGTTGCCGTTCTTATTCAGAGATGAAGAGGTTTGCACAGCACAGGGTAGCGTGGAGAGCTGCATCAAACCAGTCTGCGAACTGAAGACCACCACCACCACCACCACCACCAACAACAACAACAATGATCTGCGCACTGAAGACCACCACGACACCACCACGATACCACCACCACCACCACTACCAACAACAACAACAACAACAAAAACAAGAGTTCACTGATAGGGTATTAGGATGGACATTGTCGAGCAGTGTCGCCCCATTTAGGATTCTTTCTCTCTCTTTATGATAATGATTGTGTTTCACTTCAACATGACATTCTCCATGCTCTCTTTACTAACGGATGTAGCATTTCCACCCATAACTAATAGTAAAAAGATGAAAGAAAAGAAATCTCTTTGTGGGGGGTGAGTTTCCGGACGATGTCCTTAGCGCTTCTGCCTCCACTCAGGTCTTCTCGTCTTATTGTAAGAGATGACCGTTAAATCATGTTCACCAAATGCCTCTTCGTCTTGATCAAATCAGCTTCTCATATCTGGAACGTTCCATCTGCGGGGAGCATCTCGTAACATACTCCACTATTGTTGAAACTTCGAGTTTCATATATATCGTTCGTGTAAATGGTCGCTCGCTTACTCAACTGTAGCCGAACAGGTAACAGGGAATCAGTACTCTTTTAAGTAAGTCAAGAAAGAAGTAGGTAGGGTTTAATGTCAAAATCTCGGACAGTTTCTATTTTTTTAACGGCGGAATGGGAAATCGACCGTGACCTTGCGGAGGTGTTGTCCCGACATTTGCTTGGAATAGTTTAGGGAAATCACACAAAACCTAAATCTGGCTGGACAGAAGTGGGTTTGAACCGCCGTTCTCCCGAATGCGAGTCCAGTGTATTAACCACTGGGCCGCCCCCTTAGCTAACACAAGTTGCAGCTCTTTTATGTAATAAATGTCCAAGGCCGCCACTTTATGCAGCCAATCACAAGCTACTCGTTGATTTGTCTTCAGAATCTCTACAGAATCTCGCCTAAGTGCGATCTTCGATCCTAGATACTAGTAGAAAAAGAAAATAGTAGAGTAGCTGTATACATAACGTGGTAGAAACAAAGAACAACGTGACTGATGTCAAACATCAACCGGATAGAAACAAGAGTTTAGCAGTTTTCAAGAATGTTTAATGTTACTTCCATAATCAAAAAACTGAGTAATCACAAGCAAACTTTTATTTTGCCAATAGTAACGTGACGTAACTGCAGAGATGTCGGTGCTAAGGAAAGATGCCATGACCGATCTACCAATATCTGTGTCGAAGGTTCGAATGGAACATGTATTAGTCGTCTGAATCTCTTATACAGATGAAAATATGTCCTGTTAAAAATTCAAATGTTTGTAAAACTATTGGACCAAACTGATATGATCAATCAGTCCGTAGACTTACAAACTAACTTCAGCTATTTCCATAAAATCTCGGGCGAAATGCCTGATGTCTGTATCTTCTAGCCACGATATTTCGGCGCAGAGTCTTCTGGCCATCTTCAGGTGAGTACCGCCGAAGTATTGGCAAAGAGGCACTGAGCTGTGCTATTTATGACCAATTCAGCCGATATTGCGCATGCGCGTACTTAGCGTGCGCGTTCACTACAACTACGTACGCTGCTCAGAGCGCCCTCCGTGGTGGAGGCTTGCCGCTTCGATATCAGTTCAATTATCATTGTCATTCAGTTGTAGGGAACTACGCCGACTATGAAGTTTTTCAATGACAGGATACCATGCAGCATTTATGGCCCGAAAACTCTGCGCCGAAATATCGTGGCAAGAAGTTACAGACATCAGGCAGTTCGTCCGAGATTTTATGGAAATATCTGTACGCCGGGGAAGCTTTAAACATCATAACTTCAGCTATCTTACTCTGAGGAGATAACACACACACACACACACACACACACACACACACATACACACACATGCTCGAGGGAGGACTCGAACCTTCGGCAGGAACGGCCGCCCAGTCCGTAGCATGACGCCTTAAACCACGTGGTCATTCCGCGTGTCAAACTTTGTGTTTGTAACAAGAAGTCATGTCAGCAGGTGTGAACATGTATATTTTCGGTTTGTTCTTATTCTGGAAAATTACGAGACAAATATAAGTATAACCGAGTGAGAAACGTCTGCGATACTATTTTCGTTTTCAGATGAAAATGTATTAGACTGTGTAAAATGCGATGCATATTCCGTTTGTGTTATACTTACTGGATTTATTTGGAGAAATAATGAAATGGCTATGTTTCCTAATGCGCAAAACAGTTTTAATGGCAATTAAGGAAGGAAGGGAGATTAGGGTTTAACGTCCCGTCGACAATGCTTTCATTAATGGCGTAGTTTGTGTTAAACGCTTAATTCTGTCTTGAAGGAAACTACACTGTACACACACACACACACCACACACACACACACGTGTCACGGCGCGGGTCCGTATGTGCCTGAGACATAGGGAGGGCGGAGAGCGAGAGAAACAGTGAATTTTTTATATGAATTACATACTTTTTCACGGCGAGTGGGCAAAAGTTCGCGTTCTCGGGAGACAAGAGAGATTAAGTGCCACATAAACTCCTTCTCATCCTTTATTTCGTTGAAACAAAAGGCAGCGCGCGTGCACTTGCCGCGGTGTACGGTGCGTAGCTAAACGAATTATTCACTTCGGCTATTACTGAAACTAGACGCCAGGAGAAAGAGATTTATGCGCCTGCTGTTGTGAAGCCAGCGTCCTGAAAGGAGCTCTGGCTGACCTGTGTGACGCGCTGCACAATTACAGGCCCGGAGACACACACGTCGATTTACGGCGCAGTAAACGTCGCTGATATCGACGTGCTGCTGCTGTAGACGCAAGTTTGGTCCAGCTATTGGCAGTTCCCACTCGTATAAACCAGTTGTGGAGCAGGGCGGGCATCGTCCACGCGCTCGTCTCGCGTTCTTATTAACGCAGTGTCGGGGTCGGCGTCGTTAAGAGAATTAGCGCCGGTCTCGACATCTGGACCGTGTCGTAGTAATAATTTTTTCCGTCGAGTGCTCTACGATGCGATGACGGGGAAAAACTGGGGTTTAACTGTCCGTTGAAGACGAGGTAGTTTGAGACGGAGAACAACCGCAGATTGGAGAAGGATCTCGGCCGCTTTCAAATCGAGGGTCGCGGTGGAAAATGTTCAAATGTTTGTAAATCTATAGGACTTAACTGCTTGGTTATTACTCCCTAGCTTACAAACTACATAAACTAAGTTAAACTAACCTAAAAACAACAGACACATCCATGCCCGAGGGAGGATTCGAACCTCCGACGCGGGAGGCCCCGCGATCTGCAACGTGGCGCTCCATGCGCGCCGGCCGCGGTGGAGGGAACTGAGGCGCGTCAGTCACGGTCTGCACGGCCATTACGGTCGGGGGTTCGAATCCCCCCTCGGGCATGGAAATTTGTGCCGACCTTAGAATTAGTTAGTTCATAAGTAGTTTGTAAGTTTAGGGATTGATGGCTCGTAGTTAAGTCCCATAAGCTATACAAACATTTGAACATTTTGAGCTCCATGTGCTCCCGCGCAGCCCGCTATGGAGGTGCATTGCTGCGGAGCGCACGATTGCTTACCGTTGGAGGTTCGAGTCCTCGCTTCGGCGTGTGCGTGCGTGCGCGCGGTGTGTGTGTGTGTGTGTGTGTGTGTGTGTGTGTGTGTGTGTGTGTGTGTGCGTGTGTTGTTCTTAGGTTAGTTTACGTTAGTTTAAGTGATCAAAAAGTCAGTATAAATTTGAAAAACTTAGTAAATCACTGAATAATGTAGATAGAGCGGTAAAAATTTTTGGAAGACATGGGGTTATATTAGGAAAAAAAAGTATTGCTAGACGCGTCGTTTGGAGATGATCGTGTGCTCAGCCGCCAGTTTCGTCATGCTTGGCCTCCCAGGTCCCCAGACCTCAGTCCGTGCGATTATTGGCTTAGGGTTACGTGATGTCGCAAGTGTATCGTGATCGACCCACATCTCTACGGATGCTGAAAGACAGCATCCGACGCCAATGCCTTACTATAACTCCAGACATGCTTTACAATGCTGTTCACAACATTATTCCTCGAATACGGCTATTGTTCAGGAATGATGGTTTACATATTGAGCATTTTCTGTAAAGAACATCATCTTTGCATTGTCTTGTTATGCTAATTATTGCTTTTCTGATCAGATGAAGCGCCACCTGTCGGAAATTTCTTGAACTTTCGTTATTTTTTGTTCTAATAAAACCCCATGCCTTTCCAAGCATGTGTGTCAATTTTTACCTCTCTATCTATCCGTGATTTATTAAGTTTTCAAATTTATACTGACTTTCTGATACTCGGTATGTAAGCCTAGGGGTTGATAACCGTAGATTTACAAACTTTTGAACATTTTTTCACTTCGAGGAAACCGTCCCTGCAATTGCCGCAAGCCACATACTGAAACGAAGGAGAGTTGAATCTGCATGCACGGGCCGGACTTTGAACTGCCGCCTTTCCGAATCACACGGCGCCACCTCCATCAGCTTCATCCTTCCACATGTTCTGCCGTATTACCTCAGTCCCTCAGTCACGTGATGGTATAAAGACGCAGACATGCTTCTACATACTATCAATTAAGTATTTCGCAGCAACGTCGGACTATAACTTTTATCGTTAATTACCGTACCACAACATTCGGCAGAGCGCTGTAGCGACGTAACGGATACCTTTGTAAAGGGCGCGTGTAGTGTCTTAGTGACCTTTTCCTGTTTCAGCTGCGATTATGGGGTAAAACGTTTTTAGTTGAGCCCGGACCAGCGCTCATTTTTATATCCATTCAAATATATGTGTTACTGCAGCTGTATTGCAGTATATATGTTTGAACGGCGAACCGGAAGTGGAATCCAGGTAAATTGTGCGAATCCAACAATTCCTTTTGCAAAAGATGTGAACTGGTCTAAAATTAATGCTTAGGTAGTGACGCCATTTTTTAGTTCCAACGATCGGATTTTAAATGAAAAAGAACCTGTTTTTTTTTCTCCTGGAAAATATTATAGCAGCTCAAACTTTGCACAAAGGTATATACATGTCTAAAGTAAAAACTATTTTCTTTATCCGGTAATCATTATCCATTGTCGAGAATAGAGTAGCTATGTAAGAGGGCGAAATTAAACAACAGCTACACTAAGCACTTGTTTAACTCAGTTGGTTATCGTTTCGCTGTTAGTTACACGAAGTTAAGATTTTAAGTTAATGCAGTAAAATTATCATAGGGGCGACGTTTATTTATTTTTTCATGAGAAAAATTTAAAGACCTAACTGCTAAACACTGTCGTTAACGACAGCTCCTCAACTATAACTGAATACAAGTTGGGAACCAAAAGGAAAAATGTTCCTATCATAGTTTTTTCTGAGTGCAGAAACTGCCGAAACCGGTAGAATATAACAAATATTTTGCAGCCTTGGCATAAGAATGATGTTTTCAAAGCTAACCTATGGAACTGATATCGGGAAAAAATGGGAGAAGGACTTATAGATTGTATGCCGTAGTTTACTATCATTTAAAGTCATAAGAAGATCAAAACGAACTAAAAAAATATTTATACAACGAATCTGTATGGTGCAAAAAGTAAAAACCGAACTTAACCAATAAAAATACTAATAAAAATTCCTTTAAAGTACTGTTACGGGATAAATCACACATATCTTAACCTCGTCGAAGTAACAAAATACTTAGGAATTACATAAACAAATAACACTGAAATCTACAAATAGAAAATAGAATACTTCTTCCTCCTCTTCAGCAGTGTTGTTGTGCAGTATGCGGTTAGTATCTGATTGAACTTATGGGGCCCATCGAAAATTTTCAGAGAGGGGCGGTTTGTTTTGTTTCATCAGGAAAAAAGGGAGGTACTTTTACAAATGTGATAAATGACTTGGAATGGAAATCGTTGAAACAAAGATGCTTCTCGTTGCGGCGAGATTTTGTAACGAAATTACATGAAATATCTTTCTCCTACCAATGTCAAAATATTTTGTTGACATCCAAGGAGAAATGATTATAGTCATGAAATAAGACAAACCAGACCTCAGACTTGAAGATTAAAGTATTCATTTTCAGCACTAATTCTAGAGAAACAGTTTGAAAGTGATAAAATCTTGTCGGTCCTGTATCGACGTCAGGTGGGATTTTAAACACCTGACGAGGCTGGAAAATCGAGAAGATTCGATTAATTCATATCGCCGCGAGACCATTTAACCGAACAGTGTGAAACTGGTTCTCCGGCACCGTTTGTCAATCATTTAAGTGTAAATTGCAGGTTAATCGTGTAGACGTACACGACTCTTTGACGGAGAGAGAGTATTTCAGGGATTTACAGGTGTCACATTAGCTGGAGACTGCGCAAATAGCCGAAAAAGAAGTACGTGCGTCGCTGCCCGTTGGTTAGATTAATCGCCGCGTTCAGCATTTGTGGGTTTGCTGCTTTGTTGGTCCGTAATGTCGGAGAGAACAGGTCCATGGCCAACACGGTTCTCCTCCACCCATCCCTCCGGTGTGCTAGATACCAGCGAGAACATTAGTTCAGAGTCTGAAATGAGCTACAGCTCAGTCATGTACAAGGGTTGGATAAAAATTAACGAGAACTATTATTTTTCTTTGAAATGACGTCATTGACAGAGCCACACATCTTCAGTATAATCGCCGCAGTTATTGACGGCCTTTTATATTGAGTTGCCACTCGTTCCGATATATCGGGATCGTTTCCGTTAAGGACCTTCTTGTTCCGACATTCCCAAAAGAGTTAATTCCGTCCCGATTTTGCAAAGTATTGTTACGAGCATGTCTAAAGTACTGAACTAACGCCAACTGTTAGCGGAGAATGTAAATGCAGCCACTTGTTAGTCTTATTTATGGCAACAAGTTTATGTTGCTAAAGTCGTCTCAAGTTTCGTTGTATGTTGAGGACCCTGTATCGATGATTTAGACAAAATTCAGAGAAGGGCAACACGTTTTGTATTAGCGCGATATAGGGGAGAAAGCATCACGGAAATGATGCAAGAGTTGGGGGTGGAAATCATTAAAAGAAAGACGTTACTCCTTGCTATGAGATCTATTTACGAAATTTCTTTCACCGACTTTCTCTTCCGAATGCGAACATATTTTGTTAGCTCCCACCTACACAGGAAGCCATGATCATCAAAATAAAATAAGAGAAATCAAATCGAAAACGGAAAGATTTAGGTGTTCCTTTTTCCCCGAGAGCTATTAGAGAATGGAACTGTAGAGAAACATTATAAAAGGGGTTCGATGAACCCTTTGCCATGCACTTCAGTGTGACTTTTAGAGTATCTGTGTAGATGTAGAATAACAATCTGATACTACGATTCTTTCTAAACATGATACGAATAACGATTGCAAGTTTGTAATGTTTAAGTATTTAGTGTAGTATATAAGGCGTGATGTGCATCGTGACAAGTATTTCGTTGACTAAAGTGTGATTGTCGACTAATAAACCTATCATAGTTCACGAAAACGCATAAGGATAGAAAATGAAAGGGTCACTTTCGACTGCTGCCATTGACGGTGCAGTTGGATTCGTTTGAAACCAGCTGCGTCCAAATCAATTTAAACTACATTCCTATCATTGTTAGTTTTGGAGCTACAACCCTTCAAAGTTTCAGGGGCAGATTCCACAAACGCTGCGCATAATGCAATGCGCCTTCTAAATGTGGTGCGGCCGAGTTGTAACGTCGCCGGTGTCACGGGGCGAGAAGCTTCCTCGATGCGCTGTTAGACTGCCGACTGTCGCCGCACACGGCCGTATACCCGACAGTTGGAGCCACACAAAGAACGACGTTACAACTCGGCCGCACCACATTTAGAAGGCGCATTGCATTATGCGCAGCGCTTGTGGTATCTGCCCCTGAAATTTTGAAGGGTTGTAGCTCCCAAACTAACAGTGATAGGAATGTAGTTTAAATTGATTTGGACGCAGCTGGTTTCAACGAATCCAATGCACGATAGAAAAAACTATTGTTCCATTTAAAAATTATATCTTTGTGCTGTAACTCTTTGGAAAATGATACAATAAACTATATTGATAGCTCCGCAGATAGTGTAACATTTCTTGTGTTGACCTACCGCATTAAAATTTCCCGTCACCTATTATTTTATAAGTTACAGAGGCAAACACACTTAGTGAAACACCCTGTATGGCATTCAGAATGGCGCTTTGACTTTCGATTTTTTGTTGTACCGTAAACTGGTGCCATAGGAGATAGGTTCCTTGAGGGGGACGATAACACTCGTCCCCACAGAGCTGCACTGGTGGAAAACATGCTTGAAGCTGAGGGAATTGAACGAATGGAGTGGCCAGCGTGTTCACCGGCCTTAAATCCGATTTCGTGTGCACTTGGCAGACGCATTGCAGCCGTATCAGCACGTCCCACATTGGTTGCAGAGCTGGATATTGCATTCATGGAAGGGGTGGTCAAATATCCCTCAAGAGGTGATTGATAACCACGCTGGTCTGCAACTGTACTGGGCGTCCGAGGTGATCACACATCGTATTAGAGGCCACAGAGAAAGACTTTTTCACTGTTATCGTAGCCCTATGGTGACTCGCTTTAAGTAAACGTTATGTAAACCTCAAGTGAAGAGCTGAGACTGAAAAATGTTGCACTGCATCACATATAAAATTACCATTGTAATCTACGTAGAATACGTTACCATGTGTATATTGTGTATCATATCTCATCCGATCCACTAATTGCTTTTAGCAGTGTATATTCTTCGCAAACTAGTATAGGGCACGTGGTGGAGGGTAACTCGTATCATTACTACACATTCTCTTTCCTCTTCCAGTCTCAAACAGAGCAAGAGAAAACGAGTGCTTAAATGCCTAATTTAGCTTTGCGCTCATTAAATGAAATTTAAGTTGGCAAAAGTCGTTTGCAATCTCAATAATTTGAGATTTGTCTTTCTGATGAGTGCCACTTCGAACTGAGGCCAGGCGAATAGCGAAATCAGTGGTGAGATACCAGCCTCCTTGTCGCCCGGCCTACTACAGTCCAACCAGCGGTAGGCCAAATTGTTTGGGGTGTCATTTCATTTAAAGGTAAGAGCCCACTGGTTGTCACCCGCGGCAACTGTTTTGTTGCCCTTAACGGCGAGTCATACTGAGTTTCAACAAGATAACGCTCCTTCCACAAGGCGATAGTTTCTACGGTTTGCCTTCCTTCTGGCCAACACTTACAGCAGAGAAGGTTTGTATTATTATGGAGAAGGCCTACCAACTACGTCGAGATTTTGGCGACATCATGCATTAACTGGATAGCCACCTGGACAACTCTCAGGAGGAAATAACTGCTTGCAAAAGACTGCGAGGTGCAACAACGCGTTATTGAGAGGCTCCTATCCAGAATCTCTTTCTCTACAAATTCAATTTACGCGTCAGATGAACGGTTTATTTGCATTTAAAATTACATTACAAACGGCTTTTTTGGTATTAATACCGTATTGTTTGTCCGAAAAATTTGAAAAAGGGAGGTTCTGGTCTTTGGCAGCCTACAATCATGTGTGTAAAATTTGGTGCTAATCGGTTGAACGGTTCGTCTTAAAAACAGGGAACACGTTACGGACAGACAGACAGACATACATCCAAAAACGCTGTTATTTTTGCAAATATCTTTGAAACGCTACGAGATATGATAAAAAAACAACATAAAAGAGCAAAGTTGTAGAGAATTTTCTGCTCTAAAAATTCGTTTATTCAGTTTTCGTGTCAGATGAATAGTTAAGCCATTATTTTCATTTAAATTTCGAACTGTCAAAAGAAGATCGCAAAGGCCCACTTAGTGTTACTACCGTAACCTAAAGTGGGCCAATAAATAAACATCTAACTAACCGGAAAATATAATGTTTCAAAATATTCTTTATGTAATCAAAATATCTACGGGTGTACTGCAGGTCTATAGTGTCCAACGGGCCGTTGGACACTATAGACCGGCAGTACACCCGTGGATGTTTTGATTATCAAATACGCCGGGAGAAACTGAAGAATACATCATTCTTTATGTACTTCGTATCTTGGATTGCTGGTGTATCACTAGTATGCGATGAGAAACCGGCGGAGATCTACAAGCAGAAATGCAGTCACTGTGCATAATTGATTGTGCATTTGGGCCTCCAACAGGCGGAGGTACAGCTCATGACTGCTAAAGGGTTTAGTGAAAGGGAAATAATAGAAAATGAGGACTCGGCGAGCTGGGCATACCCCTGCCCAAGAGGGGCCGAGCGGGAGGATTATCGCCGAATGGAAGAACCGCAGCACGGGAGCGGAGAGAAAGAAACAGAGAGGCCGCCGGTAAATTGAAAAGGCGATAAAAACGCGAACGGAGAGCGGGCGGCGTGATGTCG
The DNA here is from genome assembly GCA_026315105.1 of Locusta migratoria. Classification (NCBI taxonomy): domain Eukaryota; kingdom Metazoa; phylum Arthropoda; class Insecta; order Orthoptera; family Acrididae; genus Locusta; species Locusta migratoria. Next base: position 19,561,135 of record CM048748.1, on the reverse strand, counting down.
GCTGTGCACTGTTTGGAAGCGAGGCTGTTGTTACAGAGGGCGGATCAGGCGGCTTAGGCGGCGCCACAGCCGTTAGCAGCTTCCGAGGACTGCCGCGGGGCGCGCGGAAGTCGTGTGTCCTGCGTATCGGGCGCGGAAACAGAGAGAGAGAGAGAGAGAGAGAGAGAGAGAGAGAGAGAGAGAGGGGGGGGGCGAAAGAGGTCTGCAAAGGTCTGGCTGCCACCTGGCCGCGGCTGGCGCCGTGCCCGCGAGTAAAACACGCCGTAAAGCCGGCCGGTGCCGGCCAATGAATTTACATCAGCGCGTAATGGCGCCACAAGCAAACGGCACGCCGCGCCGCGCCGATAGATGGCTCTGCCGGCAAGCCGCCCCACTTCCGGCGCGTCGCTCCGCGGGTCCCGGTGTCGACGAACTCACCTCTATCGAGCACCGTAATTATGATGTCAGCGACGTCCTCGCAATGAGTCATCTGTAAGGTCACGAAAATAAATCACTTCTTTTAGGGTGAAATACGTGCTATCTCTGCCAATATTGGTGTTATTTTTAACTAATTTCGAGTTCTTTCACAGTTTCTGACATTTTCTTTCCCTTTTTTTTTTTTTTTTTTTTTTTTTTTTTTTTTTTTTTTTTTTTTTTCTGCCAATGTCACCGGTTTCTCCGCATGATACTTTTTCCAATTTCGGTGTTATTTTTCCCATTTCAGTGCTATATTAGGCCGATTTAGGTGATTGTTTTTCAAATACGGTGTTAGTTCTGTCGAAAACATTAAAAATTTTTCACCTTTGTTTTCATATTCGTGAGTATTTTTGCCAAATTGACCATTTTTGCCATTCGGTGGTTGCTCTTTGGCAATTTCGGCACTATTTTTTTGCTACATATTGTGCTACTTTTATCCAAATTACATTTATATATATATAAAATCAAATGTTTGTAAATCTATGGGACTTAATACTATGGTTTTCAGTCACTAGGCATACAAACTACTTAAACTAAAATTGACCTCAGGGCGACACACACGCCCATGTCCGAGGGAGGACTCCAACCTCTGACGGGCCACCCACCGAGTGCTCGGCCATTCCACCGTCGCAATTCTATTTTTGAACCTACTCTTTGCCATTCCCTTGTCGGTTTTACTTTTAAAAAAAAGTCGGTGTTTTTTCCAAATTCGATGTTTTTGCCATATTTGCAGTTTTTTTTTACTAAATTCGATGAGACGAGCATTTTATAGGATATGACTCATCAACGTGAGCGCAATTTAAAGAGTCCACTTAGATTTAGTAACACTATAATAAATAGAACAGAAAAAAGGCGTTAAGTTAAATAAAACATGGTTATTCACTTTACGCCGACAGAACGACGACTGATTACCTTCAATCGATAATAGTGCCGCCACCAGACATAATCTCACACTCGGCTCCATGTGACCAATACTGTGTTATTTTAGGCCTAAGGCGCCTCGCTACGGAACTCTCGACTGCTCCCCGTCGGAGGTGCGAATCCTCCTTTTGCATTGCGCGCACGCGCGTACACACACACGATATATATATATATATATATATATATATATATATATATATATATATATATATATGCTTGTAAGTCTAGTAACTGATGACCACCCCAGTTTGTTCCCATACCTCTACAAACATTTGATTCTTATTTTAAAACTGAAAAATTGCAGGAATCAGAGTTACAGTCGAACGTCGTTTAGCCGCATCAAGTGGAACCACAGATCATACAGATTATCGAAAATCCAGACAACCAACAAATTCAGACTAAAATTAGTGTAAATACCATAAACGCGTGCGTTATATTTGTGTTCGTAGAGGCACATACTGTGACAGGATATTAAAATCTGCTTTTTAATTTTTAATTTTTTTTTTTTCTCTTTACGGGACTTAACTGCGGGGTCAGTAGTCCCTAAACTTACGAACTACCTATGAACTACTTTAGACTAAAGACGGAGCAGAACATCCATGCCCGAGGGGGCATTCGAACCCCCGATGGGGAACTTGATTGTCAGAGGTTGTATGTAATGGTGAAAATTTCCGCAACATATGGTTAGAGTGTCTAAGGAACGACAGTGGTGTCAGTACCGTAGGTAGTAATATGCTTATTTAGTGTTCGTACCACTTAGAATTTAATGAATTCATTGCACTGCTGCAGAGGGCAAGGGTCGTTTCAGTTGTCTACTTGCCTCCTTTTTATACTGATTTCCCACTGAGGCACGGCATGAGAAAACCGCGCTTATATCCGACGTCTAGAATCTGATGTTTTTACACCTTCATTCATCTGTCTATAACAGTGTAGTTTACTCATTAAATGCCTTGTGGTAGAAACGCCAATACGTCATCGAGCTTCACGACTTAGTAATAACAGGTCCAAAATTCAAAATATCTTTGATATCACTGAATTCGGGTAAAATTTGTTTCGCTTTTAAGTAACGATGAGGACATTGAACCTTATGTAGATATAATTCTGTTTATGATGATACAGATCAAGCAGCAAAAACGATGACGTCTTTGACGATATAACAAGTAAACAGAAAGGAGGTAAAAACTAACTGTAGACACTTAGTTTCCGTTAGTTATTGGACTGGCGTTTAAATACGCCTTGAAAAATTATTTCAGAACACTGGAGATTGAGATGAAAAGTATTTCAATTATGTACATGAAGGTGATAAATGTCTTAGGTGAACATTATATTTTAAGAAAAGCCAGTTCGTTATGAAACAACGGTTTGAAATAGGAATAGAGAACCGATTAGTGAAATGAAATGTCCGCTTCCTTTTAATTTACTGTATATCTATGGTGTATACGATTCCACATCTACATTGAATAAAAGCAAGACTATTTTCCTCGTATTCTTGTTGTGCTTGCAAAATTCGAGTGAGTTTAGTATGTGTGTTTTCAAGAACATGTGACATGTAGTATCGGCCGGAACTGATTAAATTGGGTGTTTCATTCGTCGCTAATGGAGCAACTGCGCTTAGCATTTATAATTTATTACAAATTAACGAATATTAATTGATCGCAAGGTAATGGGAAACTGCGTCATGCTTTAGAAACTTCAAATATTCAAATGTTTGTAAATCTATGGGACGAACCTACTGTGATCATCTGTCCCTAGTCTTACAAACTACTTATTTAACTTAAACTAACCTAAGGACATAGCAAACGCACGCACACGCACGCACGAAGGACGACTCTAACCTCCGACGGGAGCGATCGCGCAATCCGTAGCATGGCGCCTTAGAGCATGCGGCCATTCTATGCGGTGCCATGTTTTAGTCTAATAAAATATTATTATGTGCAATCTTATGTCGGGCTAGCTCTGGATATGTTTCTGAAAGTTTGTACAAGTTCCTAAACCGAAGAACAGTGCAACACTTTTCACAAAAACTCCTTCATTATTTAAAACCAGAATCTGATGACAATGTATATATCTTACAGGTCTGCCCTGCAAAATTTAAAAGGCCGGTTCTATGTACCAGAACTAAAATCTATTTGCAGGACCAAAACTACGACAGAGATAGCAAAATTATTAGGTTGCCTGAAAATGCAACTGCTCTGGATGTGCAGCAGTGTATTTGAAACTGGAGCTGGTCTAGCAATTCCCTGCTTCAGTTAGTATTGTAGCACAAAAACGTACGCGTTTATAATCTGAAATGGGTAAATAATAGTTCGGAAAGCAGAGATCTTTAGGAATGTTCTACCAGACTCCAACTTGGCAATGGAAGGAATTTGCAGCGAGACTGGAGTTCTGTACTGAGAGATTGAGACCCCGCGCAGACAGCAGAGGGGTTAGAGGTATCTCTAGTTTTTACAAACAGCACATTAACGTCTACGAATAGCTTTTGTTGTACACCTGATATGTGAAAACACGGGGCGTTAAACCCAGTGACGGCTGTCGTCTTTCTTCAGGAAACCGGTGCAATGAGAAACTCCTAGAGGTCGGTTCTCCTTCATTTTCTCGTCTGGAAGGCGGTTAACGGGCCAAAACGCATTTAACGCACGCACAAAATGGCGCTTCTCGCTGACTGGCGAGCTCAGCGGGCGGAAGAAACGGCAGATGCCTATCTGGACGCGCGCGTACTCACCGGTGCGGAAGTTGACGACGATGTCTATGAGGAAGATGGTGTCGGAGAGGCAGTTGAAGGCGATCCACCGCGTGCTCAGGTCGTCGTTGAAGAACGATATGGCGACGGGCAGGATGATGAGGTTGGCGACGAGCAGCAGCAGCATGCACAGGTCCCAGTAGAACCTGCAACACGAGTGCCAAAAACATGTGTGTCAAGCTTATGCAGGGTCATCAGTCCCTAAACTTACAAACTACTTATAAACTACCTTATACCAAAGACGGCACAAATATCCATGCCCGAGGGGGGACTCGAACCCCGACGGGGAACGGCCTCGCGCATCTCAGCATAGCGCCTCAATGCGCTCGGCCGCTCCGCCTTGGCTGAGGAACGTCGCATGTCCCGGTAACAGCACTACATGTAAGCCGCGCATACATGCTGCGTGTTTGCAAACAATGCACTGCAAACGGCTGTTCTGTTATTGATAAGTTATGTAAGTTACTAGCTGTAACTTATCCAGCTATTAAACAGTCAAAGTTTTACAATATTTTTGGAAACATTTTTGTTTCATTTATTGGGCAACAAAACACTTATTTAAATTTATGTATAAAGAACAGTCTAGAATGCAATTTTTTTCCAACTAGTTTCGGTCTTCTTTTAGACCATCTCAGGGAAATTTAGCTCCATTGATGTGGAGCCTTTAGGCTCCAAGTTTCCTGCCAGCTCCACAGCATTAATGGAGCTAAATTTCATGAAGATGATCTAAAAGAAGACCGAAACTAGTCGAAAAAAATCTGCAGTCTAGACTGTTCTTTATATATAAATAATTTACAAATACTGAAATAACTAGGCAAACCTAAACTGTGGCACCACCTCTACCCAAGTTAGTTCTGACTTTTCAGAATTTACTCCCCTTACCCATATTAGATTCGCTGCCCGCCAGGTACACGGACTGTAATAAAACATTTGTCTGTTTCCAGTCTGATGATGCGCTAACAGTGCGAAACGCGTAATTGGAAATAAAGAATATTGCAACAGAAACTGCGAATTATTTAATTATTCACCGCTGTTGCTGCACCAGCCGCCGCCACCATCATGGAATGGAATGAAATGAAATGCAAAAAAAGGAAAATAAAAACTGCAGTCTGTTGTGTTCTTGCACTTTTATGTCAAAGTGAATTCAGATTTGAGCATGCACTTTCCTCAGGCATCTCTGACAAAGTATTAACGAGGAAATAAGACCCATATACTGCTAATTTTCATTTTGTATTAATGAACCGTTTGAAAGAACTACAAATAAAGGGCGGAGAATTTTGTTTTCACTCAAGTAACTATTCAACCACGTCGTTTGGAGAAACAATTTGATTTATCTACTCTGATTATAATGTCCTTCAATAAGCTGTAGGTAAGTGAAACTGCGAATTATCCTGTAATTCAAGCCTGACATGTTTTTCCCATTGAAAATTGAACTTTCATGCAAGATGGGACATAATGAATGGGTTGAGCAATTGTTGTCTTTGATCCCTACCCTTTTTTGGCCATGTTACAAATTTATTATTGGACTCTATGCACATATTTTTCCCAGTATTCAATTAATTTCAGGACGCACAAGTGAATTTTTATTACTTCGTTCATCACACTGACATTTACTTGATGACAACTGACTTTGAAGATCCTTTTATGTGCTTACAATTTCATGCATATGATTTTCAACGGAGTATTTCTGCTCTGTAATGCTGCTAAACGGAAGTATGTAAACTGACTTTATCAGAAGTGATATCTGGCGTTCCACAGGGAAGTGTTATAGGGCGCTAGTTATGTCACCAGAATATTAAAACCAACTGCAAAATGATTTAGGTATAATATCTGCGTGGTGCGAAAATTGGCAAATGACTCTACACAACGAAAAGTGTGAAGTCATCCATATGACCTCTAAAAGAAATCCGTTAAACTTTATTCACACGATAATTCAGTAAAATCTACAAGCCATTAATCCAACTAAAAACCTACAAATAACGATTACGAACAACCTAAAGAACACACACAAAATACTGTAGGGAAGACGAACGAAAGGCTACGTTTCATTGGCAGAACACTTAGAAAATGCAACAGTTCTACTAAAGGAACTGCCTACAAGACACTTGTGCATCCCATTTTGGAGTATTTCTGCCCATTGTAGAATCCACTCCAAGTGGGACAAACGGACGATTTAAAGAAAGTGGAATGGCAGCTCATATAGGGCGGAAATCATTGAAAGAAAGTTTTATTCGTTGCGGCCGTGTTTATGTGAGAAATTGTTTCACCAACTTTGTCTTCCGAATGCGAACAGATTTTGTTAACATCCAATTACATAGGGAGACATGATCGTCTCAATGAAATAATACACATAAGATCTAAAACGGAAAGATTCAGTTGTTCCTTTTCCCCGCGCACTGTTGGAGAATAGAACGGTAGAAAAATATTATAAAAGCGGTTAGATGGATCCTCTGCCATCCACTTGAATGTGACCAGCGAAGTATTTATGTAGATGTAGATATCTGTGATTCATATCGAACAACTGTAAGGGCACGTATGAAATACAAACTTATACATTTCCCACCTATATCTTTCCTTAATCATTCTAATTGATACTATAGGTTGTCTTATACCTTTTATTTTTCTGAACCAAATATCTTTTCTCCTACGACCTCTTCCATTATGCGAGATGGAGTGGCCGAGCGCTCTAAGGCATCTTGCTGTGGAGTACGCGGTTGGTCGACGTCAGAGGTTCGAGTCCTTCCTCGGGCATGGATGTGTTTGTTGTCCTTACCATAAGTTAGTTCAAGTAGTTCGTAAGCCTAGGGACTGATAGCAGCGGTTAACTCCTTAGATTTACAAACATTTGAATTCTTCCATTGTAAGTGCCATTTTACTCTCAAGAAAACTTTAGTAAAATTAAATATTATACTATTTATCTGCATTCTGTGCATTTCTTAGTGCCTGATTTCCTTGGAAATGGTACCACCACTGACTGCTTTTACAATGGCCGTTTACTACTCTCATATATTGCACTGAACAAAGGTGCCATTTCTAGGATGCCAGCAGATTTACCTCTCTAAATTCCCTTTCTCGCTTGTTCCACTTCCGAGATCATAAATAAGGTTCCTCTTTCCTCTGTGTAAACCATCTCTCCCATTTCTATGGTTAATTGTCGATTCTAGCTCATTTTATCTAATCTTCTTTGTACTCTTTCCATGCCTTCCGTGCATATTGCTCCTTTTCGCGGTATCCAATTATTGTCATCCTCACTTACTCTTTCTCTTTATTTCATTCCAGGTAACGATCTTTGCTTTGTTATTAAGTGGATCATGTTTTCCTTTCCTCTCTGGATCTTCTATATCTTAACACACTTCTTTTAACTAATTATTTCATTTTCTGTACTTTGCTTGGTTATTTTCATATACTTAGTTGTTTTATTTCTTTCCTTCTTCCATTTTCTTAGTCATTGTCCGTTGTTACCCATAGTTTCTTCGTTCTTTTCCCTTGGAAGTATTCTACTTGTTTTCCTTCTCTGATAGTAATAGCACTTATGATTTCTCTCCATTCCTACCGGGATGATTATATTTTGCTCTCTGTCCTGTTCCATTCACTAATGGTCCAAGAGGGAACGAATAAATGTCAGTAATCCTTAGAAATAATTTTTAACTTCTCTGACCACCTCGTTCTGGTAATTTCACTTCAGAAGGAGTTACATGAAGTAACACTTATGCTGTTGAAGTGTTTATTGAGCATCGGCAACGTCGCTCTCTCTTGTCACTGAGGAGGAACGAGGCTGGCGGTGCCTGGGACAATTCCTTCAGAAATGCGGTTAATAACTGGAGGGCTGGGCCGGCGTGGGCCAGCGCTTTCCAACAAAAAACAGTTAATTAAAACGTCACGGGAACAAAAGGCGCCCGCCTGGGTTAAGAGGCGCACTTCTAAGCAATCTCAGGAGCAATTCTGGCGAGTGCTGTGACGTCAAGATGCAGCTAATATCTGTGCAATGAGCGTCCCTTTATTTTCAGCAGAGCGCAGGAAGTCGCGGGAATGTTTTAGTGGGATAACTGAAGCGACAAGCGCCAAATCTACATTGTGAGCACGTCTGATGCTAATTGAGACTGTGGCACATATTATGAATTGTTCTCTCGCAGTAGTGTCGTCAACTTTATAACATCACTAATTATTTTCATTCTCAACCACTGTGCTTTCAAAGAATACTGTAATTCTGTCTATTCCTTAGAAGCTTTCCTTTTTTTTGGTTTCCATATAAACAAAGATATTATCTTCTATTCTAGAGTTCGATGACATACTACATCTTGAGCTGTTATATAACCTACTTGCTTCTTCTCAATTATTTTGAAGGATTGCGAAGTAATTCACATTATACTGTATATACATATGAAGGAAGATTATGTATTCGAAATTTCAGTAGTTCCGAGACCGCGAACTGTAATAAATTCATCTACTCAAAGTTATGCATTTCTCCTTTGTATTTTCGACCTATCACTCATTTAGGAGGAATCAGAGTCAGTGTGTCAGAAAACGTTTTGAGAACTTTAGTGGTTATACACACGAACCTGCAGATACACGGTCGGTCGAGACTATAATAGAGTGAACTTTGTGACAAATTCAACAGTGCTGTGTGTACCACCAGTTTTCCCAACATTGTTCTCTGAGTATGAAAAAACCAGACTGGATTAACATTTCTAGGGGCGACGATCGCCGAATGTAAGAAGCTGAGCTGTTTGCAGTTGCCAGCCAGCACTTCTCAACACGTCGTATCCAGATAATGTTTTTACATTATTTAATTGATCTGATTTTTATTATCAATATGCTGAGAGGACATTATTAGTATAATTTACCCTCAAATATTAAATCTCCAACTAAACCTGAACTTAAACTCTGACAATAATCTTGACGATTTAAAATTTTGTTGTCAATTTTAAAACTTGCATAATGGGGCAGGACTGAAAATATATGACAAGAATTCAAAATCTTTGTTATCGTGCACAAAAATCGCTATAATAAGGTTATCTTCTTTTCTGATGACGAATTATATACAATCATACGAAAACTGGAAAACATGGATTCAGTATGGCGGAAAAAGTACCAGGGGAATATGATTAATCTGAAGAAAAATTGTGATTCACTTTTTTTTACCGTTAATTAAGAATTTGAAATAAAAGTTTTAAGTGGAAATAACAGTCCGGCTATTGGGGATCAAATCCAGAATACTAAGAAATTTTTCTCTGGTATAATTTTTCTCGGTCGATGATTTGTTTTGACAATCCAGTATCAGAAATCCAAACCAAACCATCAGATAGGTGCGAGAAGGCACAGTTTAAACCCTTATGTACTTTCCTGTCCTGCACCGCCTGAAAGAGTCTTGTAGAGCGAAGAAGCATCGCGTGTCCCTGTCCCTCAGACATTTCGCGGCTTCGCGTGTAGCGATCAGCAGTGGTGCTGTTTTCCTTAAAAGTATCGAGTATGTCTTCAGAATCTTTTACAGCGTTGACCTTTCCTATTGGCGCAAATCTTACTTTTCAAACAAGCCAAGACTTTCTCATTAGTGTAATCATCTCGATCAATTGCTTTTCGATATATAGCTCTCATCTTATTAAAATAAATTGAAATACTTTGTATCATATTGCTCGAAACCGTAACAGAACATTACTACAATCTGTCGCTGAATTTACAAGCTGCAATAGATTAACTGAAAATTAACAGTATGCCTAATATTTATTTTTACCTATTTTTGAACTCCATTTTGTAATTTCTTTTACATAGTATTAAACATAAGGTGGATGTCAATTCCTATTCATGTAAATACGGATTTAAGTTTCACACTATGCAAACGAATTTAACAAAATGCTGAAATGTTGCCACACGCCGCGGTGGAGTAGCCGAGCGGTCTAAGGTGCCTCGCTGTGGAGCACGCGATTGCTCGCCGTCGGAGGTTCGAGTCCTCCTTGGGGAATGGGTATGTGAGTTGTCCTTGGGTTAGTTTACGCTTGCTGTGTGGCGACAAATTGTTCCAAAATTGAAACGTAACGTGCACCAGTGACCGTTTCTCGAATGAAAAGAGGGCCAATAATGCCTCTGCTGCATACTGCAGCCCACACAGTAACTTTAGGAGAATACAGGGGGTTCGCTTCACACCAATATGGCTTTTCGGAACCCCAAAATCGCCAGTTCTGCTTATTCACGTATCCATTCAGGTGGAAGTGTGCTTCATCTGTAAACCAGATGCAGCCAACATCAAATCCTTCACTATCAATCACTGTGAGCATCTGATTAGCAGAGGCAACCCTTTGTTGAACAGCTCGTACGGGTATGGCCTGGTGTGTTTGAATTTTGAATGGAAACATATGTAGGCTCTTTCTCAGTATTTTCTGCATGCTGGAACGCTTTAAACCAGACACAGATGCAATTCTACGGACGGATGACATTGGATTTCGCTGAATAATTCCAGAAACTGTGGCGACATTTTCAGGCCTAACTGCGGTGTGCTTGCGGCCAACATGCCCCACTAGATCATCAGTTACGCTGCCTGTTCGTTGAAATTTTGCGAAGAGCGTACGAATGGTTTTCGCATCGGGTCCTTCTGGAACATTAAATCGTGCTTGAAAACTTCGCCTTGTTGCCGTAGGACTCTCTTCTAACCTGTGGTACTCTAGCACCAGAAAAACGCGTTGTTCAATGGAGTCATGGTTTTAGTCTATTCCTTCGGTACGCTAACCTCCTTTCACGTTTCAATAGTGGAACTGATCGCTCTGGGCTTCGGATCACTATTTATACTAGGCATTACGTATGGCGATTACAGCGCCATCTGTTAGCAGCTTTTGTAACTATTATTTCAAACTGCTGTATAAACGTCCTTTTATGGACACCCTGCATATTCTATTCGTAAATTTAACATGTACTATTTCTATAAGTAGTCTCAGCACACGATAAAAAAAAGATACTGACATTCAGATAGAGTAACTGTATAAAATGTTTATATGATCATTAAGAATGTCAATGTAACAAAATAGTATCATACAATTCTTTTGTTCAGAAGACGGTTGAGTAGTCGTTCCTGTGTGTGATCACTTATAGACGTGCTGTACTGATGCTGTATGTAGTTGTTCATTATTTAAAAATATAGGAACAATGTTTAAAGAATTAATGCGAAAGTATATTTCATTAATGTCCATAATGTGTACCTTCACATCAGGTCAAAAGTGGGACCCCACGACCCATTAAAACAAACGTCATGTATCGCTATTAACAAAATGTTCAAATGTTTGTAAATCTAAGGAACTTAATTGCTGCGGCTATCGGTTTCTGTACTTACAAACTACTTAAACTAAGCACAAAACACACAGCGATGCCCGAGAGATGAATCGAACCTCTGACGCCGAGTAACAGCGCCCTTCTCCATTAAAAGATTGCATTTTAACAGCAGGGCAGAAATATTATAAACAGCACCGATAAAATACCATAAACTCTCAACAACTAATATTTACTTACCGTGTATCATTAGATTTTATAAAATTTCAATTATTATTTTTATTATATCTGATTAAGCTACGTAATTACGGAGGTCGTCTACTGTACGTGGCGAATAATAAGTCAGGAGCAATGCAGTAATGCTTTATTTAGAAACTTTAAAATTTCTCCCACGCTTGAAGCTGTGACATTACCGATACAAATTCCCACTTCCGTACCATTACGTCAGGTCCAAGAGCGAGAAGTGCTGCTTTCGTGATAGTTCGTTCTGAGGGGGGACACGGTTACAATGCTGTCAATGAGACTACATTATAGGGACCGATTTCCTGCGCACACCGTGTAAAATCTTATACCAATAACTACCGAGTTGCTGAACGAGTGCAGAGACAGACATCCCTGGTGTACTTTGCCGTTATGCGTATTCACAATATCGAAATTCTCGCCGCGTATGTGTGGTCACCTTGTAGCACGATTCGAGTATCTTATAATGCCATTTGATGAAGTGAGGACCGTTCTGTCTTTTGTGTTGCTTCATCTTCATCGAAACATCAAGTTTACTATGGAGATGGAAAGAAACGACGAACTACCTTTCCTGGACGTTTTGGCATGAAAGAAAGAGGATAGTACTTTGGGTCACGTCCTGTACCGTGAATCAACACACACGGATTTATACTTACAGGTCACCAGTTGTCACCATTCTGCAGAACGAAGTGGTGTGCTTAGGAAGCTGGTCCACAGGGCACGTGTCATATTAGACTCGGACAGCCTGTCTGATGAGTTACGCCACCTCCGTACCGTTTTCTTAAAGAACGGATACGCTGAACGGGAGATTCGCCGGCCTTACACCAGTTGCATGTCAGACATAGTGAGGAGCAGGAATAAACCGAAGACCAAAGAGGAATGGTCATCTTGCCATTTGTCGGTGGTGTTTCTTCAAAAATAGGAAGATTACCGAAGAAACAGAATGTTAAATGTGTCTTCCACCCGCCAGCGAAACTAAGAGCTCTTCTAGGATCTGATATTGTTCTGAGAGTGCCCGGTGTCTACAAGATTCCCTGTAGCTGTGGGAAATACTATATTGGACAAACATCAAACATGTCGCACCGTGGAGGACAGTTGCGTTGAACATCGGCGACTGGACCAGCCAGAGAAATCTGCAGTGGCTGAACACTGCCTCCGTACAGGGCACAGTGTGGATTACGAAAACACCAAAATTATTTCGTCGACGTGCTTGTAATGGGACAGTGTTATTAAAGAGGCGGTGCAAATTCGCAGCTCTTCAAATCTGCTCATCAGGGACACCGGCTACCAACTCAGCACACTTTGGGATCCTGCACTGAATCTTTTAACATCACAAAGACCACCGGAGGAAACGACTGCATGTTCAAATGAACGATGTAGTTTCATCGGTTGACCATGGCGAGAGGGACACAGGCCAGCGTGGACACACAGTTTGCCGCTACCAACAGTGGGTGTTGGGGTAGGCAGCGGCGGCGCCTAGCTTGTGGACAGTTCTGCGCGAGTGTCCAAACGTTTACGTCACAGTCCAACAGGTGGCGCGGCTGGCTCTTTCGTATTTGGATGCAGTACGAAAAATCTACAATATTATTACCATCAAATCAATTAAATGAAAAAAGAAGCTTCTAAAACTGCTAATAAAAAAATAAAATAAAAATAGATAAAGAAATATCGCAACTGCTCATCGTAAACGAAACTTCCTGAAATCATTCCTTGTGCGCTATCGGCACAATACTATCCGACATCTCGCCCGAGAACTATATTTAGTTCTGTCTTTTTATTGAACTTTCAAGCACCAGTAACCCTCTTCACTACCTGCTCGCTGCTGTCCCGCCACTGCAGCAGACAGTCAGGGCGATATCAGTGGAGAGTCTGCCCGACGCCGCCTACAAGACAAGGCCTCGCAACTGGCCGTGCCTACGTCACACTGAGAGGCGGCGGCTGCCAGTTGACTGGCTGCCCGCTGACTGTAAAATGTAAACTTTCACGGCCGGAATGGTCAAAATTACTAAAAATTTCCGGGCTATTATGCCATGGTCTAGTGGATTTATTATGCAAACCAAACGTTTCGTCCACGACTGCGGAGGACATTTTCAAGGGGGATCGTGGCACTTTTGAATGTCCGATGCACACCCTGGCTCGCAATCTACAGAGTAAACAGCAAACCAGAAAGTATAAATCCTCAGACTGTTACAATTGGTGTACCAATTAAGACAGAAAAACTTCGAGACGACGAGAAGTTGCTAACAAAACATGTTGGAGATAAGTGGAAGACTCTTACCACTCTTGACTGGTACAGAAAATTACTACAGGGAGCAATTTGTCGCTCAGATCTGGCTGACGATCAGTGTGAATATGAAATAGAGAAGAGCGGCTTTGGCGATTATCACTTTTTAATGGCAATTAGATACTCATCTTCAAGTATAAAGTAAAATTTTAAGTTGCTTGGGTCTTTCCACACATTATAGTAACTTCAGAAACACAAACAGCTTTAGGCCCTACTGCTACTCAAATTACTGTAAACGTAACAATTCATTTTGTAAATAAAATTAAGAAGTTACATAAGGAACACATTGTTGGGGCGATCTAGAATTGTTTAATAAGAGGTTTTCAGCCAAGATTACTTTCTTCTTTTAATTATATGACCGGTTTCGTCCTGCTAGACGCCATCTTCGGACTGTTGAATGAATTTTTTACATCACTGCTATAACAAAAATTTCTAACATAGCACATTGGTATACATCCATATTGATGTGTCCTGCAAATAAAATTTACATGTCAATAATAAAATGACTGAATCCATTTTTCTCAAGGTCATATAATGAAAAGAAGAAAGCGATCTTGGCTGAAAACCTCTTTTTAAAAAATTAAGAAGATTATTATGATTATTGCAGTTCTTCATTTTTCCAATATGTAATAGAGTTATGTCGATATTCCTATAATTTCCCAGATTATAGACCAGTAAAAGATTCACGTCAGCAGTAAGCGAATCTCTGTATATATAAAAAACGGACATCTGAAAGCGTGTTCACATGAAAAGCGGACACCTACACGTTTTGGTTTCAAAGACGGACATCTGTATTTTCACACACAATTTGAAGTTGCTTGAGTAATGAAATTGATATTAGCCACTTCCAGGTATAAATTCTAGAGTATTAGAGTAGATAATGCTCAAATCAGCCTGTAAATATATTTGCTCCACGTTTCGCAATACAAAATGACGGCGGCCGCGGTGGCCGAGGGGACTGCAGCGCGTCAGTGACGGTGTGCACGGCCACTACGGTCGGGGGTTCGAATCCCCCCTCGGGAATGGATATTTGTGCCGTCCTTAGTGTTAGCTAGTTCATAAGTAGTTTGTAAGTTTAGGGACTGATGACCCCGTAGTTAAGTCACATACGCTATACAATCATTTTTTATTTAAAAAAATGACGTTTATCTCGATTTCTAGCAAACGACAGATGTTCGTCTTTGATAATAGGCTGCTGACTTGTCCTTTCGTCGGTGTATATCACGTTTTTCAACCGGACTGGTATCTGCAAGAAAAGCGATAGTCGCCATGACTTTTGCCTCAGCCCTGACAGTACTGTAGGTTAAGTGCTAGAGGCGCCTCTGCAGCGCGGCCTTGCCCCTGGGTGTGAAGTGGGTTGGGCTGCAGTGAGCGGAATGCGGCAGCGGCAGCGGCTGTGGCTGTGGCTAGGTCAGCGCGCCGAGATAAGAGCGACCGCCGCGGGCGACGCCGGCCGCAGGGTCTGCTCAGCACTTTCGAGGGCGGCGGGCTGCCCGCGGCCGCACAGAAGGCTACAGACGCCTCTAGCGATGACCCGCAAGCTCCGCACTGATTGCGACTGAACCAGCCTCACCGGCGGCAACTCTTCGATTTGCATCGTATCGTACAATTACAAGCTCAGAGCATAGGCTTGACTTTGCTGAAGTAGTTCGACACATTTCACGAAATACACCTCAGTTTCTACATCTACATAGATACTCTGCAAAACACATGTAAGTGCCTGGTAGAGGATTCATTAACCACTTACATAACTTTTCTCTACCGTTCCATTCTCTAATATCCAGCCGCGGTGGCCGAGGAGACTAAGGCGCTATAGTCACGGTCTGCACGGCCACTACGGTCGGGGGTTCGAATCCCCCCTCGGGCATGGATATTTGTGCCGTCCTAGTTCGTAGGTAGTTCATAAGTAGTTTGTAAATTTAGGAACTGATGACCCCGTAGTTAAGTCCCATAGACTGTACAAACATTTGAACATTTCCATTCTCTAATAGCGCGCGGGAAGAAAGAAAACCTAAATCGTTCCGTTTTCGATCTGATTTCTCTTATTTTATTGGAATGATCATGTCTCCCTAAGTAAGTGGGTGCTAGCAAAATATTTCCACATTCAGAAGTGAAAGTCGGTGATTGAAATTTCGCAAATACATCTCGCCACAGCGAATAACGTCGTTCTTTTCATGATTTCCACCCCAATTCGTGCAACATTTCCGTTACGCTGTGTCCCCCGTAACGTGATAAAAAAATCGAGCTGCCCTTCTCTAAACCTTCTCAGTATCTTCCATCAGTCCCACGTGGTGAGGGTCCCACAATGGGCAACAGTACTCCAGGAGATGACGCACAAGTGTGATGTAGGCATTCTCTTTGGTAGAGCTGGTACATCTTCGAAGCATTCTGGTTCGCCTTCCCCACAATATTTTATGTGTGTTCTCTTCAGTCAAAGTTGTTCGCAAATGTAACTCCTAGGTATTTAGTAGAATTTACGATCTTAAGGTTTGACTAATTATCGTGTAATTGAAGTTCAGCGGATTTCTTTTAGTGGTCATGTGTATTACTTCACACTTTTCTTTATTTAGTGTCAATTGCCAATTTTCTCACCTTGTAGAAATTTTGTCTAAATCGCTTTGCAGTTGCTTTTGATCCTCTGTTGACTTCACTAACCGATAAACGACAGCATCATCCGCGAACAGTCTAAGGGAGCTATTCAGATTGTCTCCTAAATCGTTTATAAATACAAGGAAGAGTAGGGGACCTATAATGCTTTCCTGGGGAACGCCAGATACCACTTCTGTTTTACTCGATGACTTACCGTCAATTACAACGAACTGTGTCCTTTCTGATAGGAAATCGTAAATCCAGTCGCACAATTGGAGAGATATTCGATAAGCACGCAATTTCATTAGAAGCCGCTTGTGGGGTACTGTGGTAAAAGCCTTTCGGAAATCCAGAAATATGGAATCGATTTGCGATCCCTTGTCGATGGCACTTATCACTCCATATGAATAAATTGAGTTTGAATATTTGAAGACAAACTGCACTCTCAACATTTGAAGTGACAAAATGTTTTATTCGGCGGAACAATGAAACACGCACTAGCATTATTATTTGCAATGTAGTAGCGAAATTGAATATCGGAAGTCCCAAAGTTACCAAAAATAAACGCAAAGTATATTTGTTCAGGAAAGCAGATAGAAACAAAATACATTGCTTCTTGAAAGACAGCTTCCACTCGTTTCTAACACTAAACGTAGGTGTAGACCAGATGTGGCTCAAATTCAAAGAAGTGGTATCGACAGCAATTGAAAGTTTTATACCTAATAAATTAATAAAAGAAGGAGGAGATCCCCCTTGGTACACAAAACAGGTTAGGACACTGTTGCAAAAGCTAAGGAAAAGGCATACTAAATTTAAACGAACACGAAATCCCCAGGATTTGCGATTGTACTCAGAAGCTCGAAATTTAGTGAGGATTTCAATGCGAGATGCCTACAACATTTATCACAACGAAACTCTTTCTCGTAATTTGACTGAAAACCCAAAGAGATTTTGGTCATATGTTAAATATACTCAGGGAAAGTCACAAACAATACCTTCACTACGTGATAGTAATGGCGATCCTGCCGATGACAGCGCTACTAAAGCAGAGTTACTAAACTTAGCTTTTAGAAACTCAATTCACTAAAGAAGACGAAACCAATATTCCAGATTTCGAATTACGAACAGATGCCGTAATGAGTAACATAGAAGTAGATATCATCGGAGTAGTGCAGCAACTAAAATCACTTAATAAGAACAAGTCTTCTGGTCCGGATTGTTTACCCACTAGATTTCTATCTGATTATGCTGAAGCGATAGCTCCTTACTTAACAGTCATATACAACCGCTCTCTCATAGAAGGATCTGTACCAAAAGATTGGAAAGTTGCACAGGTCACACCTATATTCAAGAAAGGCAGTAGGAGTAACCCACTAAACTACAGGCCTATTTCATTGACGTCAATTTGCAGCAGGGTTTTGGAACATATCCTGTATTCAAATATTATGAATTATCTCGAACAGAACGATCTATTGACCCAAGGTCAACACGGATTTAGAAAATATCGTTCATGCGAAACACAACTAGCTCTTTATTCACACGAAGTGATGGGTGCTATCGACAAAGGTTCGCAAATCGATTCCGTATTTCTTGATTTCCAGTAAGCTTTTGACACCGTACCTCACAAACGGCTTTTAATCAAATTGCGTGGTTATGGTATATCGCCCCAAATTTGCAATTGGATAGGGGATTTCTTGTCAGAGAGGACACAGTTCGTAGTAATCGATGGTAAGGCATCGACTAAAACAGAGGTGATATCGGGCGTTCCACAGGGTAGTGTTATTGGTCCTATGCTATTCCTTATTTACATAAACGATTTAGGGGAAAATCTAAGTAGCTCTCTTAGGTTGTTTGCAGATGACGCCGTCATTTACCGTCTAGTAAAATCATCTGAAGATCAAAACCAACTGCAGAACGATCTGAATAAGATATCAGTATGGTGTAAAAGTTGGCAATTCACTCTAAATAATGAGAAGTGTGAAGTCGTCCACATGAGTACGAAAAGAAATCCGTTAAACTTTGTTTACGACATAAATAAATCAAATGTGGAGGCCGTAAACTCCACAAAATACCTAGGAATCACTATTACTTCAGACTTAAACTGGAAAGAACACGTAGATAATATCGTGGGAAAGGCGAACCAGAGACTGCGTTTTATTGGCAGAACCCTTAAAAGATGCAACAGAACTACAAAAGAAACTGCATACACTGCGCTTGTCCGTCCATTTTTGGAGTATTGCAGCCCAGTGTGGGATCCTTATCAGGTGGGTTTGACGTAGGACATCGAAAGAGTCCAAAGAAGGGCAGCTCGTTTCGTATTGTCACGATACAGGGGAGACAGCGTTACGGAAATGATACAGGATCTGGGATGGGAATCATTACAACAACGGCGCTTATCGCTGAGGCGTGGGTTACTTGCGAAACTCCAATCGCCAACATTCTCCTCCGAATGCGAAAATATATTGTTGACTCCCACTTACATAGGTAGAAATGATCATCAGAATAAAATAAGAGAAATCAGAGCTCGAACAGAGAGATTCAGGTGTTCTTTCTTACCGCGCGCTATTCGAGAATGGAATGGGAAATAAATAGTATAATTGTGGTTCGATGAACCCTCTGCCAGGCACTTAAATGTGATTTGCAGAGTATCCCATGTAGATGTAGATGTAGATGTAGATGTATAACTACAAAAAATGACGTCATTTAGGTATGTTCCCTATGTAGTCTACAGACGAGTGGACCAATTTTGATGAAATATTCAGGACATCTTTAGATTAGCCCGGCGGATGATAGTGTGAAGTATGCTAGCAATCAGGCAAAATTTTTATTAACGTATGTGTCAAAGATTATTCCTGGTATTAGGAACATCAGAAGCACCACTAGCGGAGAAAGAGCCAACAGTTTGTATCGTGCCATTCTTCTGTAACTCCAGTGCTGTTGGTTGTAACGATGGCGTCGCTTCCGTGACCGACTACATTAGATTAGTACTAGTTCCATTGATCATAGCCGCAGTGGAGTAGCCGAGCGGTCTAAAGCGTCTCGCTGCAGAGCGCGCGGTTGCTCGCCGTGGAGATTCGAGTCCTCCCTGGGGCATGGGTGTGTGTGTTGTCATTAGGTTAGTTTACCTAGTTTGTAAGCTACGGACTGATGACCACGCAGTTTGGTCCGATAGATTTACAAACAAACATTTGAATTTTTGAATTGATCATAAATACGCCATTTCGCAATGTTGTGGAACGTGTCAGTTTAATAGTTCCTATACATGAAACTCAATATTTTAAGGATTTTAAATTTTAGTATTTTAAAATTTTTTATTTTTATGTATTTTTTAGCGAAATTACTAAGTCTTGTCTAAAAATTAGTATAAAATTTAGAAGGAGTTGCCATACAGAAATTCATTTAATTTCTTTTTAAATACTAGTTGGCTATCTGTCAGACTTTTGATGATGCTTTTAAGTGACCAAAGGCTTTTGTGGCAGCATAATTCACCCCTTTCTGTGCCAGAGTTATAGATTTTACCTTGAATAGTGAATATCGCCCTTCCTCCTAGTGCTGTAGCTATGCGCACTGCTATTACTTTTGAATTGGGTCAGACAGTTAATAACAAATTTCATAAATGAATACATATATTGTGAAGCTACTGTGAAGATCCGTACATCCTTATATAAATGTCTGCAGGATGATCCTGGGTGGGCTACAGCAATTATTCTGATTACACGCTTTTGTGTAATGAATACGTTTTTACGTAATGTTGAATTGCTTCAAATATGATCCGAAACGAATCCAGTGTTGATAGTGTCGCTAAAGGTAACTCTTTATCCAAGTGCCGGACGTAAACTTTTATGTATAAGTTAGACTGTGATATTACTATGTAAATACGGATTAAACAAGGATTGTATAAAATGTTATGCATTGTCTTTAATCATTTTACGAACAACATAACCACGAAAATACATACAAAAATCGACTTTGATAGATATAGGATATAATTTCCACCTGTGAGAAGCCGGACAGGTCAATAGTAGTTTATAAAATTTTATGTATGTATGCCTGTATGTATGTCCCCCATGGACTCCAAGAAGACTGTAAAAATTTTAATAAATCTTCAGATTAACCCAACGTATGATCGTCCGAAGTTTGGTAGCGATCAAATCAAGATATACATTAATACGAAAAATATAATGGGAAATATAGAACAACTGCTCTCTGGAAAGGCTATTCACTTTTCGACTTTTGAACATAACCACAGTCTGACATACAGTCACATCACTCCTTATACATTGAGACAAGCGGCCGGCAAGCTACATTTCTAAATACAATAGCGAATGAGTGTAAATAGTACCGTTTCTATTGATTTTAACGTACTTTTTACTGCAGGAAACGTATGTAAGTGCCATAAAAACCGGTAACTACAAAATAACTCATGTGTCTTTCTTAGGTTTCCTATGATCCCTGGCAAGGTATGAAACAGTACGTTACACGACAGTTTATTTACGAATCTCTTTTAACCTGCAGCTATTTCTTTTAACTACAAAAATGGCTATTAAACATTACAAGATTGGAAATTTAGCCGAATACCCGTTGCTTTTCTATTCAGGAACGGTAAGGTTAGTTCACTACAGTTCCAGTCAAATCGATGTCTGTGGAACATAAAGAAAAAGAAAAAAAACTTGATGGAACGCAATACCTACATTAAATAAATGTATCAAATTAGCCACCACAGTTGCAGCTGAAGGAAAGATCTCACAGACGTGGCAATAAAAGCCGGATAATAATATTGTTTCCCAAAAAAGAAGAAACCAGTTACACAATTAGTTGCTATATGTGACACAGAAACGGCAAGAATTTTCAAATAATTCGCTCTTTAAGCGAAACTAATAACTTTCAAAATTATACGCATGTATAAGGAAGACAAGTGAAGTGTAATAAACATATTCAAATGTTTGTAATTCTGTGGGACCAAACTACATTGGTCATCAGTCCCTAGAATTAAAAAAATACTTAAACTAAGTTCAACTAACCCAATGACAACACACTCATCAATGCTAGAGGGAGGATTCGAACCTCCGACGCTGGATGCCTTGCAATCCGTAACGTGACGCTCCAGACCGCTGGGCTACTCCCGCGTGCGAAGTGTAATAGAGTGCGAATCGTTATACTCCATACCGAATTGCTAAGTGTCAAAGAAAGTGTATATCATAATAAAAAAAGACCACAACAGAACTTTGTATTTTCCACATGTTTATATCCTCTTACTTTCAGCGGTGGAAGCTGCATTTATACACATATTCCTGAGTATTTGTTCATGAATAAGTTGTTGCTCATATCACTGAATCAATGAAATTCGGCCTTTTCATGCATTTATTTAACGATTATTCAGATATCTTCATATTTTGATAATGCTTGGAACCCAAAAATTATACTAACTATCCCCTTAATTACGTAGGAAAATAATTATAAACGAACACGACTCCTACGACGCCTTGTCCACCGGTAGGAGTGCTAGTGTTGTTTTAACTGTCAGTCGGTAACGAACTTCACACCAATGAGTATGGCGACTGTGTATGTTAGACTGTTTTCAAATGCTTGTAAATCTATCGGACTCAACTTCAAGGTTATTAGTCTGTAGCTTACAAACCACTTAAACTACTTAAACTAAGGTAAACTAACCTAAGGACAACACAAATACCCATGCGCTAAGGGGGCACTCGAACCACCGACGGCGAACGGCCGCGCGAAAATGTTCAAATGTTTGTTAAGCTTATGGGACTTAACTACGGGGTCATCAGTCCCTAAACTTACAAACTACTTATTAACTACTTACGAACTAGGACGGCACAACAACAGGACGGCACAAATATCCATGCCCGATGGGGGATTCGAATCCCCGACCGTAGTGGCCGTGCTGACCGTGACTGCAGCGCCTCAGTCCCCTCGGCCACCGCGGACGGCTCGGCCGCGCGCACCGCAACACGGCGCTCCAGTACGAGCGGCTAATTCGCCGCTGCGGTTAGACTGTGACTTTTCCATATGTCAGAAAATGCTTTTATTTATAGCTATGTTGTACGTTATATGATCAAACACAATGAATACAACGCCTATACAATCCTCACCGTGTTTAATATAAATTTACATACTAATATAACAATCTAAAGTATACGTAAAAGTTTACGTCTAGCATTTGGAACGACAGAAGCGCTCCTATCGGAGAAACAGACTGGATCGACATTGTTTGTGCAGACTGCTCATATAGTCTCGAAAAAATGTGCTAATCAATTTATCACTAGGAAGTGGTCAATTTTCCATGAGAGAAACATTACGAGTTCCAAATATTTAAACATTTCGACCGTTTTATGGCATTTAAATAAATCCAACGACAAAGTTGAAAATTTGTGCTGGAGCGAGATTCGAATCCGGATTATCCTCTTCAGGACAGCGGTCGCCTTAACCAGTTGTGTTGGGAGGGGAGTTTTCCTCGATATATCAAGTTCTCAACTTACTAAAAAAATGTTTAAATGTTTGTAAAGTCTATGGGACTTAACTAAGGAGTCATCAGTCCCTAAACTTACAAACTACTTATGAACTACTTACAAACTAGGACGGCACAAATATCCATGCCAGAGGGGGGATTCGAACCCCCGACCGTAGTGGCCTTGCAGACCGTGACTGGAGCGCCTTAGTCCCCTCGGCCACCGCGGCCGACATCAACTTACTGCACACTACGATGGTAGAGCCCCCTACCCTTTAGTTCCAGTTGCTCGCAGCCAATACTGGATTGCCCAATTGATCGTGCATATTAATGCCTCCGCATTAAAAGTGTCAACTGCCTTTTGGGGCTTATATACAATTATTGATGTGGTGTCTGTTCTTTTCTGTCACGTGCCTGAACAGTCTAATTGGTTCAGTTGGACTCTGGCCCGGAGCGGGAAATATCGGTTCGAATTTCGGTCCAGGACAAATTTTCAACTTTGTAGTTTATATATATGGCGTCTGTTCCGAAAGAACAGACGTCACTTCTGATCCTGCAGTTGTTATTATTTAATATTCTGATGGGAGGCATGCTTAGGTAGTCCTTGCAGGTGCGGTGATCACTGTGTCCCCAGTGGTGTACGGGTCAGCGCAACTGCCTAGAAAGCAGGAGAGCCGGGTTCGAATCCCGGATGGGTACACATTTTCAGCTTTGCCCAATCGCAGTTGATGTCCAGTGCCAGCTGTCACCAGTGCCACATCGTTACAGCGCTAAGTATCTGAATTTAATTTGTGTCAAATTTAATTTGCCAGTCTAGTTCATTTTTGGTAGTACTGTTTTAAGAGGTTTATTCCCGCGTACTTGCAGATTTCGTTTGTACTACTGTTTTAATAGTTTATTCTATCGTATTTGATAAATACCGTTGTCTTCGTCTTTGACCGGTGTATTTCAAAACAAGTCAGAGACCGTTACTAAGCTCGTTATCAGTCAGTCCAGTGCCAGCTGCCACGAGTGCCGCAGCGTTAACAGCGCTAAGCTGCCGGACTCAGTTTTGTTGATTCGACAGTGTAGTTACCACTGACCACAGTTAAGTCAGCAGCCAGCCGCCTTCATTAGAATACTAGGCTCCTTTAAAGTTGTTAATTGCTGTTAATTGTATCGATAGGATGGATAGGATGTGTGCCTGCTGTGTGCGGACGCAGGAGGAGTTGGCCGCGGTTCGCGAACAGCTGAGCGTGCTGTTGGCTACGGTCAGCCGTCTTCAGGCTGCTGTCTCGGGGTGCAGCGATGGTGGGGAGTCTGGTGCGTCGAGTGGGACACCTCAGGTGTCTCACTCTTCGCTCCCTGTCCCTGCTACCGAGGCACCTTCAGGTGTACCGGACGTCGTCGAGCCGCCTTCTCCGCAAGGGGAGTGGCGGGTTGTACGGCGTTCGCGTCGCTCGAAGCGGAAGGCCAATGTGGAGGCTGGACGTCCGTCCGCGCCCGTTCGTCCTGTGAGTGAAAGTGTGGCCACTCCTTCAGCAGGGTCCGAGCAGGTGCACGGGGGGAGGGGATTATTAGTTATTGGGAGCTACAATGTCAGGCGCGTGATGGAGCCCCTTAGGCAGATAGCGTCCAGATCTGGAAGGAATTCCAACGTGCACTCGGTGTGTTTGCCGGGGGGCCTCATCCGAGATGTGGAGGCGGCCTTGCCGGCGGCTATCGAGGGTGCGGGGTGCAGTCGACTGCAAGTCGTAGCTCACGTCGGCACCAATGACGCTTGTCGCTTGGGTTCTGAGGACATCCTCAGGTCCTACGAGCAGCTGGCGGAATTGGTGAAGGCTGCTGCCTTCGCACGCGGGGTGCAAGCAGAGCTGTCGATTTGCAGCATTGTTCCCAGGGTTGATCGGGGTCCTTTGGTTTGGAGCCGAGTGGAGGGTCTGAACCAGAGGCTTCGCCGACTCTGTGACAGTCATGGCTGTAGATTTCTGGATCTGCGTTATCGGGTGGGGAATTGTAGGGTGCCCCTAGATAGATCAGGGGTGCACTACACTAAGGAAGCGGCTACTCGGGTAGCAGAGTACTTGTGGAGTGCACATGGAGTTAGGCTAGGCGCTAACTCTGATGAGCACTCGCCTGTCAGCATTCAAACAGCGAATTCAGGCCACCTTCGGAACAAAAATTCGAACATAAAAATATTAGCAGCGAACTTACAGAGTATTAGAAACAAAGTTCCCGAATTTGCAGCGCTGCATGGAAGTTATTGCGCTCAGATAATTTTAGGCACCGAAAGCTGGCTAAATGATGATGTGGAAAGTTCAGAAATATTTAGCGAAGCGTGGAATGTATATCGGAAAGATAGATCTGATACAACCGGAGGAGGAGTGTTCATCGCTGTGGACAAAGATATTGTTTCTACTGAGATCGAGGTTGAAAGTAATTGTGAAGTTATCTGGGCACGCATAACAGGTCTAAAAGAAGTAAAGTTAATAGTTGGTTGTTTTTACCGGCCCCCCAGTGCTGCTGTAGCAGTTTTAGAATCATTCAAGGAAAGTCTACACCAGGTAGTGCATAGGTATCCGGGCCATGCAATATTAGTCGGAGGTGACTTCAACCTTGGGACCTCGCTAGTTACATTTCAGGCGGTACAGACAAGCAGTCTTGCGAGCTACTTTTGGACACATTCTCCGAAAACTGTCTTGAGCAGTTAAACCGGCAACCCACGCGCAATGGAAATATTCTAGACCTTATAGCCACAAACAGGCCTGACCTTATTAACGATGTCTGTGTAGAGACAGGAATTAGTGATCATGATATCATCATAGCGTCGATGGTGACCAAAGTTCATAAACCAGTCAAGAAGGCTAGGAGCGTGTTTTTGTTGGGAAAAGCCGACAAGCAAATGTTACGATCGCACTTAGAAAATGAATGGGCATCGTTTAATTCTGGGACTATGGATGTAGAGGACTTGTGGACTAAATTTAAATGCATTGTTAATGAAGGATTAGAGAAATATGTGCCAGTAAAGACGATTAAGGATGGAAAAGATCCACCGTGGTATAATAATAATGTTAGAAAGCTGCTGAGAAAGCAAAGGCTGTTGCACTCTCGATTCAAAAAAGAACACGCAAATGATGACAGGCAAAAGTTAGTAGAGATTCGTGCGTCTATAAAAAGATCGATGCGTGAAGCATACAATAATTATCACAGCCATACCTTAGCAAAAGATCTTTCCGAGAACCCGAAAAAATTCTGGTCCTATGTAAAATCGATAAGCGGGTCAAAGCCCACTGTCCAGTCACTAGTTGATCATTCCGGGGCAGTAATAGAAGAAAGCAAACGGAAAGCTGAAGTTCTAAATTTAACCTTCAAGAAATCTTTCACACAGGAGGACCGCACAAATATACCATCATTTGATCAACGTACTAATTCCGAAATGGGGGACATAACAATAGGTATTTCCGGTGTAGAGAAGCAGCTGAGAGAGCTAAATACGAAAAAGTCTGCTGGTCCGGATGAAATACCAGTTCGGTTTTACAAAGACTGTTCTGCGGCATTGGTCCCCTACTTAGCTTGCATTTATAGCGAGTCTTTAATTCAGCGCAAAGTTCCTAGTGATTGGAAAAAAGCGCAGGTGACTCCCGTGTATAAGAAAGGAAAGAGAACTGACCCATACAATTACAGGCCAATATCGTTGACATCAGTTTCATGTAGAATTTTGGAGCATATTCTCAGTTCGAATATAGTAAATTTCCTTGAAACGGAAAAGCTTCTTTCCATGAATCAGCACGGGTTTAGGAAACATCGTTCATGTGAAACTCAGCTTGCCCTTTTCTCACATGACATCTTGCGAGCCATGGACGAAGGGCAACAGGCGGATTGTGTTTTTCTCGACTTCAAAAAGGCGTTCGACACGGTGCCACACTGCAGACTGCTAACGAAGATACGAGCTTATGGAATAGGTTCACAGATTTGTGACTGGCTGGAAGACTTCCTAAGTAATAGAACGCAGTACGTTGTTCTCGACGGCGAGTGTTCATCAGAGACGAGTGTATCGTCAGGCGTGCCCCAGGGGAGTGTGATAGGACCGCTATTATTTTCTATCTATATAAATGATCTGATGGACAGAGTAAGTTGTAATTTGCGGCTGTTTGCTGATGATGCTGTGGTGTATGGAAGGGTGTCGTCTGTAACTGACTGTAATAGCATACAGGTTGACTTAGACAAAATTTCTAGTTGGTGCGAAGAATGGCAGCTAGCTCTCAATGTAGAAAAATGTAAGGTGATGCGCATGAGTAGAAAAAACAATCCTATAATGTTCGAATACAGCATCAGTAGTGAGCTTCTTGATGCGGTCGCGTCGTTCAAATATCTAGGCGTAACATTGCAGAGCGATATGAAATGGAACGAGCATGTAAGGACAGTTGTGAGTAAGGCGGACAGCAGACTTCGGTTTATTGGGAGAATTTTGGGAAGATGTACTTCACCTGTAAAGGAGACCGCGTATAAAACGCTTGTACGACCACGTCTTGAGTATTGCTCAAGTATTTGGGACCCGCAGCAGATCGGTTTGAAGGAAGACATAGAGGCGGTTCAGAGGCGAGCAGCTAGATTTGTTACCGGTAGGTTCGACCAATGCGCGAGTGTCACGGAAATGCTCCGGCAACTCAATTGGGGATCGCTGGAAGAAAGACGACGTTCTTTTCGTGAATTTCTGTTAAGTAAGTTTAGAGGGCCAGAATTTGAAGCTGAGTGTAGTACGATCTTGCTGCCGCCTACTTAAATTTCGCGTAAAGATCACAAAGACAAGATAAGAGAAATTAGGGCTCGTACGGAGGCATATAGGCAATCTTTTTTTCCTCGTTCAATTTGGGAGTGGAATAGGAAAGGAAATGCCTAGTAGTGGTACAGTGTACCCTCCGCCACGCACCTTACGGTGAATTGCGGAGTATGTATGTAGATGTAGATGTAGATGTCATATATTCTGTGAATATTTGTAGTTTGTATTTATTTCACTGCCATAAAACGGTCGGAATGTTTAAATATTTCGAATTCGTTAAATTACGGCCGTTAATATCGACAAATGGAGTCTGTTCTTTCGGATATGTCCGAAATGAGGAGACATATCAATAACTGAATACAAACATTAGGTGGGGCTGTACAAGCGTCAGGCTGGGAACTTTCCGGCTGTGACGACGGCACGAAGACGCAGGAAGACGCGGCGTCTGCAGTGGGCGCAGTTCCCGGCCAGAGGCGGACAATCCTCTTAGCGCGTTCCGGATGCTTTCATGCGCTTAATGTCCCAGACTGCCATTTGGCTGCGGGCTAATGAGATGCGAGGCGCGGCGTATGTTAACATTATTAGCCGGCACTTCTTTTTAATGCGGCCTCCACGGTTACCACGCGGAAATACTGGCATTCCCTGAGTAACGAGCTGGCGGCTATTTCATTCCAGTCCGAGAATCCGGCGGGTTTCTCTTCACTAGAATTTGTAACGCCAATCCTGCATTTTCAGTTGATTTTTGTATTTCGCAAACAAACTCCGTGAAACGCCGTAAGGTCCTTGTTGGAGGATCCCTCATACCGGGTCAGTCATCTTCTCTTCCACTCCCAAACAGAGAGATGGGAAAAAACAGCTGCTTGTATTCCTCCGTAAGGACCCCATTTTCTCTTATTTCATCTTTGTGGACCCTATGCAAATGTAAGTTGCCGGCAGTAAAATCGTACTGCAGTCAGTTTCAAATGCCTACCATTTAAATTCCCTCAATACTGTTCCCCGGAAGTACGGTCTTCTTCCCTCCAGGAACATCCATTTGAGCTCCTGAGGCAAATCCGAAAAAAATTACTTGTTCGTAGAACCTACCAGTAACAAATCTAACAGCCCTCCACTCAATTGCTACTCTGTCTTCTCGTAAACCGATTTGGTGGCGATCCAAATCACCTGAACAGAAGCCACTGTAGTGTTCATGTGCAGTCTCCTCTACAGGTGAACCACTTATTCCCAAAACTCTTCCAATAAACCAAAATATAGTAATCGCCTTCACCACAACTATGCTTACATCCTAGTTCCCTTTCTTAAAATTTGACAGCATTATTCCAACATACTTACTCGAAGCGATTGTGCCAAGCAGCACATTGTGGGGTTGTTTTTCAAAATGTTAAAATGTTTCTATAGCTTATGGGAGTTAACTACGGGATCATCAGTCCCCAAACTTACCAACTACTTATGAGCTAACTAATACTAAGGAGGCACACATATCCATACCCATAGGAGGATTCGAACCCCCGACCGTAGTGGCTGTGCAGATCGTGACTGGAGCGCCTCAGTCCACTCGGCCACCGCGGCCGGCCGGCGGGGAGGGGGGGGGTTGTTTTTACTACCCATCTTCATTACATTACATTTTTCTACATTCGTCTTAGCTGCTTTTTCTCACACAAATTAGAAATTTTCCGCATGTCATCCTGATACTTGCTTCTGCCAGTCAACGTCACCTGCTCGTACAACATAGAATTATCAGAAGACAACCTCAAATTGTAACTCACGCAATAGGTCAGGTGAATTACGTAGAAAATAACAGAGGTCCTATCACACATCCCTCATTAACACTCGTGTCGAGAACTTCGTACTGGGTAATGTTGGTTAAAAAGTCTATGAGAGAGACATCTGATAAGGAGAGGACGCCTACTCGTCATCGCCGAATTCGTCCAAATTTATGGTACGTGTAGGGCGTGGTGAGATATGAAAGTGCACCAAGTGGGAACTCCAGATGGCTAAGCGTTTAGGAAATAAAAGGAAGTCTGATACGGATCTGTCCCTGTGACGGCGTGTTTCGGAAGCGGTGTTTGGCTCAGTGGTAAGAGATCGCATTTTTATTGAAAGGTTCGCGGGTTAGAATCCGCCTGGCGTCAAATATTTTTTTCTCCTTGGCAATACGTACACGACTTCACAGTTAACCACAACGTCATATATGTTATTTTGTATTCATATCTGCACAACATCAGCATGGGATGTCATTATTTAAAACAAGCATGTTATCATGTACCTGCAAAAGAGCAGCGTACATAACGTGCGAAAGATGCGGTTAAAATTATTGCTTTCTCTGTTTTTTCGATGAATATCACCCCGGTACATGTAACTGATCAATTGCAAAAGAATGGAAGTATCGATTTACATACACGACGTTCCCAAGTACGATTTAACTACAGTCCCTTTTTAAACGTCTGTAGTCCCGAACTTCATCCAATGCCCTTTCTTTTTTTACTTATATAAATTAATGAAACAACCTATACGATGTTGCAGTTAATTGTGACGTCACTCTACATCTACATCAATACTCTGTAAACCAGTGTGTAGCGCATGGAAGAGAGTACGTCCCACTGTACCAGTTATTGGTTTTTTTCCCCATTCCATTCACATATTGAGCGTGGGAAGAATGATTGTTTAAATGACTCCGTGCGTGCTGTAATTAATCTAACCTTGTCCTCACGATTCATACAGGAACAATATGTAGGTGTACGCATTTCCAAGGAGCAGAAAAAATTTGCCACCGGGTGGTGTTGAACCCGCGACCTTCTCAATACGAATCCGATCTTTTACGCTGAGCCAAACGCCGTTTTCTAAACTCGCCGTCACAGGCACAGTTGATGAGATGCATATGGTGATAGATCCGTATCGAACTTCCTATTATTTCCAGAAACCTTGGCCATCTGGATTTCCCACTTGGGGCACTTTTGTGTCTCTCCAAGCCCTACATGAACCATAAATTCGGCGATGACGAGTAGGCGTCCTCTCCTTGTGAAAAGCTATTCCATATTATTTACATTACATTCAGTCAGTAGCCATTACTGTGTGTCGCTAACGAACTTTAGCTGTTTCAGTACTCTTATTGTAATTATTGAGGGACTATAATTTCAGCGAATCTAGTTGTTGTCTCTACACTCCTGTTAAGTGAGGTAGGACGTCAATC
This sequence comes from Locusta migratoria, assembly GCA_026315105.1. Taxonomy (NCBI): domain Eukaryota; kingdom Metazoa; phylum Arthropoda; class Insecta; order Orthoptera; family Acrididae; genus Locusta; species Locusta migratoria. The sequence goes on along the minus strand of CM048748.1, from coordinate 19,530,239 downwards.
GGACCGACTTGAAGCCGGAGAGGCACGACAGGTCATTTTAATTTCCACTCTCTGTACTTTTACAAATAAATCCATAAAAGTGTTCAGCATAAAATTAAAAATGTATCAGCTCATGCGTTTTTCATAAATTAAATAAATTCTAGAGTTTCGTGCACTTGTGTGTATGGCTTGTATGCTGTGTAAAACTCATCCAAGAATCTCGCTTACTTGTGCAGAAACGTGTGCCTATAGCAACAAATGCAGCCAGTAGAAAGTGGAAAACTGATGAAATTTCACATGCAAATAAAAATTAATTTGTTTCAGGACTTCCCTTACTGAGAGGGTGAATCCCGAAACCTTCCTGATCATGCTGACAAAAGTTTTATGAATTTATTTGTAAAAGTATAGGCAGTCGAAATTAAAATTTCCTGTCGTGCCTTTCCTGCTTCAACTCGACCCGTTTGACGTCTTTAAAACTATTTTGTGGGATAGCCACCAATACATCGTGGTTTGCTCGCTGTGTTGCTACATGCAGCGCCATGCTACAGTCCGTTACTGCTAATACCAGATGTCGACCACAAAATACTTTTAATCAGAATACAGATCACCGTAGTCCTTTCTCGAGCGCCACGTGCTCGCTGCGTCGTCTGTTTGTTGACTCGCTGGCTGAACCCCAAAAATGTTCAAATGTTTGCATAGCTTATGGGACTTAACTACGGGGTCATCAGTCCCTAAACTTACAAACTACTTATGAACTAGCTAATACTAAGGACGGCACAAACATCCATGGCCGAGGGGGATTAGAACCCCCGACCGTAGTGGCCGTTCAGACTATGACTGATGCGCCGCAGAACGCTCGGCCACCGCGGCCGGCGGCTGACCCCCAGAAACACCGCGACACAACTACTTAAATTACAGGGTTACTTCGTGGGATGTGTCGTGCATTACGTTATCTGAAGCTGGGCACGATACGTCTATCCTTGAATTTTACATAAAGTGTTTAAATTCTATGAAACATCGCACTGCCATGTTTAAGGCTCACTTTAGGTTTTTCGTGTAGTTTTATGTTTTTTGTAAACATTGCGGAGGAAACTAATGAAAATATAAATAATAGAAAATTATTTACCATACGATTACGACTTTATTATTGTGATAATATCTATGCACTCAACACCTAATATTCTCTCTGACCGTATTTTAACAAACACCCAAAATTATTTGATAATTGAGTTTAGCTTTGGCAAACATTCTCTTTTTTCATAGAATGTAGGCTTTCACGGCCGGCAAAACGAAACAATATACGTCCTTGGTGTTGCATCGTATGCCTCATATAAAACCTGTCGATTCACGTTAACATCGACCATATCAGTTCCTTGTGACATATCAGCATTTGCAGCCTCTAGGAGGAGACAGATATAAAAATATTCATAAATAATTCCATTTACTTCCTTACACATAAACAATTATTTTATCCGAACTCCTGTGCGCTATATTTAGCGGACATAAACAGCTGTCGCATCTGGTCAAATATTACAATGGAAGAATGCGACACTTCAGTCGTGTCAAACGCAAAACAATGGCATTTAACGTGAAACCAAACATTACATTACCCCATATTTGAGGAGACTAAGAGAAAATACACTGTTTTGTTTACACGCTATTTTAGCGATAAAATAGTCTCATGCGGAGCTGTCAAGCGCTCTGTTTGTCTACCTGCTCCTGTTATGAAACGACGAGAAAACAAGTTTTATTACAACCGGCAACACAGAACGGAGCAAGTTTTGTCACCCCTCGGCGACGACTGCAACCCTCCCTCTATCCCCGCACCACCTCGCTACGCTTCTGTTTACTCCCATTCATCTACCACTTCATCAAGTCTGCGCTTCCTTCAGCAAAGTACGTTGGAGACTAGATCTTTCCATGGTAAGAGAAGCCGAAACACTGGCGAGCCAGTCTTGGGGAGTCCAGAGGACTGTGGAATGCAAAAAAAGGCGCACTTGACACTTTCGCATGCGCGGCGGGCGGTAAAAAAGCTACTTAATGCCAATGAAGATCGTTTTCAAGGATTTAACCTCTGTAAGTGGGAATAATGAGAATTTACGATGCGGTAGTCTTTCCTCAATGACGGGTGCACAACAACAGAAGATTCGAGGAACAGAGAGAGAGAGAGAGAGAGAGAGAGAGAGAGAGAGAGAGAGAGAGAGAGAGAGAGAGAGAGAGAGTCCAGACGGTCATTGGCGCGCGCCGACCAGAATGAGTGCAGCTGCCCTGTCTGCGGTCCTCGGCGGAAAACACAGAACGAGGCCGCAGGCTGTGTTCTGCGAGACTTCCCACAGCCAGTACCAACCAGACTGACGAGGTCTCGGAAATCCAGTTTCAGATGAGACTTCGTATGTTAGTAGTCTACGTCAAGAGTGTCCACTCAGAAAAGTTTTAAAGTGAACTATACAGAAAATTCCAAGAAAAAGGGCCCCCACGTTTACGCACAACTCTGTTATACTCCTGGAAAATAAAAAAAAAATAACACCATGAATTCAGCAGAGGGAAGTTTTAGTAACACATTCTTGAAGGTGTATACAACACAAACAGAGCAATACGCACGTCAGCACAGACACCTGAGCGTGTGAAATGTCGACGCTAGTTCCGTGTAAACTCTTCACTTGCACCAAGCAAGCTGTGAGGGGGCACGTGATAGGGTGGCGAATATACCGTGGCACTCACATTGACAGTGGCAATATAGTCAAACACACACAACGGCTTAGTTATGTTACGACATGGAGATTTTGCTGTCCAGGTAGATGTTTGATAGTTTTCTGATTCTGTATGAAGCACGCTTGAATTTTTTGGCTGTGTGTGTGGATGCTTTCTCATTTTGGAATATGGCAATGTTTGTTAGCAATATGTTAGTCACAGTTATTCGAATAGAAGCTCGGATGGCCGGTGGTTCAAATCCATCTCCGGCCATCCAGATTTAGATTTTCCGTGATTTCCCTAAATCACTCCAGGCAAATACCGGGATGGTTCCTTTGAAAGGGCACGGTCGATTTCCTTCCACATTCTTACCCAAACACTCCTAGCGTAAGCTCCATCTCTAATGACCACGCTGTCGACGGGACGTTAAGCTCCAAGCTTTCACCCGAACTGTGAGATTAATGGCAGAAACCGTAAAATACCACGATGTACGTGGTATAGTCAATACGCTCGGAGACTGATCGCATGACGACGCTGTGGTACACTACAGCGCATAGGTGGCGCCTTCGTAGGGTAGCATGTCAGATAGTTTCTGTCCCAGAAAGAGACGTTTATAGTTGCTTGACTCTTTATCCAAAAATGAACTTTTTCATGAGTTGAAACTTTTCACAGGATTTAATATAAAAAGTAGACTATGTGTACACTCCTGGCCATTAAAATTGCTACACCACGAAGATGACTTGCTTCAGAGGCGAAATTTAACCGACAGGAAGAAGATGCTGTGATACGCAAATGATTAGCTTTCCAGAACATTCACACAAGGTTGGCGCCGGTGGCGACACATACAACCTCCTGACATGAGGAAAGTTTCCAAACGATTTTTCATACACAAGCAGCAGTTGACCGGCGTTGCCTGGTGAAACGTTGTGATGCCTCGTGTAAGGTGGAGAAATGCGTACCATCACGTTCACGACTTTGATAAAGGTCGGATTGTAGCCTATCGCGATTGCGGTTTATCCTATCGCGACATTGCTGCTTGCGTTGGTCGCGATTCAATGTCTGTTAGCAGAATATGGAATCGGTGGGTTCAGGGGGGCAATACGGAACGCCGTGCTGGATCCCAACGGCCTCGTATCACTAGCAGTCCAGATGACAGGCATCTTATTCGCATTGCTGTTACGGATCCCTGACTCAACAGATGGGGACGTTTGCAAGACAACAGTCATCTGCACGAACAGTTCGACGACGTTTGCAGCACCACGGACTATCAGCTCGGAGACAATGACTACGGTTAACCTTGACGCTGCATCACAGACAGGAGCGCCTGCGATGGTGTACGCAACGACGAACCTGGGTGCACGAATGGCAAAACCTCATTTTTTCTGATGAATCCAGGTTCTGTTTACAGCATCATGATGGTCGCATCCGTGTTTGGCGATATCGCGGTGAACGCACATTGAAAGTGTGTATTCTTCATCGCCATACTGGCGTATCAACCGGCGTGATGGTATGGGGTGCCATTGGTTGCATGTTTCGGTCACCTCATGTTTGTATCATGTTTGAACAGTGGCCGTTACATTTCAGATGTGTTACGACCCGTGGCTCTACCATTCATTCGATCCCTGCGAAACCCTACATTTCAGCAGGATAAAGCACGACCGCTTGTTGGACGTGCTGTGCGGGTATTTCTGGATACGGAAAATGTTCGATTGCTGCCCTGGCCAGCACATTCTTCAGATCTCTCACCACTTGTAAACGTCTCATCAATGGTGGCCGAGCAACTGGTTCGTCACAATACGCCAGTCACTACTCTTGATGATCTGTGGTATCGTGTTGAAGCTGCATGGGCATCTGTACCTGTACACGCCATACAAGCTCTGTTTAACTCAATGCCCAGAAGTATCAAGGCCGTTATTACGGCCGATGTGGTTGTTCTGGGTACTGATTTCTCAGGTTCTGTGCACCCAAATTGCGTGAAAATGTAATCAAATGTCAGTTCTAGTGTAATATGTTTATTCAATGAATACCCGTTTATCATCTGCATTTCATCTTGGTGTATCAATTTTAATGGCCAGTAGTGTATAATTAGGTCTGGCTGAATTACGTCCATTTATAAGCAATAACGTGCCTATACACAAATGACTGCAGTCCACCAAGAGAGGCATTCTCACAACGTTCATCAGATTGTGTAAACCAACCAGCACATGTCGTAGGCTGACCTGGCTATACAATTACCTACCACAGGTGCTGGTTGTGAGAAATGGAAGCAGACGTACGGTCGGTGTTGTGTCCGTGAGTTGAATGCGCCAGTCGGACCTTGACATGTCACAGTTTGAGCAATGAACAAACATGACAGAAATTAGGCAACAAGGCAGACGAAACGTTTGAAGTGATGGATCAGGTGTACTGTGAGGACACAAGGACCTTGAGAGGCAACGGGTGACGGTTTGGCCACACTCCCGTAGCCATCTGATCTCGCATAATTCGATTTTTTCCGCTTTCCTCGCTTGAAAGCACTCCTACGTGGGCGTAAAATCCGGCAGTAGAAGAGGTTACGAAGGCCACAAGAGAAAACGTACGTGACATTACTGCCACCTGCTTTCAGCGCTGTCTTCGGCCGTGCTTTACAATGAAACTGCCTTCGGGGTTAAGGTTTATGAAATAGTTTAACTTTCAGCTCAGAATTAATTTCGTAAATAGTTCATAAGCCAAGAATGGGTTCAAAATGGTTAAAATATCGTAATTAATACTTTCACAGGTCAGAATTCCTGAATAAATGCTACAAATAATTATGATTCTTTAAATAATTTGGAAAAATAGAATGCTGTATGTTGACGGCAGTTACACTATAAAAAGAGACGGAGTTTACCTTTTTAAACATACATCAGCTCATTCTGTTGGTTGCTGTAATAAAAATTCATGTTCATTAAGGTAAATGTGGGGTTGCACTAGGTACGTGGTTTATTCGGGCAGCGGACCATGCGTTACATTTTTCCTTCAGTGTCCAGTCGGAGTTGCGGGAATAATATTAAGCGGAAAATTATCTGATTTTGAAATGTAACATTTACAAAATGAAACACGACTGCGGGTTCTAAAAGCCGGTTAATTTTGAAGGTGAATGATATGGTTTGAAAATTAATAAAACTGGAAACAATCACTGCACGAAATCTCGTCAGCCGTAATGGCGTCGAAACCCACCACAGAACTTCAATGGGCGGAATTTCATACGGCAGTATGAAATGGCGGGATGTTAAATGAATGAAACCTGTCATGTTAAATCTTTAAGATATATCAGAAATAAGAGCGCTATACTCACTTTTTCAATTACAAGTATACAGGAACCGCTACAGGTACGTCTTAACTAATCAGATGAAGCAGAACGCTGTTCATTCTCTCGTATCAGAAAAACAAGGGAATGTGTCTTAAGGTTCAGTGAGAGAAAAACGTTCTTTGATTAAAATACCGGGTGATCAAAAAGTCAGTATAAATTTGAAAACTTAACAATCACGGAATAATATAGATAGAGAGGTAAAAATTGACACACATGCTTGGAATGACATGGGGTTTTTAAAAAAAAAGTTCATCAGATGGCGCTGGACAGCAAAACGTCAGTGACTGCTACCGTGACGGGTGAGAGGTACGCTGATATGTTACAGAATCGCATCATCCCCAGCCTGGCTGATAAACACCTGCTGGAACGTATGATTTTTATGCAGGATGGCGCTCCACCCCATGTTGCTATACGCGTGAATGATCTGCTCGTGTCGTTTGGTGATGATAGTGTGCTCATCCACCACTTTCGTCATGCTTGGCGTCCCAGGTCCCCAGACCTCAGTCTGTGCGAATATTGGCTTTGGGGTCACCTGAAGTCGCAAGTGTATCGTGATCGACCGACATCTCTAGGGATGCTGAAACACAACATCCGACGCCAATGCCTCACCATAACTTCGGACATGCTTTGCAGTGCTGTACACATTATTCCTCGACTACAGATGTTGTTGAGGAATGATGGTGAACATATTGAGCATTTCCTGTAAAGAATATCATCCTTCCTTTGTTTTAATTTGTTATGCTAATTATTGCTTTTCTGATCAGATGAAGCGCCATCTGTCGGTTATTTTTAATTTTTTTTTTGTTCAAATAAAACCCCATGTCATTCCAAGCATGTGTGTCAATTTTTACCTCTATATCTACATTATTCCGGGATTTATCAAGTGTTCAAATTTATACTCACTTTTTGATCACCCAGTATATCTTCGGCTTATTATTTGTATCGTTTCAGCTTTCAGCAGTTATACGAATGTGATAAACTTATATAAAGGCCAACTGGGACTATTGTGAGGGTGTCTCGGGGTCTGTGTAGGTGTGCGCCGTGTGTAATGCGGCAACATGTACAATACACACAGCTGCGTGGTGCCTACCCCCAGGCGTCAAATCTCGCAACTTGTTAACTGTACCAAGCAGCTGTTCAAATCATGACGGAACCTCCCCATGCTTGGCTGCAGGATTCGGCATGTCATATGATAAGCTGCTTTTGGAGTTTTCGGTACTTAAACACGTTTGTTTGTAGCTATGTAAATGATGATTCAGCGGACCACTTCCTTCGCAACTTTAAGTTGGTTTCCGTTATTAAGGCTTTAGCAACAGCAGCCGTTACATGAATGTTAAGCCCCAGCCGTACTGATTTTTATCGAAACAGTATTACTCAAATGCGTGTTGAGTTTCGTAGTACCTGTTGCCGTGGTAGTTCTACACTGTGTGGTCACAATCGTTCTTAATGCTCTTCAGACATTATCGGTCTACTCAGGGTTTCGCCCACTGTTACTCTACGCCGGTGACGATGTGTGGTCGCTGTCATTGCCGAGGATTCCGTCGCTGTGGAACGTTAACGCATGCAGCCGGTTTCGTCACAGATGCTGCCACTAACTGCATACCATCGACTTGGTCCCTTTGGTAGCCAGAGAGTTCACGCATTTCACTGTTCATTTGTGTTCATCGTCGCAGAACAAAACGAATGATATACTGATAGGTAAGGTCCTCCACTTCCTACGTCAATATTGTGCACTGCGGTCACATCTCACAAGGAGACCACATGGGTATCGGATGTTACAATTTCTTTATATTTGTAGTACGTGAAGTTCAGAACTTATATAACAATCAGCCAAAGCAATTCGACGCAACTCTAAAAGATTCTCTAGAAAATAGACTTTGACGTTTTTGCGAAGTACACGTAAGTACCAAAAGTAAAAGAAGTGTAGTATCTGTCTGTGTAGCGCAGGTAGTGGCGTCCTTGTATCACAACCACAGGATCGGTGGTTCGAATCCCACTGTGACAAGTACTTTTTTTCACGAATTCAGATATATAAAACATTTTGGGATCTCTAATTCCACGTGTTGTCAGGTTTTGTTTATGTGTATGTAGACGAGCTGTAAACCTTGTCACATAAAACGATGGTTGAGTAAGTTAGCTGCTTGGAAAGCCATTAGTAGCTTAGTAGTGGTGTAGTAGCTCTTCACAAACTGAACAATCAAATGACTACCGTCGTTAACTAATAGTGAAACCAATACTGTAAAAATTGTAACTTACGTTATTTTTGTTTGAAACCATAATTATTAAAAACGTTCTATAAATATAGAAAATTTCGAATAAACAAAAATACGAGCACTTTTCGTAAAAATTACCATTAGATATTAAAATTGTGTATGTATTCGAACACAATGAAAAAAAAAAATAGTTACTGGAGGATTCGAACCACTGACCCTAAGGTTCGAAAGCCAGAACGCTACCACCTGAACTACGCTGTCAGATACTGAAATTTAATTATTCGTACTTACGATTACTCGCAAAATTCAAAGTCGATTTTCTCGAGAGTTTTTTGAGTTGCGTCGAATGGCTCTGGCTGATTATTATTTTAGTTCCGAAGTTCACGTACCATAAATATCAAAAGATTCTAAAATTCGAAACTATGCGGTCTCCTTGTCAGTGTTACTATGCTCGCAGCGTTGTCAACATACATGGGGCTCACACTATTTTGTCTCCACTTTGTAGTTTTCTTCCAGCTGTAAGGAGGACTACGGGCGAGGTAATTCCAGTTGTGAAGCGGTCGAGGAGCATTTCAAGCAGAGAAATAGGTGTGCCGAAATGGGGCGGGCTGTCTGATGGATCGATCAGCGCTGGAAGGCGACGCCGGATCGTGACTGGAAGGCGTAAGCGGCTCTGGGCTGGGGCGCCGAAGCGGACGGCTTTGGGCGCCAGTAGTTGGAGAATATTTGTTTTCAGAATGGGACGACTGAAAATCGAATCACAAAGAAGTCTTTTTAAGTCAGAAGTGAACAAGATCCTTTCACGATTCCGCAGAGAAACGCGAAATGTGATTTTGCTTGCGGCCAGAGCAGCAATTAGAACTTATTTCTTGCAATCACAATCATCATCGATGTGCACCTGCATACCAACAGCTGAAACCGTCAACATTATCACACACAGACTATGACAACAGGGAAAACACAAGACTCATACACTGATGAATTAAAACCCACACTCAGGACCTAAACAGAACAAAACTATTTTGTGTTCAACAAAGACGAGTATTCACAACAAGAACGACTGCCGGTGTGATCACCGATTAGTGGCCTACCAGATAACGTCTCCATGAACAACTTCGAAAACAAAATTTTCAGGTACCTAATGCAACCAAAGAAATACAAAGTTATATACCGGTAGTTATATCAGTTATGTGTCTGATTAATGGATTACACACAATCACATAAAACAACTTCACAATGATCAGGTTTTATCCCGTGGTAGCACTTGTGCTCAACGACTGTTTATTTGATTTGTAGAAATTTTTTCAGCAATCAGTCGTAAATTTTAATTTATTCACAGATCTACATTTCGATTACTGTGTGATCATTATCAATGCTTAAAACAAAACGGTTGAAACACGTTAAACGTATGAACGTAACCTCCAACATGGAAGTCGAAATGTTTACTTGTTTTAACCGTTTTCATTTAAGCATTGATAATTACCCCACAGTGGTGAAATATAGGTTTGTGTATAAATTAATGTTTACGACTGATTGCTTCACAATGAAATAAACAATGTACGCCAAAAAATACAGTTCATGTCAGAAACGGAAACAGAAACAGGCAGCAGACTGATTGTTTTAGATATCACCATAAAAAGAGTAAAGAACACTCACGAATTCACAATATTCAGAAAACCAACTACGAGTAACACGATCCACCGCTTATGAAATCATCAGGTGAGAGACAGAAAGACAAGCTTTAGATTCTTGCTAAACAGACTAAACAGAACACCCATAAGCAAAAAAATACCCACAGGTGCTGAAGACAATAAAACAAATATTATTGGAGAATGGTTACGACACTCATCTAATAAACAGACTAAACTAACACATATGTCAAAGGAAAAATAATGAACAGGTCACATATGCACGAGACCTCACATAATACAGAAAAACACAACACACAGACAAGGACCACGTACAAGACACAACAGTACAACACACAAAAGGAAACAACTCACCTACATCAACAAAATGTTCAAAATGTTCAAATGTTTGTTAAGCTTATGGGACTTAACTACGGGGTCATCAGTCCCTAAACTTACAAACTACTTATGAACTACCTACGAACTAAGACGGCACAAATATCCATGCCCGAGGGGGGATTCGAACCCCCGACCGTAGTGGCCGTGCTGACCGTGACTGGAGCGCCTCAGTCAACTCGGCCACCGCGGCCGGCAACAACAAAAATAGTTCACAGTACAGGCATCACATTAAAGAAACAGAGACTACCAGTAGGATACAGGACAGACAACGAAGTACTGAAAACACTCAGTACACGTAACATCAACAGACAAATTCAATAGACCAATTATACGTGAACTCACATGCGACAAAGTAGGTGCACACTATAACAAAGTGTATATAGTCGATTTTGCCAAAGTGTGAAGTGATACTGAAAGAAAAAGTCTTAGAAATATTTTTATTGCCTGGTGTTGTCCACAGGAACGCAGATCGACAGGGTGCTCCAAACGAATTGTAAGTGATAGTCAGTACAGGCTGATCATCAAATTTAGTTTTCACAATAGAAATAACATGTAAAGTCGACACAATTTTCACACATATTATCTGGTTTTAGATGACAACGCTACTATTGTCTAATTACGTTAAAAGGGCCCTACAAGTCCACGAAATGTAAAACCAAGGTAGTAACCAAAATTAAGCCATACGATTTTTAGGTCTAACATTCACACATAGGTTAGTACTGAAACAGTGTAGTTTGATTCTGAAAGATATAAATAAATAAATAAAAACCCACTATTGATGGCACATAAGTGTGAAACATGTTTGGGTGAAAAGCAAAAATAATATTTTGCATTAGGCGGACCTTATACCCGGAATCTTCATTGCAGTTTGACTACGTTCGCCGGTTCGGAGTCTGTTCCTGCTTTACACACTATACTCTTCGCCATGATCGCAACACTCCATCAGTCCAAAAGGTTTTTAGACAGGATTATTAAAAAACAGAGAAGAGTTAAGATAGCGATTTTAATAGTTCAGCCATTTTTCATAGACTCCTACTTAATTAAAACGCACAGGTCTTTCATATAATCAAATAAAACTTCTGAAAGTTCTTCTTTAGGATCATGTTCGTCAGATTGGTTTGAATATCTGTAATGTCGTAAAAGCGGCGGTCAGCCGCAGCCGAGCGCATTGAGGCGCTATAATACGATGCGCGAGGCCGTTTCCCGTCGGTGGGTTCGAATCCCCCATCAGGCATGGATGTTTGTGCCGTCTTTAGTATAAGATAGTTCATAAGTGGTTTGGAAGTTTAGGGACTGATGATCCCGTAGTTAAGTTACGACCGAGTTTCGAAATCGTAACCTTTCTCCGAGTAAGCAAGCCTATCACGATATACGGTCTGACCTAACAGCTGTAGTTACGTCAGTTCTTCTGCAAAGGTAGTAGGACTAGCAATCGCGGTAGAAAGGCGAAGTAAATTGGACAATGCCTGGAAGAAAATTTCCCAACAAATTTTCACTATGTGGGGCACAAAATTTTAATCAAAAAACAAATGTTCTAATGTTTGTAATTATGTGGGACCAAATTACGTTGGTCATCAGTCCCTAGACTTACAAACTACTTAACTAAGTTAAACTAACGTAAGGCCATGACCGAGAGAGGATTCGAATCTCCCATGAGGAGGCCGCACGCTTCACAACGTGGCACTCCATAGCGCTCGGCTTCTCCCGCGCGGCCGTCCCATAAGCTCTACAAACATTTGAACATTTTTGTGGCGGCCATATTGCCTACAGCGAGTCTCGTCACGGCCGTAGTTTTATTTTTGTTTTAATCTGCCATAAGGATATTATCAGTGACTGCTAGTCGTGAAACGTTCGCCGAAGAACGTCTGTGAAGATCTGAAGGTAGGAGGCGAGGTACCGGTCGTACTACTTACGAACTAGCTAAGACTAAGGACGGCACAAATATCCATGCCCGAGGGAGGATTCGAACCCCCGACCGTAGTGGGCGTGCAGAACATGACTGGCGCGCAGCAGACGGCTCTGCCACCGCGACCGGCGGTTAGAACTAATGGTGCCTGCTGTGTAAGAGCACAAGGCCGTGTCAACCCCGTAATTTCTGACGCCTTGTGCATATATTTATTATATTTGTTTGTATGCTATTAAATGTAACATAGAAGCTGTAACCTCAAATGTACGCCACTGAAATCTACACCTCTACGCTACATCACTACCCGTTTAGACTCCGTGTAACTTCGCACCAGGGTCAGGAGCACAGTTCGTCCCTGGTCATTTTAAGGAGCTTTAGTGCATGTTTAATAGGCATGAGATTATTGCCTTATAGAACAAATACACATGAATTTGATAGACGATGAGCAGGGTTCGTGTGTGCTCAGCACACTAGATAACATAAGAATTTCAGATAACACTCCTTCAACCGCATGAGACAGTATGCGGCCTCGTCTCCTCCTCAAATAGCTGCACCTAGCCGTTTTTTAAATGCACAGAGTATTTATCGAAAATACACTATACTTGGTAGGATTGTTATAGTTAAATGTCAATAATGCACTGGCGGTTAACGCCGTCTTCTTCTTCATTTCTTTTTAGATCTTAAGAGACCAAACTAATGAAGTCATCCGCCCCTACAATTACGCACTACTTAAACCAATTTATGCTAAGGATGACACACAAACACCCATGTCCGAAGGAGGACTCTAATCTCGGGTAGGAACAGCCGCGGAATTCACTACATAGAGCCTCAGATCGCGCGGCCAGCCCCGCAACGTGGTAAAAGTTCTTAAAGTGAGTCTAAAGCAAAATCGGAAGATCGTGAGCAGCAACGGTCATAGTAGCAGCGTCGTCACGGGCGTGAAATTGTTAGGCACAAGGTAAAGACCGCTGGTTCGTCTTCTGCTGAAGACAACTTTTTTCTCCTCCCATGTTCGTGTTTAAAACTGAGTCTGAAACCTGCAGTAACTTTTATATTCTTGTCACAAATATTTGCCCTTTTTTCGAATATGTTGCGATTTCAGATGTAGTTAGGCAAAATCAAAGAGGAAGAGGAGTTAGGGACAGAGGGGAGGAGTTAGGGACAGAGGGCAAGACGTTGGAGACAAAAGGAACGGCGAATAGACAGAGACAGGGGATGGATAGGAGGAAGGCAGGATGAGGAGCAGGTTTATAAAGAGGTACGACGGCAAGAACAGTGAGACAGGTGCCAGGGAGTAGATGCATAAATGTAGGAAACGAGTGCTCTCCATCAGGGCAACTATGCGTTACATGCTCCAAAGTCAGTAGAGTGGCCAGTGTTTGAAACTTCATACATTATGAAACTGCATTGTTACGACTGTAAACTTAAGGCAACAGTTCATAATGTGCACATTCAATTTCACGCCTGACATGGAATCGAGCTACAAGAAGAGGTGCAGCCAAAGCTGACATTTATAAAAAAAAAGACTACTAAAATTACATCCGAATGTCAGTCGCAAGAGTAATGTAATTACCGTTTTTGCCGCGCGTGAGTGGCCGAGCTCTCTATGGCGCCTTGTTGCGGAGTATGCGGTTGCTCCCCGTCAGAGATTCGAGTCTCCCTCGGGCATGGATGCATGTGTTATCCTTAGCAGAAGTTAAAATAGTTCGTAAGTCTAGGGACTAAGATCCACTGATATTTGGTCCCGTAGTTGTACAAACATTTGAATTACTGTTTTCTGTTTATAACAAAATGCCACCTCAGTCGTAATACTGAATTTATCGATGTACTATAACACCATATACGTGTCATATGGCCACAGCTTTCTACAATATTTCTTGCTATTCGTTAAAGAGTGCTGACACATGTTCGCCTTTATTGCGTATTTATCGTGTTCTACAGCTTTTGCTTTCTCAAGAGTAAACAAATATTTTTCTGATGCGAACAAATTCGCAAACAACCACTTTATGCATCCTAAACGATCATGAATGTTCAATGTCCTCATTTTGTCGATAAACGCAGCGCGCTAGCGATTTGAAACTGACAGCTAGTGTACACTTGATTGGGGCCGGTTTGTTTACATTATTAGGCGAGTTCCGCGGGGTGGGCGCGTCAGTGCATTTACAGTAACACAACACATTTGTGGGTCATCAGTACCTGTATTTACGTTTTATGTCACAGAATGATAACTTTCGCGGTATTGCTTTTTACAAACCGTTATAGGAACAGATCCAGTATGTGAGTAAATTTTTATCTATTTTGAGAACGTAGCTCGCGCCCCTTGCATGTCGGCTAGTGACGCTGTCATGGTCTTTTTTGGTTAAATTTTTCTTTGAGTAGATCGTTTCTTTGCGGTTGTGAGATGGTTTTTTGTTTCCATTTCTGTTTTTTCCAATTGCAGATGGCGTTCAGCCCTCTGACATATTTAAGATGACTCGCTGTAGCATAACGAGATTATGGCACCACTTGATCACGATGTCATTTACACTATATAAAATTAAATCGACTGTTCCCGTTGTGATACAGGTAACTCAACAAGAGCAATCATTTAATTGCCTTTCACATTACACCACTCACAACATAGAAGAGTTCTTCAAACTGGATTGATATGTGTGACTTCGGTCATTGATGTGAGTTTCATTCCGTCATGAGGTAATTCACAGCCGCGTGGGAAACGCCGCGCGGTTCTAAGCGCCATGCCAGGCACTGCGCGGTAGTTCCCGGCGGATTTTCGAATCCTCCCTTAAGTGTGGGTGTATGTGTTAACCCTAGGTTAGTGTAAGTTACTTCAAGTAGTCTGTAAGACTAGGGACTGATGATCACAGTAGTTTCGTCCAATCGATTTATAATTATTTGAACATTTGGAACCTCGCATCATCAGTAAAAGAATTTACGAGTATTTCATTTACCTATTGACAGAAGTAAAGCGTCTTCCCTCATACGTTTCTTGAAGGTAAATACTATGGACTCCGGAAGTAGGTATGTATTGTCCTCCATGTTCCTGTATAAGGGGGCTATACAAACATTTCGTTCGAATGGCGTACAGACCAGAATCGGTACGTCAATCACGCAAAATCGCGGCGAGCACTGACGTAACCAACCCACCGTCAAACCTGGTTCAAGAGACCCATTTCATAAAATACGGTGACGTTGAGCGTGATGAAGTCAGTAACTGTGTGCTGCACATCTTCGTCGATAGAAATTGTCGACCATTTGCGGCCTTATCTTGAGGGATCGAAGGTGTGATAATCGTATGGGAAGAGATCAGGACTACAGGACGATTGGTCGAGTAACTGTCACATGTGAGACGTACAACAATCATATCCGTTAGGACAGTGCGGCGCTGTTTGGCGTTAAAGGACTGTGGCAGCAACGACCGAGTCGAGTGCCTTTACTAACAGCACGATATCCCTCTTGGGATTGTGACATTATCGGTTCGACCGTAGACGACTACAATACGTACCTTGGTCAGACCCGTCTCGGTTTCAGTCGGTAAAAGTTGTTGGTGGGGTTCGAGTGTGTGCAGATCACACGAAGCCGTAGACCCGTCACCAACAAGGCACTGTGGAAGCTGGTCATGTAGTGTGGCCTTTGGGTCCTCTGATCCAACTGAACCGGCCACTTTCGGCGTTTGATTGCTGAATGGCGAGGATCCAAGTAATACCAGGGACCGCGCCCGCATGTACATGAATCGAAGTCTCCGAGCCTACATACGACACAGAGTTGCGCATGCGCAAAACATGTGCCGCAGCTCACAGAGATGTCCATAGGTGCCTCACACAGAGAGCATCCCACGGTGCCCATGACAAACAACACCAAAAATCGCACTTTATTTATAATAATACAATGTACAATCTCCGTTAAACTTAAAATTTTCACGAACGCCATAAACTTTAGCCCAAACATATACGCTCTCATGTTCATGTACCTTACGCCTTACGCCTATCCGAAACGATGGTGGTATTTGTAGGGATGATAATGCGCCACGTTACTGGCGCACAGCCGTTCCCGACTGCTTTGAAGAACACCCTAGACAATTCCAAGCGTACATTTAGCCAGCCAGATCGTCCGACATCAGTACCAACGAACAACTATGGGACATAACGGAACGTCAATTTGGCGGACAAAATTTCGCACCGCCAACACTTATGCAATATTGCGGAAGCTATAACGGCAGCACGGCTCAAATTCCTGCAGGAGACTGCCACCGATCTGACGAGTTCAAATGTTCAGATGTTTGTATAGTTTATGGGACTTAACTACGGGGTTATCAGTCCCTAAACTTACAAACTACTTATGAACTAACTAATTCTACGGACGGCACAAATATCCATGTCCGAGGGGGATTCGAACCCCCGACCGTAGTGGCCGTGCAGACCGTAACTGGAGCGCCTCAGTCCCTTCGGCCACCGTGGCCGGCTCTGACGAGTTCATTCCACGACAAGTCACTGCACTTCTCAGGACAAAAGATGTCTGGTACGATTAAAGGACGAAGACCAAGAAGGTTAGGATAGGGGGGATGCCCTTAACGCCTCAGATGTAAAGCAGTTGTCGCCGTCTTGTAGAGCCAATAACATTTGTGGTGACGAATGTCTATTCACTGCATTCTGAGTCGAAAGCGACACTTTATCCAAAATAATAATACTAGAAAAAAGAACTACCTGCACTGCCTGTGTATATGCAAGCAGAACAAGAAAGTCATCTGCTATTTTACACAGAAAAAATTGAAGTTAAATTAATTCTTACAATTTTTTTAGGTGATTTCCCGTCAATAATTTCTCATCTTTATGTTTACGAGATATAGGTTCCCTTGAAATTTCAAAGACCTAGAGTGCACAATTTTATTACGAATATTTAATGACACAGGCTCTGGTGGACCAGATTTCACGGCGCCGTGGGCCACATTGTGGCCACATTGTGGCCCGCGGGCCGTATGTTGGATAGCCCTGGTGTAAACCAAGTGTGCTCTTTAAGTACCACTTGGAAGTGCCTACCTTTCTGTATAGTCACTGGAACCTTTGATTACGTGACTTTGTGTACACAAGGAAGAAACTCCATTTCGCCCATCAGACATAGCCGGTACAGCAAAAACTCGAGTAATTGCTTTGTAACGAATGACCGAGTAAAGATGATTCAAATATTATGAATTATCTCGAACAGAACGATCTATTGACCCAAGGTCAACACGGATTTAGAAAATATCGTTCATGTGAAACACAACTAGCTCTTTATTCACACGAAGTGATGGGTGCTATCGACAAGGGTTCGCAAAACGATTCCGTATTTCTTGATTTCCAGAAAGCTTTTGACACCGTACCTCACAAACGGCTTTTAATTAAATTGCGTGGTTATGGTATATCCCCCCAAATTTGCGATTGGATAGGGGATTTCTTGTCAGAGAGGACACAGTTCGTAGTAATCGATGGTAAGGCATCGACTAAAACAGAGGTGATATCGGGCGTTCCACAGGGTAGTGTTATTGGTCCTCTGCTATTCCTTATTTACATAAACGATTTAGGGGAAAATCTAAGTAGCTCTCTTAGGTTGTTTGCAGATGAGCCGTCATTTACCGTCTAGTAAAATCATCTGAAGATCTAAACCAACTGCAGAACGATCTGAATAAGATATCTGTATGGTGTAAAAGTTGGCAATTGACTCTAAATAATGAGAAGTGTGAAGTCGTCCACATGCGTACGAAAAGAAATCCGTTAAACTTTGTTTACGACATAAATCAATCAAATGTGAAAGCCGTAAACTCCACAAAATACCTAGGAATCACTATTACTTCAGACTTAAACTGGAAAGAACACGTAGATAATATCGTGGGAAAGGCGAACCAGAGACTGCGTTTTATTGGCAGAACCCTTAAAAGATGCAACAGAACTACTAAAGAAACTGCATACACTGCGCTTGTCCGTCCATTTTTGGAGTATTGCAGCCCAGTGTGGGATCCTTATCAGGTGGGTTTGACGGAGGACATCGAAAGAGTCCAAAGAAGGGCAGCTCGTTTCGTATTATCATGATACAGGGGAGACAGCGTTATGGAAATGATACAGGATCTGGGATGGGAATCATTACAACAACGGCGCTTATCGCTGCGGCGTGGGTTACTTGCGAAACACCAATCGCCAACATTCTCCTCCGAATGCGAAAATATATTGTTGAATCCCACTTACATAGGTAGAAATGATCATCAGAATAAAATAAGAGAAATCAGAGCTCGAACAGAGAGATTCAGGTGTTCTTTCTTCCCGCGCGCTATTCGAGAATGGAATGGGAGATAAATAGTATAATTGTGGTTCGATGAACCCTCTGCCAGGCACTTAAATGTGATTTGCAGAGTATCCCATGTAGATGTAGATGTAGATGAAAACAAACTTAGAAAATGTGGTGTCCCTGCAATGGTACGGTGGTACCTGAAAGGAATACGTGTGGTCGGAGACGAAGGGAGTGTGTGTGGAGGTGCTAGGGGTGCAGTGGGCGCGTGCTAACCCCACCCCTGGTGAGTGCTGCTGGGCCCCAGGCGAGGCCACGTGACCGAAATGTCGAGCGCCCAGATGCAACAACTCCGACAAACTTGTCCCCCACCTCCCC
This sequence comes from Locusta migratoria, assembly GCA_026315105.1. Taxonomy (NCBI): domain Eukaryota; kingdom Metazoa; phylum Arthropoda; class Insecta; order Orthoptera; family Acrididae; genus Locusta; species Locusta migratoria. Next base: position 19,511,459 of record CM048748.1, on the reverse strand, counting down.
CAGAAATTTCCCATCTCTCCGGTTGGAAAAAAGCTCACTGACAACTTATCAAAACTTCTGATAGCCTTACACTCATGTCACACAACACATATACGTCTCTGAATAAGTAACGCACTGGAAATTTTATAAATGCTAGCTAAACCCGGTCACGCTTCGCTGTTGATCAGTCTGATATATATTTTTATTAAAATTGAAAAAAAAAAAATTAGAAAAAAACTAAAATCAACAGTCAGTCTCTCCTATACAGCCGATGTCCTTCATTATTATTATTATTATTGTTATTATTATTATTATTACAATATCATCTGCATATGCAAGTACTTTGTGGTATTGTCCAAGATGTATGTCTGCCGGAATTATTTTCAGTGATCTAATAACTTCTTCAAGGGAAATATTGAAAAGAAGAGGGAATAAAGCATCGCTTTGCCTTAAACCAGTTTTGTATTGGAAAGGGTCAGATTATTTCCCATTTAGGATAATTCTACTTGTATTGTCATCCATACACAATTTACACAGATTAATGAGTTTAGAAGGGAAGCCAAATTCTGTTATTACATTTCACAAAGCTTTCAGGAAACCAATAAACAAATGGTGAATACTGTGACTGTATTCCCACACTTTCTCACTTATCATTTTGATTGCAAATATGTTGTCATTAGTGGCTCTATTACTACGAAATCCATTTTGGTAATCAACAATGACGTCCTATGCATATGATTTCAAGTGATTTGTAGGATAAAGGATAACATTTTATAGGCTGTATTAACAAGAGATATCCAACGGTAATTTTGAATGTTTTCTTTGTCTGTTTTCTGATGCAGTGGCACTGAGAGATTCTTTCCGCTCTGCAGGCATAACTTAGTCCTGCGAAATCATGAAGCTGTGTTGGAATATATGTCCGTATAGTAGCTCTCCTCCAGATTTAATGAATTCAGCTGGAATGTTATCATTACCTGAAGCTTTGTTATTTATCAGATGTTCAGTGCTGTTTAGTACCTCCTCGTAAGTAGGCGCTGAAATCAAATCATACTTAAGACACTTCGGTTTCACAACTGGAGATTATGGACCAAGGCAGTTCAGCAGATTGTCAAAATATTCCTTACTATAGGATAGGAGTTCATTCTTTTTAGTTATTAAGTTCTCTTTGTGCTCATTCATTAACTTGGTTCTCGGTTTGAAGCCTTCCTTTATAGTATTAATTATGCCATACATTTTACGGTTGTTATTATTTTGACGGTCATCTTGTATTGCTTCAAATTGTCGGCTAAAATATTCTTTCTTTTTCCTTCTGAGCAGTTTACTGCAAATTTTCCTTTTCTCTATGTAGTAGTTCTCTATAACAGGATACCTAATAGACTGTAACCATTCTCTACGGAATACTCTTACTTCATTCATTGCTTACTGACATGTCGGATCAAACCATTTCTTTTTAATTTTACTCCCTTTAGGTAAACAATTCTCAGCAGCTGATAGAATGCACTGTGTAATATTATTCCACTCTGGATTGCAGCTTAACTCAACTTCCTTGTTAAGCAAAAGTTCGAATCTATTTTGAATTTCAATATTATATTTTATCCTTTCCTTAGTAATGTTTAACCTTTTCCTTAATGTGCTCAGAGGAAGATTTTGGTGTTCTTTCCAACTTAATATTGACTGTTTCAAGCACTAGATTGCAGTATATTACATTATATTCTGTTATCATTACAACAATTAAGTAAATAGGCAAATTATGTTTGGAGAATTTTGTAACAAACACTTGTCTTTATATAGTATGGCAGTTTATTTCTTTCATCTGGGTCAATAATAGGGGGTACATGTTCTGATGTGACATTTTTGAACCACATCATGCAGAATTGACAGGCTTCTGTTGTCATCTGTTAAATAGCTAATTATGCTGCGATGTCAATCAATGCCAGCGTTTTACAGTTTCATGAAAAGGCGGTGATCTGCACTCATTTCTTCTGGGAAATCAATGACACCTAATTACCTCTGACTAATTAGCCGCTGTCTGTTAAATAAACCCTGTTTGGAGGGCAGTGGTGTCGGGTGGTTTGCGGTTGCTGGTGGACTCTGCGAACGAATCCTCCGCGTTGAATTTGCGCCAGGGGCGGCCGCCCCTGCAGAACCGCAACCCGCGGCGCGCAGAGCTGAGCTGTCTGCCTCCTGCCAGCTGCACCGCTGCGTGCCGACCGCCCAACCCAACACGCCGAGCGCCAAGCCGATATTCCTGTCCCAGGCTGTTTGTTAAAGGGGTCTGACTTCTGCACGATATTTAGCAGGAGAGTACTGTGCCAGTGCCCGACTATGCAGCTGCTACACCGCCATCAAAATTACTTTGCGACCGACGTCTGGGCGAGTCGAATGGTACGGACCAACAGTTACTAAATAGTAATTTTTCCACGTGCTCTCTATGTCGTAACTTCACGTTTTAACCGGAGTTTAGATCAGTGAAACTATCAGACGGACACCACGAATAATCCACCACCCAGAAAGGAATTTTTAGTGGAAGGAGAATCTGAACAGAGTCCACGCAATCATCTAAGGACCAATGAGGAAACACACGAAAGAAAAGTGCATCCAGCACCTTTGTCGAATCCCGAGATTAAGTAGGATCACCCAGAGGGACAATGGTGTGCAGACCAAATTCCTATATATTACTTATTTTTCAGAAGACTGTTTCCTTGGCAATGAAAACCACCTTTCAGAAAGAAACACATAGCTCTCAACAAAGAACCGTTTTCTAGTACTCAGAAGAAGTACTTGTGGTATGAATGGGATAGTGTACAATTGGTTTAAATCATAACTAACACAAAGAGTGCGGAAAGTTGTCATTAGTAGTTCTCATAATATGCAAAAAACAGCTGAATCCTCAAATTGGGGAACAATCGAAAATGGGGTGCAACAAGGTTCGGTCTTGGGCCCTTTGCTGTTCTTAATTTATATTAGTGATTATTGTATTGGTGTGGTGTCTGTTCTTTCGGACGTCCGAAAGAACAGACACGACACCAATACAATAAGTATTAAACACGACGACGGCGTTAGCTTCAGTTATTTCACCGCAGATGCGGTCATACGTCCGACCTCGCACGGGAACCCGTAATGACGAGTGTAAGATGGCATGGACGATAGGAGCGCTACAAACATAGCGTGCGACTTGTGAGAATTTGAGACGGACGGGAGGCGAGCACGGGTGGCCAAGTGGTTACGGCGACCGGTGGTCCGAAGCGGAAGAACCGGGTTCGATTCCCGGTCCGGCTCACATTTTCACTTGTCGCTATTGCTTAATATCAATGCCCAAATGCGACCACTGTCAATCCTTTCTTTCCCATCCTTCTTCCTTTCCTTCCTTTAACAATCATTTCCATATATTAATGACTTGACATTCTATATTCATGAAGATGCAAAGTTGGTTCTTTTTGCTGATGATACAAGTATAGTTATCACACCTGACAGACAAGAACTATCTGATGAAATTGTAAACGACGTCTTTCAGAAAATCATTAAGTGGTTCTCTGCAAATGGACTGTCATTAAATTTTGATAAAGCACAGTACATACAGTTCCATACAGTAAATGAATGACACCTTCAATAAATATAGACTTTGATCATAAATCTGTAGCAAAGGTAGCATATTCAAAATGTTTAGGTGTAAGGATTGATGAGGGTTGAACTGGAAAGGACACATTGAAAATCTGTTGAATCGTTTGAGTTCAGTAACTTATGCTATTAGGGTAATAGCAAATTTCGATGATATACATCTCAGTAAATTAGGTAGCTATGCCTATTTTGATTCTCTGCTTTCGTATGGCATCATTTTCTGGGGTAATTCATCATTGAGTAAAAAAAGTATTCATTGCACAAAAGCGTGTAATCAGAATAATTGCTGGAGTCCATCCAAGATCTTCCTGCTGACACTTATTTAAAGAGCTACGAAACTTCACAGTAACTTTACAGTATACATATTCACTTATGAAATTTGTTATTACCAACCCCACCGAATTCAAAAGCAATAGCAGTGTACATAACTACAACACTACGAGAATGAATGATCTTCACTATTAAAGGTTAAATCAACCATTGGCACAGAAAGGGGTGAATGATGCTGTCACAAAAGTCGTTGGTCACCTACCAAACAGCATCAAAAGCCTGACAGATAGCCAACAAGCATTTAAAAATAAATTAAAAGAATTTCTGCATGGCAACTCCTTCTTCACTATAGATTAATTTTTAGATATAAATTAGTAAGTATGAAAAGAAAACAAAAACAAAAACAAAGAAATAAAATAAATAAAAAATAAATAAAATAAAAAGAAGAAAAAAAGGAAAAGAAAAAAGTAATAAACATTATGTCATGTAATATTTAGTACAAAGTAATAATTTGTAAAGACACCTTTCATTAACCTGACACATTCCACATCATTACGAAGTCTCGTATTCATGATCTATGGAACAAGTACTAATGTAATCTAATCTAAACTACAATATTAAAATATGCTAAATATTAAACTTATATTTGTTGTTCCATATTCGTGACTATCCAACTGATCAACTGTCTCTATTGTCACTTTGACCACTCTACACAGAGTTCCTGCACTGCCACAGAGAACCTATAGTACACATTATTAGCACCATTATTTATGTAGATACCGATGCAGACTGGAGGAGAAGTGGTACATGTGGTAGATTATAAATACATCCAAAGCTAATCAGAGATGTGCGGGTACCACTAGATTTGTCACTGGTAGGTTCGATCACGTTAAAGTATTAAAGAAATGTTTCGTGAACTCTGGTGCCATGACGTTCTTTTTTGCGGAACACTATTGAGATAATTTAGGGAAGCAACTATTTCTGCCTCGTAAAATTTCCATAAAGACTAAATTTGCAAGATAAAATACATCTTGGCCAGTACAGAAAAATTTCCAATTCAAGAGCCGAAAGTCGTCTCACCAAGCTATCATACATATTAATGAAGGAAACGAATTTTCCGTAAGAGTCAGGTATCACCATAAATGCTTAATGAACAAAACTGTAAACATCGCTAAATAAAGTTCCTATATTTATGACGCCTGACAAAAAAGTGATGCCTCTAGGAAGAATAGTCCAATATTATCTCGTTTCACTGTACAGGCGTGTCACAGATATGTGAGTACACAAGATCAGATTTACGCGGCTCTGTAATGTGTAGAACGCCCACCAGAGTGTATTCTTTACTATTCATCTGCCGTGACTCAGACAGTGAAGAAAGACATTCACATACAGTATGATGTATACGCAATGCCCCGGATACGCATTACACAGCCTATGTATAAAGTTAAGGCATTTGACAGAGGCCACATCATTGGACTGCGTGAAGCAGGGTGGTTGTATTGTGCAATTGCCAGGCAGTGGCAAATTCTGGTCTCACAGTTGCCCGATACTTGAATAGAAGGTGCATAAGAGCAACCAGCCAGGTCGTGCAGTTTTGGTTGGACCATAAAACGCCCCTCCAAAGGAGAAGCGTCAAAGAAATGTGGGACCCCAAGACAATGCATGCTCACGCACATCACGTGTATCTACGAACTGCCTGTAGAATACTGAGATTACTCCGTGGCCAACAAGATTTCCGGACCTTGAAAGATATCAATAAGACCGCAGTAGATTCTCTGGCATCTTGTATGTGTTGAGCGAGGGAAGTTTACCGGGACACAAATTTTGCGTGCTGTGGAGTTCTTGAGACTGGGCAGTTTCTCGCTGTCAGACACCCTGGGAGTGTATCTGAAGGTAACTCATCAGTGTTCAGCAGCCTGTGAGACTACTCCCTCCTCGGTCAGGTAGGACACCGTTGCCCCTGCTCTCGTGCAAACCCCGCTCGGAAGTTCTCTGAAAGTCCATAAGGAACTGTCGGTCATTCGCTGCCTTTTACGATTTCTACGTATTCGATACGGCTCTGGCCATTAAGCTGGCACCACGAACGGTGGGCTTGTCCGGACAAGGGGTTCTTTAGAAAACTCTGTTGATTTAGAAGGAGAAACTCAAAATGCTTATGGTGGGCAGGCACCGAGGTGGCTGTCGAGAAAGAACTTATGAAATAAAAAAACCCTCACATTCATATTACATCCAATTTGCATGACTTAGTAAAACGTTTCCATTTCCCTTCGAACGTGCACCGATTATCTGCTACACCTTACAACCTCTCTACCACTGAGCTCGTGTGAGATTACATTGGAAGGAGGCGTGTATCGTTGTACGAACCCGCTGGACCTCGACAAATAGCTGCAAGAATTGTTTACAAACTTAATTAAGCGAAGGAGCCAAAATGCTATCTCACACCATTTCGAACGACGTTAGGGCATTGACTGCTGAACTGGCACCATCATTCCAATTGTAAACAAGTTCAATAAAATCAAGCTGTATTTCATTATCATTTATTTCCAACCATTCCTCCCGGGAATATGCCTTTTTGTGAGGCACTGCTTTAAGGCGTTTGCACATTGTAGATATCAGACATATAATGATGGAAAATGCACAAACGTCATGATAAGATATTTTATTTCGATTATCTGGCGGCTTTTTCGTAATCGCCATCTTAAAACGGATGCTGCTGTATTGTTTCCCGACCTGGTGAACGTATGCTAAAGCGGACGTCCAGGTCCTTCAAAGGCTACAAAACAGAGGATTTCAACTGATTGTAATCGTGTTTTGCTGGATAACAAAAACATATATTCAATAAGTTAAGGTTTAATGTTATAGGTCCCCTACTCTTCCTTGTGTTTATAAACGATTTAGGAGGCAATCTGAATAGCTCCCTTAGAATGTTCCCGGATGATGCTGTCGTTTATCGATTAGTGACGTCAACAGAGGATCAAAAGCAACTGCAAAGTGATTTAGACAAAATTTCTACATGGTGCGAAAATTGGCAATTGACACTAAATAAAGAAAAGTGTGAGGTAATACACATGACCACTAAAAGAAATCCGCTGAACTTGAATTACGCGATAAATAAGTGAAACCTTAAGGTCGTAAATTCTACCAAATACCTAGAAGTTACAATTACGAACAACTTAGAGTGGAGAGAACACATAGAAAATATTGTGGGGAAGGCGAACCAAAGGTTACGTTTCATTGGCAGAACGCTTCGAAGATGCACCAGCTCCACCAAAGAGACTGCCTACATCACACTTGTGCGTTCTCTCCTGGAGTACTGTTGCCCAGTGTGATACCCTCACCAGGTGGGACTGACGGAAGATACTGAGAAGGTTCAGAGAAAGGCAGCTCGTTTTGTTTTATCACGTTACCGGGGGAAAAGCGTCACGGAAATGTTGCACGAAATTGGGTACAAATCATTAAAAGAAAGACGTTATTTATTGGGCGTGATCTGTTTGCGAAGTTTCAATCACCGACTTTTACTTCTGAATGTGAAAATATTTTGCTAGCACCCACCTACTTAGGGAGACATGACCATCCCAATAAAATAAGATAAATCAGATCGAAAACGGAACGATTTAGGTGTTCTTTCTTCTTGAGCGCTATTAGAGAATGGAACGGTAGAGGTAAGTTATGAAAGTGGTTAATGAACCCTCTGCCAGACACTTAAATGTGATTTGCAGAGTATCTATGTAGATGTAGATGTTTAGGACTGCTGTGTTAATGACGTCAAAATGTAATATATTTTTTAAATTTTTATAATAGTTGTTGCAAATTTTTTATTTGTCCTTGCTGGTTACTTCAGCCGATGACATATGTATCACTTGCAAGTGTTCCTGTTAGTGTTAATCCCTAACTTCTGCTAAAAAGGAAAATAAGTGAGTTATATTAATCAACGTCGCGCTACCACAAGGAAGGAAGGAAAGAAAGAAGCTTACAGTTTAACGTCCCGTCAACAGCTTGGTCATCAGCGACGGAGCTAACGCTTGGAGATTTGAGGAAGGATGGGGTAGGAAATCGGCCGTGCCCTTTGAAAGGAGTGATTTAGGGAAATCACGGAAAATCTAAATCAGGATGGCCGGAGGTGATTTTGAAAAACCATCCTCCCGAATGCGCTCGGTCCGCTCAACCACGACGTAGGTACAATATAATGTTTCATTAAAATATGTAAACGTATAAGAAAACTACATAACAAAAATAACATTAACAGGAACACTTGCAAAGGAAAATATATCGAAACAAACTTGTCTCCTGTAACCAGCAAGAACCAATAAACAAATTGCATCTATTATAACAATTAAAGGACAGAGAACCAAAGAACTCAACTAGGTACTAAACATTCGAACAGTAGAACATCAAATTCAGTAATGCACCGAAAAATTATCTCAAAGCTGTCAGAATAGTGTAGGGGCGCTGTAGTATTATGGATGAACTTTGGATAATTATACGTAATATTCGCGGCAAGTTATGGGAGCGGCCAAACGATATACGGAGTCGATGGCAGCGATTGCTGTAAGAGAGAAGTTCGACATATGAAGAAAAAGAAGAATGTTTGTATAGATTATGGGATTTAACCACGGGCTCATCAGTCCCTAAACTTACAAACTACTTATGAACTAGCTAACACTAAGGACGGCACAAATATCCATGCCCGAGGGGCGAATCGAACCCCCGACCGTCGTGGCCGTGCAGACAGTGACTGACGCGCCTCAGACCCCTCGGCCATCGCGGCCGACATACGCCAACGGCTGTGTCTACTTGACTAGCCCAATAGAGCCTCAAAGTCCCGTCACCTTCAGAGGTCTCTCCCCTCGGTGTTTTATGAAGCTGTTACCTAGTGCGCAAGTCGAAGCGGTAATTTTTGGACAACAAGGGCGCAGACAGCGGAATAAATATTCTCAATGTTTCACAGTTGGGCAGCTGTAGTCGTACAGTGGGGGAGCTCAGGAGTCGAGAGGTGGTCATCGTGTTGGAGGCATCTCTGGGTCGAAAATCGAGGGAGACGTCGTCTTGGGCCCTAGCAGGTCAGGATTCAGTTGCAGGGTTGCCACCTGGGTCTGACCGCGTCCTATCACACCGAAGATCTGCTCGACAGCAGCGGAACGCCGCCGTGAGGGTCTCTGGGTTCAAAACCCGTACACAAGACTTCGCTGCGAAGAAGAGCTGGAGAACCGAGACGCTGACGCCATCGTCAGCGCCAGAGCCGTGTTAACGGACGTCAGTACTGCAAGCGCAGGCGTACCGAGACATCCGCAGACGCAAAACAGAGCGCGCCACCGCTCCATGCTCTGGTACCAGGTACCAACAGAAGCTGGCCATTCCTCACGTAAATGTAAAGAGACAATAAAGACAGTCGAGCCAAGTCCGGACTCCCTCCAGAGTCGCCGTCGATAACACTACTATCAAAATTAAGAGTACGGTGGTTAGAATATCTACGAACAACAGAAACAGTAGCAAGGCGTACAACTATCAATCACCTGAAAACAAAAGAATTGCAGTAAGAAGGTCCAGCAATGAGTTCAATGGCCCCTAGAAGATATAAAACATAAACGAATACGTAAATAACTAACAAAACTTATGGGAGTCTACCTTTTAAAGACGGTTTGTCTCCTAGTTTTTCCGTTGCTCCATTTATTATTTAGCATATGACATTTAAGTACATTTCAGTGTCTCATTACATTATGGTACATTTCATTACATATATTACATTACATGTATTTAAAACATCTAGTCATTGTATATATTCAATAGCTGTTTGGGTTGCCAGAGGAATTCTTCAAAGTCCCCACTGAACGTTCTGTCAGTGCATTCTTCTCTGATGTGTTGGATGGTCTGCCTAGGCGCGTCGCAGTCACATGCTGGCGAAGACAACAGTCCCCATTTGAAGAGTGAGTCAGCACATCCCCCGTGGCCTGTTCTTAGCCGGTTCAGGAAGGAAGGAAGAAAGGAAGCTTAGGGTTCAACGTCTCGTCGACAGCTTGGTCATTAGAGACGGAGCTAACGCTCGGGGTTTTGGGTAAGGAATGGGGCGGAAATCGGCCGTGCCCTTTGAAAGGAACCATCCCAGCATTTGCCTGGAGTGATTTAGAGAAATCACGGAAAACCTAAATCTGGATGGCCGGAGGTGGATTTGAACCACATCCTCCCGAATACGAGTCCAGTGCGTTACCACTGCGCCACCTCGCTCGGTAGCCAGTTCAGAGTTGACCAGATCTTGTGGGGCTGATGAAACCCAGGAACTGCGTTAGTGATACGAGGCATGAGGTGGCAAGTTGTTGGGCGTTTTGGAGCCATTCCTTTCTCCAGGAGTTGATGTCAGACCCAGTGAGAGAAAGAGGATGATGAGCCTCTTGTTTCTGAGATCAGTTATATCTGAGTGTATCGGTAGTTCAGGGTTTACTTCGATCTTCTTGTATTCGCTGAACAAGGCTGTTTCTCGTCGCATTTTGGCGGTAGTATATGACTCAGGACAGGCAGTCATATGTTAGGTTTTTTTTCACATGGATACTGTTTAACCCTACTGGTGCACAGTAGTCCGCCCCAGAGTATGCCATTAGCGAGTTGAGAAGGGCAGTGACCACGGTGGCTTGCGGGGTGGGCCTGTACGTGCGTCTACAATAGTGCAGGGCGTGACCTTGGAGGCTCCTCTGCAAGGTGCACCACACACGGAGGCCCGCGTGTGCGCCGCCCGCCTAGGGCAGTGCTGCGATGTGGGTCAGGCCCACCCGAATCGCAGGTCGATGGGCGTTCCCCAAGTGACGTCACTTTGGCCCAATACCTCGAGGGCGGCGGCGCGGTCGATGCTCGGCCCGCGGGAAGGAAGCGAAGTGAAGGGAAGGGAAGGGAAGGTCAGCTGAGCCAGGAGCGTCTGCCGCGATGAGGGCGAAAGCAACGCAGCCGCCACCAGCCAAACAGCAGCCGTGCCGGCGCTTCTGACCCCGCTGCCCACTAGCGTCATATACAGGGCGAGTCACCTAACATTACCGCTGGATATATTTCGTAAACCACATCAAATACTGACGAACCGGTTCCACAGACCGAACGTGAGGAGAGGGGCTAGTGTAATTGGTTAATACAAACCATATAAAAAATGCACGGAAGTATGTTTTTTAACACAAAACTACGGTTTTTTTAAAATGGAACCCCGTTACTTTTGTTAGCACATCTGAACATATTAACAAATAGGTAATCAGTGCCGTTTGTTGCATTGTAAAATGTTAATTACATCCGGAGATGTAACCTAAAGTTGACGCTTGAGTACCACTCCTCCGCTGTTCGATCGTGCGTATCGGAGAGCACCGAATTAAGTAGGGATCCTAAGGGAACGGTGATGTACCTTAGGTATAGAAGAGACTAGACCAGCACATTACGTCCACATGCTAACACCTTTATTGGTCTTTTTCACTGACGCACATGTACATTACCATGAGGGGTGAGGTACACGTACACACGTGGTTTCCGTTTTCAATTACGGAGTGGAATAGAGTGTGTCCCGACATGCCAGGCCAATAGATGTTCAAAGTGGTGGGCACCATTTGCTGCACACAATTACAATCTATGGCGTAATAAATGTCGTACACGCCGCAGTACATCTGGTGTAATGTCGCCGCAGGCTGCCACAATACGTTGTTTCATATCCTCTGGGGTTGTAGGCACAACACGGTGCACATTCTCCTTTAACGTACCCCACAGAAAGAAGTCCAGAGGTGTAAGATCAGGAGAAAGGGCTGGCCAATTTATGTGTCCTCCACGTCCTACGAAACGCCCGTCGAACATCCTGTCAAGGGTCAGCCTAGTGTTAATTGCGGAATGTGCAGGTGCACCATCATACGTCGACGCGTTTCCAGTGGGACATTTTCGAGCAACGTTGACAGATCATTTTGTAGAAACGCGATGTATGTTCCAGCTGTTTCGGCCCCTGCAATGAAGTTTGTTACAATACGCAACTGAACGTCAGAGGTTTCAAGCGTCAACTTTAGGTTACAATATCTCCGGATGTAATTAACATTTTACAATGCAACAAACGGCACTGATTACCTATTTGTTAATATGTTCAGATGTGCTAACAAAACTAACGGGGTTCCATTTAAAAATTGTAGGTTTGTGTTAAAAAACATACTTCCGTGCATTTTTTAAAGCTTTGTATTAACCAATTACAATAGCCCCTCTCCTCACGTTCGGTCTGTGGAATCGGTTCGTCAGTATTTGATGTGGTTTACGAAATATATCCAGCGGTAATATTAGGTGACTCACCCTGTATATGTGACACACATTGCTCTGCAGGTCCTACATCACGCCCCTCCCATCAACCACTACCTACTCGCTGCAGCCTTCATCCGATATAAAAGCTCTTCTTTTACATTTCATTTTTTAACGACACATATGTTCCTACAAAAAAGCGCGGAAACTATCTGTCTGTCCCTATTATTGCCTGTACCCTTTACTATTTAGCACTGTCCCCTTCTCTACCAGTTTCACTGTCTCTGTGCCATTGTCTTTGAACCGTTTCTTTCCTCACAGTTTACACACTATCCCTTTTCTTCTCACTGTCTGCTGTCTGTCTCTTTAATAGCCATAGTCTCCTCTCTTCTCAAGTGATAGTGTAACTTAACACGTCACTGTAGAGATTGGGGAAAATTGAACATTTTTTGTCGTATATATTTGTTGGTCTGAAGGAAGGACGGAAGAAAGGAAGGGAGGAGGAAAGTACGGAAGGAATATTAGGGATTAAAGCCCCCTTGTCAGCGTGGTTATTAGAGGCGGAGCTCACGCTCGGATTGTTTGGGTAAGGATGGGGAAGAAAAATCGGCCGTGTCCTTTGAAAGGAACCATTCCGGTATTTGCATGAAGTGATTTAGCGAAATTACTGAAAAAGTACAATACCGATTTAAAAATATTCTTTCCTCTATAATGTCTGGTAAATTTTACGTTAATTTGTTTTATTAAGGTTTTGGTGTATGTTGTAATGCTAAAATTTATTAAAGTGTTTATTGTCTTGTTTTAAAATGTTATTCAACTCTTAGCTATTAATATGGTTTTTGTCATTTTTCAATTTTTTGTGAATAACGTTTTAGTGTACTTCAGCCAAAATAGATCAGTACTGTAACGAACATAGCTTGCATTACTTTGCAAATTTTAATTTCATCTGTAGAAAAATAGGTTAAAAATCGGAACGTCGTCTGCAGACAAGTTACTTAAATTGAGTCCCTTTGATATTCTCCTGGGCTATCGAAGGTATGATGATATCAAGAATTGAAATTAAAAGATATTATACAAACATGAAAATTAGCATCTCCAAAACGAAAGTAATGTCTGTGGGAAAGAGATTTAAACAGATTGAGTGCCAAATAGAAGGAACAAAGTTAGAACAGGTACGCAGTTTCTAGTACCTGGGATGAACTTTCTCAAAGGATGGCAACATAGTGAAAGAAGTGGAATCGAGGTGCAGTAAAGCTAAGATCTACTCTCTTCTGCAAGAAGGAAGTCAGTACCAAGACAGAGTTAGCAGTGCACCGCTCTATCTTTCGACCAACTTTGTTGTATGGGAGTGAAAGTTGGCTGGATACAGGTTACCTTATTCATAAGGTAGAAGTTACAAATATGAAAGTAGCAAGAATGATTGCAGGTGCTAATAGATGGGAACAATGGCAGGAGGGTGTCCATAATGAGGAAATCAAAGAAAATCTGGGAATGAACACCATAGATGAAGCAATTAGAGCGAACAGACTTAGATGGTGGGGTCATGTTACACGCATGGGAGAAGCAAGGTTACCTAAGAGACTCATGAGCTCGGCAGCGGAGGGTAAGAGGAGTCGAGGTAGACCAAGAAGAAAGTACTTAGATTCGGTGCAGAATGATTTTGAAGTAAAAGGCATAACATCGGACGAGGCATCAATGTTAGCACTGAATAGGGGATCATGGAGGAATTTTATTAGAGGTACTATGCTCCAGAATGAACGCTGAAAGACATAATCAGTCTCTAATGATGATGATGATGATCATGATGGTACAAAATATATCTTGGAGTAATGGACAAACAAGAAACTGATTTTGATAAATAAAAGATTACATGAAGGAAAAATAAGTTATAAAAATGTAAAATAAGTTATACTTATTAAAACTAAATTGTATTTATTTGTACCGGAAGGAAATTTGACTTCTGGTCTAGGAAAAAAAGGGAAGTTCTCTGCAAAATTTGGTGGAAAAAATGAAAAATGGAGTGGAAAGACTACTTGAAGATAATTTTGCGACCATAAGCGCTCGGGGTAGATACGCTGGTTTGCAGCCCCTCTGTATCCTGCGCTGGCTGTTATTTTGAAGCAAAGCGTTCACTGTGTTTTGTACAAAACGCTGATCAAATACATGACAAGCGCTAAGCCTAGGCGAAAATCAGTTCTACAAGTGTCACCTTTATTTGTACCAGCAGTTCAGAAACCCTGTCAAACTTATTAATCAAATTTATGTAACCATGTTTGCAACCATTTTTTTTTATTTTTTTTTTTTTTATGCGTGATCTAATTTTGAGAACATGGCTGCAATGTTTATTTTGCGCATCATACATTTGCAGTGGATTACTAACGTGTGTGTTCTATTTAATTCCAGTATCACCTCTAAATTATTTGTGTGTGCCTAAAAGACAATTAAGTACACTGCTGGCCACTGTAATTGCAACAGCAGTAAAGCGCGTGTTATAGACGACACGTCGGCTAGAAGTGTGCTACGCGGTTTGGAAGGTAAATGATCGCCAGAAAGCAGGAGGAGTAACGACGTCGATCTTTTTAGATGGATTTTCATGTAGGAATGTCGTGACAGCGCCTCTTGGAAGAAGGAGAAACGCCTACCATCACTTTAAGGAATTCGGCAGAGGAAGGATCGTGGTCCTCAGCGATAACACTTTATCGTTACGGATTATTGCTGTCTGCAAGATCCTACGACTGTCGTTCGAATATGTGATATATGGTTTCGAGCTCATAAAGCATGTGAACGGTCCCACAGAACGATTCCTCGGGAAAACTGCAGCCATATTACACTGCCGGAAAAATAAGTACTTCTGGAAAGACGACGTAGATTTTAATCCGATGACGGCAGGTACCTACGTGCACCATTTTTTAAAATTTATTTTACATGATGTTTAGAAACATATTCTGTTTCAGACAATATTTTCAAAAATAAGTTAACTCTCCGAATATCTCACGTCGGTTTTTCGTTCACCTTTAGTTTCTTCATTAGAATCTGACACGTCCGATGTGCCTTCTGACTGTTCAGACACTTCTCCTGTAGACGTACTTGGCTCTACTTGTATTGATGTTCAACGTGTTTACGTCTAAGATCGGCTCACAATTCTGCAAACTACTCGTGCTGGCGACGGACGCGAATGGGAGTCTCCCAGCCCCCAGCGCGACCAATCACCCATAACGGATGAGAACGGTAATGTGAGGAGAGAGCAAAAGGAGCAACAAAGGTTCCCTTCTGTGAAATTCAGGTATTCAGATACCTATAAATAACCTGCACATACATGCGGGCCGGCCGCGGTGACCGAGAGGACTGAGGCGCTCCAGTCACGGTTTGCACGGCCACTACGGTTGGGGGTTCGAATCCCGCCTCGGGCATGGATATTTGTGCCGTCCTTGGTCTTAGTCAGTTCATAAGTAGTTTGTAAGTTTAGGGACTGATGACTCTGTAGTTAAGTCCCATAAGCTATACAAACAGTTGAACATACCTGCGAATACCAATATGACGTTTCAAAAGTACAATTAAAATAATGACCATAGCGTACATTCTCTTCTTACAAATAAATAAATCATGACAAAACGCTTATTTAAGAAACAATATTGGATGAAAATGAATATATTTGTAAACATATTCAAAATAAAATGGAAACAAGGTACACGTGGGGGGAACCGAACCCGGAAACTCCAGCGTGGTATCTGTATACATGTCACGCTACACTACGCTGCTTTGCTTGGAATGTATGCTATTTTTCTAGCATTTCCCAAATGCACCAAAAATAAACTAAAAATATATCTATTCTATAGAGCAGATAAAAATTCGCTTCACGCTTTCCTGAGTGATAGTCTCCAGTCTTTCAAAACTAAAAATGCGGATGTAGATCAGTTGTTGCTTACTTTCAGAGACATAATATCAGTAGCAATCGAGAGATTTATACCAAATAAATTAATAGAAGAGGCGGCTGATCCCCCGTGGTACACAAAACAGGTCAGATCACTGTTGCAGAAGCAAAGGAAAACGCATGCAAAATTAAAAAAGACACAAAATCCTCAAGACTGGCAATCTTTTAATGAAACTCGCAACCTACCGCGGACTTCAATGCGAGAATCTTATAGTAGTAACCACAAGGAAATCCTGTCTCGTAATCTTGCAGAAAATCCAAAGAAGTTCTGGCCATATGAAAGTACACTAGCGGCAAAACACAAACAATACCTTCACTACTCGATAGCAATGGTAATACTACCGATGACAGTACTGCTAAGACAGAATTACTAAACACAGCTTACCGAAATTCGTTCACCAAAGAAGACGAAGCGAACACTCCAGAATTCAATCCAAGAACAGCTGCCAGCATGCGAAACTTAGAAGTAGATGTTCCTGGAGTAGTAAAACAACTTGTCACTAAACAAAAACAAATCTTCCTGACCTGATTGTGTACCAACTAGATTCCTCTCAGAGTATGCTTATGCAATAGCTCAGTACTTATCTATAATTTACAACCGATCACTCAGCGCAAGATCCGTACCCAAAGACTGGAAAGTTACCCAAGTTACTCCAATATTCAAGAAAGGCAATAGGAGTGATCCCCAAAATTACAGGACAAACTCATTGACGTCGATTTGCAGTAGGATTATGGAACATATACATTGTTCGAATATTATGAACTACCTCGAAGAGAACGACCTATTAACCAATAGTCAACACGGATTCAGAAAGTATCGCTCTTGCGAAACACAGCTTGCCCTTTATTCAAATGAAGTGTTAAGCGCCATCGACAAGGGATCTCAAAACGATTCCATATTTCTGGATTTCCGGAAGGCTTTTGACACTGTACCCCACAAGCGGCTTCTAATGAAATTGCATGCTTATGGAATATCTCCCGAATTGTGCGATTAGATTCACGATTTCCTATCATAAACTTCGATGTAATTGACGGTAAGTCATTGAGTAAAACACAAGTGACATCTGGCGTTCCCCAGGGAAGCGTTATAGGTTCTCTCCAGTCTAAGTTGTTCGTAATTTAACTCCTAGGAATTTGGTAGAATTTACGACCTTAAGGTTTGACTGATTTATGGCGTAGCTGAAGTTCAGCGGATTTCTTTTGGTGGCCATGTGTATTACTTCACACTTTTGTTTATTTATTGTCTATTGCGAATTTTCGCACCATGTACAAATTTTTTTTAAATCGCTTTGCAGTTGCTTTAGATCCTCTGTTGACTTCACTAACCGATAAACGACAGCATCATCCGCGAAAAGTCTAAGGGAGGTATTCAGATTGTCTCCTAAATAGTTTATAAACACAAGGAAGAGTAGGGGACCTATAACGCTTCCCTGGGGAACGCCAAATATCACTTATGTTTTACTCGGTGACTTACCGTCAATTACTACGAAGTCTAAGGGAGGTATTCAAATTGTCTCCTAAATAGTTTATAAACACAAGGAAGAGTAGGGGACCTATAACGCTTCCCTGGGGAACGCCAAATATCACTTCTGTTTTACTCGGTGACTTACCGTCAATTACTACGAAGTGTGTCCTTTCTGATAGGAAATCGTGAATCCAATCGAAATATTGGGTAGATATTCCATAAGCACGCAATTTCATTATTACCCCACACCGCCGGTGGTGCGGCTGAGCACCAGTGATTTTCTTGGTGCCCGCCGGAGACCGCGAAGCACCCGATTTGAAGAGGCCTGAGCTACACTATGCATTAAAGGGCTAAGTGTTGTTGCCGTCGGCTGACCACGCGACCGGCCTCAGCTGTTACGGTCCCAGCGAACCGCGCAGTTCCGCAGTCTCACCACCGCTGCTCTCCAGACGTAGCAACGCGCACTCCCTTTCTCACCGAGCAAAGACCGTAGCACGAGGGGGGAATCCTTCCGATGTTAGTGAAGATCGGTGGCGCCAACATAGGAGGGAGGAGGGAAAAGAGCCGCAGCGGCTCAGCTGCTTTGTAGCGAGTCAAGTCGGAGGAGAAATTCCAGAAGTACGGCGGTGCGAACAATGCGCCCCGAGGGGCAGCCGCTCAGCGTGAGGTGTGGGCGGCCGCTGGTTCCGGAATCGGCCGCAGGTGCGCGGTGGCGCTGACTGATGGCGGCGGCGCGCCGCCCTGGGCGCCCATACGTCAGAGCGTACACCGGCTCCTGCCTGCCTGCGTAGCGGGGATTTCTGCCACCCGCGGCCGGCACTGATTTTCCTGCCCTCCCCCCCCCCCCACCTCTCAACGTATTTTCGGAACAGGGCAACAACAAATATTCAGACTTTGGCAGTACATACCAATATTGATTCACTGTTTATCCTAATGAAATTTATTTACTCTGAATATTTTGTGTGGGTTTAGGCCTCTTAAGAGGCTGTCAGGACCAGATCTTTAGCTTACGGCAGGTAATGGAAAACTGCTATGACTGGAACGGGAAATTTTATCTATCCAGAATGAAACTTTCACTCTGCAGCGGAGTGTGCGCTGATATGAAACTTCCTGGCAGATTAAAATTGCGTGCCGGAACCGGGACTCGAACCTGGGACCTTTGCCTTTCGCGGGCAAGCGCACTACCGACTGTGCCATCCCGACACGACTCACGATGCCGCCTCACAACTTTACTTACGCTGTGGCTAAGCCATGTCTCCACCATATCCTTTCTTCCAGGAGTGCTAGTCTTGCAAGTTTCGCTGGAGAGCTTCTGTGAAGTTTGTAAAGTAGAAGGCGAGGTACTGGTGAAAGTAAAGTTGTGAGGCGGCATCGTGAGTCGTGTCGGGATAGCACAGTCGGTAGTGCGCTTGCCCGCGAAAGGCAAAGGTCCCAGGTTCGAGTCCCGGTTCCGGCACACAATTTTAATCTGCCAGGAAGTTTCAATTTTATCTATGTTTCATAGATCTGGGAAAGGCTTATGACCGTGTTCCTAGGAGGAAGCTACTGTCAGTTCTTCGAGATTATGGTACAGCAGGCCAACTTCTGCAGGCAATTAAAGGGCTTCACGTAGACTGTCAGGCAGCAGTTAGAATAGATGGCAAATTAAGCTCATGGTTCAGGGTAGTTTCAGGGGTAAGACAGGCTGTACCTGTCGCCACTGTTGTTCATACTATTCATGGATCATATGCTGAAAACAGTAGATTGGCAGGGTGGGATTAAAATAGGTGAAAACAAAATAAGCAGTCTCGCATATGCGGATGACTTAGTTGTAATGGCCGATCCGATTGAAAGGTTGCAAACTAATATTTCAGAGCTCGATCAGAGGTGCAAGGATTATGATATGAAGATCAGCATCTCCAAAACGAAAGTAATGTCTGTGGGAAAAAGATTTAAATATATTTAGTGCCAAATAGGAGGAACAAAGTTAAAACAGGTAGGCAAAGTTCCTGGGATGTATTTTCTCACATGATGACAACATAGCGAAAGAACTGGAATCGAGGTGCAGCAAAGCTAATGCAGTGAGTGCTCAGCTAAGATCTACTCTCTTCTGCAAGAAGTAAATAAGTACCAAGACTATGTTAGCGGTGCACCGCTCTATCTTTCGACCATCTTTGTTGTAGGTAGAGAAAGTTGGGTGGATACAGGTTACCTTATTCATAAGGTAGAGGTTACAGTTATGAAAGTAGCAAGAATGATTGCAGGTACTAATAGATGGGAACAATGTCAGGAGCGTGTCCTTAATGAGGAAATCAAAGAAAACCTGGGAATGAACACCATAGATGAAGCAGTTAGAGCGAACAGACTTAGATGGTGGGGTCATGTTACACGCATGGGAGAAGCAAGGTTACGTTAGAGACTCATGAGCTCGGCAGCGGAGGGTAAGAGGAGTCGAGGTAGACCAAGAAGAAAGTACTTAGATTCGGTGCAGAATGATTTTGAAGTAAAAGGCATAACATCAGACGAGGCATCAATGTTAGCACTGAATAGGGGATCATGGAGTAATTTTATTAGAGGTACTATGCTCCAGAATGAACGCTGAAAGGCATAATCAGTCTCTAATGATGATGATGATGATGATGATGATGATGAATATTTTTTTAGTTTCTTCTATTTTTTACGTTATGCTGAATAAATCCTATTTGAACATTATTTTTACGACTTATTTGTCTGAGGTGTCTGTAACAGAAAACCAAAACTTAATATATGTAAGATAGATTCAATTAATAAGACGTCTTTCACTGAGAAGTAAATACTTTGCAACATAAAATTTATGAGCTCGTCGGGCTTTCATAGCTACAAGTTGTGGTATTCTGATCGAAGTCGGGTGAATGCTTTCACATGTATTAGGCGTATAGTAAGTTCTTCTCCGTAGGACTTCAGTATCCATTACATGAGGTACGTCAGTCTGCTTGTGGACACACACACACACTATTTTGTAGGCTTACCAGTTTCAGATTTAGCCCGTTTTCAAATCAACTAAATTAAGTTCTACAACACATCCATTGGCCATATAGTTCTTTTTTCTGCGTTGACAGTAGATCTTTCGTCGGCAACAATGTGTTAGTTTGTAGAGCCAGTAGTTTTGAACGTTTTTCACTGAGAGAACAGATTTGTCTGTAACTAGGGCAAAGAGGCAAAACAGTTGGGACGAAATATCCTTGTCTACCGAATTACGGCGAACCTTTAAGTATTTCAAGATCCACCAATAAAAATTGACTTTATGTTTCCTTTACCGATAGTGATGTAGCGACGATTACTTTGTGTATCGAAGTAGGGCGCGTCTCACTTCACATGGAGTCTAGGGACGAGGACCACGGACGGTCTCGCGAATGTGCCTAAAACACGAGAAGGAACGTCTTAACTTCACTGCTACCTATTCCTCGACGTTCACGGATTACAGTGGTCGAAATAATTTAAATCAGAAGTTTACTCTCAATATCGAATTTCCACTCGTGTATTAGGTATAGATGTGCTCCCAGGACAGAGATAGGAAAATTTGTCCTTAGATGCGACTCGGTCCAGGATTTCCTGATTTTCGTGATCGGTCGCCTTGTAACTTTCGGCTATCTGACCATCTTTCCAGGACCAACCGAAACTTCTGTGTACCACAGTGACTATATATACGACAGTCACTATGTTCAGAATTCATTCGTCTCTAATGTCCTTCGAATCGTGTCAAATAGAAAGCAATGAAACAAATGAACTTGCGCTATTGATATAAAATTTAAGAACATTTGGCCTGTAAGAATGAATAACATTAATTATTTGTACTCTTCTTTTGCTTTATATGTACAATTCGTTTCGGCCGCTGAGACACTTCAGTGTTATTGCCTCGTACCTGCAATCGGTCACTCCCATTTGACCATACCACACACGAGCGATTTTGAAAGCAATTGCAATTATTATTCAGAACGACTCTGGGTCACGAAATTCTGTCACTAATTGCTATGTTTAGGAGCTTTTTCACTGATTTGCGTATGTTATCACTGTGAGATTACCGCCCAATATAAATACTGGTAATTAATAGCATTTGATAATTAAACAGTATGAAGTTCACTGCAAATATTGACCATGCCAATGCACTAAATGTTACACAATTTTAATCTTATTAATTATGGTAGCAATGTATGTACACAGTTTGGTGACAACATTTATAGTTAGGCCAAAGGTAGAAATTCTCCACGTTGAGATTTGCTGTGTGCTTGTAGCTGACGGGAGGCCAGCGAGCAGGCCGACGTTGGTGGCTTGTTCCAGCTTAGGATTTTCCAGTTCGTTTCCGGTGAGGGGAGAGAGGGACAATGGCGAGTGCCAGGCAGAGTGCAGTGCACAGCGTGAAATAAAATATTCTAATACTACTGGCATTTGAAGTAATACGATGCAGTTAGGAACCTATAAGGCCCTCATTACAAAATAGCCTGTTGATAAATAAACAATACATTAGCTGATATAGTCACATCTGGCGTAATATGTTTAATTGACAATGAAAAGTAATAAATTACCAACGAAGTGTAATGATGTAATAAACAACATAAAGTGAACTTTCACGTGTTTTCAAAATTAGTAATTAGTACACCCTTTTCTCTCATGAACTTACTTTATTATGAATTTGTTTTGTTAATTATATGCAGGGAAGGAAAGCTGCGAACGTGTGATATCATCCCCTAGAAAACGAGTCAAACAGCAGTAATCACAGTTCCAGTGTTTTTGCGTGTTTAGGAATTTGGTTCGCAGTTGGTGGTTGTGAGTTTTAAAAATTAATCTTTCCCTATTTTAAACTCTCACCCCGACCTTCAGTCTCGCATCACTAATATGTGCAAAACATGGAAAGAAATTCATTTAATTTGTTTTGGAATGCTTTTATTCCCATCTACGCTATCTTACACAATGTAATGCATTTTAAATTGACATCAAGTCTGTCGTGTAAATTTTTACAATTTGTATTTGCGAAGTAAAATTCTGGGAACCTCTTACTTGTTTTTTAAGCAAACTGAGTAAATAAAAGATATGACCTCGGCGAAGAATCCCTGAAAATATATTCCTTTTTACAGATTATTATCGTCCAGGAATGAATATTATAGCGATTTGATATCAAGAGGATTGACTTATTTAGAAGTAAGAAATATTTTTCGTAGCACAACGAAAATATTAGGGGAGGTTAAAAATGTATCTGAACGCAACACAATAAACAAGCCTTTTATTTTCCTGACAAATCTGTACTCTCCTTTATAGAGAGTATACTTGATATCAGCGAGTAAGACCCGCCGCGGCGGAGTGACCGAGCGCATTGAGGCGCTATGCTCCGATGCGCAAGGCCGTTACCCATTAGGGGTTAGAATCCTCTCTCGGGAATGAATGTTTGTGCTGTCTTTAGTATAAGTTAGTTTATAGGTAGTTTGTAAGTTTAGGAACTGATGACGATTCTTTGTACATAGCTGGTGTCAAAAATTCCAGTGCAAGATAGAAACGACAATTGTTCCATTCAAAAAACTGTCTGCATAAAAAATACACTTTCTAAGTAACATTACAAACTGCTTGTTGGCTAAAAATCCGAGCCCGTGACTACCAAACCATTCTGTGAAAACCGCACATCAATTGCACTTTCAGTTTCCGCAATATTTGCGGTGTAAGTGTCAGGTGATGCGAGAGAGAGAGAGAGAGAGAGAGAGAGAGAGAGAGAGAGAGAGAGAGAGAGAGAGAAATGTGTCTCTGGACAATGATTTATTATATAAAATATAGTGCTAATTGCAAACGAGAATTTTGCGTAATTATGAGTCTTATACGACCTTTATGAGAAATTCTCAGAGACCAATATAGACCTTTCTAATACGGAAGAGCCGCGGTGGAGTAGCCGAGCGGTCTAAAGCGTCTCGCTGCGGAGCGCGCCGCGCGGTTGCTCGCCGTGGAGGTTCGAGTCCTCCCTGGGGCATGGGTGTGTGTGTTGTCCTTAGGTTAGTTTACCTAGGTTTAAGTAGTTTGTAAGCTACGGACTGATGACCATGCAGTTTGGTTGAACATTTGAATACGGAAGCAGCGTGTAAGCAACATAAAATATTTCGTAAGAAAACCAGCACAGACGTGTTCATTTAAGTTACGGAAGAATGAAAGAGATTCTTCTCACACGTGAATCCGAAAGCACCGCTCGTGAGGGGGAAACAAGCGACAACTTGGTCACAAATCTTACAAGTATACAGCAAAAAATAAAATGTTTTCCTAGCATTTACTGCATTAGCGTCGTTTGCTTTCTGCATTTCCCTCCGCTGCTTAACTTTGACGCCAGGTGCAAGCAAGATAAACATCTCTAGAATCAAACCGGACCAGCGGAGTGTGCAGCTCGCTCTCCCGGCTCCTTTGACGTCTGCCGTGGGCCGACTCTGGCTGCGAGTTAGTCTGCCTGTTCCGCGCTCAGATTTCGCAGAATAGGAGGGGTTCCGGCGTGCAGTTAGGGAAAGGGGGGGGGGGGGCGAAGGCGGTCTCAGGTAAATTCGCTACTCAACGCGGCACTGACGGCATCGTCGGTCACTGGGAACAGTGAGCCAAGGGCAGAAGTAAAGAAATATCAAGGAAATTCCATGTGGCATTTCCAAATTTCAGTACCTGTCGACCGAG
This sequence comes from Locusta migratoria, assembly GCA_026315105.1. NCBI lineage: Eukaryota > Metazoa > Arthropoda > Insecta > Orthoptera > Acrididae > Locusta > Locusta migratoria. Next base: position 19,487,313 of record CM048748.1, on the reverse strand, counting down.
AAGATACAAAAATAAAACCCGTATTGCAATCGTGACGGAAATGTAATTAATCGTTGCCCATCCAAAGCAGATTACCAAGAGGGGTGATCCACATCTTACAAGGAAAGTACATGGGCTCGAACAAACATATCTGTATGAACGTTTGGTTACAGTATCTCTACGTACACCTCAATGTGTTGGTGGGCGTCGTTTTTGTGCAAAACTTTGCAATCATGCTCTAGATAGTACTGTAGATGTAATTGTAGACGCCATACTTAATGCTGATAACTGAACTATAACTTATGTAATAATCGTCGTACATGTTCTCTAGCGTATTGCCATCAAAAGCCGTGATAGTAGTTGCAACTTTGACCTTCTTCCCGAAAGACTGTTGGTATTCACTGCCACTGCTTCCATCGCCTCTTCGCACACTTACCGTTGCACTACCACTAGCAATGAGTTCTTCGTCATTATCATCCCTATTATCATCATTAAGTGTTAGTGCAACAACATTATCTAACTTATTTTCATATTTCTGTACCATAACAGATACGAGAAAGCATGAGAATGATTCATGTTCTACACTAATGCCATCTTCACGAAGAAGGGTTCTTCGTAACTTCATCTCAACCAATCGCAATACTTTAGCAGGACTGATTATCAATTGCCGCTCCATCTGACGCTTCACCACACAAATGTCAAAAACGCAACTTCGGAGGCACACTGCACCGTCCCTACTGGCGAACCGACAGGTCAAGGTTCAATGCGGCATGGCACACGCAGAGGCATCTAACGAACGACTGCAGAGTTTTGCAGATGCGGGTGTATCACTAGTAAAATAAGGGATCTTTACATTATCTCTCGTACGATTTTGATGTATATGCGTTTGTTCGAGCCCAAGTACTTTCCTTGTTAGAAGTAGTTTCGACGCCGAGCACGAAGTGTGTTTCAAAAAGATTCGTCTGACTTAAAAATCTGCAGTTTATACACTAGGTGATCAAAAGTATCCGGCTACCCCCAAAAACATTTTTTTTTATATTAGGTGCGTTATGCTGCCACCTACAGACAGGTACTCCACATCAGCCACCTCAGTAATCATCAGACATCGTGTGAACAGAATGGGACGTTCCGCAAAACACACAGACTTCGAACGTGGTCAGGTGATTGGGTGTCACTTCTTGTGTCTGAAGTCTGTACCGAGATAAACACACTCCTGAACATCCCTAGTTCCACTGTTTCTCATTTGAGAGTGAAGTGGAAACGTGAAGGGACACGTACATGAGGAAAGCGTAAAGACATCCTCTCACGGGACGTGGAAACGCACGTGGAGGAGGAAGTGGTGACATCGCAGCGTGGAATACCACGTTCCACTACCCTGCGAAGCCGGGAATGAAAGATCCAGCATGTTAGATATTTGCTTCGTGGAGAGGAACGTGGCTATTGAGAAGCGACCTGTTTTTCACGAGACAAGCAGAAGTTTTTAGCCGCAATATTGAAAGCTTAAAAATATCTGAACAGCAAATTGCAAGGCATGCCAGATATCGTTATATAAATACGCTAACACGAAAATTGTGGTACAGGTTACTAATTTATTCGTACAAGAAGGCCAATGAAAGTTACATAATTCGAAAGATTGTTTGTCGTAGATTTCACGAATATAAACATTATGTGTGCAGAATGAAACTCTGCAGCGGAGTGTGCGCTGATATGAAACTTCCTGGCAGATTAAAATTGTGTGCCGGAACCGGGACTCGAACCTGGGACCTTTGCCTTTCGCGAGCAAGCGCACTACCGACTGTGTTATCCCGACACGACTCACGATGCCGCCTCACAACTTTACTTCTGCCAGTACCTCGACTCCTACTTTCCAAACTTCACAGAAGCTCTCCTGCAAACACGCAAGACTAGCACTCCTGGAAGAAAGGATATGGTGGAGACATGGCTTAGCCACAGCCTAAGGGATGTTTCGAGAATGAAACTTCACTCTGCAGCGGAGTGTGCGCTGATATGAAACTTCCTGACAGAGGAGAGCTTCTGTGAAGTTTGGAAAGTAGAGGCGAGGTACTGGCAGAAGTAAAGTTGTGAGGCGGCATCGTGGGTCGTGTCGGGATAGCACAGTCGGTAGTGCGCTTGCCCGCGAAAGGCAAAGGTCCTAGGTTCGAGTCCGGTTCCGGCACACAATTTTAATCTGCCACGAAGTTTCATTATGTGTGCATTTTAGCCATTAAAAGTGGTAAAAGGAAGTAGAAATTTTCCTATCTACAGCTTGGATCAAGTTCTACATTATCCAACAATCAGCTCACTGATTGGCTATTCGCCTCGACCAAAGACGCTGTAATGCAGCGCATCTGCAGTATTAAAATAACGTATTAAAATAAGTGAATATCGAAACATGGAGTGCTCCCGCCGGCCGCGGTGGCCGAGGGGGCTGAGGCGCTCCAGTCACGGTCTGCACGGCCACTACGGTCGGGGGTTCGAATCCCCCCTCGGGCATGGATATTTGTGCCGTCCTTAGTCTTAGCTAGTTCATAAGTCGTTTGTAAGCTTAGGGACTGATGACCCCGTAGTTAAGTCCCATAAGTTCTACAAACATTTGAACATTTGAAGTGCTCACAACTCTTTCTTGTGCCGTTCAAATGCTTCATTTTCGCGGTGATTAAAAGTGGTTAAAGGAAATGGATATTTTCATATGAATGCCGATATAAATGATGATGCGCCGGGAGAGGCATCTGGCGGTGCTTGGGTGGAACCTAGAAGTCGAGAATGCCGATATAAATGATGATGCGCCGGGAGAGGCATCTAGCGGTGCACGGGTGGAACTACGAAGTCGACATGTTGTCAGCTCTGGAATTCTGAATATCACAGTATCAAAATAACATTATTTCTTGGCGTTGTGTAAATATACGAATACCGAAATTGTAGTTCGGTTTCAAATATAAGGCTAATGAAAGTTATATAATTCGAAAATTGCATGACGAGTATATACTTCCGTTTTTTTTTTTTGTTGTTATTGTGTCAGGCATTTTCCTTAACACGTAAAAGATACCGTTTCATACCTCCTAGTGCCGGTTAAATTTTACCAAATATCCCAGTGGCCTCCTATGATAATGTTGGCAACAGATGCTGAATAGTGAGAATCCTGTGAGTCTTCATTTTAGCCAATCGCTCGACAACGCTGATGTTTTCTCATGGTATCTACGCTTTACGAGAGCAATTATTTTTACTGAGCGGACGAGGGTACATACAAGAACCTGTCAACCCTAAATCAGGAACAGCATTATTTGTTTACTTCATGGTCTGTACGATACACTAATCGAGTCATTCTATGTGGTTCGAACAAATGGGGAAAGATTTTCTATCGCGTTGTTGATGTTGCCAATATAATCACGCAAGGCCGCCGACATGATACGTAAAATCTTACCCCCAGTGACCATTGTAAACACAATTGATCGATTTTGGACCACAGGCAATACTAGTACTGAATAAGGTGTCCAGCGCATGTGCCTGAACTCACAAATGTGTTCCTGGAGCCACTGTGTAGCAGTTGTGGAACTGCCTAAGACCGTCGGAATGGCAAATGGACACGAATGGATGCAGGTGATCAACCAGGATGCGTAAATAAATAAATCAAGGAATAATGTAGATAGAGATGTGAAAACTGACACACATGCCTTGAATGATATGGGGTTTTATAGAACAAAAAAAAAAAAAAAAAAAAAAAAAAAAAAAAAAAAAAAAAAAAAAAAAAGTTCAAAAATGTCCGACAGATGGCGCTTCATCTGATCAGAAAAGCAATAATTAGCATAACAAATTAAGACAAAGCAAATATGATGTTCTTTACAGGAAATGCTCAATATGTTCACCATCATTCCTCAACAATTGCTGTAGTCGAGGAATAATGTTGTGAACAGCAGCGAAAAGCATGTTCGGAGTTATGGTGAGGCATTGGCGTCGGATGTTGTCTTTCAGCATCCCTAGAGATGTCGGTCGATCACGATGCACTTGCAACTTCAGGCAACTCCGAAGCCAATAATCGCACGGACTGAGGTCTGGCCGGGAGGCCAAGCATGACGAAAGTGGCGGCTGAGCACATGACCATCACCAAACGACGCGCGCAAGAGATCTTTCACGCGTCTAGCAATATTTTTTTCTGTTCTTGTAATGTCCCATGTCATTCCAAGCATGTCTGTCAATTTTTACCTCTCTATCTACATTATTCTGTGAGTTATTAAGTTTTCAAATTCATGCTGACTTTTTGACCGCCAGGTATTTTTGACATTTATGTTTTACCCGATTTCCGATTTTCACTTGTCAAATAGTCGAAGGGAAACATCCGCATCTCATTGGTACCTCGAAGGTGCTGTGTCCCATCTCTCGTGCGGCGACTATAACTCCACCTTCAGACTCACTTAAATCGTGTTAATCTGCCATTGTAGCATCAGTAACCTACGCCAGACACCTGTTAGCTTATTTGGACGTTGCCAACCGCAGTGCCGTCCTCTGAGGGTTTACATCTCTGTGTTTGCATACGCACGCCAATACCGGTTTCTGTGGCTGTTCAGTGTATAAAGGCGAAGTCAGCCACTGTTCCTCCTAGAATGTAAATGGAAACCATGCTCGTACTCTTGGGAGAATCGGCGAAATGTCGCTAGAGCAAGGGGAAGTTAAAAATCTGCTGTTGACTGGCCACTTGCTAGGGTGGTAAATGTAGGTGTTGTGACCTGGTGGAGTAATGGACAAGAAAATTGTCTAGTAAGTAGAAGACCAGAGTGTGACTTCAGGCCCGGCACAAAATTTCAACGTTTTCCGTTGATTTATTTCAATGTTCACTGCCAACTAATGTCATAAATACCTTTCTGCCGAGAAAAATTGTTGCTTAGATCTTCCTTCCACGTTCCGTTGACTTTGAAGCGGCTAGCTCCTGGTCAGACAAGGGCACATGTATGCGGAATGGTCTCGCTACTGCTTTACTGTTGACACGGCCAGAAATGACTGGCGAATAAGAACAATAACATCGAGGAAAAACGCTTGCACGACGTCGTGCAGAAGACATTCATTATAGAGAAAGGTCGAGGCTACCCTATAGTGCTTTCCCGAGTCCAGGGGCTTTGCATCGGGTCTTCGTGAGGAAAGAGTCTGTTGCTGGACGGCAGCGGAGTAAACAGAAGGCGCGGCTCATGCTTGTTATGAGGCGTGACTGGCGCGCCTCGCTTTTGACGTGATGTCACCGGGAGCGACTCGTGCGCCCACCTGGCGAGAACTGCAGTGAAGGGCGAGGATCCAGCCTCGAGTGGCAGCAAGGGTATGTACGGACAGCAGCACACGCCGCTGCGCAGAGACGCCGCCAGCTATTTCCGACGCTGCAAGATCCTACAAGAGCGGCTGTTGCTCAGTCGTTTGGACGCTGTGTGGCAACGATGCCGAACGTTCCTGCGAACACGGAAAACTCTCAAATTCAAATGTTCAAATGTTTGTATAGTCTATGGGACTTAACTACGGGGTCATCAGTCCCTAAACACACAAACTACTTATGAACTAGCTAATACTAAGGACGGCACAAATATCCATGCCCGGGGGGGGGGATTCGAACCCCCTACCGTAGTGTCTGTGCAGACCGTGACTGGCGCGCCTCAGTCCCCTCGGCCACCGCGGCCGACCGGAAAACTAACTGACATTACGGAAATGCGCTGTGCCCGAAATACGAGTCTCGTCCAGAAAGTAAGTTCCGTTTCAATTTATCTCCGTTGCAGCGCTGCGATTGCAGTTCCGCACATGCGCTGTAGACGATGTGTATCAAGGAGAAGAACGTGCGCCATTTGGAGATCGCTGTCAGTTACGTACGATTTGTTGTGCTTGTTTGAAATGTCGGCGTTGATTGAAAATCCCGCCGCTGGGGAAACCAGGTCGGTGATTCGGTTTCTGAATGCGAGGAAAGTGAAACCAAGTGACATTTATCGGCAAATTTGCGATGTTTACGGACCAAATGCGATTAGTGATTCGATGATGAGAAGGTGGGTCCGACAGTTCAATGATGGGCATAGTGATGTGCATGATGAAGAACGAAGTGGGCGTCCTCCTTTGGTTACAGAAGAACTGGTTCACGCGATTGATGACAAGATCCAGGAAAACCGTAGGTTTACAATTAGTGCTCTCGCTATGGACTTCCACAAAATTTCACGATCACTGATGCATGAAGACACAGGCGACAGATTTCTATGAAGAAGGTATACAAAACTCGGCAGTCATGTGGAAAAGTAGTTTAAGAGTTGTAGAATTTTGTGCAATAAAAATTTCTTCTGTATCTGCGTACAATTTCATTTTATTACCAAACGGAACTTACTTTCTGGACGCGCCTCGTATTCTGCGGGAAGCTGTAAAACGGTCCTCTCGGAGCACAAAAAAGCACACATGTCTCGGTTTACAATACTCCGACAAGTGGGCAAACATGTGTCTCAGTTCTCATCCAGCATTACTAACAATTTGTGAAAGCGAACGTACTCAAACTCTTAACACTAAACATGCTAAATCTTTGTACCCAGTTTGTCATCGTAATGACGCTTTCACACACATCCTCTCCCTTTCACTATCACATGTCTCTATCTCTCTCCCATACTCTCCTTTTCCCAATCGACACTTTCTCCTATCTCTCTTTCCCAATGCCACTTCCTTTATCCCTTCCTCTCGATTTTCCATAATCACTGTTTTCTTCTGCCACTTCTGCAGAGGACCTCATCCAAGCTGTCCACGTAATTAGCTTTTCTTCGGAAAGTACTGATTATTATGCAATGTTTGACGTTTTGGAAGTACTAGGGTCCAAACACCATTGACGCATTACCCTTTCAGAGTTTTCCGATTCTCTCATGTTATACAGGTCATCCCAGTTGTCTTGCTCACCCAAAATATCTCTGTAATAACAACAGCTATTGTAAAACGATCAATATAAGGCAGGGGCTCATGAATGTATCCGCGCGGGAGTAGGCAAGCGATATGGAGCGCCACGTTGCGGATCGCGCGGCCTTCTGCGTCGGAGGTTCGAATCCTCCCTCGAGCATAGATGTTTATGTTGTCTTTAGTGTAAGTTAGTTCATAAGTAGTTTGTAAGTTTAGGGACTGATGACACCGTAGTTAAGTCCCATAAGCTCTACAAACATTTGAACATTTTTTGTAAATATTTTGAATCTTTCTAAAACGATAGTATGTGTGTTGTTTAACACAAACTTAGATGTTTTAAATGGACACCCTATATTATTTCATCAGCAATCTATATCATGATAATGACATAACCACTGGCGTTGATTGCATCGCAATACGCCAGTTACATCACGGGATATTGCGAAGTGACGTTGACGTTTTAAATACATGAAGATCGCAGCTAACACGTTCCGAGATTCAAGTGAGACTCACGGCTTTGTCTCCAGACGTTTCGCGTATTTCATTGTCAACCTCGCTTCGTAACATCTCGGGATGTAATTGACGTATTGCGATGCAATCAACGCCGTCGTTTATGTGATTTGTCATGCTACAGATTGCTGATGAATTAATATAGGGTGTCCATTTAAAAAGAAGTACCACTTAAAACACATAAGTTTTTAACACAAACACATATGCTTTCGTTTTAGAAAGATTCAAAATATTTATATTGATGAGCGCCAGCCGTACATTGATACCGGTGAAAGTCGTTTTACAATAGCTGTTGTTATTACAGAGATATTTTGGGTGAGCTAGATAAATGGAACACCCTGCTTTGTTGAAACACTGAATATGGAGTACATGCAATGATAATATTTACTGATCAGTATCTCAAGCGTTACTGAAGTGCCATGTGACGATCCGTCCTGAAACATCTTCTACATCTACAGGTACATCTACATCCATACTCCGCAAGCCACCCGATAGGTGTGTGGCGGAGAGTACCTTGAGTACCACTATCGGTTCTTCCTCCTATTACAGTCCCGTATTGTTCGCGGAAAGAAAGATTGTCGGTATGCCTTTGTGAGGGCTCTAATCTCTCTGATTTTAGCCTCTCTATATACGTAGGCGGGAACAATATACTGCTAGACTCCTCGGTAACGGTATGTTCTCGTAACTTCGACAAAAGCCCGTACCGAGGGACAGAGCGTCTCTCCTGCAGAGTCTTTCATTGGAACTTATCGATCATCTCCGTAACGCTTACACAATTACTAAATGATTCTGTAACGAAGCGCGCTGCTCTCCGTTGGATCTTCTCTACTTCCTCTATCAACCCCACCTGGTACGGATTCCACGCCGGCGAGCAGTATTCTAACTGTGGGCGAACTAGTGTACTGTAACCTACTTCCTTTGTTTTCGGACTGCATTTCTTTAGGATTCTTCCAATGAATCTCAATCTGGCATCTGCTTTACCGACTATTGATTTTATATGGTCGTTTCATTTTAAATCACTACTAATGCCTACTCACATATAATTTATGGAGTCAACTGCTTCCAGTTGCTGACCTGCTATAGTGTAGCTAAATGATAAAGGATCTTTATTGCTGTGTGTTCGTAGCACATTACACTTGTCTACATTGAGATTCAATTGCCATTCCCTGCATCACGCGTCAATTCGATGCAGATCCTCCTGCATTTCAATACAATTTTCCATTCTTAACAACCTCTCTATATACTACAGCGTCATCCACAAAAAGCCTCAGTGAACTTCCGATGTTATCCACAAGGTTAGTTATATATAGTGTGAATAGCAACGGTCCCACGACACTCACCTTTGGCACACCTGACATCACTCTTACTTCGGAAGACTTCTTATTAGTACGCGGTATAGCTTCCAAGAGCGGCAAAGCAGGCACTGATTCTGAAATGCATTCGAGCATACATATGGCGAATACTGGTTTGTGTTACATCATGCCAAGCCTGCTCGACCTGTTCGCGTAGTTCTGCAAGAGTTGTGAGCAGGTGAGTGGCACGCGCCAGTTGTCGTCTCATCATACCTTACACGTGCTCGACTGGACACAAGTCCGGTGATCGACCTTGCCAGCCAAGTTGCTACACGTCTTGCAGAGCACGTTGGGTTTCACGCGCAGTGTATTGGCGAGTATTATTCCGTTGTAGCAATACACCACCTTCTTGCTACAAGAACGACAAAAGAACCAGTATTGCAACATTCTGCACCTACCGAGCCCTGGTCAACGTTCCCACGACAAACGCCAAAGGTGAAAGACAGTTGTAGCTTATCGCACTCCAGACCTTTAGGCCTAGGTTGGGGCCAGTATGTTTTGGACCAGAGCATTCTACGAGACAGCGCCCGCCTATTCTTTCGCGAAAACGACCAGATGCGTGCAGGCAAAATCTGCTTTCGTTCTCGATGTCCACAGTCCGCCATTCCATGTTCCTAGAGATTCTCCCGTCATGGGGTCAGTATCAACGTCCTCTTTCCAGGGTACATTTTTTTCAGGCAGTGCGAGAGACAAAACATGGTCAAAAATCATGTATCCGTCTTTAGGCGCAACAGTTTTATGAGTGCTGGAAAAGATATCACAGTGGGAGAAATAAATGGGCTTCGTTTCGCAACCGGCTTCAAAAAAGGTTCATTTACATGTGAGTAGTTAATACGTCGGTGGTTAACTACGACTTACAGTGTAGGAAAATTCGAATTTCCTCGGTACGAATGTACTTAAAAAAGATCGTTCGAAACAAATTTATGGTTTCCGATAACGGACGTGGCTGTTGAGTTTTATTCCATTACCGCATAATCTCCCGCCAAGCAAAGGTAGCAGCTACATTTAACAATCGACACCTAAAATGACTTTAGCTAACGTGTCGCATGACTTGAAGGAGTTCAAATGTTTGTAAATCTATCGGACTCATCTGCGTGGTCATTAGTCCGTAGCATACAGGCTACTTAAACTAAGGTAAAATAGCCTAAGGACAACACACACCCATGCCCGAGGGGGGATTCGAACCCCCGACGGCGAACGACCGCGCGCACCGCAGCACGGCGCCTCAGCGCGCACGGCTAATCCGCTGCGGCTTGAAAGAGTAATTCTATGAATAATGTTGGATTTTTCACATGTAACGTTGGACTGGCTAATAAAGGAAAGTTCATGCAACGTGACAAGAAAAATTCGCGCTGATCTGTGCTAGAGTCTCGCTAGATTGCTAGATTGGGACTACACTCTACAGAGTTAATTATATGCACTTGTGATGCTTTCGAAGGGATAAAATTACGAAGGAACATGATTAATGTCATTCTTCTTTTATCTGATTCAGCCTGTTGATTCTGGTGTTGATCATTCAGCATGTTTACTCCCTTACGAGTTACCGTAATATGCTATTCGTATTTTTTTTACCATATCACTTTACAGTTGTAGACGCCAGCACTGGTAGTTGATGATAGTACCTCTACACTGATACACAGTAAGACGGTGGAGAAAAGCAAGCGAACTTGAAGGAGTTTATGGAAGGAAGGAATATTAGTGCTTAACGTCTCGTCGACATCAGGATTATTATAAACGGGAGGACTTTATGGAGGCACCATGAAGGAGAAAGAGAGATAACACACCATACGGCCGAAAAGAAAGAATAATAAACCCCGTGCAAAAAATGCACTGGATCGACTGAAGGAAATAAAAAAATAAAATAAAAATAAAAATAAATAAATAAGAAAATAAAAAATCTTGAATTAAAAACTGCATCACGGCATTGAAAGATGAGTCTAATCACTCTATTTACCCAAAACTTGCAGTACTAAAATAACATTAACACACTGAAATAAAAATAGACAAGATAATGATCATCCCATACTAGCAGAAGACAGGGCTCATTATCGAGGAGGAGTATTTCACTAAGAGGCTCTTAAGTAAGAAAAATAGTTATGAGTAATGATAAAAAGAGCTCTAAGAAACGTACTTAAAGTGACATATAGAACTGTGACATGTTGTTTGACGTTTTAATAACTGTTCATTAGTTCAGTAGGAATTTTGACCACTTGTTCGCTGTCGTATGAATTGGGCATCGGAGATTCTGTAGAGAGCATTACCGGGCAACTTCCTACCGCTGCAGTACCATTCATAATCTTGTGGCCAGAGGCCAGCACCGTCTCAGTCAGATGCTTCACTTTCCAAGATAATTAGCTGACTGAACGCGCTATGATGATAAGGCATCTTGAAATTAAAGAGATTACGATCTTGACAAAGACACTATATGGCTGTGAAGTCCTTGTACAGTATACGAGATGTGCCTGGTATTGATTTAGATGCGCCGGCTATTCGCGTTTCCACTTTATCTTCGCATTACCAACAGACTACGTGAGTAGCTTGAAGGGTTGAGACGTCCCTGATTGGATGTGTTACGCAGGAGAGATCCAATTAGTGATCCGCAGTCGAAGTTTCTGAGCTCCCCAGTTCTATCCACTCTGCTGATACCGACAACACAGCACTCCCGACCTCCTTTCCTCCTCTTATGTTGCCCGGTGCGCCTCTTGTGAAGTGTGCATTGATGTGTTTGGTCAATTTTGTTGAAGTAGTCCAAATCGTTAGTAATATCAGCAGTGCTGTGTCCTTCTACTTACAGTTTTCGTCCATAAATTTAAAAGTAAATGGCGTTAACTCACATTTCATTTGCTAATTATTACGGGATTTTTCCAAATTAATTTTCTCCTGGGCAGCCTTAAGACAGCAAGAATCATACACAGTAAGCAGCTGGACTGATGACGCGACGACAGCTGGTACGCCGTAACGTGGAAAACGCAGCTCTTCGCTGCACACCGTGTGGACAGAGGGGATCTAAATTCGTTCTAGAACGGCGGGAGATGTCAGTTTATAAACAGTATCATTTATTATTTAGAACTCCAATATTACTGCAGATCATAGCCAGGTTTGCAGAGTAGATACATCTTCTCAGAATTCTTTAAAAAGGAATAAAAAGGTAAAGCAGTCAACAATCCGAAGATTGGTTTGAACACCACAGTGCTTTACTAGGCATGGTCAAATTTGGAGGTGGTATGCCGCTGTCTCCCTCCGACCTTCAAACTGACTTTCCCAGCCAGTTATAGGGAGCCTACAGTTTAACGTGGGTTCCGAACCACGGTGCTACTCGGTATTTTTCACATGAGCAACACTGCCAGAGGTGAAAGAAGTGGAAAGTGAGAGATAAAAATCCTAGTATCTGGCGGGGGTCGAACCCGCGACCTTTGCATTTGTAGTCTGGCACTCTACCACTGTGCTACAGAGCCGCAATAAAGGAATATTAGTTGAAATATTGATTAAATACAATAGCGTATTATCTTCTTGAATTCATGCGCTAAGAGTTGCTACTGGATCAGGTAACCAGTAGATGCTGGAAATCCATGAAGGCATCTCGTAATACTCGTAAGAACTTAAATAGTGGCTATACTGCTGTGGACGCACTATGCAATTGAATCTACTATTGTCGCTGATAGCACAAGTTGTTGACATACCTAACTTACCTCCGAGCAAATGGAGTCGCCCGTCCCACGCCACCGGCGTGCGCATAATCGAGGGAAACACAGTCACTTGTGAGCGACGATCTAACCTAACGGTGACACTATGTTTTGGAAATAGGAAAACGGAGTTGGATCAAGATTGAATGTGCCAGTGTCATCGAGGTCTTCAAGAGGCTTGCGGGGAATCGGCATTGCCGTACAGCACAGTACAATGGGGTAAAAGCCTTCAACAGGGGTCGGCAAACTGTGATAGACATACATCGGGCAGGTCGTCCCAAAGTCTCTGAAGAAGTGCATACTGTTGCCGCGTTAGTGGACAGCGATCGACGCTAGACGTGAGCTCGCCCACGAAACCGGATTAGCGTATACGACTGTGCTGAAGGAACGCCGTGGCAGGCAAAAAATGGCATCGCGATGGGTTCCGCATGAATTGACGGAAATGCAGAAATGGATGCGGCACTATGCTTCTGAGATGCACTTTAGCGCTATGAGCGGAAGGATAGGCTTTTTACGCCATATTGTAACAATGGATGAGACATGGGCCGCATCGTACGGGCCAAATCTGAAACGCCAACTAATGACGTCGTTATGGGTCGCCGCGATAGTCCGAAGTGCGTCAGACCTCCAGTATGGTGAAAGTTATGGCTGTTTATCGTGTACGACTGTGATGGTGTTATCCTAACGCATTACGTTCTTCCACGGCAGACCGTCAATGCTGAGCATTACTGTTCGTTTTTGGAGTATCATATGCGACCAGCTTTGCGAAAGGATCGGAATTACTTTCCGCGCAACCCATCCATCATTTTGTACAACAATGCGCGGACGCATACAGCGCTCTGTTCGCTCGATGGGACTGGGAAGTACTGTACCATCCTCCATACTCTCCGGAATTAAGTCTTTATGACTCTGATTTGATTCCGAAGATGAAGGAACCACTTCCTGACATTCCCTTCAGAACTGATTCGGATTCTAAAGCCAGTAGAACGCTCCTTTCGTACCATCAACAGAACAGGCTCTGCTAACGGTTTACAACGGTTTCCACATCGCTGGCAACGGGTTCTGCACAACGCTGGTGACTAATTTGAACGGCAGTAACAGGTGTAACATGTAACGTTTGGGTATTGGTTGTGAGTTGCCAATATTTAAGTTCCAACCCTCGTAATACGAGATGGTTAGTATTCTGTCGCGAGTGTGTACACTTTTAATTAGTGGAAGAAGCTGCTTCGCGGTAATTATTAGAGAGCTGCAGTTGCTCCGCGTTTAACACAATGACGACCCTGCAGGGACTGATGACCTAGCTGTTTAGTCCCCTTAAAACCAACAACAACAACAACAACAACAACGACCCTGCATGTGCGGGAAAAGGGCCAAAGAGATAGATACATTTGTTACAACTTTCGTTTCCATCCATTCCCTTACAGTGTAGACTTGGAACTGGCTGTACAGCCGAAATCGGGATTGTGAGTAAAAATAATAAAATAAAATATAACAACATATTTTATTGTCAGAGGTTGTAGAACGATGGAATGTAAAATTTAATTATCAGACTTTGTACCGGCAGAGAAAGTCATATACGTTAACCTGTTCGACGTTATAGATATCACATTATTGCAGGGAGCGCTCTTACAAAATTGGCACCCAATTCACCCCTAGCACCCCTTATTTCATTATAATGCTACGCTCTTCTCGTACGGGGCCATCGATTTGCAGCAGGTATCACCAGCAGCAGCCCGAGACGTGACAGAGTCGCGCTGAGGCTCGTTTCTGCACCCGCGGCACGCGTTATGTGACGACCAGAGATATGTGTGTGTGGTGAGGCGGCATTGTGCGGCCGGCCTGGCGAGGTCCCGGCAGTGTGAGGGCGTTAAGCGTCGCAGCCGCGTCCTATGTGTGTGTGTGTGTGTGTGTGTGTGTGTGAGTGTGCGGCTAATGAGGCTGCTTCATGCGGGCCTCTCTGCGTGACGGGAATGCAACCCGCCGCCAGCCGCCAGTCGATAAGTGCGCGCCACCAGTTGCCCGCGTTCTGTTGGACCTCCCGGAGGAAAGCTCCACACAGCACAACCCACTCTGCCAGATTACTGGTTTCGGCAGCAATGTATGAAGGTTCAGAGCTCTATGGAGCGAGGTGATTCTACTCTTTGATCCGGATCCGTCTGAGTCGGAGAACCTTCGAGGTGTTGGTGGGCCAAATTCTGGCAAAGGTACCCATGCAACTCAGCGTGCCACGGTCCAATCAACATTCCTTCCAGAACAACTAGAGGGATCGTACCATACGAGAAGAATGCACCCCACAGTTGGTGGCCAAATTTTGGCAAAGGTCCCCGTGCAACTCAACGTGCCACGGTCCAATCAACATCCTTTCCAAAACAACTAGAGGGGTCGTACCATAAGAGAAGAAAGAATGCATCCCAGTGTTGGTGGCCAAATTTTGTCAAAGGTCCCCATGCAACTCAACGTGCCACGGTCCAATCAACGTCCCTTCCAGAACAACTAGAGGGATCATACCATATGAGAAGAATGCACCCCAAGCCATTGACAGAGTCACCACCGACTTGCACTACACCTTCTCGGGTAGCGGGATCTACCGATTCAAGTGTACTGACAAGGGGAGGGTCTGACATGCGGGTCACGGATTTCAATCGTATTTTGCATGGACGTCCTAAATTGTTCTAATGGCTTGGTTCTAAAAGGGCCAATGTCAGTATTTATCAAACTGGTTTTATTGGTGTATGCCATGTAGTTTCACGTGCTCCTCACGGTGTTAAAACGGCCAATATCTAAGCCACATAGGATGAGAGATACTGGGATTTTAAAGTGTAAGCCCCAAAGCGTTTTATCAAGTTTACAAACAGCATAAAAGAGCCAATGTCGACATTGGCTGTTTTTTTTTTTTTTTTTTTTTTTTTTTTTTTTTTTTTTTTGCTGACAGGTTGTTGTTTCAACAATTAAAACAGTGACATTGGACTTAAATAAGGCGAAAATACAGCAATAATGAGAGCTGTTTCTTCAACAGTTCCCCTAATCATGCGGCGCATTGTCAGTGAGGAGTCAAGACAGTCTTGTTTGGCTCACTGACCGAGCGAAGTGGCGCAGTGGTAATTCGGGATGATGGTGGTTCAAATCCACCTCCGGCCATCCGGATTTAGGTTTTCCGAATTTCCCTAAACCACTCCAGGCAAATATCGGGATGGTTCCTTTGAGAGGGCACGGCCGATTTCTTTCTACATCGTTACCCAAAAACTCCGAGCGTAAGGTCCATCTCTAATGACCACGCTATCGACGAGACGTTGAAACACTAATCTTCCTTTTCCTTTTGGTTGGCACAATCATCATGTTTCACAGGGCCGTTGTCATCAGTGGAAAGTAAATCTATTCATTGTAATAGCCACGAATCACTTGTCTTACACGTGTAATACAGTAATTAGGTTCATTTTGATTTCAAATTTGTGATCGCGTTCTTATTTGTTATTATTTGCCTTGAAGGTAAGTTTAGTAAAATAAACTGGTATCAGGAGCATTTGGAATGAAACTGTGACAAGAAAAGGGGCGAAGAAATACCTTCTTGTCTATATGATTATTTGATGATACTGGACGACGAAATTGTTGAGGTACAGCTGCATAGCTATTGGTTTACCGGATAAAACAGAAATATTTTTATTGTCATCATGTTTCTAAGAGTAGTGGAAGAATTAGGGTTCAGGGAAGAAATTTGGAAATCAATCACAAGTTTCTTGAAGCTGGACATACTTGGAAGACGACTCAGTTCACGCAGCCATTTAGGAGACAAAGAAAATAACAACTTTTAAAATAGAACTGCCAAGAGACTGGGCCACATTAACACGCATGGTTCCCCGAAAGCCAATTATAACTGCAATAGGGCTGGAACAAAAGGACTTCTACAACTTCAAAGACTTCTCATCAAGTCATTACTTGCACGTGAAAATTAACAAAAAAGGAATCCTACTGTTTAGAACAACAAGTAAGCCCGGTATTGTATCTTACAAACACAGTTACTCCTCAGAAGAGCCATTCAAGATGATGGATCTGAACAGAAAGAAACCTCGATGCTTGTCTATGCCAGAACTTACACCTGTTTCTGAAAATAAATTAAGGGACTTAAAAGATCTGCTTTAATACATCAATGTAAGAAGTCGCCTAATCTACATACAGTTCATCAATCATCTAAGAGCCAATATACAGTCACGTGAAAGATATCTTACGAAGCGGAGGATGAGGATGGTGCTGATGACGGAAACGAGTGGTATATTTTTTCTCTCCTCTTTCACAGTATCAACTGTAGTGCAAGCAAATTATTTTGTCTGACATTAAGATACGAGAATTGCGAGACTAAACAGTGTTTTTATGATTGATGGTGATAAAATGTGATTTCTGGAACATGTAACAGTTGCTGTCAATTTTTAAATACTTGAGGAATGAATAAAGTGATTTAATTAATGAATACAAGGAAAAATTTATCTTAAAATTACCTGTTTATGGTTATTCAGTGTAACTGACCCTGACGTCGAAAGGGCGAATGTTAAATAATTTAAGAGAGTTCATGATATTAAAAAAGGGCAATGTCTCCTTAAGTCCTTTAATTTTGAAATTGAAAATTCTAGAAATTTGTTAATTAAATATAAGATTTAGTTAAGTTGCTTTACCATAATAATAGTAAGACATAGCCCCATATATATTGTTAATATTTTTCAGAAAATGACAAAATATTCAGATGCTTATACCGTAAAACTAAGATTTTTAACATTGGCCCTTTTAGAACCAAGCCCCAGCTATATTGAATATAAAGAGACATGGGTCTCAGACTTTTGCGTGACACTAAGTAGTTAAAAATAATAATAATCTACGTCAAATTTTATGAAGGTAAATTGTGTTTTCAATGCTATAAACCCAAAGATCTTCTACAGATGAGCATTTTTACTAATATATATGGGGTCAAAATTTGTGTTTTCATGTTGTAGCGCCGCGGTGGGTGATAGAGCGTTCTAAGGCGCGTAGCTGCGGAGCTCGTCGCTGGTCGCCTTAAGAGGTTCGAGTCCTCCCTCGGGCATGGGTGTATTTGTTGTTCTTAGCATAAGTTAGTTTGTAAGCCTAGGGTCTGATGGCCAGAGTAGTGAAGTCCCACACATTTACAAACATTTTATTCGTGCTGTAACTTGGCTACTCGTAGACATGAGCGACTTTCTGAGCGGTCAGGGACTTGGATAATCAAACCGTGGAACTAGGTTCGAACCTCCATGATGGCAATTTTTTTATTAGATTTTTTTCGATCTATTCGATATTCTCATATTTGTAAAACCTTTTCTTGCCTTATTTGAAAGCACGGCATCTGGAAGTGTGATTAATATTCACTTGAGTTTTATTAGTGATACACAGTGCAAAAGCAATAAAAGAAGAAATAAATAAAATAAAAAACTTCTAAAGTATATTATAATAATTAATGGCTCTGTATTCGTCAGCGTTCTCACAACCAGTAGAGTGAAACACATATATAAAACTCAAATAAATATTTCTCACACTTTGCGCAAAAAACGAGACACATATTGCCACATTCACATGTTGCCCGTGATATATTTCGCGGAAAGTATGCTTTTATACTCTTTGTACACGTGAAGATTAAATCTGACAGATCTGACTACAGCAATATAAATCAGTTATTTTTTTCCACGAACGATATCTCTGACAATATGTGAATGTGGCAATATGTTGGTGTGTTGTGCATGGTGTGAGAAAAAAGTTTCTATCGTAATACTGAGGGTTCTATCGAACTGTAACAGTACGAACCAGCAAACACGGTGACGTATGAAACACTGATTAACACGAATTGTTATACACGATTAACCAGTTATGCATATGTTTCCAGTTTTGATAGTGTTCGCCTTTGATTCTTTGAACGTGGACGACATTGACTTTGAAGTATTGCAAGTACACCTAAGCACAAATAATTTAAACAATTGCAGCTTATGTAGGTATAGCTCAGGTGGAAGCCTTCTGAGTTTCCAATCTTAGGTTTGGTGATTCAAAATCTGTCGGGTCAGATTTTTTTATTTTTCTTCGTTGTGTTTGAATACTTACACAATTTTAATATCTAATGATAATTTTCACGAAACTTGCACATATGTTTGTTTATTCGTAATTTTCTATATCTTATAGAAGGTTATTAATAATGATTGTTTGAATAAAAAAAATAAGTTAAATTTTTTTATCAGCTTCACTATTAGTTAACGAGGGTACCGTTTGACTGTTCAGTTTGTGAAGAGCTACGACACTGTTTTTGGAAAGTCATCTCCATAGGTGCTAATGACTTTCCAAGCAGCTAACCTAGTCAACCATCGTTTTACGTCACGACAAGATTTTCAGCTCGTCTACATAAACAGAAACTCACACAGTACGTGTAACTAGAGATTCCAAAATGTTTCATATAACTTAATTCGAAAACGATACATGTATGTGTCGTAGTGGGAGTCGAAACCCTGACTCTATGAAATGTGAGGCCAGAATGCTAACCAACTATGCTTTACCGACAAGCACTGCAAATGTTTTCATTATTGGTATTTACGTGTAGTTTGCTAAACTTGAACGTCGATTTTCTGGAGAAATTTTAAAAGCTGCGTCGAATGGCTTTGGCTGATTGTTATGTACGTTCTCAATTACGCGTGCTATAAATATAAAAAATTCTAAAATACGACACGCCGGCCGCGGTGGCCGAGGTTACTGAGGCGCTCCAGTCACGACCAGCACGGCCACTACGGTCGGGGGTTCGAATCCCCCCTCGGGCATGGATATTTGTGCGTCCTAGTTCGTAAGTAGTTCATAAGTAGTTTGTTAGTTTAGGGACTGATGAACCCGTAGTTAAGTCCCATAAGCTGTACAAACATTTGAACATTTCTTTTTTTTTTTTTTTTTTTTTTTTTTTAAATTCGACACCCATGTGGTCTACTTGTAAGAAAGAAAATTAAATGCTTTGCCTTTGGAGTCACTGACATAGCTTTATTACGGAGCTGGAGGGTGGTCGGGCCCGCCGCGGTGGTCGAGGGGACTAAGGCGCTCCAGTCACGGTCTGCACGGCCACTACGGTCGGGGGTTCGAATCCCCCCTCGGGCATGGATATTTGTGCCGTCCTTAGTATAAGGTAGTAGATAAGTAGTTTGTAAGTTTAGGGACTGATAACCCCGTAGTTAAGTCCCATAAGCTTAACAAACATTTGATTTGAGGGTGGTCGGACAGTTTTACTCGGTAAGGGGGTCGCGGATTCAAAACCCTGAAATAGGGGAAACAAACGGCTAGCAGCGATACGGTGTGTCGCGCAGTATTTATGTAGGTGTACGTGCTTTGTGACGCACTGTGATGTCAGTGACGCAGTACAGACATGACCGTGATTTGCTTCGCTGTAGCCGTGTGTTTGAGGCGAGGTGCGTTGCGCGAGGTCCGTGGCGGCTGGACCAGGACAGCGGGCAGCGGGCGAGAAAAGAAGCGAAAGGGGGCGGCGTGGCGTTAATGCAGCGGCCTAGGGGGTGGGAGGGGGAGGGAGGGGAGGGGGCGGCGTCGCCGATGATTGACGACCGCCGGCCGCCATTAGGGCGCCAGAGGCAGCGCACAGCCAGAGGCACAGATAGATCACCGCCGCAGCCGCCGTCTGTCTGCTCGTCCCGCTGTGGCACCTGCTCGCCCTGACAAGGCTGCTCCAACCCGCGACCGACTACTGACACCAAGTACACTTGCGCATAATAGTTCGCGATCGGGAGCGCTCACTGTGGTTCTTTCGTTCTTTTAGTTCGTCCGCTCCCAGTGACGGCTGAGCAGCGTGGTCTGCGCATGCAGGTGGAGGGAGAAGTTCTCCCACCTAGCTCCTTCATGCGCTTGCTGCGTGAGCCGCTAACGATATCACGCAAACCAAAAGAAACAGTTTGTGGATAGCTAGAATGAAACTTTCACTCTGCAGCGGAGTGTGCGCTGATATGGAACTTCCTGGCAGATGAAAATTGTGTGCCGGAACCGGGACTCGAACCTGGGACCTTTGCCTTTCGCGGGCAAGCACACTACCGACTGTGCTATCCCGACACGACTCACGATGCCGCCTCACAACTTTACTTCCGCCAGTACCTCGCCTCCTACTTTCCAAACTTCACAGACGCTCTTCTGCGAACCGTGCAAGACTAGAACTCCTGGAAGAAAGGATGTGGTGGAGATATGGCTTAGCCGAAGTTTGAAGTTTGGAAAGTAGGAGACGAGGTACTGGCGGAAGTAAAGTTGTGAGGCGGCATCGTGAGTCGTGTCGAGATAGCACAGTCGGTAGTCCGCTTGCCCGCGAAAGGCAAAGCTCCAAGGTTCGAGTCCCGGTTCCGGCACACAATTTTAATTTGCCAGGAAGTTTCAGTTTGTGGATAATTTCTCGCGTTTAAGTTTAGAGTTATCACTATATCTTGGCAATATGGAATTTATTCAAAAAATGTTCAAATGTTTGTATAGTCTATGGGACTTAACTACGGGGTCATCAGTCCCTAAACTTACAAACTACTTATGAACTACTTACGAACTAGGACGGCACAAATATCCATGCCCGAGGGGGGATTCGAACCCCCGACCGTAGTGGCCGTGCAGACCGTGACTTGGAGCGCCTCAGTCTCCTCGGCCACCGCGGCCGGCTGGAATTTATTATTAGTCATACATTGCAGAGTGCAGAATACTACAAAACAGATATTTTGTAGCACTGAACTATGTAATCTAGCAGGCAGACGCTCACCTCGAAATGGCTCTCATCAGCAGAAAGCAAACACGTGAGTTTTAATTATTCTGTGCGCCCTCTCGCTATTGCCCGACGGTCTACGGTAAAGAATCCAACGAACTAAGAAGCGAGATACGTTTGGCATAATAGTTCGCGACCGGTAACGCATATTTTAGTTTGCGACCGATTGCACATATTTTAGTTCGTCACCGATTGCACATATTTTAGTTCGCGACCGGTAGTTTCCGTTTTAGTTCGCAGCTCGGCCGCGAAGTAGGTCGCTCTTTTTAGTTCGTCCGCTCTTTTTGGCTTTCATACTGCTACTAAAAGAGCTCTTTCTTTTGTTATGACAGCCTTTTTATGTAATGATCAGTGTTGCCCAAGCGTGTGCTATTACCCGTATTTTAGGCAATTAAACATCAAATACTTAAACAAATAAACCAGTCATTTACACAAATGGGTGATACAATGGTGTTCAACTACTCTGCATACAGAGTACTTGTAGTATTTCATTTTTAAAATGGATTTATTTATTTATTTAATAGGTCATTGGAGGAACATTACCTACAAAATACGCTAAATGCGTCTATTTTCGGGTGTAAAAATGCACTCAGCTCGAAATGACGGTAACTGGCAGAAGGGAATCACGCGATTCTGCGCGCTCTCGCGTTCTCTCGCTGTTTCCCGTCGGTCTTCGGAAAAGGAGCGGACGAACTAAGAGGCGAGGGATATGTGAACTAGTTCGCGCAGTTCGCCTGTTGGAGCGCTCTTCCGAACTAGTTCGTTCGCGAACTACTCAAGACTAACACCAAGACAGCGGCGGCAAAACAAAGCGAGGCGCAACGGTCCGACGGCAGGGTCTATAGGATTAAAAATCAGTTGCCGCATGTATGAAAGCGCATCACTTGAGAATGGCTTCACCGATTTGGATGATCTTTTCCGTTCGTAATTCTCAGGGCAAGGTTTGTATGAAATAAAGCTTTTGGAACATTTTCCAGAAAATATAAGAAGTTGAGAAAAACTGAAAGTAGGCTTCCAGCTCGTTTCATTTTCTAGATTCTCCAACAATCAGCTTATTCATACCCTACTCGCCTACCGACCAAAAACGCTGTAACGGAGCGGACAAATACGCCTAGTAGGTTATAATAAAGGGAGATGGCGTTATGAAAATAAGGTTAAAAAAGCCAGACAGATTTAACACGAAACGTTGTTTCGTTAGAAGCCCCTCAGTATTATTCTTACTTCCATAGTGTTATCTGTGGAGATCATATCTTTGTAGCGTTGAAAAGATAGAATTAATGTCAGTTTGCGGTATTTTTGACTGTTACAAACAAATTCAGTACAGATCGTGGTTTATTTTTTTAGAACAATGCCTCCATTGTGCAGTCGTAATATCGGCTGGCGCACGCGCAACGCTATACCGATTAGTAAAGCGCAATGCCAGTCGTTGGAAGTTTGTGGGATAATTATTCAGTTGCCGTGTTTTTCCCATGGGCAGTTATACGTGCCGTGTTCGAGAGCTGGTACACAATATTCACTATTCGTTTTCTCTCCGGACGGAAAGGCAAAAAAATATCGTTCTTCAAGCGATGCAATGAACGCAATGCAAAGACTTTCGAAACGTTGTATTTCCATACCAGTTACTGTATTTCAATAAATTGTTTCGTTTCATATGGAATTTCTATCTTTGAAATATGATTATGCTACAATTATTTTGTTTCCAATTCAAAATCTCCCAAGAAGGTATAAACATTTAAAAACCATTTCTATTCTGCTTGTTGCGAGAAAGACGTCAAACCTCTACTGTAATAATGTGCGGTTTTGTTTTCCTTTTCCGACTAATTTTTAACATAAAACAGGAAAGTTGTTTTTATGTCTAAATTTATAATCATACCTGCTCGTAGAATCAGCCATTGAAAGTACGGCCATTAAAGCTACTAACCTCACACATAGAACAACTCGAGAGGTCTGTCTAATAACCCGTTTCCAGCAATTTACTCATATATTTTGACTTAAATTCCCAATCTAGGTCCCGACTGCAATAACAATAAATAAGATCAAAGAGAGGGGAAGCAGAATCTAGAGGATGGGGGAATGAAATTGATTTAAAAAGGGGGGATGATATAGACGCAGAGAGGGGGGGGAGGAGATGGATATGGTATGGGGTAAGAGAGAGTGGTGTGAAAGTGATAGAAAACGATAGGGGGACACGGAGATGGGGAAGTAGAGGAGGGAGGAAGGGATAGACAAAGAGATAAGAAGAGAAGAGATTATGGTATATACTAGCTACTGCTAAACCTTTCCGGGTTTGCAAGTCCTCATATAAATCTTCAGATTATTTGCAAAAGTGGCTGGTTGGTTTCATAATTAAATGAACATTTACATCTACATTTACATCTACATAAATACTTTGCAAGCCACATTGATGCACATGGCAAGGGGGTTCTTCGAACCGCTTGTATGTTTCTCTACCGTTCCATTCTCTAATAGTTCGCGGGAAAAAGGAATACCCAAATTTTTCCGTTTACGGTCTGCTCTTACTTTATTTTCATGATCACGTCTTCCTATGTAGGTGGGTGCTAACAGCATATGTTAGCATTCGGAAGAGAAGGTTGGTGAAAGAAATTTCGCAAATAGTCTGAGGTGACCATCCAGTGGGACAGCAGAAACTAGAAACACTAAGCTAGATTAGAACAAGATATATATTTCGTATACACATTATAATTCTTAACTTTTACAAGTTTCAAGACTGCAGTGTAATGCTGATACATGGTTGAAATAGGCAGAGGCCTGCCTACTGAGGAGAGTATGTTCTAGTGCCTGTGCTGTTGCCAAGTGACTGATACAGTTCAGTGGTGGCCAGGAGCGGGATTGCAGCAGAGGGCGCTCGTGGCCGACGTCTTAAGAACGCCGCGCCGTGCTTGCATGGCGGCGCGCGGCGAACGTACGTGGCGCGCACTTCAGACCTGTGCGACACCACACTTTCAGTCAGGAAATCACGAATCCAATCGCACAATTGTGGCTATATTCCATAAGCACGTAGTTTGATTACAAGTCACTTGTGAGGTACAGTACTGAAAGTCATCCGGAAATCTATAAATACGAAATCTGTTTGACATCCCTTGTCTATAGCACTCATCACATCACGTGAGTAAAGAGCTAGCTGTGTTTCACAAGACCAACCAACCTACTGGGTCCTCTACTCCCGCCTACTTGAAAAGGCCGAAACGAGAGAATTACATTCCTTAGAAAGGGCCTTTCACGCGACAACCAGAGAACAAAGTCCTCGGCGCGGAAAACGCCGTACGGTGTGAGGCGTCACGTCACGGAACGAGCGGCCGCTCCCACCGGAGGTTCGAGTTCTCTCTCTACATCTGCATATATACTGCGCAATCCACCCAAAGGTGCGTGGCGGAGGGTAGCTATTACCAGCTCCGGTTACTACCTTTCCTGTTCCACTTCCATATAGAACGACGCAAAAAGGGATGTTTGTATGCATCTGCACGAGCCCTAATCTCTCTGATCTTATTTTTGTGGTCTTTACCCGAATTGTAGGTTGGCGGCAGTAAACTCGTTCTGCAGTCCGATTCAGATTCGGGCCCTCAAAATTTCTTCAGTGGTGTTTCTCGAAAGGAACGTCGCCTTTGCTCCAGCTGTTCCCATATGAGTTCCCGAAGCATCTCAGTGAAACTCGCACCTTCATCTAACCTAGCGGCTCGCCTCTCAATTGCTTCTATATCTTCAAAACCGATCTGGTGGGGATTCCAAACACTTGAGAAATACTCAAGACGAGATAGCACAACATTTTGGATGCGGTTTCTTTTACAGACGAATCACATGTTCCCAGAATTCTCCCAATAAACCGAAGTCGACCATTCGCCTTCCCCACGACTGTCCTTATATGCTCGTTCCATTTCATATCGCTGGACAGCGTTACGCCTAGGTATTTAATTGACACGACTCTGTCAAGCAGCACATTTATAACGCTGATTTCGAACATGTCAAACATAATGTTGTCTGCTATTTCAACTACAATAAACTTACGACGACCACAAACTTAGTTGCTGGCCGCGGTGGCCGAGGGGACTGAGGCGCTCAAGTCATGGTCTGCACGGCCACTACGATCGGGGGTTCGAATCCCCCCTCGGGCATGGATATTTGTGCCGTCCATAGTCTTAGCTACTTCATAAGTAGTTTGTAAGATTAGGGACTGATGACCCCGTAGTTAAGTCCCATAAGTTCTACAAACATTTGAACAAACTTAGTTGCATATTCTACTGACTGGGTGGCTTAAATATAAAGCTCGAATGCGGGACTATGTTTCCTTGGCACATCAACAGTTTCTGTTTCGAACATTAAATAAATGGAAATTAACGCAAATTTAGGGTAGAAAATGAGTCTCTTAAATCTCTACTCTTCTTCGCAAATTTTCCATTGAAAACGGCGTAATGAAACAAACTTTGCAAAACATATAATTTAGTTGTAAACGCTGTTGATAGTCTCGGATACTGTATTTAAATGAAAGCTACTGACACCTGTAAGCCGATATAAAGTGTTTATGCACTATATTTTGAGGTAATATTATTCAAATGTTTGTATAGTCTATGGGACTTAACTACGTGGTCATCAGTCCCTAAACTTACAAACTACTTATGAACTACTTACGAACTAGGACGGCACAAATATCCATGCCCGAGGGGGGATTCGAACCCCCGACCGTAGTGGTCGCGCAGACCGTGACTGGAGCGCCTTAGTCCCTTCGGCCACCGCCGGCGTAATATTATATTTTGGCTAAAACTGACAGGCGCGAACAGTTACATTTTAGTAATCTTGTAACTTACTATGACGTAACGCGCCCCTCTCTGGATATCCGATAACATGGAGGACGGTTGTTCGATTTGCTTCACTCTGATCGCGGTGTTGCCCTCTCTGGTAGTCCATCCTTTGGATCAAACAGACCACGCAGCACCGTGGGGAGGGGGGGGAGGGTTGGGGGAAGGGGAGGAGGTTGGAGCGAACCAGCGGACACGGAAACGGCGAGCGCTGTAGCGGCCATCAACGTCACGCAGTGGGGCTCCTCTCTGAACAGAGCAGGCAGCAAAACACGGCGCGTAGCGCGGGGCTGGAGGCCACTGCCAGTTGGCGCTGCGCTGCTACTGCCTCCATCCCGCGGCTTACTGCAGATGTGTAGGAGCTGGGCGCGCCTCTGGTGGAGGCCACTTCCTCGACACTGACAGCCGCTGCTAGGTGTCGCACCTCAGTGCTGCCTTCACATGCCACGAGCTGGCCTTCTTTCTTTATTCAGCGATTGGGATAGGCAGTTGCTTCAAGCAAACCTTTCAGTGAGAATTCTGCATCCTCATCTGCCTCTTCCAACAACTTACGAGGCGTGTTTTTTAAAGTAAGCGAAAGGTTATTTCAAAACAGTAAATTTATTTTCAGGAAGTTCAAATGTTTGTAAATCTATCGAACCAAACTGCGGGGTCATCAGTTCGTAGCTTGCAAACTACTTAAACTAAGGTAAAGTAACCTAAGAACAACACAAACACACACACTCACACCCATGCCCCAGGGAGGACTCGAACCTCCGACGGCGAGCCACCGCGCGCTCCGCAGCAAGGCGCCTTAGACCGCTCGGCTACTCCACCGCGGCTCAGAAAGTACATACATTACTCTATTGGCCCACTTTAGGTTACGGTAGTAACACTAAATATGGGCCATTGCGATCGTCTTTTGACAGCTGGAAATTTAAATGAAAATAACGGCTTAACCATCCATCTGACACGAAAATTGAATAACCGAATTTGTAGAGGAGAATATTCTCTACAAATTTGTTCCCTTATGTTTTTTTTTCATATCTCGTATTCAAAATGTTCAAATGTTTGTATAGTCTATGGAACTACGGGGTCATCAGTCCCTAAACTTACAAACTACTTATGAACTAACTAAGACTAAGGACCGCACAAATATCCATGCCCGAGGGGGGATTCGAACCCCCGACCGTAGTGGCCGTGCAGACCGTGATTGAAGCGCCTCAGTCCCCGCGGCCACCGCGGCCGGCTATCTCGTATTGTTTAAGAGATATTTACAAAAATAAGGGAGTTTTGACACCCTCCATTGAATTAGCGAAAAGCACCTGTTCGCAGATGTAACGCGACATTCTTCGCCCAGAACTCTCTCTGGTATACGCCATTTTGCGTTGCGTATTTGATGATTTTCTTATTGTAACTTACACGTTGTCATTTCAAAGCAATGGCGCACTGAAGAATTAACAAAAACACGTCGTTCTTCGTACGATAAATGATAATCTAGTGTCTACAAATGCCATATTAGCATGAGCTAATCAATAGTATGAGATTAATGAAAGCTATGTCTAGATGTTAGCCATAGCGTAGTGGGCAATGCGTTTGACTGTGACGCTGAAGGTCAGAGGTTCGGAAACCGCCGCTGCCTAATTTTTTTTCCTAAAAGGGTTTCAGACACACTTACTAATTAATTTTTTATTATTTAGATTACTATTTTTGTCCAAAATGTTTGCGAAAACTTATAAAACTACAAATCTAAAGTGTGCCGTAAAACACGTCAGTGCGTTTTTCCTTCAACCTAGCTTGTTCAAACACTTGTCGTACCTCGCAACCAATTTTAAAATACCCTCTTCATACAATCTTGCCGCCTGATCCGATAACGGAGAGTTCACTGCCGTTTTCACGTCGTCGTCGTCATTGTAACGGTTGCCGCTGAGGTGTTGTTTGAGGTGGAACGCCTGTTCTCACGAATCCTCGCTTCAACTGAAGTCACCAACGAATAACGGCGACCCGAGCGGTCCTGATCATGGACGTTGTCACAGCCATCTTTGAATTCTCGTACCAAGTTACACACTTTTCTTTCACTCATAACAGTATCACCGTTTACTTCGCAAATCTGTCGATGAATGTCTGCAGCAGACAGGTTTATTGCTGGGAAAAAAAAAAAAAAAAACATCGATTCAATGAGGGAACCACACAAGCGGCGAGAGAGTTGACAGTCTTAAATATTTTTAAAGCACAGAACAGAGCCGTCCAAGTTAGCTACAGAGATGCCGGTACACGACGCACGCGCTCGTTGCGGTAAATTTGAAGAAATTTTTAGTAAAGAACCCTTACGTATCATTATCGAACAAGAAAAGAGGATATTATTTAATCACTAAGTATAAAA
The DNA here is from genome assembly GCA_026315105.1 of Locusta migratoria. Taxonomy (NCBI): domain Eukaryota; kingdom Metazoa; phylum Arthropoda; class Insecta; order Orthoptera; family Acrididae; genus Locusta; species Locusta migratoria. The sequence continues at coordinate 19,458,961 of CM048748.1, read as the reverse complement.
TATTCCTCTATGTAGTGCCATACATCGGTAAACGGATTATTCAATGCAGTGCGACCGTATGCAATAATGCGCAAATTTGCTACCAAGGACTTTCGAGTCTGATAACAATGGACCACTTTCATCAAGCTTATGATTGTCTCCTACCACTTAAGGGCCAAAAGTTTAAAGATGTCAAAGAGCTGGCCATAAAGTATGTTGGCCAAAACGAAATTTCATTTTACGACCAGTTCACGTCAGATGCTTCAAACGATCCTGAGAAGACTAGAGGGGAGATACAAGACTGAAAGAGAACTGTAGAATCGATGTATTATGCCAATAATGTTGTACTTTCTTTATTAATAAATGTTTTTTAACTGAAATATGATTAAGTATGAAGATAACGGTCCTACAAACAGTTTTTAATTCACTATGGAGCAAAACGGAGGCAGCTCCAAAATTCAAAACTCTGTTTCACGTACTCGTCAGTAGTATTAGATACCTCATAGCCTAAAACAAGGCTGATAATTTTTTCGTTTCGGTGAAAACTGAATTTTTAAAAATTTATTTTTTCTTTTTTAATTTGCCACAAACTGGCAAAAGTGGAGGTGCCTCTTCCTTGCACCAAGCCCTTCAATTTTAAAATAATTTTAAAAAATGGACATGCAGATGGTTATGAAGAAAGCTGTGAGACCGTCCGAACTGTTCAGGTCGGCAGGAAAGAGTCAATTGAAGCGGCCGCCTCTTCAGAACAGTGGAGCCGCGGCGGATTAGCCGCGCGTACTGGAGCGCCGTGTTGCGGTTCGCGTGGCAGTCCGCCGCCGGGGTTTAGAATCCCCCCTCGGGAAGGGATGTTTGTGTCGTCTTTAGTATAAGGTAGTTCATAAGTAGTTCGTACGTTTAGGGACTGGTGATCACGCAGTTAAGTCCCCTAAGCCTTACAAACGTTTGAACATTTGAATTTTCGGAACAGTGGGAGGGATTCGCCGAGCACTCAGGACGGAGTAGCGCGGTCTTACACACGAGCTCTGAAGACGTTCTCACTTGAGATACCATGCCTTAAGACACCTCCTTGTGTTCTGTTTTTCTAAGAAAAGAAATTACTAAACTTTTCATGATATGATTCATTACGAAAGTGAACTAATAGCTCTCAAATTATTACAGTACTTACATAAATTCAATTGGATAACGAAAGTTTTATAAGACGATGGCCATTACCTCTCGAAACGTGACGTTGAAATGTGTGTATGATAGAAAAACGGTTGTGTCTATAAACAAGTATTACTACGAGCGTTGGAACTTAAATAGTAGCAAACTATTTATTCACTACCGATAGAAAAGCGTTACGTGTTTGTACCTGTTCATGTTCTTCAAAGTAGTCACCAGCATTGAGTAGAACCCGTTGCTAGCAATGTGAAAGGCGTTGTATACCGTTAGCAGAGCCTCTTCTGTTGAGGCTGCGAATGGAGCGGTCTACTGCCTGTCGAATATCTGGAATAGTTCTGAAGCAAATGCTACGAAGTGGTTCCTTCATCTTCAGAATCAAATCGAAGTCACAAGGACTTAATGGTATGGTGGATGATACAGTACCTCTCAGTCCCATCCACCGAACAGAGCAGCCACAACTTTCGCCGTATGTGCCCGCGCATTTTCGTGGAAAGTGTTGCCGCTTCTTTCGCAAACCTGGTCGCAGGTGAAGCTCCAAAAACGAATAGTAATAATATGCATTGACGGTCAGCGGAACCCATCGGAATGCAACTTTCGCATGCCTTCAGGATGCGATGCACAGACGTATGCGCTAATCGTTTCCCTAGAGCGAGCTCACGAATCGTCTGGCGTCGGTCACTGTGCACTAACGCACCAACAATGTGCACTTCTTCAGAGACGCTAGGACGACCTGCGCGATGCATGTCTGCCAGTTTGCCGAGCTTGTTGAAGGCTTTTGCCGACCGTGCCACTGTTCTGTACGGCAGTGTCGATTCTCCGCACGCGTCTTGAAAACTTTGATGACACTCGTGCTGTACGACCTCTGGCACATTCAGTCTTGGGCCAAATCCGTCGTTCCTGTTTCGAAAAAATAGTGGAACTGAACACTTATTCTTTTTTTATTTTATTACAGTAATGAAAACAAATTGTTCCTTACGAGGTGACTAAATGTGGCCCATGACAAAATAAATTCAAATGTTCAAATGTTTGTTAAGCTTATGGGACTTAACTACGGGGTCATCAGTCCCTAAACTTACAAACTACTTATGAACTACTTACGAACTACTTACGAACTAGGACGGCACAAATATCCATGCCCGAGGGGGGATTCGAACCCCCGACCGTAGTGGCCGTGCAGACCGTGACTGGAGCGTCTGAGTCTCCTCGGCCACCGCGGCCGGCCTTAACAAAATAATTGGGCAAATAAAAACTATAGTAATAGGGCAACAATGACTTCCTTCCCACTGCAGATAAATAAAAAACAGGCCAGAAAAGACGCAAGATTACACAAAATACTCAATAAGAGGTAATAAATAAGCTGACAAATGCGGAGCAACGAGGAAAACATCAGAAGTGATTGCAAATGGATAGAAATCATAAGGTACTAAAAACGAAATTGTGGGCAGATCAGTGGAAAATTTGGTAACAACGAGAGCGTATTAAAATGTCAACTGGAAGAAACAGAGATAGAAGCTCTATGGAATTAGAAACGTCAAGTAAGACTTAAAGAAGTGAGAAGCTGTATTTTAGGCGCCCTGCTTCCGTGGGCAAGGGAACGCAGGAAGCTGTCCACCGCTGATGGCGTTTAAATTATACAGACGACGGAAATGACATCCGAATGGCTGCTGAAGGGCGACACAGTGGTAGCTGTGCTTGATGCATTCGCAATGAGGCACACGTACGCATTTCCGTGTTCGAGTTTCAACGTCGACGGCCTGGTAGAGTGGACAGCCTAAAGATTCTCGAAAATCTCCCGGTTTCACTTCATGCAGTTAATGTATCTGGACAAAATCGACAAAGATACCACTGCGATAGACGAAGCGACGGGAGAATATGTAAATTAGGTTAGATTAATATTTGTTCCATAAGTAAGACATGCCGCAATGATGTGGAACGTGTCAGTTTAATAAATGGTGTCTATACATAACACTTAATATTTTAAGGATTTTAAATTATTAAATTTTTAATTTTTATTTTGTTTTGTTTTGTTGTTTAGCGAAATTACTAATTTTTATCTAAAAATTCATCTAAACTGTAGAAGGAGTTGCCGTTCAGAAATTCTTTTAATTTCTTTATAAATACTAGTTACCTATGTCAGACTTTTGATGCTACTTGGTAAGTGACCAAAAACTTTTGTGGCAGCATAATCCACCCCTTTCTGTGCCAAAGTTAGATTTAACATTATGCACACTGCTATTACTTTTGAACTGAGTCGGATTGTTAGTAACAAATTTCATAAGTGAATTTACATATTGTGAAGCTATAGGGAAGATCACCTACATCCTTAAATAAATGTTGCAGGATGATCTTGGATAGGTTCCAGCAATTATTCTGATTACACGTTTTTGCGCAATGAATACTTTTTTACTCAATGTTGAATCGCTTCAGAATATGATCCCATATGAAAGCAGTGTATGAAAATAGGCATAGTAAGTTAATTTACGGAGATGTATAAAACCAAGTTTTGCAATGACTCTTATAGCATAAGTAGCTGAACTCATACTTTTCAGCAAATGTTCAACGTGTTTCTTCCAATTCAGTCCTTCGTCAATGCAAACAACTAAAATTTTTTAATATTCTACCTTCGCTACAGATTTATATTCGATGTCTATATTTCTTAATGGTGTCATGCCATTTACTGTATGAAACAGTATGTACTGGTTGTTATCAAAGTTTAGTGAGAGTCCATTTGTAGAGAACGACTTAATAAGATGCCTGAAGATGGCATAATGGAATGCCGAAACTGGTAATTAAGGAATAAATGTTTCTGTTAAACATACGGCTGTTGGTACTCTATTTCCTACGTAAACAAATACAATAGACTATAAGATAGACTAGGACTTGTTCGGAGGCTTATAGACAGTGGTTTCTCCTTCGCTGTATTTTCAAGGGGAACGGAAAACGAAATGGCTAGCAGTGGTTCGACGTACTCTCCGCCACACACCATACGGCGGTTCGTCGCGGAGTATCCATGTAGCCGCAAATATCGCCTTCTAATCAAAACATGCACAGCTGCAGCGTTTTTCAGTAACTACCGTATAAAGGAGTAATGTACGCCAGTTGGGAGTTGTTTCGTGGCTGTTATCTAGAACATGGTGCATGTGAGTCGAAAGCCACAGAATACATTGGTGACGAAATGTTTCATTAATTACCCGTGCTCGCTGATGATTATGTATACGAGGCGAAAAAATTATGTAAATTCCGCTGGCGGTGGCGCCCGCAGGGCACACATTTCTGAAACCGCGGCTGCCCCAGCGAGACCATAGCGCCGCACTCCACCCATCCCCCAACCCACTCCACGAGTCCGCTGTTCCAATTCGCATCGTTCATCTAGCAGTCCATGTGTGTAATTCGTGCAGTGTACTGCATATGCAAGTAAAATTAAATGCTGTTTTCGATTAGGTTTAACGTCCCAGAGGCAACTAGCCCAAAAATAAGCCCCAGGCAGTTTTCTAGAGATTTCAGCGAATCACAATAGTTTGGAGTAACATATGCAGAAAACTGAAAGCTCGAAAGAGAAATTTATTAAGAACATCTTTACAAATAAAGAACAGACGTCACTTCTGATCCTGCAGTTGTTATTGTTTCATATGCACAGAATACATGACATCAACTGCGAATGGGCAAAGCCGAAAATGTGTATCCAGACGGAATCCGAACCCGGGTCTCCTGCTTTCTAGGCAGTTGCGCTGACCCCTACACCACTGGGGGCGGAGACTACGAGTTTGAATACTGTGGGCAGGGTGACGCTGGGAATAAGTGTCTGACGGGAGGCGTGCTTAAGTAGTCCTTGCAGGTGCGGTGATCACTGTGTCCCCAGTGATGTAGGAGTCAGCGCAACTGACTAGAAAGTAGGAGACCCGGATGCGGGTCCCGTCTGGATACACATTTTCGGCTTTGCCCATTCGCAGTTGATGTCATGTATTCTGTGAATATGAAACAATAACAACTGCAGGATCAGATGTGACGTCTGTTCTTTATTTGTAAAGATGTTATTAATAAATTTCTCTTTCGAGCTTTCAGTTGATTACGTATAGTACTATTAGAAAAAATAGTAGGCCTATTTAGTAGCACAAACATAAAAAAACTGTTGCATCACCACGATTCTGGGGGTTCACGACTCTTTGCACAAAATGGAATACTGATTCACACAAATAAATAAATAAATAAATACTTAAATAAACGTTTTCTTCATTGCTCATGAACACTAAAGCTAACAATTCGTACGAGAATAACCTAGACATCCTGAATTTGTGTTCCAGATTGCAGCATACAAATCATCATCCTTATCATCAGTGTTCTGACAAAAGGCAGGTTTTCACATTGTAGTTCTCCAGGCTATCCGGTCTTCTGCCAACCTTTTCAGGTCCGCATACTTTCCTCTTCCATTTATGTCGTCTGTCATCTTGTATCTTCTTCTTCCTCTCAGTCTTCTTCCACAAACCAGGTCTTCAAAGGCATCTGCTAGCTTTCACTCCCTTCACAACGAATGTCACAACTAATTCTTTTTCCTTTCTCTTATAACCTTCAGCAGACATTTTCTTCCCAACCACTTCCAACATTCTCTCATTATTCACTCTTTCTATCCAGCTTATCCTCTCCATTCTCCTCCACATTCACATCTCAAATGCTTCTAAGCTTCCGTAGGCAGCGGTGCGATGGACGATACACATCGACAATCGAATGGGACGGTACTGTTTTCATCGATGAAGCCCTTTTCTACCTTCTCCGAGACATTATGTTCACAACAATACGTATTTCATTCCATAACTGGCTGAGACACAGAGAAACGTGTATGGTGTCAGCTTGTATTTCATATTTATAATGCATTGCTTTCGCCACGTGCAAAGTATCGAACATTCATGATTGACCATTGATACTCCCTTCTCAGTTCGACTTCCGTGCACCCAAAATAAATATAAGCTGTGTCAAGTTAATATAACCTGGCCGTGAACTTGGAAATAAATTATTTCGTATCTTGCTACGTTAGAGAAGAGAGTCTCTTAGACTGTGTGTTGTGAATAGGGCTACGGTTACTCAGTTGAAGTATAGTGTAAGGAGCTGAGGGGGAGACATAATCACGGAGGTCATGTTATTCGCTCCCCCAGAATAAGATCGCTGATAGGACATTAAAGCCTCGCAAAATTGAACCGACGTAATTTGAAAGACTAGCTGGGAGAGGTGGGGATGAGGTGCAATTAGCTAGCAACGGTTACAGCAAGCGTTTGATCAACTCGCGGAACACTAGGCGATTACTCCACTCGATTACAGCGTAAAAATGGAATATCATACTTGCACATCTTTCTGAAAGTACCAATATCTGGAAAGAAGTGCTTTTCACAATTTCCGCTATTGATACAAGCATGTGTATATGCTGCGTGTACTTTGTCTATTTTAGTGATTCATGACTTTTCTTCTTGTTTCGTCCAATATACTCACTTTCGTCTAGACTGGTAATAGGAACCACGAGAGCATGTAGCCATTTCCGTTAGACTCTGCTACATTCTATCGCTTAAGCCTCTGGGGTTGGAAGCTTCGCCCCTCTAGTGAACCGGCCTCCTTCTGCACAGCGCTCTTCAGATTTTAGCTTCGTGGCGTAATGGGAAAACTCTTAGAGATAGTAAAGTTGCCTCATTTCGCGCAGTAAGAATTACGGTCTCATAAAATCCGGACTGATTAAAAAGGTCTTAAAAAAGCGGTAATTGCGTTCCGGCAATATATTCACCGCGTGCGAATCCGGCATCGGTAACAGAGCCCTTCGTATCGATGCTGGAGCACTGGCGGCCGTAAAAGAGGTCTTCGATGGCCCACAAGTCGGAGAGGCGTCACACCGAAGATGTACACAAGCTAAATGCTTTTGTTTTTCCCCTGAAAGTCCTGCTGTTACTTCAAAAATAGTAGTTTGGAATCTAATAGTGACAGAACATCGTGGTTTGTTATTTGCTTCTTATTTTAACAGTTCTCTAAGTTTCCTTTTCTGTTATGCTCGAGTTTCAAGGTGGCCCAACTCTACGCTACGTGATACTAAGGAGTTCTGCCTACTTACGAGACACATTGTAGCATTAACAGTTCTGATTGCTTCTTTGTTCAATATAGAACGTCCGCTTGCTTGACTGTAAGAATCAGTAAAGTAAACGATAATTAATTGGACCATACCATATACTTGCAGTCAGCAAGTGTTCATTTTTTTATGACCGTAACACCACTTCCTCCGTAGCATTACGTTGAATTCCGTTATTTAACCCTTTCGTGGTTGTTGGGACATATACGCCCCACTAACTTCGGACCTCATTTGTACCACAAGGTGGCGAGTTGCGTAATTCTGCATAGTGCTGCCGTTGGTGGCCCTTCAGAACGCGGAAAAAAATCGAGGTACTGAAATTCTTACAGTGTAGAAGGCTGTGATTGTTTATATGGGCTGCCGCGTGAATTTTCGCGCCGTACCATTGTTTATTGTACCTTGAATCGGTTTTCGTCGTTTTCTCGCTACCGAAAATGTCCGAAGTAAGTATATTTGCTATTTTATGTTTCTTAGAAGTTTACAAACAACAATTACACTTTCTGAAACTCATTTTACATCATAAGTTTTTTCAGTGAATTTACAATTAGTGGGACGTATGTGTCCTACCTTTTTTTTTTTTTTTTTTTTTTTTTTTTTTTTTTTTAGGAAAAATGGAATGTGCTAAAATTTTTTGAGTGTCATATTTGTAATCCTGACCCAAATCAGACTCTGTAACAGCTGAGATAACTTAAGATATTCTAAAAATGAGTAAAAACCACGAAAGGGTTAACTTGTCATTTCTGTTGTCCGTCGTAAAACGAAAAGTGTGATATTATGCAAAGTAGTCTACAGTCTTCGTACGTCAGTTATACCCTGCGGTCGCTTTTCAGTGTTAACACGAACGCAGTAGTGCCAACTTGCGACAAATGTGGTGCTTATATAATTTTGTTCACCCCTTCCTGAAACTTTACGGGTAAAAGAATGAAGCGAAGCAAGGAGAGAACCGTGCGTACGAAGTGTGAAGTTGAAAATGTATTCCCTAAACATAAACATTAAAATCCATAATAATCATCTTTAGGATGTCAGCGACACATTACACGACTCTTATGTGCTATAGTTTTAAGTGCACTTACAGTTTCCCAGCTATGGTGGCAGCAAGGCGCATGTGATTATAAATCCAAGCTGATAAACGTTGTATTTATACAGGTCAATGCGAGAAATAGGGGGAATTTAAGATGTTTGTCCCAGCCTCATACTACAATGATTCATTGATCCAAAGCTGACAAGTAACGCATTAAGACTACGCAGGACATTAAAATCGCTAAGTCTGAAAATGATTCAACAATTATCGGGAGTTTTAGAGAAGAAAGTGGTAATCAAAAATCACAAAAATCGTTTCACATTCTAAAATACACTAAAATAATTTTTATTGCGCCCTCTAATTAATAACTGTACCTTTTTGTCTGTCAGGTTTTAGCCATCGCCTGAAGAAGCAGCATCTTATTCCAAGAATTCTCTGTGTTCTAATGTAAGTTCACATGACTTCAAGAATTGAACTTAAGATACTCCTTTCAAAAGCTTCGACTTCTCATTACAAAACTTTTACTGTTCTGACGTTCAGTAGTTTCCTTTAATTCCGAATTTTTAGTAGTGATTTGGACGCAGTTAATGCCGCAGTTATCTCCATAAATACCTACACTATTATTTAATTTTCACCTTCTGTTATTATCATAAACGGCATCTTAATTTTATCCTTTTACGAGGACCGATTGGGTTGTATTAACTGAACTTTCCGTGATGCTATGAGAATGTGACTAATTAAGTAATGATAATGAGCACCAAATACTTCACATTGCTTTCTGTACTCCGGATCACCGTCTACGGTGAGATATTCTACCTTCTTTTGCTTTTGGATGGAATATCGTGAACCCTCTACAAATAGCAAGAGCAAAACTAAAACGATATTCCACAAATAGGTACAGAACATTCTCGTCAACGTATAGTGTTCCTTTATTATTTTAAAAGATAGGAAAAGCAAAATTTATAATTAAATTAATGGATTTAATTACATCATTCTCATTTGAAAGACGAAGGTTATAGTACCTGATGTTCATACTTATAATACGCAAAAAGTATACTAAAATGTCTCTCACTTGGCCCAAATCACGTATATACAAAGGCAGTAACGCTATGAAACCTGTTGACAGCAGTTAACCTATTCAACCAAGGGTAAGGTTTCCGACTCTACGATTCTCAGGCTCCATCATTTGCCTTCTGCCATAGCAAAGGAAATTGCTTTTCGCTCTTTGGTATTACGACATTATAAGTAACACCATACTTCTGTCTGGCGCATTAAGTTTTATCTATGACGTTTTTGTTGCCTATTATATTCTTTCTGATGCTGGCGTGATTAATGCGTAGTGAAGTCTAATGTGATTTAAAAATTTTGTAAGCGATTCACCTCGAGAATAGCTAAGAGGTTGACAGCCGACATATCAGCACAAGAATTAATAATATCCTTGATAAAATAAACGAAATATGATGAATATTACGGGGAATTAATATCACGAACATGGAAGAATCTTAAATTGATGCTGGGAACGCAGTTTCGTCTCCTAAGTATTGATATATAGGGTCAGAACATTAGTTTGTAGGTAAAATAAACAGTGTTATAAAAGGCATGATGAACTAAGGTGTCATAAAAAAAATCGTGACTTTGCAGAATGGATCACAACGGAATTTTCCGCAACTCTTGTAGGCCAATGACAGCATAGCGAAATCGAAAGAGCGGCGGCCGTATTGAAAAGCGATTCTTGTGAAATACTGTCACTTTCACAGGCTGCTCTGTCAGCCGCAGCTGTTCCGTTTACGAATCTTTATGCGCGTTTCGCACGCTGCGATTGACTAATGTTGTTGCCCTTCTCCAATCGGTCGTGCAATGGGCTTAATGCTCAACTGTGTGCCGTCGGCTGCCTACATTCTAAGTTCTGATTTAGCTGTTTTCGTTGTTTCGTTCACGATCATGGTGAGTCTAGCGTAAAGACATAGGCTTCGAGATTTGTACGTGGTACTGTGGACGAACAAGTCAGTAACGTTGCCTAGACAAGACTATAACGTGTAAAGTCAATTCGCGACAGTCTGTCGCAAATGTAAAAATTCACGACGGACACAATGTACTGAGTAATCATAGATACGTTACTATGAAAATTGAGAAGGGATTTTTGTAAGACACTTTGTCTCAGGAGTGATGGCTATCGAAACCAAATTCTCGGATGACGCACTGGGAGCCACAGAAGTAGTAAATGATGATTGTGTGGACGTAGCATCTTGGGTAGGCAGACAAACATACGACATATACAACTGCATTTGCATGACTTGTCTGTAATTCAAAAGTAAGTGCCTGGCGGAGAGTTCCTCTAACCACTTTCATTCTATTTGTGTAGTGCTCAAACGTGCAGTACTAAATGGCATAAATTAGCGAGTTGGCAAGAGTCGGAGAGTACAGTTATTGTAACCTTCAGAAGCTCGCGCTATTTGTTGCGGTTTTCACTCTCGTGGAGGCATTTTACACCGGGAGTTGGTTTTCGAAAAAAAAATGTTCAAATGTTTGTATAGTCTATGGGACTTAACTACGGGGTCATCAGTCCCTAAACTTACAAACTACTTATCAACTAACTAAGACTAAGGACGGCACAAATATCCATGCCCAAGGGGGGATTCGAACCCCCGACCGTAGTGGCCGTGCAGACCGTGACTGGAGCGCCTCAGTCTCCTCGGCCACCGCGGCCGGCGTTGGTTTTCGTTTACCAATGTCCATACATTAGTACAGCGGAAAGTAGGGTCATATCAGTCAGTGACTTCACGAAATGATACACTTAGTTTAAAGGGAAGGTAACTAATAAAGTGCGAGCGATGAAAAAGTCATAATATTTAAAAAACTATATCAAAAATTTATTAGTTAATAACACCGTGAAAACTTCGGTATATGAAAACTAGCGAGCTGCGATCATCAGCATTTCTGTAGGAACCACAATTTAAAAACATGTCATAAATAGAGGGGAAAAAAAGTAAATGGGAACAAGAAAACAAATTGATGGTGCGCTGAAATATAAATCATTCGTTCTCATCATGGAACATCATCAGTGCACAATTCGGGGCACGAGGACTCATGCAATCCGCAGAAAACATTTAACAGTCAGATCCATAAAATATATAAACAAAAAAGTCTTTCCAGTGCATGTTACAAGTTTAAAGTACACTCCTGGCCATTAAAATTGCTTCACCACGAAGATGACGTGCTGCAGATGCGAAATTTAACCGACAGGAAGAATATGCTGTGATATGCAAATGATTAGCTTTCCAGAACATTCACACAAGGTTGGCGCCGGTGGCGACACATACAACCTCCTGACATGAGGAAAGTTTCCAAACGATTTCTCATACACAAGCAGCAGTTGACCGGCGTTGCCTGGAAACGTTGTGATGCCTCGTGTAACGTGGAGAAATGCGTACCATCACGTTTCTGACTTTGATAAAGGTCGGATTGTAGCCTATCGCGATTGCAGTTTATCGTATCGCGACATTGCTGCTCGCGTTGGTCGCGATTCAATGACTGTTAGCAGAATATGGAATCGGTGGATTAAGGAGGGCAATACGGAACGCCGTGCTGGATCCCAACGGCCTCGTATCACTAGCAGTCGAGATGAGAGGCATCTTACCCGCATGGCTGTAACGGATCGTGCAGCCACGTCTCGATCCCTGAGTCAACAGATGGAGACGTTTGCAAGACAACAACCATCTGCACGAACAGTTCGTTGACGTTTGCAACAGCATGGACTATCAGCTCGGAGACCATGGCTGCGGTTACGCTTGACGCTGCATCACAGACAGGAGCGCCTGCGATAGTGTACGCAACGACGAACCTGAGTGCACGAATGGCAAAACGTCATTTTTTCGAGCGAATCCAGGTTCTGTTTACAGCATCATGATGGTCGCATCTGTTTTTGGCAACATCGCGGTGAACGTTCATTGGAAGCGCGTATTCGTCATCGCCATACTGGCGTATCACCCGGCGTGATGCTATTGGGTGCCATTGGTTTCACGTCTCGGTCACCTCTTGTTCGCATCGACGACACTTTGAACAGTGGTCGTTACATTCAGATGTGTTACGACCCGTGGCTCTACCCTTCATTCGATCCCTGCGAAACCCTACATTTCAGCAGGATAATGCACGACCGCTTGATGCAGGTCCTGTAACCTTTCTGGTTACGGAAAATGTTCGACTGGTGCCCTGGCCAGCACATTCTCCAGATCTCTCACCAACTGAAAACGTCTGGTCGATGGTGGCCGAGCAACTGGCTCATCACAATACGCCAGTCACTACTCTTGATGAACTGTGGGATCGTGTTGAAGCTGCATAGGCATCTGTACCTGTACACGCCATTTTCTGTTTCACTCAATGTCCAGGAGTATCAAGGCCGTTATTACGACCTAAGGTGGTTGTTCTGGTACTGATTTCTCACGATCTATGCACCGAAATAGCGTGAATTGTAATCACATGTAAGTCTAGTATAATATATTTGTCCCGTGAATACCCATTTATCATCTGCATTTCTTCTTTGTGTGGCCAGTAGTGTAATTTGCATAATGCAGTAAAATGAGACTCTTGCGATGAAGAGACAAGCTACCTTCAGGTCACATGACACTGTAATAGCACCCGACGTATCCTTAAGCATTCGCAAACGCTGCTCTCCCCCACCTCTTTCGAAACAGTTAAATATTTGTGACAGCAATGTGTATAAATGTCATTTACCCTCAAAATAGTCACACATTCGCAAAAACATCCTAATGTATGTGGAAAGTAACAATACAAAAATCATTGTTGTTCTCGTAGGCTCGAAACCACTACCTTCGACCGCTCAGCAAGATACCGCTAACCACACGGCTATTCTTGCTAGATGGAAAATAGTGATTTTATTATTATTGTTCATGACGGTATCTTCTGAAGGCTTTTACAGTTGATGCGTCTTTAATTGATAGTTAAAAACATTTTACCAAATATGACATATTTTTCATGAATCTTCAATACGCAAAAAACAAATATGAAGGGCGCATGCTGCCTCCATGGAGGATTCGCGCATGAGCAAGGCAAGGAGCGCAGTAGCTCCACTGCCTTTGTTTCGGGACCATTCGTGCGTGACCGCCGGAGCTCGAGTAGCCAGGAGCTGGCGTATCCACCAGCTCCAACGCCAGTGTTAAAAGCGGCGTTTCCCCTCGCCCCTTCCTGCGGCATTAGGGTGCTGCCTCTAGGGTGTTCAGAAGATTAATTGACCCTCAGCCGCGCATGCGCATTGCAACGCTGCGGCCACTGCCGCCTGTATTACGCGGCCGCGCTAGGACTCGTAGACGTGCTGTCTCCGCGGCGTAAAAATACTTTGAGTGTCCATATAAAATGATCCGATAGAAGAATGAAACGAAGAATGATAGCTTAAAAACACTCTTCATTTTATTTATTCATTTTTTTTCACTGAACCAGAGAACACATAGGACTCGCCGCCACTGATACAGAGGATCCTGGGTTCAAGTCTTTATATAGGGCAACTAGTACCTGATATGTAAATGGACTGTTCGGATTTTATAGAAGTGTATTTTCGGCAATTTGCTTTTGCCTCCTTTATTTGAAAGTAGCAAACCTGTTGAGTATATTCGTACTTTCAGAGAATAAACAGAAGCGAGCGGAACACAAGAATAAAGAAACAATTGCACCACACGTGCGTAAGTAATAATAATAATAATGATAATAAATGACCGCTAGATTGGCACCACTTTTGCATGTCACAAATATGTTGTCCCGTATAACACTCGGTGTTGGTAGATGAGTAACAATTTCCAACGTAATACAGAAAGAAGGGTCGCGTCATTAGGGTCTGAACACAGGACCCTGGAAACGACAAACGTACGCTTTGTCGCCTTCCCCGTGGAAGCTCAACACTGCCCACTCACTAGTATGCTCTCCTGTAATCTGTAGGACAGGTGTTACTCATTACTTCCCGTTTACGAACGATCTCCTGGACAGCAGAACATAAGACGAAGTATATCGAAGTTTTAGTTGATACTCTGTCAATGTACAATGTTTGGTACCGATGCGACTGTCTGTCATCTGATGGTTTGGGTGTAAGCCCACGCCTTTGACGAGCCTGTGGAAGTTGCAGGCTTTTCATAGGCGTTACCCTGTATTGAGAGGAACAGGAGTGGCTGAATGGTAATCGTGGTGCGGCGGAATTCCGGAGACACGGAAGCGCCGGTGGTCCGGAAGCGGGGGCGGCCGGCAGCAATCAATGCGGCGCGACCTTGACCCCGTGGCGGGCGCGGGTCACGCGGGGTCACGGGCCGCAGAGGCGGCGGCAGCGTCTGTCACTGGCCGCGGTAACTGAGAGGCGCGTACCGTGTGGGGCCACCATTCACCGAGTTCGTCAACTCCGTGTAAAACAAATAAATACATTTAAAACTCAGGTACGATGAAAAATGCAATTTTTATTACGGTTTTTTTCTGTTATCGTTTATTCGTTATACCTTTATCCCTATATTCTGGATTTGTATTCGTACTAGCCATAAATCACGCCGCAATATATTTATTCGAAACACTTTTTTTCCGACATCACCGCAGTGTAGAAAATGGCTATGGCGTACAATCGCAGTGGGGTACAATTAAGTGTGGGGTGCCCCAGGGGTCTGTTTTGGGACCGTTGCTGTTTCTTATTTATATAAATGATATGCCTTCGAGTATAACAGGTGACTGTAAAATATTTTTGTTTGCTGATGATACCAGCTTGGTAGTGAAGGACGTTTAACTGCATTATTTGATGCTGTGTCAATAGTACGAGCAACAGATAAGTTCCTGGCTTGTAGAAAACAAGTTGATGTTAAATCACAGTAAAACCCAGTTTTTACCATTTCTAACACATAATTTGACGAAAGCTGACGTTTTGATTACACATAAGGGGCATATGATAAGTGAGACTGAACAATTCAAATTTCTAGGTATTCAGATAGACAGTAAGCTGTCGTGCAAAGCCTCTGTTCAGGATCTTGTTCCAAAACTAAATTCTGCTATATTTACCCTTAGAACAATATCAATAAGTGATTTTTCAACACGAAAAGTAGTCAATTACGCTTACTGTCACTGACTTATGACGTACAGCACTACTTTTTGGGGTTATTTGCCTGATGCAAAAAGGATATTTCTGGCGTAAAAACGGACGGTTCGAGCAATATGTGGTGTAAGTTGACAAACGTCATGTCGACCCCTTTTCAGCAGTCTGGGAATTTTGACATTGGCGTCACAATACTTTTTTTAAATGTCGTTTGTTGTTAATAATATCAGCTTATTCCCACGAGTTAGTAGCTTTCACTCGGTGAATACTAGACAGAAGTCGAATCTACATTTTCATCACACCACCTTGATACTGGTGCAGAAAGGTGTACAGTATTCTACATCATCCATTTTCAATAATCTGCCATAAGAATTAAAGAATCTTAGCACTAACCCACACGCTTTCAAATCTAAATTGAAGTGATACCTCATGGCTCACTCCTTTTATTCTGTCGAGGAACTCCTAGAACAGTTAAACAATTAAGCTAATTCATTTTTTCTTTATTGTTTCTTTTCACTTTGTCTTAAGTTTGTCGTGTGCATAGAACTACTTAAAATTTTTCTATTACCATTCTTGTGTAAAAATTCATGTATTGACTTGTTCCATGACCATGGAGTCTCGCTCTTCAATTGGGTCCTATGGAACAGAAAACATTATTATTATTATTATTATTATTATTATTATTATTATTTGCGTACATTCCCCATAAGGAGAGCGCTAAAAACTCAAAAGCTTTTATTCCAGTCTTTCTTCTTCTTTTTTTCTTCCCAAAAACCTTTCATTCTTTCTATTTGTGCCTTCTTTTGTTCATCTGTCCATTTTCGTCTGATGCTTTTGTGTTGTGACTTAAAGTCAACTTTTTGGTTTCTGATTTTTTCCCTACAGGTTTTTCGGTCTTGTATGTCTCCTATAGAGATGTTTAATGTTTTCAGGTCTTCTATGGTTTCTTTGTACCAAGATGTGCCCAGTTTCGATGTAGAAATTATGTTGAATATTCTTTTTAGTTAGTCTGGTGTCATTCATTCTGGCGATATGCATGAAAAATTTTGCTCTGCGTTTTCTGATATGTGTCATGATTGTTTCAGATTGTCTGTATAGTTCTTCCGTGGGTCTTTTTTGCCAAATATTTTCTCTAAAAACTGCGCCGTGAATTTTTCTCAGGATTTTCCTTTCTTTTTTTCCATCTCCTTGATTTTTGCCATTCCTTTGGTGTTTGTAGTTTCTGATGCGTAGAGAGCTTCTGGTAAGACTACTGTGTTGTAGTATCGTAGTTTTGCGGCCGTGGAAATACATTTTTTATTGTAGTGGGACCAGGTGAGTTTATAGGCTCTCTGTAATTTTGAGACTCTTCCCTAGATTGCTTTTGTGTTTAGCACAGATTTTTGCATGATTTCACCTAAATATTTAAACTCACTGACTTGTAGAATTTTTCCGTACTTTGTTTTTAGTGGGAGTTTATCTGATGATTTTGTATAAAAAAGTGTGTTTTTTCATAAGAAATTTGTAGACCGGTTTTCATGGCTGTCTCGTGGAGTTTTTCTAGTGCATGTTGTGCTTCCGTTCTGGTATTCGAGAGTATGGCGATGTCGTCTGCAAAAGCAAGGCATTTTCCTTACTTCTGCCTAGTTGAATTCCTTTGACTTCTCCTTCCCATGTACGAATAATTTTCTCTAAGACTGCATTGAATAGGATGGGTGAGAGACCATCGCCTTGCCGGACGCCGGTTTTGATTTCGAAGGGCTCTGATAATTCTCCCATAAATTTGACTTTGGAATTGGTGTTGGTTAGGGTCTCTTGAATTAGATTCCGGTTTTTAAGGTCAACCTTCATCTCTCTTAGAGTCTGGAAGAGTGTGTCTCGGTCAATGGAGTCATAGGCTTTTTGAAGTCTACAAATGTTACTGTAGTATTCCTGCAGTGTCTTACGCATAGGATTGTGCGGAGATTCCAAATCTGTTCGCTGCAGGAACGGTTTTTTCTGAAGCCCGCTTGATATTCGCCAATTTGAGGGTCGATCTGTGGTTCCAGCCGGTTTAACAGGGCTTTGGAGAGAATTTTGTAGGTGACTGGGAGCAGGGAGATTCCTCTGTAGTTGTTTGGATCAGTTTTGTCTCCTTTTTTGTGAAGTGGGTAGATGAGAGCCGACTTCCACTCTTCCGGGATTTTTTCTGTGAGCCAACAGTTTTCAATAATTTTGTGGATTTTGGGTGTGATTTGTGCATGATCCAATTTCCAAATTTCTGCGATCAGACCGTCTTCACCGGGTGCTCTGTTGTTTTTCAGTGCTTTCGTTATTTCAATGATTTCATGTAGGGTCGGTGGCTGTGAGTCAGGATTGGGCTCAGGAGTTTCAAAGTGCAATTTTTCTGAGGGACTTTTGCAGTTGAGCAATTTGTTAAAGTATTGAGCGAGAATTTAACAGTTCTTCTTCGTGTTAGTTTCCAAGGATCCATCAGGTTTTTAAAAAAAGATTGGGTGGTTGGTATCCGGTCATGTTTTCCCTGAAGGTTCTGTAGAAATTTCGTGTGTTGTTTCTGGTGAAATCTTCTTGGATCTCTCTGAGACGGCTGTTTTCGTAGATACGTTTCTCCTTGCGAATAGTTTTTGAAGAAAGTTTTCTCACTAACTTAAAACTTTCCCAATTTTCAGGTGATATGTGACTGTTAAAGTTCTTCCACGCCAAGGTCCTCTGCTCGATCGCTTGGTCGCACAATGCATTCCACCACCTGTGTTTCCGTTTTCATGGAGGTTGGCCTAGTTTTATTAGGTCTTTCATTTTCTGTGAAAGTTCTGTCCAGTTGGTTTCTGCTATCTTGGAGATTTCTTGTGTTATTTGGTCTTTGTTAATTTTCAGATATTCTGGGTCTGTACTGAAGACTGTTTTAGTTTTATGAAGTTTTCTGTGTGGGATAAATCGTGTTTTGATTTGAAGCAGATAATGATCCGATTCAAAAAATCCTTTTCTTGTTTTCACTTTTAGGATTTCCTGTGAATTTCTCTTAGATATAGCGACATGGTCTATCTGAAATTCACCCAGGGAATTGTTGGGTGATTTCCATGTTGTCAGTTTCCGGCGGGGTTTCTCAAATTGGGTGGACATTTTTACAGAGATTTATCAGCCTTTCGCCGTTCTTGTTTGTGCGTCTGTGGGCGGTATGTTGTCCTGTGATGTTACTGTATTTCTTTTCCTTGCCCAACTGGGCGTTAAAATCACCTAGAAGAATTTTCACATGTTTTGCAGGAATTTTATTCATGGTCTCTTCAAGGTCTTCCCAGAATTTTTCTACCATTTGTGGGTTCTTCCTGTTCTGATCCATTGTAGGTGCATGTACATTGGTTATTGTGTAGATTTTGTTTCCTGCCTTTATTGTGAGGGTGGACATTTTCTCGTTCTTGGAGTGGAGATTTACTATGGAATCTTTGATGGATTTGTGTACGACGAATCCTGTACCAAAGATTTATCGGTTTGAATTGGGAATTTTAGTGGCGGGTTTTCCTTTGAAAATTTTATAGTTTTCCGAGTCGAAGTGATTTTCGTCTCTGAATCGTGTTTCCTGTATAGCACAAATTTTTATGTCAAATTTATCAAGGGTGTCTGTGAGGTTTTTGAGTTTACCAACTATTTGCAGTGTGTTTGTGTTAAGTGTACCGATGTATACTTCTCTCTTCATTTTCAAGGTTTTTGAGAAGCTCCGATTCTTCTCTTCATGACAGTCCTGATCCCCCGGAATCCGATGATCAGGTCCATTTCTCAGTTTCAGAATCGATCGGCACCAAATTTTCCAGACATGATTGTAGGTCACCAGAGACCAGAACCTCCCTTTTTAAAATTTTTCGGACAAAAAATACGGTAGTAATACAAAAAAAGCCGTTTGTAATATAATTGTAATTGCAAACGAGCCGTTCAGATGACACGAAAAATGAATAACCTAATTGATATAGGGGAAAATTCTCTACAACTTCGCTCTATTATGTTTTTTTCATATCTTGCATCGTTGCAGAGATATTTGCAACAATAACGGCAATTTGACGATGTCTGTCTGGCTGTAACGTGTTCCCACTTTTTAGGTCGAACCGTGCAACCGATCGGCGCCAAATGTTACAGATATAATGGTAAGACATAGATTCCGGAACCAGGTTACAAACTGCAAGACGTACCCAGGGGCAGATATAGACTCTGACCATAACTTGCTAGTCATGAAATGTAGGCTGAAACTGAAAAAACTGCAGAAAGGTAGGAAAATAAGGAGATGGGACTTAGATAAATTGAAGGAAAGTGAAGTTGTGGAGAATTTCAGAGGGAGATTTAGGCAACAATTGACAGAAACAGGGGGAAATAAAACAGTAGAAGAGGAATGGGTAGCATTGAGAGATGAAATAGTGAAGGCAGCAGAGGACAAAATAGGTAGGAAGGCAAGACCTACAAAAAATCCTTGGGTATCACAGGAAATACTAAATTTAATTGATGAAAGGAGAAAATATAAAAATGCAGTAAATGAAACAGGCAAAATGGAGTACAGACGACTTAAAAATGAGATTGACAGGAAGTGCAAAATGGCTAAGCAGGAGTGGCTAGAAGCCAAATGCAAATCTGTAGAAGAATGTAGAAAAGTAGATATCGCCTACAGGAAAATAAAAGAGACATTTGGGGACAAGAAAAGCAACTCTACGAATATCAAGCACTCAGATGGGAAACCAGTTTTCAGCAAAGAAGGGAAAGCTGAAAGGTGGAAAGAGTACATAGAGCAGCTCTACAAAGGAAATGAACTTAGAGACGATGTTGTAGGAAGGGAAGAGGAAGTTGATCAAGATGAAATAGGAGACACTATACTGAGAGATGAATTTGACAGAGCCTTGAAAGACCTAGGTCGGAACAAGGCCCCAGGAGTAGATGACATACCCTCAGAGCTACTAAAGTCTCTGGGAGAGCCAGCCATGACAGAACTATTTGAACTGGTGTGTAGGATGTATGAGACAGGCGAAATACCCTCAGACTTTAAGAAAAATGTAATAAACCCCATTCCAAAGAAATCAGGTGCAGACAGGTGTGAAAATTACAGAACCATCAGTTTGATAAGTCATGGTTGCAAAATTTTAACAAGAATTATCTACAGGAGAATGGAAAAGCTGGTAGAAGCTGACCTCGGGGAAGATCAGTTTGGATACAGGAGGAACGTAGGAACCCGGGAGGCAATACTCACTTTACGTCTTATCTTAGAAGATAGATTAAGGAAAGGCAAACCTACATTTTTAGCTTTTGTAGATTTGGAGAAAGCATTTGACAATGTTGACTGGAATACACTCTTTCAAATTCTGAAGTCAGCAGGGGTAAAATATAGGGAAAGGAGAGTTATTTATAACTTGTACAAAAGCCAGACCGCAGTTATTAGACTCGAAGGGCATGAAAGGGAAGCATCAGTTGGGAAGGGTGTAAGGCCGGGGGTGTAGCCTTTCTCCGATGTTATTCAATTTGTACATCGAGCAGGCGGTGAAGGAAAGCAAGGAAAAATTTGGAATAGGGATTAAAGTACAGGGAGAAGAAATAAAAACATTGCGTTTTGCTGATGACATTGTAATTCTGTCAGAGACAACAAAGGACCTGGAAGAGCAGTTGAATGGAATGGACACTGTGTTGAAGAGAGCATATGAAATGAACATTAACAAGAGCAAAACAAAAATAATGGAATGCGGTCTTAGAAAATCAGGCGATGCTGAGGGAATTAGATTAGGTAATGAAACAATGAAGGTGGTAGATGAGTTTTGTTACTTGGGTAGTAAAATAACATGTGATGGTCGCAGTACAGAGAATATAAAATGCAGAATGGCAATGGGAAGAAAAGCATTTTTGAAAAAGAGAAATTTGCTAACATCGAATATTAATTTAAGTGTAAGGAAGTCTTTTCTGAAGGCATTTGTGTGGAGTGTTGCCTTGGATGGGAGTGAAACATGGACGATAAGCAGTGCGGACAGGATGAGAATAGAGGCTTTTGAAATGTGGTGTTACAGGAGAATGCTGAAGATTAGGTGGGTAGATCGCATAACCAATGAAGAAGTACTGAACAGAATTGGCGAGAAAAGGAATTTTTGGCATACCCTGGCTAAAAGAAGGGATCGCTTGGTAGGACACATTTTTAGACATCGGGGAATCGTAAATTTAGCATTGGAGGGAAGTGTGTGGGGGAAAAATCGCAGAGGGAGACCAAGAGACGCGTATAGTAAGCAGATTCAAGTGGATGTGGGTTGCCGTTCTTATGAGGAGATGAAAAGGCTTGCTCAGGATAGAGTAGGGTGGAGAGTTGCATCAAACCAGTCTCCGGACTGAAGACCATAACAACAACAACAATTGTTGGCTACCAGAGACCAGATCCTCGCTTTTTGAAATATTTCGGACAAGGAATACGTTAGTAATACCAAAAAAAGCCAATTTAATGTAATTTTAATTGCAAATAAATCGTTGATCTGACGCGAAAATTGTATAAACGAAATTGTAGAGTAGAAAATTCTCTACCACTTTGTTCTCATATGTTTTTTTTTTTTTTCATATCTCGTATCGTTTGAGAGGTATTTGCAAAAATAACGGAGTTTTGACACCTTTCATTGAATTAACGAAAACCAGCCGTTCGCAGATGTTACGTGACATTCCTCGCCCAGAACTCACTGTGGCATACGCCATCTTGCGTTGCGTATTTGATGATTTTGTTATTGTAACTTACACGTTGTCATTTCACAGCAATGGTGCACTGAAGAAGTAACAAAAGACGTCGGCCTTCGTACGATAAATGATAATCTAGTGTCTACAAATGTCATATTAGCATCAGTTAACAACGACTATCAATAGTATAAGATTAAAGAACACAACTCGTAACTGTTATCTGTAACGTAGTGGGCAAAGAGTTGGACTGTGACGCTGGAGGTCAGTGGTTCGAAACCCGGTGCTTGCTAAAATGTCTTTTTTTCCTAAAAGGTTTTCAGACACTCTTATAAACTAATTTATTATTATTTAGATTATTATTTTGGTCCAAAATGTTTGCAAAAACTTATAAACCGTAAAACACGTCAGTGGGATTTTTTTCCCTTGCCTTCTCTGCTTAGGCTTAAAGATACTAAATAATATGATAGTAGTTGGCTGCAGGGCGCAACCTGAGGGAGAAGAAAGGGGCGCCCACACACTCACTCACACACACACACACACACACACAGACACAGCGTGTGGGAGTCAGCAGAGCGCCAGGCAACAGATTGCACGCTGGGGCCGTATATTTCCGCCAATTGCAGGGCGCATGCGCCAGCACGCAGACCTGAAATTTCGGCCCCAGCTGACCACAGCAGCGAGCCGCAAATGTTATAGGACTGTTATAGAACTGTTCCCAATGCTGGCGGGCGCTTGTCCGAAGTTGGAAGCACTTCTGGGATCGCCCCACCGTGTTCCCGGGCGAATAACGTAATTACGTACTAGGAATGCTCGTGATAGGAAACCGTGACAATGTACAGTTGTCTCGTCCAAACAAGCTTGTTACGTAATATATGTGTGAAAAATATACCCTAGTCCAAATGTTTGCAAATCTATCGTACCAAACTACGTGGTCATCAGTCCGTAGCTTACAAATTACTTAAACTAAGGTAAAGTAACCTAAGGACAACACACACACACACACACACACACACACACACACACACGGACGCCCCAGGGAGGACTCGAACCTCCGACGGCGAGCAACCGCGCGCTCCGCAGCGAGGCGCCTTAGACCGCTCGGCTACTCCACCGCGGCATACCGTAGTCTGATCATATGCTTAAATCTAATTTAAATTTCTTATCTTGACGACATTGTGCGATTAATCATTCAAACAGTCTATTTTAAAAATATAAATACTAGAATGTTTAAAGTATGAGTATTAAACTGACATATGTACAACCCTCTTTACCTACATAAACTTCTATCTCTTCCACCCTCATTAGTAATATTGTACACGCGTTTTTTTCGCCAACGAGGCCAGTATTTTCTGGAGGCAAAAACAAGGCCGAGTCTTCCCTCCTTCCGCAAGTGTGTGTGTGTGTGTGTGTGTGTGTGTGTGTGTGTGTTTTGTCCTTATCAGAAGTTACTTTAAGTAGTTTGTAGGTCTAGGGAGCGATGACCTAAGCATTTTGGTTCCTTGGGTTTACAAACATTTGAATATTTGTAAACAAGATCACTTTCTAACGGACACACGGCTTATGCG
Source organism: Locusta migratoria (assembly GCA_026315105.1). Classification (NCBI taxonomy): domain Eukaryota; kingdom Metazoa; phylum Arthropoda; class Insecta; order Orthoptera; family Acrididae; genus Locusta; species Locusta migratoria. The sequence continues at coordinate 19,435,409 of CM048748.1, read as the reverse complement.
TTCTAATGTTCAAATGTTTGTATAGCTTATGGGACTTAACTACGGGGTCATCAGCCCCTAAACTTACAACTACTTATGAACTAGCTAACACTAAGGACGGCACAAATATCCATGCCCGAGGGGGGGATTCGAACGCCCGACCATAGTGGCCGTGCAGACCGTGACTGACGCGCCTCAGTCCCCTCGCCGCGGTGGAGTAGCCGAGCGGTCTAAAGCGTCTCGCTGCGGAGCGCGCGGTTTCTCGCCGTGGAGGTTCGAGTCCTCCCTGGGGCATGGGTCTGTGTGTTTGTCCTTAGGATAGTTTACCTTAGTTTAAGTAGTTTGTAAGCTACGGACTGATGACCACGCAGTTTGGTCCGATAGATTTACTGGCATTTGGCATTTTCAGTCCCCTCGGCCACCGCGGCCGGCGCTTATGCGTTCAGACTCTGCGAGGTAGAACCAGGACATACGGTTTGAAATGTATACTAGCAGTTGTTTGTTTCGTTTCAGTGGTTCTTTGTTAAATAACTAGTACTGAATGGTCGAGTACATTAATTTTCGGAATAGTGGGTTACATGAATGGGGACATTCCTTTTAAATCGGAACATTCAAAATAGTTTTTATAATTCAGTCTTGTCTTTAACCAGTGACATTCAATTTATGGCAGAAACGTTGGTAAAGCCTATTTAGTAACGAATGTCGACAAACGTTTTTCAGCACAACAAATAATAACTATTAAATTGTTGTGACTAAATTTAGATACAAATTTACTTTATACTATTTTTTTGGTATGTTTATATATCACATCAAAATACGAAATACCTAATGTGTTCTTAAGTGATTTAAATGAGTTTCACATAATGCATTAGTTTATAATGTTAAGTCTGTCTTATTGAGTTGAATAGTACGCGAATCCGAAATCATTTTTATAAAGAAATTATATATTAAATGATATTTTACAATTTTAAGCACGACTTATTTTTAATAACATAAATAAACACCTCTGTGCATGAAATTTTAAAGTTGTCCTTCTTTGTAAAACTACTTTTATGTGTTCAAAGGATAATCAGTTTAGTTTCACAGACCGAAATATGTTTTACTGGGAAAAATTCTCTGTGATGCATTATTTGAACCGGGTATGGATGCCATGTAAATAAATAACTCAGCAAAATGAGAAATATTTAAAGTTTTCAAGTAAAGCTAGCCATTTTTTAGTGTGTTCTATACAAATTCATCCAGTAGATCTTTCATATAAGAAACGTCATACAAATGGTCCGTTTGAAAATCAGTATCAACAGTAGATGCGTAATTTAAAGAGTCGTCATGTGAATAAAGAGACTTAAATAGTTTTAATTTGTTGTTATTAATGTCGAACAAAACGGCACAACGTGAATGCCTGAGTGAGTGAAGTTTGCAGCGGTGCAGAGCGCGTGCACGATGTCCGCAGAGGCGCGTCAGGGAAAGGCTGAGATGATAATGCAGTGCGTGTACCGCGCAGCTGTTTTAGGCCACTGCATTTTGGCCGGGCTGATCTCTGAGAGCTTACGAGCGTAACTCGAGTGTCCAAGTGTTGGTTTTCGGGAGTGCATTCGTGCTGTCCTAATAATTAATGATGCCGGCCGCGGTGGCCGAGGAGACTGAGGCGCTCCAGTCACGGTCTGCACGGCCACTGCGGTCGGGGGTTCGAATCCCCCCTCGGGCATGGATATTTGTGCCGTCCTAGTTCGTAAGTAGTTCATAAGTAGTTTGTAAGTTTAGGGACTGATGACCCCGCAGTTAAGTCCCTTAAGCTTAACAAACAGTTGAACATTTTGAATAATTAATGTGTCTGTGTTTACGTCCCAGAAATTAATTAGTCCCAATCCCGGGTTCCGACCGATGTTTTCGAGTTTTCCTTTGTTTTGTTTTGTAGTGTAATCCTGAAATGGATAGCCCCTTCCACTTAGTTCCAATTGGAATCCCTCTAGCCTCACTATGAGCCTATCTTAATAGACCCGCGACTCTTTTTATGGGTCGGATCTCAAACAGTCCGCTCCACTCTACGGAATAGTTTTTTTTTTTCTTTTTTTAAATCGGGACCCGATCCAGAGTGGATTGGATACGGACGTGCCGGGAAAATGGGGACTCCCAGGAGCGCTAATCTTAACCCCCTTAGCGTCAGAATGGGTCGGCGAGACTTCCCTTGTGGTAATGCCTTTCCCCAGTGCATTGGTGGAATACAGTTACTCTGTTACCCTGTAGCTAACCTTTCTTCCAGTTTTGCTCCAGCCGTCAGTAAACTTGGAGTTTTTGCTGAAAAAGGCTACGTTAAATGAAACGGGGCCAGCATAATTGCCGCGGTTCATTGGCCGAGCGCTTTAAGGCGCCTTGCTGCGGAGCGCGCGGATGTGCCCCATCGGAGGTTCGAATCCTTCTTCGGCCGTGTGTGTGTGTGTGTGTGTGTGTGTGTGTGTGTGTGTGTGTGTGTGTGTGTGTGCGCTCGTTTAAATGCTGGGTTTCTTCCAATAATGCAGGAAGCTCATGTAGAAGAAAGTGTAGGTAGCGGGGTCCTGTAAGACGATGCGGTAACACTGAAGGCCCAATCAACTGAGTGTCTTTCAAACTGTAAGGTAACCCTTAAGGTAAGCCTTATATTATAACGAGGAATGAGCTTCATTGTGAACATATTGTTCGTTTGAACCTGTTTATAGTGAATATGTAGTAATTAACTTCTTATGTGACTTAAGTTACGTACATACATCGTGCATCACGAAAATTAACTGTAAACATTTTCTGTCATTTATTTATTATCTGTATTGTAATTGTTTATGTATATATTATTTTATTTGTACTTTGTATTTTTCTATATGTGATTACTTGTGATGTTCCATTTGTCAACGTAAAATATTTCTCTGTGAACAGTTATCGATATGGCTGCTCAGGTCAGAGACTTTATGGTATAGCAGCGCTTGCCTGTGGGAGAGTAGGCAAGCAGCAGTATCTGCCGCCCCGTGACGTAGATCAGACGTTCGTACGCGGTCCGCGGAGTCCTCAAACAATATATGTAATAAAGTTAAAACAAAGTGAAAGTTCTAATTTGTTATAAGTGCAACGATATGAAAGTTTATGTGAAACCTGTGAACATAAGTGAAGTAAGACTTGATCTTAATGAAACATTTATTCGTTCGTTCTGCTGAGGCAGAAATTCGTTACGTGTTAGGTAACCGTCCCAGACGTCCGAAACGCGGTAGCGTCATCGCGGACGCTAACGGTCGCGATTAATGACGCGATTCGTGAAGCATCACGGCGAACTGCTAGCAAGTTGCCAAAGGAGGAGCCACCATCAATATGATTTATGTATGAATTTGTGTATCATTTATATGATTGCAGAGTACCACGTCGCTGGACTGATAAATAAGATAAGTTAAATGTTATTGGTTGTAATTTACTGTGAATGCATGTTTAAGTTTTGGTTAAAATACAAGAACTTTAGACATTACTTTTGCTATCTCATTTGAACCACTATTTAACCACTCTTTGGTATGACAATCCTCAATGATGCATCAATAATATTTCTACACAGTTTTACAATCAAGTGAGTGTAATTAATTGTTAGAGACAATTTTGCTAAAATTGATGGTAAAAGATAGCAGACAGTTGACTTAATGAATGATTTCTCTATTTCGTTTTGCACTGAGTTTAACAATAATAGTCACCGCCACATCTATCCTATAAATAACCAAACTCGTACAATTGCTGTATACATAGCATTAATTAAGACTGATTTACTTAAATTTCCTATTTGCTTGAGCGAATTAATTTTATCAGATACTGACTTTAGTGGTTGGAATGCACCCGCTTGCCAATCACTTGATGTTAAAAATCCTACTATTCATAATTTTCTAAATTATCATTACCATTAGCGTACTAATTGAGTCATACGTATTACACAGACGGAGTAAGTTAATTTCTGCTATCTGTGTGTGCACAGTCTCTGTAGGAGATTTTGTAAGGAAAGGAAAGGTGAGTGATCTTTTGAAAAGTTTGTCAGATAGGGCCATAGTATTTGTTAATTACACCAATTGTCTTGCTAAATATTTTCAAAATTTAACTACACCATTTGCATTAATCACGAGTTTAACGTAACCAACCACGAAATTAAGGTCAGGTTTGTTATGTTGCTCAAACATCACGACAACAGCCACCACAGTTAATAACACGTAAAACAAAATCTATTTTTTTTTTACCTCCTCACACTTTGCTTCAATAAAATAAATACCTTTTCACCCAATATCCCCAACAAAATATTTTCTTTCCTTACAAAACCACAGCATACATTTATAGAAAAGCGCTCTTGGAATTGTATCTCCACAATAGCACGTGGTTTTCAGGACCGCTGACGTGAAGTGCGAGTGTTACTGATTCAGTCACCAGTGAAAGAGGCTTCATCAGTGAACATTTTCACAATACGCGTTTCGTTTTATTGAAAATCTCTTCAGTCGTCGAAATTTTCCTAATATTTCCGCCTCACGTCTTGCTCGGTACGCGGCAGTTTTTTCTTCCTGGACCAATGTATCTCGTTATAGCTTGCACTTCGTCTCAGCACTATACTACGCATTCAGCTCTGTACACTGCCGTGTACGTCCAACACGTTAGCGCTTCATGATGCGAGGTGAAAATGTGACAACAGTTTCCACTACTGAAGATGTTTTATATTTATTGAAACGATACGCGTCTGGTTAAAAACAGTCGCATCTTATTGTAGTTGCTTAGCCGGGTAAGTGATACCCTTCATACTACGAAAGCAACTACGGACACCATCACCACACACAGAAGAACTATTTCCTTTCATCTTTTTATGGGGTATCAAGGAAAAAGGTTCGGTGAGGTTTGAAATTATACGTAAATTTCGTTGCCTGCTCTCACTCTGAAATATTAAATATTATGCATTATTAAATATTGTGCATAAACGCCCTCAGACTTTAAGAAAAAAATGTAATAATCCCCTTTTCAAAGAAAGCCAGGGTTGCAAAATTTTAACACAAATTATTTATAGAAGGATGGAAATGCTGATAGATGCTGACCTCGGGGTAGATCAGTTCGGATTCGTGAAAAATGTAGGCACACAGGAGGCAATACTCACGTTATGACTTCTAATATAGACTAACGAAGGGCAGATGTACATTTCTAGCTTTTGTAGATTGGGAGAAAGATTTTGACAATATTGATTGGAACACACTCTTTCAAATTCTGAAGTCAGCAGGGTAAAATATAGGAAACGCAAATTTATTTACAACTTGTACAAAAACCAAACAGCTGTTGTTAGAGTTGAAGAGCATGAAAGGGACGCAGTGGTTCGGAAGGCAGTAAGACACGGTTGTACACTTTCTGAAATGTTATTCAGTTTGTACATTGAGCAAGCTGTGAAGGAAAGCAAAGAGAAATTTAGAGAAGTAATTAGAGTTCAGGGTGAAGAAATAAAAACATTGCGTTTTGCTGATGACATTCTAATTCTGTCAGAGGCAGCAATGGACCTGGAAGAGCAACTAAACGGAATGGACAGTGTGTTCAAAGGAGTGTATAAGATGAACATTAACAATACCGAAACAAGGGTAATGGAATGCAGTTTTAGAAAATCAGGCGAGGCTGAAGGAATTAAGATTAGTTGTTTCAATACAGGTGGTAGATGAGTCTTGTGACTTGGGTAGTAAAATAACATATGACGGTCGCAGCACAGAAGATATAAATTGCAGAATGGCAATGGTAGAGAATAGCGTTTTTGAAAAAGAGAAATTTGCTAACATCAAATCTTATATATTAAAAGAATCTATTAAAACTAAAGTCAGTCGGCCAGACCAAACTACCCGGCCGATTTCCTCCCTTTTTGCTGTAAACGAAAGATATTAATCCACATCAAGTATCAGAATTTACATAACTCTTTGGACGACGCAGCCGTTTCGGTGCTCGAGAAGGGTTTGAATTTTGCACCAACACCAGGGACAGCTCCGGTTCGAGAAGTTATATCTGGGATAGAGCAAGCAATTTTGACATTTCCCAGTGACGTTGCAGAAGAGATTAGGAGAGACACCTGCAGAATCCTGACCAAAGCTCAGCCGAAGAAGTTTAATATCTCTTCAGCAGAAAGGAAGGCTCTGAGTGACGTGAGGGCAGACAAAGACCTCGCAATTTTACCTGCTGACAAGGGGAACGCCACTGTCCTTCTCTCAAGAACTGAGTATAACTCCAAGATCGAGGCACTGCTTGACGACCCTGCATATCGCAAGTTGAGAGAAGATCCGACTTGCAAGATTCAGAGGAAAACATTAGACCTCATTAAAAAGAGTTCTATTCCAAATAACCTTAGGAAAGGCCTGCGGCAACAGGCTGCAGTTTCTCCGAGACTGTACGGACTACCGAAGATCCATAAGGAAGTGACTCCTTTACGTCCAATTGTGAGCAACATTGGTGCACCTACCAACTTCTTGGCTAAATATCTCGCTTCTCAATTGGCACCACTTGTAGGCAAATGTGAACACCACATCAAAAATTCGGAGGACTTCATACAACGCCTAAGGACTCTTCAACTACAATCAACAGAGATCTTGGTCAGCTTCGACGTCGTTTCTTTATTTACTAAAGTACCTTTACAGGACTCACTGCAGCTCATCAGCAGTAAGTTTGAGAAAGACATTGTGGCATTGTTCGAGCATGTGCTTACCTCAACGTACTTCTTATTCAATAACCAACATTTTGAACAAGTTGACGGAGTCGCCATGGGGAGTCCTCTATCTCCCATGGTGGCCAACTATTTTATGGAAGACTTTGAGGAAAGAGCACTACTGTCAGCACGTCTGCAACCTTCTTGTTTCTGGCGCTATGTGGATGACACATTTGTGGTGTGGCCTCACGGAATAGAGACGTTACCCACGTTTCTTCAGCATCTGAATTCACTCCATCCAAGTATCCAGTTCACCATGGAGTTGGAAAGAGACGGAAGTTTACCTTTTCTGGATGTCATGGTAAAAAGAAAACCTGATGGTACGCTGGGCCATAGTGTCTACCGCAAAGCGACGCACACAGAGCTATATTTGCAGGCCACAAGTTGTCATCATCCTGCACAACGCGGTAGCGTCTTACGCTCTTTGGTACACAGGGCACATGTGGTCTCAGATACTGACAGCTTGCCAGGTGAACTACAACATCTAAGAACTGTATTCCAGCAAAACGGTTATTCTGAGCGACAAATACGCAATGCATTTCGATTGAAGCAATTTCAACGAAAGGATGTTGATGAAGATTCGGAGGCACCCACTGTAACGGCGTTCTTGCCTTATTTTGGTGGCATGTCATCTAGGATAGAACGTATCCTGAAGAGACACGACATCAAATGTGTGTTTCGTCCGCCATCAAAACTGAGAAATCTATTGTGCTCGGTCAAAGACGAGCTTGGCCTTCGAAAACGCGGCGTATACAAAATACCATGTCAGTGCGGAAAATCTTATATAGGGCAGACATGTCGAACTGTGCAAGAACGCTGTACTGAACACCAACGCCACACACGCCTAGGACAACCTAGTAAGTCAGCGGTAGCAGAGCACTGTCTGAACACAGGTCATCGGATGTGTTACGAGAAAACGGAAGTTCTATCGTCAGTATCACCATTTTGGGACAGTATTTTTAAGGAGGCCATACACATCCGTACGGCGGATAATCTTATCAACAAGGGATGCAGGTTTCCAGATGAGCGCAGCCTGGAATCCAGTATTGGCTGCAATCAAAGCAAAACAGAAGAAAAGAGAAAATCGGAAACACGAAGGAACGCAGCGCAACGCAGATACTTAGTTCCAATTTCCACCACAGGAGCGTCCGGCAGCACATCATTGCCCACGGCGCACGCGCGGAAGACGCCTCCTCGGCTCTCAGCAGGGGGCACCAGAAGCGCCGCCGCCGACCAACACTGAACGGTGTTCGCGCATGCGTAATCGCTGCACACGCCCAGATAAATACCGCCGCTGCCGCGCAATTACCATCAGTCGCGCCTTGAAGTACTGACAGCTACCACCACCTGAAGATGTCGAACAGTTGGGTCGGCGAAATATTGTGGGAGATTCACAATGTCATCCGGCGGCAAACCCGCGAAGTGTATTTACAACTCTTGCCTTCCTTATTCTATAAACAAACGCGATTTTCTTCTGTATATGTCTTATGGGGATGTCCTTACTATAAAGTAAAGTCAGTCGGTCAGGTCGAAATCCTTCAAATTTGCTTTAAATGAAAGGTATTCATTCGCAGATTTGTCAACAAGTATCAGAATTAACTTATGACTCTCCATCCTTTATTTTTATTCAAGCGCGGTATCCTCCTGTTATTTCATTGAATATTTTAATCGTCTTTTTACGATATCTTAGGTTCTAATTAAGGTACGTGGTCCTTTTGTACCTGTCAACACTCAGCTGATCAAGCTCTTTCATTTGTGCATTTAAACACTTGCATTGGTTGATTCTGGAGACAGGTATGCGTGAACATTCAACTTTACTTCCATTTTTTCCCAGCTCTTTTGTTATTCCACTAACGGTGCAAAGTATTCGCACGGGTCCTATAGTATTAATTTAAGTGTAAGGAAGTCCTTTCTGAAGGCATTTGTGTGGAGTGTTGCCTTGTACGGGATTGAAACTTAAAACAATAAACAATACGGACAGGAAGAGGGTAGAGGCTTTTGAAATGTGGTGCTACCGAAGAATGCTGAAGATTAGGTGGGTAGATTGCGTTACTAATGAACTGAACAGAATTGGGTAGAAAAGGAATTTTTGGCATAATTTGACTAAGAGAAGGGATCGTTTGGTAGGATATTCTTAGACATCAAGGAATAGTAAATTTAGCATTTGAGGGACGTGTGTGGGAAAAAGAATCGCAGAGGAAGACAAAGAGACGCATATAGTAAGCAGATTCAGATGGATGCAAGTTGCCGTTCTTATGAGGAGGTAAAGAGGTTCGCACTGGATGAAGAGCTGCATCAAACCAGTCTCCGGACTGTTGACAGTAACAACAACAATGGCGTGATGGAGTACATGTCTTATTCCCATTCGCGTCCGACTCCTTTCATCATTGACGCGAATTTCGTGTAAATCGAACGACTGATTTCTGAGTTTTGCGAACTTGAACACACCCAGTCTGAATTTTTATGTAAAACTAGCTATAAATCTGGCGTTGCGCGGGTGTTTATTTATCCTACACGCTGATAGTCCACATTCCCTTCCACCTCTCTCTCTGCATCCACCTATTTCTCTCTCATCTCTCTGTTCGTTTCCACCTTTTCATCTATCGGCAAAGTTTTCTGCAAGGTCCCCTCTGTCATGTATCATACAAACATTTATGTACCCAGTGATCGTCATGTTAGTTTAAAGGTCATATGTGCAAAAATTCATAAGGATTGGAGCAAAACTATGCATTTTGTAAAATTCCGTAAGCTACGTACTCTCCACCATGCACCGAACGAAATTTTATACAGTCAGTGACAGTCCGCTTGTCTTTAAGGTAGAGTGTGCAAAATTTCATCAATATCGGAAGAACACTATAGATGTCTATGTAATAGAAACGCTGGCTCACATTGAAAAACGCACGTTGTTGTTCTCAAATATTCCAGTTTTGAAACTTCGTGGCAGATTAAAATTGTGTGCCGGAACCGGGACTCGAACCTGGGACCTTTGCCTGTCGCGGGCAAGCGCACTACCGACTGTGCTATCCCGACACGACTCACGATGCCGCCTCACAACTTTACTTCCGCCAGTACCTCGCCTCCTACTTTCCAAACTTCACAGAAGTTTTATTTCATACAACACTTGCTCTGAGAATAGGGGAAAACAACAAAAAAAGGATCTGTGAAATCGGTCGAGCGGTTCTCAAGTTACGGCGCGACCAAGGTATTTAGGGATCCATTTTTAAGTTAAAAAGTACTCTCCCCCATGCACCGTATGAAACTTACGGTAGACGGTCACCTACCTGTTGTTTTGAAGGTCAAGCGTGAGAAATTTCGTGAAGATCGGAATGAAACAGTAGATTTCGTGAGTCTGTGGGAGAAGTATGCTCCGCCATGCACCTCTCTCAAAATACTTTCTTAGCTGTCGTTTTCTATCTATAAACTACATTCCTGCCAAATTTCAGCTTCATAAGTGAAGTAGTTTTCGAGATTTCGTGTTTAGTCAGTGAGTCAGTGTCCTTTCGCTTTTATGTAGTCAGAGATTAAGAAAAAAGATTGCTTAATTTTGGATGCAAGAGAATTAACAGAGAATTGCAGATAACAATAAATAGTGACATGCAAATCTGTAATGCTAACTTGATTTCATAGAAGGTCATGCCTTATGTGACAGTTTTACGGCATCTGCAGCGAAACTGTTGTGAGCTGTAGACTTCTTTTCGTTTCATGATTTTCTGGGGGTGGGGAGGGGGTCAGTTACAAAACGCTTCATAAACGTTCGAAATTAAATGAAAACTTTGTTGCAGTTCTCTAACTACTCCCATTTTCCAATTATTGACGCATAAATCTGGGTATTCTCACGCGGTGTGCTATCATTATTTATGAGGTCATATCTCCTGAGCTATGTGTCGTGCTCTTTTGTTTTTGGCCAGAAAGCTTCGTGAGCGTACGGTGAACAGTTCACCAAAGTTTCATTGCAATCGAATGAATGGTTGATGAACACATAGAGGACATACAGACAAACCAGTGACAGAATTCAACATATTTGCTTCTGTTTAAGCTGGTACACCTTATAGTTGGAGACCACTCAGCATAGTAAAGATGCATAGCGGTAATAGTGTTAAAAGCACTGGCTGAAATATCGTCTGCTCTAAAGGTGAGGTGTAGCCGTGCTCTGGCTCCACAGTAGTGCTGTTTAACCCGCCGCGCGGAGCACACAGGTAAAGGAAACACAGTGGAAGTGCGCGGTTATGCGCTGCCGGCACAAATGGCCTGAGTAGCTGGCAGCGGGAGGGGGAGGGGGCGGGAGCCGGCAGCGCAGCGGGGATCGGCTTAGCGCTCGCGCATGCGCAGCCGGCAGAACAAACAGACCGCCAGCTGCACCCGTCTTAAGGAAAGCCGCCAAAGACAACCCACAGCCGCAGGCACTGCCTGCGCGTGCCGACATGTTCTACTTTAACTATACCAGCAATTTCATTCGACGCATTTTCCGTATTCGTTTCTTTGCTTCTTTCTCACTATTCTGTAACTTGTAATGATACTACTGGCCCTCTCATCTCAATGTTATCGTACGATACCGTCTGCGCCTGACCCGGAATCGTGTGGTGTAAAAGTGATATATGTTGCGTGTAAAGTTAGTTACAAACGTAATAGCCAGCCTAGGAATCAGTGTAGGACATTGTCACCGTGATACTGTGACTTGTTAACACGTGATAGATTTCATTAATTAAGAGATTCATATATTTTCGTTCCAGACAGTTCTATAAACAATAGTTTTGTCATTGGGAGAAAAGACATGTAAAACAAAAAGTCATGAAAATAAATGGCATTGTATATATGCTAGGCTCATAAACAAGTTGTGTAGACCAGCCAATTGTGTTAATTAATGTAATAGTCAAGATTTGAACATTGTAATTCTTTGTATATATTGACTGACGTGAGATTTTGAACTCATTTTCAGAATTGCCAAGATATTTGATAGTTCAATATATGTTAGGAACATGTATGATGTACTCATTAACAAGTTAATTGACATTTAACATTGCTGTTTGTTGTCAAACTGAAACATCGGAGATTTCGACTTAAGAAGATATGTGCCATCTAAAATTATTGTATGTATAGTTTTCATTTTTTATTGCAATTATTTTTTTGTACATGAAATGTTTTACGGTAGTGTTCGTTAATTGTAAATTAGTATATTCAATGGTTATGAACAATGCATAATGTAATGTCATTATTGTCGATGTTATATATTTGTCGATGTTATATATTTGCCTCAGCACCTTGCGTGGGGGAGTTAGAGTTTCGGCGGTTGTAAAGCACTTTGGAATCTATGTCAGTCTGCGTTTTAAACTGGAATTACTATCAGCTGAGTTCTGTTGCATAGTGTATGTTGTGAAATGTGAAGTTGTAATGTTTTGGTGGATTAAGAAGCAGTTTGATTGCAAATTAAAGAAGAAGTGAAAAATCGTATTTACAAGTATTTATTTCTACGCCGCCCCAGGTAAATAAGTCTGCAGCGAGCAGAACCCCCATACATCGTAATGTTGAAAAGCTGAGTGAAATTGGTGGAAAGAAATGAACTGTAATTACTTAATAAACAAGTAAACGTTATAAACTACAGCAGTTATCCCGATGTCCATTCCTAGCGTTACTTCTGATATGGTTGCCTGTCTGCATTGTTTTCGGGTTAAATATTTTTTATTTAATTAATGTAATTATTTGCTCTTTTTGTCTATCCGATTCTTCTCCATCCCGTCTACACATCTTTTCTTTCACCACGCGCAAAAATAATAGTATCCCTAACCATCCCAATCACTCCTACGCCACATATATTCGGCTTTACAGTAACTTTTAATTCCCTAAGGTAAGAGTGACAAGCAATTCCCTAGAACCAGTGACCTCCGTTAAATATAGAGATATCCGCTAGTAGAGATTTAGTGACAAATTGTACCTCAAAAATTATATTTCCAAAAAACTGAAAAAGTTGTGCAACGCTTGAGCTCGAAAATTTGACACGGCGTTGCATTCTAATATCGGAAGTTTTATTAGATAATAAATTATATTAAAGGGTTGCTTCAAATTTCGGCTACCAGTCACAAATACGATTTAAGTATTCAAAATATTTATTGGCTTCATGTTTCGATGCTGTGCATCATCATCAGGCTATAGGCATACAAAATATGTTACTGAAGGTATTCATTAATCTAAATTGACAATATCTTGATGTTTGTGGCAATGAACCTTAAAAGTAGAAAGATGACGTATGTCAGGTTATGACTCCTTATGGGCTGACATACAGACTGTGGTATTTGTTTTATCACTCACATTCATGTTAAGTATCTCTCTTCTTTGTTTGACTGAATACATAGCCCTTATATTTCTGGGATTACTAGCCCTATAACACAGCACTTTTTGACACAATATCCCTCCTACTACCACTGGGGTCAATATGACCCCACAAGCACATTTGAAATATATGTCTCCCTTATTATCAATGCGATTATTTTCAAAATTTATGACTTTGTCACTCTAACTTGCTTGTCTGCAATGACATATTATTCAGTTTTACATTTACAACATATTAAAATTTATTCATGGGCTATGCACTGAGTACCACTGGGGTCAGCATGACACTAATCTATTTTTTGTTTTGTTTTGTATCTTGAATGTAACGTTATGAAAACACAACAGCGAATATTACGTTGAACCGATGTTATAGGAAACACCTGCAACAATGAAACTAACACTTTCCACTTCTTACTTATACCCATTGTTGTCGTTTCTTGCTTCAGCTGTTGTTGTGTGTTGCCTCACTTGTTGCTAGTGTTTTGTCTCAGCGTGTGCAAGAACTACATTATTTCTAGAAAACGTCTGAGTAGTGCTGAAATACAAGCAATTTTGAATGAAGAAGAGGAATTAGGAGATACAGCGTCTGATGAAGACGAAGACATTGATGGTGGTATTTCCGGAGGTAGTGAATCAACTGAAGATTCTGATGAAGACATTGGAGATCTGGAAACTCCTGAAGCTGATGGCATATCAGATCAGAATGTTTTCATGTAAGTATAAAGATAATCCTAGACTATAATGCAACAAAATCAGGTGTAGACACTATGGACAAGTTAGTCAGAACCTACACCACAAAACGTATGACGAGAAGATGGCCCATAGTGATTTTTTACAATATTTTGGATATTAGTGCCCTGAATGCTTCCATAATTTGGTTGGACTTAAATCCTGACTGGAATAAAAAAAATAAAAAATAAAAAAAAATTTAAAAAAAAATCTACAAAAGAAGAGAATTTCTTCTGGAACTGGGAACAAGTCTAGTACTGGAGAACAGAAGTCAGTGCAGCAAAGCGTCTCTGCATCGTCCTCCTCCTCCTTCAGCACAAGTGCATACGGGGGTAAAACGTGGACGGTGCTACCTGTGCGAACGTTCAGTGGATAGAAAACATTCCTTTGTCTGTAAACACCATTCAGACATTCTTTGTTTTAAATGTAAACAGTTGCTTTGTTTTACATGTAAGGATCTATAAGATCAAGTGTTGAGACAAGATCTGTAAGTGCTTATATATCTACTTCACCTGGTTTCAATCAGTAATGTAGGCTTTTGTGTAAGTTCATTAAAATAAATTAAATACTGCCAATATATCCCGTGTTAATTATTTGGGGTCATATTGACCCCAACGGTACTCAGTGTAACAAAAAAGTTCTGGTAGTACGAGGGATATCACTGTCATCACAAGACTGACACACTAAACTAGATGGCAGTCAAAACAAAGTTTGTATCGATTAGTCGATATTTGGTGGGAGTCACTTCAAATATTTTCTGCTGTTCTTGCTATCATGTAATTGACGTGATGTAAATCTTATATATAATTAGTTACGTGTGGCTGTGTGTGTTTTAACCCTCGTACTACCAGAACTTTGCTGAGAGATGAATACAGGAAGTAGGTTTCAAACTATGATCCATGTGCAGGAGCGAACATGAGCGCTCACTAACCCAGCTTGGAGCTACGGTGATGGGGCCGAGGCCAACGAGAAAGGCACGTAAGTAAGGAAGTAAGGTATCCTGAGCCGGCGCAATCGCTAGCTGAGTGGCTGGTCGCTATGAGGCAGTGGGCTATGCCCCAGCAGGCGGCCAATCAGCTAGCGATCGCGCCAGCTCAGGACTACCTTGCTTTCATGACATGATGTGAACACCACAGCCGGCCTTTATCTTTGGCCTTGGGTGGGATTGAGGCCAACGAGAAAGACAGGCCGCGTCGTGCCTGTCAAATTGCGTAAGCAAGGTAGGCCTGAGCCGGCGTGATCACTAGGTGATTGGCCGGCCGCTGGGGCACAGCCCACTGCCTCATAGCGGCGGGCCACTCAGCTAGCGATCGTGCTGTCGCAGGCCTACCTTGCTTACGCAATTTGACAAGCGCGCCATGGCCTGGTGGGACAAGGTAACGTCACGCACGCCAGTACTCGGTGGACATAACGAAACAGACGCGCTCGCTCAGTGCTCGTCAATGGGTAGTTTTGAAAACAGCAAAAATGTCTAGTCGTGAAAGAGCAGAGTGTGCTTCTTTAGAACAGCTGTATCTCTTCACCAACGGGGCATAAGTCCAGAATGTATCAAATTGCAGAAAAAAATATACAGCGCCATTACAAAAAAATAGGAGAGCCCCTATTTTTGAGTGTGTGTCTCACATCCCTACAATTACTATGAGAAAGTAAATTGGTCCTTATTTTTAAGCAAAAAATGTTCAGATGTTTGTAGAGCTTATGGAACTTAACTATGGGGTCATCAGTCCCTAAACTTACAAACTACTTAATACTAAAGACGGCACAAACCTCCATGCCCGAGAGGGGATTGAAACTCCCGACCGCAGCGGCCATGCTGACCGTTACTGGCTCGCCGCAGACCACTCGGCCACTGCGGCCGGCTATTTTCTTGCACTGTCTTTCTAAATTAAAAACATTATTTGTGCCATTTCTTGTGATAAATACTGGATCAACAGTTATGCCATTTATTGTTGCCCCTACTTAGTGCGTTCTGGAATTTTGGCCACTTTTGATTACTTTGTTTATTGGCTATTAAGGTGGTGTGTTACTCATTTACCAGAAGTATGCTATTACGCCTAAACGCATATGTACCATTTATTTGAACTTGAATAGAAAATATTGCCTATTTTTCTCTTCGTTATTAAATTCACTGTAAAAATCGTGTTTCTATATTTACGATAAAAATGGTGACAACTAGGAATCGGTTCAGTGTGATAAATTAGTCTGGGAAAACAGGTGGTTAAAATTGTAAAATAATGCCAATATAAACATGCGTTATGAAATTCCAGTCATGAAACCACATCACTGATGTGGCTCAGTTATAGCTGTTTCGGAAACAATTGAGCCCGTCTCGGGAATAGGAAAGTGACTGGCAGTTTCTCGTGACGTCACAGCCCAGCCGGCTGCTTCACTTGCACAATACGCTCGCCGCAGCCGTGTGCCCCACGCGACAGCAGCTCACGGCTGAGAAGCGGTGCCGCCGAGCAAGTGAGCGCTCCCTAGCTCACGGGCGAGCGCGCGAGCTGGAACAGCCCCGTGTAGAGAGGTCAGTTTCCCGTCGTGGTCTCGAGCAGGGCTGGAACCTCGTAGGAAAATCCGTTTGGCTAGGAGTAAGAGGCCGGGCCGGGTTTTAAGGTGAATGGGGCGGCGGCGGCGGCGGCAGAATGCACGGGTCGAGTGTTTGAGGACACGCGGGGCTTCATTTCGCCGGCCGTAACTGCATAATGGCCGGCGTGCAATATTCAGCGGCGCGCGCCTGAATAGCGGCCCGCCGGCTACAGGAGGCGCGCGCTGCATCTTTGATGGCGCCGCCCTATCAGCCCCACTCCCATTCAGGCCGCCTTATTTATTGGCCGCTTTTCACCGCCCAGGTGCAGCCGGATGCTGCTCCCAAGGTGGGGCAGGCGGGCTGCGAGCCTCTTACAGTCACATTCCAAACTACCGACTTAAGCGTACTCAGATGTTCAAGCGTTTGTAAATCAATGGGACATACTACTGGGCTTACAGACTACTTAAAGTAACCAAAGGACAACACACACACACACACACACACACACACACACATGCGCACGCACGCATGCTCGAGGGTGGACTCGAACCTCCGACGGGGACCAACCGCGTGGCCCGAAGCAAAGCACCTAGAAACACTCGGCCATTCCAGTGGGGCTTAAGCTTTCCCACTACCAGTTGTGAGTGTTCGACACATAGCCTTCGGAGTTAATTTGTTTACTTAACCTTCGCCGTCCGCGATGGCCAAGGGGACTGCGGCGCGCCAGTCAGGGTCTGCACGGCCACTACGGTCGGGGCTTCGAATCCCCCTCGGGTATGGATATTTGTGCCGTCCTTAGTGTTAGCTAGTTCATAAGTAGTTTGTAAGTTTAGGGACTGATGACCCTGTAGTGAAGTCCCATAAGCTGTACAAGCATTTGAACTTAACCTTCTGACTTCCAAAATTCAGTTTCGGAGGAGAAAATGTTCAAATGTTTGTATAACTCATGGGACTTAACTACGGGGTCATCAGTCCCTAAACTTACAAACTACTTATGAAATAACTAATACTAAGGACGGCACAAATATCCATGACCGAGGGGGGGGGGGGATTCGAACCCCCGACCGTAGTGGCCGTGCAGACCGTGACTGGAGCGCCTCAGTCCCCTCGGCCACCGCGGCCGGCTTGGGATGAGACTCCGCATTTAGTAGTATCCATCAAGTGCGTCTACTGCCAAAATTTTTAAGGCGCACTATCCATAAAATTTCAAGAAAAAGGGCTCCAAAGTTTAAGTGCAACTCAAATACATCTTATATTCTACTCACGCCAGACATGACTCTGTATGTCGAAATAGCTCAGCCGGTAACGTGAATGACCCTCATGCAGACGATGAGGTTTCGAGCCTACCTAGCCGAACTTTTTATTTTTATTATTTGTTTAAAACTGATGTTGTGGTGTCGCACAAGTATGAAGTGCGCGCCACGTACTTACGCCGCGCGCCGCCATGCACGCACGGCGCGGCGTTCTTACGACGTCAGCCATGAGCGCCCTCTGCTGCAACTCCGCTCGCGGCCACGACTGCTGCATCGGCCACTTGGGACTGAGATAGGAACCAGTTAACACTTGGGAAACAGATAGGCGCCAGTTAAGACTTGGCTACCGGATAGGCACTAGGAATCATTAGTAGGCAGGCCTCTATCTAATCTATGTATCAGCATTCTGCAGTCACGAACTATGTAAAAGTTAAGTATTACCAAGAGTCCTCAAATTATTTATCTTGTTCTAATTTAGACTAGTGTTCTAGTTTCTGCTGTCCCACTGGCTGGTCACCTCCGTACCTACACACGCGTGCATCCTAATTCCCTGTGTCGGTCTCTCTCCACTCGGCTATCGACACCTACGTCAACCGGCGGAAACGAGACACAAGAAATGGTGTAAAATATTATTAATTACACCATAAAGTTATTTATTTATGAAACGATGGTCACAGCTAATTAAAATTATATTTACAACACGATATCGAATAATTCCAAATGCATTTTACAATTAATGTATGTAGATTTAAGCGTTAAATACTATTGTCATTAAAATTTTATGACCAAGTTAGGAGTTATTCCAAAGTATGGAGAGATTATAAATATTCGTTGTCATTCGTGGAAGGGGTTTCTTCATGGAAAAGAAGAGTGTAGATATTCCCCTATTGTTTGCATACAAACTGGCAGACAGAATAAATACATTTATAGTCCATAATCAGCTGTGATCCGATATGCCTCGTTCACTTCCAGGCATTTTAAGTTTTCATGGGAGTCTACGAAGTATGTTTTTCCTCAGATATTTTGAAAATAATAGTAATAAATAAAAAATCGTTGTTCCTGTAAGACATCCCTATTCATTAAATGTGCAAGATGGCTAAATGTATGTTTTTGTGCCAATTATCAATGTGGCGCTTCCATATAAAATACAAAATTAACAAATGAGTATGATATTGAGAAAAATTTTATATAATTGAAACTCCATGCGAAAAATTATGACATAGGTAGAAATGAATTTTATATTATTTAACTTACTAAAAAGAAAACGTGTGTATGATTCTCATTTTAAGTAGCTGTGACAGACATTTCAAAAACCAAATTAAATTATTTATGATATAAACGATAATATATAGGTAATAAACTTTATTTAAAAGTCATTATAAGTTTTAAAACAACTAATATGAAAAGGCTTCTTGAGGGTAAGCTTGAACATGGATCGTCCACGACAAGTGCTAACGCTACCGCCGAAGCCTTTTCTCACCCTATTGCGCTTTAAAACGTCTGAGTGGACACCACGCTTCACGTGTACTACTACATGTGAAGTCTCATCTCAAATTGAATTTCCCTCTGGAATTGTATTACAAATACAGTATTATCTTATTACCCTCTGTGACAAAGAAAAAAGGTCACCAAGTACGAGTTAAATAAATTGATCAAAAACTGGCGTCAGACGGACAAACAGAAGGATGCGAGTTCCTTTCCACCTGTCTAGAACTATTTTTCGTCATCGCGTTTGTAAGATATTATGGAACCTGAAATGAATTAAACTATTTCATTACCTTGATTCATTGTTTGACTACATGTTTCACTTTTGGCTATGTCGGTTGAGTTGCCTGCGGTTCGAATTTCACGTTAAACGGTCGACTGGGTAAGTCATTTGAAATTTTGGTGAAAGCGAACGGCGTACCACCTGCAACAGGATGACGCCTTGTATAAAGCAGGGAGGTTTAAACTCAATCTTCGGATTGATGACTGTTTTACCTTACCTGTTCGCTAAGGCATATAACGCCTGTGAAGAGCGTCAGATGTTGTTTAATCGCAGTGAAAAACACGCACTCGCTTCAAACAGCGTTATCTGCACGTCACGAAATGTGAAATTGACTTCATTGTGGGTCTGAATTTGGCTGACTGGTCGAATCGTCCAGTATCCATATTTGAAGAACTTTCAGATTTAGCAGTGGCCTAGTGTTTAGGGAACTGCTTGGGAACTTGTGGGTAAGCGTACTCGCCATCGATGTTCCGGGTGGCAACGTCTGGCGAAATCCAAGGGAGAATCGCTGTATTGTGCTCGAAGTGCATTGTAACACGTCTTCATATACGCTTAAATGGAAGACCCCAGCATTTAATTCCACGTAAAACTCCCGATCCGTAAGCCGCAGAATAGCGGCGTTCCTTGCTGTAGGCTCTCGTTAAACTCGAAACACGACTGTTTTAAGTTGCGCTGAAACCGGAAGGCATGGGTTGCTCATGTATGGTGACTGTTATTTGCAATGAATCATAATTCAGCACTATGTAGCGACATGAGGAAAGGCAGATCCTTGTTATTGCTATGTCAAGTCGTGCGGAACCATCGAGAATGACTTCAGTCACGACCGGTATTGGTTGAGGAAACTCCAACGGCACAAAGGCACGCTTATCTCTCATGCACCAGTACACACGCGATATTTTTCAGCAGGGCAATGTTTCTCCACACATGGAACTTATCTGTATGGCCTATCTTCTTAACGATGACCTACTCCAGCAGCTAGCAAGGCAGCCTCACCAGACCGTGTTGGAAAGTGTGGGACGAGCTGAGCGGCCTACTCCGTACCAGGGCACCGAGGAGTAGCTACAACAGTTGTAGGACAGATCGTACCATGACAGGAAACAACAGCTTGGGGACAAATTTTGGCAATCGTATCAGTGCAGGCAGCTAGGCCGGGCAGCTCATTCTGCCTAGTTATTTGTAAATTTTACTCCATTCAGTAATCAGTGAAGAAAAATCACGCATCCGCTGAATTTTCGTTTCGTTTCCTGCTTTCCTTATCGATGTCTTCAATGTTTTTGACAGACAGGTAACATTATACGCAAAACTGAAATTACACGGTAATAAGTTCACTTATTGTAGATGGATTTAGATAGCAATAACACTTATTCATCATTTCCGTGTGATACAAAGTTCGGATAAGGCAGTGCATGTTCGCGGTAATCTACCTCGGTTAATTTAATCGGAACATATGCATTTTTGATTAGGCCCTAACTAACTTTCCGGGTATTGAGTGAGTAACCCAAAATACTTTCTCCAGACTTTTTTTATTTAAGAAAAGTTGAAAATTCATCTGTTTCTTTCCCATAACTCTCACCAACGTGCTAATACTTAAATGATACTCTCACTATCAATATTTCTGTTCGCACTTCTATTCCACAGTGTTATACAGTTTACTTAACATCCGGCGTTATCACTTCGAACACAGTTTTACGCGAAGTTACTTCTCGGTATCAGGAAGAAATGACGAGAAAATGTCCGAGACAAACATTTTTATAATTATTATATACTTGCATGCCTCTTTGAGTCAGAGATTTCATTAGTCGTGCTGCTTCTTCACAGACATACATTTGTCTTTCGCATTCTTGTGGCATAGTTACACTATCTCTGCCAGACATTGTTGGTACCCCACAAATACGGTACTACACGATGAACAGACAAGGAGAGAAATGAACGTTTTGAAGTGTGAAGCAACACGATGGTACAGCATATTTTGCGTATAGATCGAAAAACTAATTAGTAGATTTGAGGGAATAAAGATTGTTGTTGCACAACTTAACGCAGATAGCGCTGACGTCCTTCCAGAAGGACAAGAACGTTGACTTAGTTTTTCATACTTGTAGTTACAAATTCGTGCACAGTGTAGTATTTCATTTCTTTACTCTCCTCCTTCCAGTTTTGGTAAATGTTATTTTGTATTGTTGATTGCAAAGTGGTAGGATACGGCTGCAAAGTTGAGGTCCTTACAGATGATATTGAAGATTTACTCATAGTTAGGTTCACATTACTTGAACATTCTTTACTTTTTGCGACATTTATATGTATATATTTCATTCTAAATAGTGTTTTAATAATAATGATTGATCAGTTGAAAATTTTAAAACATTCATCTTGACGTTCTTCCACAAAGATGGGCAATATTCCATAACTAATGATGTGTTTATGACAACAATCACTTATAATGTTTTTTTGTGAAGACATATGAAGGTAATTTATACCTTTTGAAATAAAATTAAAACCAAAAATAATTCCGCGCTATCTGGGTTAGAGGTGAAATAGTTTGATAGAGCGTAATGTGATGTGTGAAGCAACGGAAAGTAAAATTATAGAGGGAGACTGCGCATTAAATAAAGTAACTATGGTCGACCACAGCTCAACACGGTTACACTGGACAGCATAAAGAGGTCCATGCAACCAGTAGTCGGACTAAAGACGACGACGACTACTGCAATAAGAATAAGATTAGGATGCCTGCAGACCCATGCACTGTAATTTTCTCTATCTCAGTACGCGATTGGAAAGGGATAGAAAAACTTTACCTTCGGTCGAAAGCATTCTCTGCCACGAACTGTTCCGTGCTTTGTGCAGTATTCATACAAATGCAGATATGCGCATCGTAATTAGCTTGCCCATAAAACAGAACGGTGCTGAAAATACAGACAGCTTCAACAAGTATACGATTTACGGAAGACTAATCACAGCTGTCACACGACAGCAGAGATATAATTTATAAACTGACTGACAAGTATGAAAAATGTGGCATGAAAAACTGAAGTAAATGGACACCGATCATGTTACGCTGGTAATCAGGCTATTAGTGTGTGGTGTGGCAAATTGCAGACGAGTGTCGACATGTGTGTGGGTGCGTTACCGTGCGCTGGACAGTCCTGCGATTTCTGTCCGACTCCTGACGATGGCGCCCAAGTTACAGTGCGCGTGTGGTGAAACACTAGGCCAATCTTTGACGAGACGAGATATTTTCTCAACATTTTTCGTTTCTTGAGAATGGTGCCAAAGATTTCTAAGCATAAAAAGAGCTGCAACTGTTGGTCACGTATAAAGCGTACACAGGTAAAAGGCGCCCGCCAAAGGATTTTCCCCGCGTAAGCGGCTGTAACTGACACGTTTTGCTGTGCAATTACCTGAAAAGAAATTTACCGGGAGGTGAAGTTCCGTTGGTGCGCGACTTTCTACAGTGACGCTCGGAAATCGCCTGCGGTTTCCCGTCCGCACTCTACTGGAACGAAATCAACTTTCGCGGCCGGCCTTACAATTTCATACGACACTTTCAAAACAGTTTACGTGTTAATAAAGCCATTTCATTTTTCATTTCTCCACTTTTTATAATGCGGAAATTTTGTATGGCAAGAGAGTGGAAGAGAGCCACAGACGTCAGCTTCTATCCTACCCATTAAGTTCTGGGGACGGTTATGTCTGTAGAAACTCAGGTTAGAAGTTAGTTGTGAAAGGAATTTTTATGACAACATGAAGTAAATTTATTTATCAATTGGTACTTTGAAAGCAGTTAAGTCGTTAAATGCCTTTCAAGGAGTGTTTTCGACGTTATTTACGTCAAAGGCAGTCAACTACATTTTTTACGTAGCGCTTAACGTTTATAACTTTATTGCTATTTCTTAAAACATTTAACTTATTAAATCCATTTTCTATTAAAATACACATGTGAACTTTAGTCTCTAATAAATGTACTTTATTACACTATTTACCATTTTTATAAAATGTTACCTGCGTTAAAAGGTTGACAACTCTCCCTCTGTATAAAGAATGAATTTTGGTTTTGTGTTCTTCATTGTGAATTCAGTGTTCCTGGTCTACTTTCCGATACCGTAGCTGTCTTAAACAGATTCAATTCTTCCAGATTTTCCGAGTCAAAGTAAGTTGCTACTGTTACCATTTCGTTAATGTTTCTATATTTCGAAAAAAGGCTATTCTGCAAGTCACTGAAAAGGATATCCGGTTTCCTCTATAGTTACTATCCTTAACTCTGATAGAAGGATGTACTGCAGTAGTCAGGAGCATTCAAAAAGTATTTCTAGGAGACAAGCCTGTTACTAAAATTTCTCTTTGATTGCTGTTAAGATATTGACTGGAAAATTCATCATAAATTGAGGATCTCTTGCGGCTCAGACTTTATTACTTTTTTTCGTGATAACATCAGTAAACACATAATGATACAGCATACTGAGTCGATGATAAGAACAAGATTTGAGTCTTGAGCTGCTGCTAGTAATTTGGGCCTCTTCAGTATCAAATAACTCTGTTCGTAAATTGATCAACTTGCTATTAGTTCGTAGTTACGCAAGTAGAGCGCTCTGACGTAGTAGCTAGTTTTGCCAATCAGCAGTGAGGTTATCTCCTCTTTTGCAACATCAGCAAAGCTGTTGGAGGTAACGATTTGAGTCAGTATGTAAATCGATATTTCTCTCATATTAGACACTTATAAAGGGTTTTGCTTGAGTATTGAAATTGTACTTTGTAATTCAGATAGCGTACAATTTTTGTTTGAAAAGATGGCGGTGTTGTTACTACGAAAACCCATTGGTGGAAACAATATAAATCTCCACATTAAAAGAGAACAAATTATGTCAACCAAAGAACGTCCATTTCGTGTTGCAGAACCCTTGTATAAAATAAAATAAAAAAGACCGTGGAATGAACAACAAACGATAAAAGCTATAAAGGCTTTCATGGTGACAGTTTTCAAAAAATTTGTGTACTATGTGCAATTCTATAACAGTATTTTGATTGTTAAAAGAAGTGACTGTCTTATAATTTTTTGATTCATTTTCCTATTTTTATGAGTGGGACTGGTATTACAAGCGCAATTTTTGGAGATAATGTACGTTCGATGAAACTACTGTTTTGTATCATAAATAATACATATTTCGTTCTTACGAAATTATTAGATTGTCCATCCGATCACAAACGTGGCTACTCGGTGTATTCAGTGTTGTATCTGTGTCATTGTGTAATGTCTGTTTGCAACAGCAATGTGTAAGGAAGGGACCTATAATTTGTCGTGGACAAGTACCACGTGTTATGAACCTTCCATTCCGTTTTGTAGGTTTCGTGCCGTGAATTCCTTTGCTGCAACACAGTTCACAACGTTTATTTGATTTGTTGTTTTAATATCTGTGAGAGGTCCATGCACTGTCTCCCTCGCTCTCACTACTCATGACATTTACTAGCGGCGGTTCTGTATTCTTACCACATGATTCGTATTGTATATCCAATGCGCAATTCGACAATTAAATGGTGGGGATTTTCCGCCGTATGCAAGACACCTGATTTTTAATTTTTCCCAAACATGTTTCAGCACATTTTGTGCTATCATCAGTGGGATGGTTTATTTTTTGTTCTGAAAAACTGTACAACAGTCTTTTCCGGTACTTCTAAAAGTTTTTATAGGTTCATTGGCTTTTAATTTTACTTAGGTTTCTGACGATATAACTATTTCAGTTTAGTGAAAATTAGATATACGAGTATCACATTTTCTTACATGTCTTTTACATTAGGTTCATAAAACTCGTTAAGTAGCCTACTTATTTATTGTTTTGGTACAAACGTGTCATCTGCAAACATAACAAACAGTTTAAAATTTTTTTTCTTACTTTCTAATATTCGGTGTCTTCCATACGGCGGAAAATCCTCACCATTTATCCAAGCAAGCACGGAAGAAAGAAGAACAGCAACATCAAAAGATGATTAATTCGACAATTACTAGACCTGAAAGAAAGAAAAGATAAGCTCGTGGGAGAGTCAAACGAGTATCTCCCGTTTCGCAGTCCAACAGCATCACCACACAACCACGAATCCTTGTCACTGCCGGTTTACTCGTTGTAGCACACCATAGTCCGCTTACTGTTCCTATTTTCTTTTCTCACAGTCGTAGTTTTTGACAGGCTATACATTGAGCCATACAGCACTCGCTCTACTCCTCGGAGTGGAGAATGAAAAGAATAAGTTTTTTTTTTTTTTTTTTTCCAGTGAGGGGTTGTACTGGCGGGTGCCCCCTGACAGACTCACAGCTCCTGGTTACTTACCGCACACAGCGCAGCAGAAGTCTTATTACTCCAGTCTCCTCTGTCTGGTTGTTTACTAACTGCCTCATCTTTCCTTTGCAACAAATTTGCTCAAGATAATTAGAAATTAACTACATAAATGAGCGGATAAATAAAATAGTGTACGTAGCGTTGTGAATGAAATCATACAAGAGGTGAATTAGTATTTATATTAAAGAAGAGCTGAGAAGAAATCGTATAATATAAAAATCAAATACAGAAAATGGTGAATGAGACGTTATTAAATCAAATGTTTGTAATTCTCAGGTAGAAAACTCCTGTGGTAATCGGTTCCTAGACTTACAAACTACTTAAACGAACTTATAATATAGACATCGCCTACACCCCTACACAAAGGAGACTCGAATCTCCAACGCGAGAGGGCGCGGAATTTAAATAATAATTATTTCATACCACACCACCAAGATGGGATTTTTTTATTTTTATTAGAAAGGTTACTAATAACCTCAAGATAAATTTATTAGACATCAATAGATGTTTGTTAAAATGTCTTGTTTTGTGCAAGTTGAATGTAACTCTTCACTCCCTATATTTTACCCTTGCTATGTTCAGAATTTGAAAGAGTGTATTCCAGTCAAAATTGTCAAAAGCTTTCTACAAATCTACAAATGCTAAAAACGTAGGTTTGCCTTTCCTTAGTCTCTCTTCAAAGGTGAGTCGTAACGTATTGCCTCCCGAATTGCCGCGGCGGAGCGGCCGAGCGTAATAAGGCGCTGTGCTACGATGTGCAAGGCCGTTACCAGTCGGGGGTTCGAATCCCCCCTCGGGCATGTATGTTTGTACTGTCTTGAGTATAAGCTAGTTCATAAGTAGTTTGTAAGTTTTGGGACTGATGACACCGTAGTTAAGTCCCATAAACTCTACAAACATTTTTTGAGCCTCCCGAGTTCTACATTTCTGCTAAATCCAAACTGATCTTCCCCAAGGTCGGATTCTCCCAGTTTTTCTATTCATCTTTAAGTCATTCGTGTTAGAATATTGCAACCGTGACTTATTAAGCTGATAGTTCTGTAATTTTCACATTTGTCTGCACTTTTCTTACGAATTGGAATCACTATATTCTTCCTGAAGTCCGAGGGTACTTCCACTGTCTCAAACGTCTTGCATACCAGGAAGAACAATTTCTTCATGACTGGCTTTCTAATAATATTAGCAGTTCATACGGTATATCTACTGCACGGGCATTGTTCCGACTCAAAACTTTCAGTGCTCTGTCAAATTTTTTTCGCAGTATAGTATGTCCTATCTCATCTTCCTCTACTTCATCTTCCATTTCTAAAACGGTGTCTTCAAGTTTATTTCCTTTGTATAAGATCTCTATTTATTCGTTCGAATTTTCACCTTTCCATCCTTTGCTTATTACTGGTCTTTCACCACAGTTCTTGACATTGTTGCAGATGATTTTCCTGCCTCCAGTTCTCCTAGTTATACATTCTTCTACGTTCTTGCATACCCACTGCCCATTGATTCCTCTTGTTCGCAGCCTACATTGGATTTCCGCAAAGGATCGAACATTTGACAGACACCTTATCAATAATTGTAAATATTCCCAGAACAGGCAATGACAATTTAAATGAGGGCGCATTCAAACGCTCGATCCCTCGTTGCGGAAATTTAGTATAGGCTGCGAGCAAATGGAAACCAATGGAGAGAGGGCACTGCGATAGGAAAGCGTGCCTGGATAGCCTAATTGGTTAAGGCGACCGCTGGCCCGAAG
Source organism: Locusta migratoria (assembly GCA_026315105.1). Taxonomy (NCBI): domain Eukaryota; kingdom Metazoa; phylum Arthropoda; class Insecta; order Orthoptera; family Acrididae; genus Locusta; species Locusta migratoria. Next base: position 19,408,056 of record CM048748.1, on the reverse strand, counting down.
CGCGAAATCCGGGCTCGAATCCCGGTCTAGCACAAATTTGCAACTTCATCAATGAATCTATTTCATCCCCCCGAAACGGTCGAAATGTTTCAATATTTCGATTTCATTTCTACTAGGTTTTGTACTTCTGCCTATATGATGCTACAAAGGATTTTTTTTAGTGTTGTTAAGTGTTGTAGACGCAGATGGGTTATCTGTATCTTTTTATTTGAGCAATGTTACAAGGTGGCGATTTAGGCTCAACACTTACTACTAGCAACGGCACAGATTGTTCTGATAAGCAAATGTTTTATCATATGAACTTTCTTTTTTTGTTTTTAGTTAGGTCTGAAAGTTAAGATCTGTTCGATACTTAAGTTTCGTTATCTCTGTCATTGTGGGGGAGTATTAGATCCGTGCAATAATCTCCTCTCTATTGGACGAGTCGTTCACACTTGTTCAAACAGCTGTGAGATACAAGGCACGTGAGATACACCTTCCAAATTTCGACAGTGAAGTGTAAAATACTTATTTTGAACTGTCGTTTACGTTAAACTCTCAATCATTTCGTATTTTGACACTGGTAGCTATGCTAATTGCAGCTCGCCACTTACAAGGAGCTCTACGAATATCAAGAACTCAGATGGGAAACCAGTTCTCAGCAAAGAAGGGAAAGCTGAAAGGTGGAAAGAGTACATAGAGCAGCTCTACAAAGGAAATGAACTTAGAGACGATGTTGTAGGAAGGGTAGAGGAAGTAGATCAAGATGAAATAGGAGATAATATACTCAGAGATGAATTTGACACAGCCTTGAAAGACCTACGTCGGAACAAGGCCCCAGGAGTAGATGACATACCCTCAGAGCTACTAAAGTCTCTGGGAGAGCCAGCCATGACAAGACTATTTGAACTGGTGTGTAGGATGTATGAGACAGGTGAAATGCCCTCAGACTTTAAGAAAAATGTAATAATCCCTATTCCAAAGAAATCAGGCGCAGACAGGTGTGAAAATTGCTGAACAATCAGTTTGATAAGTCATGGTTGCAAAATTTTAACACGAATTATCTACAGGAGAATGGAAAAGCTGGTAGAAGCTGACCTCGGGGAAGATCAGTTTGGATTCAGGAGGAACGTAGGAACCCGGGAGGCAATACTCACTTTACGTCTTATCTTAGAAGATAGATTAAGGAAAGGCAAACCTACATTTTTAGCTTTTGTAGATTTGGAGAAAGCGTTTGACAATGTTGACTGGAATACACTCTTTCATATTCTGAAGTCAGCAGGGGTAAAATACAGGGAAAGGAGAGTTATTTACAACTTGTACAAAAGCCAGATCGCGGTTATTAGACTTGAAGGGCATGAAAGGGAAGCATCAGTTGGGAAGGGAGTAAGACAGGGGTGTAGCCTTTCTCCGATGTTATTCAATTTGTACATCGAGCAGTCGGTGAAGGAAAGCAAGGAAAAATTTGGAATAGGGATTAAAGTTCAGGGGGAAGAAATAAAAACATTGCGTTTTGCTGATGACATAGTAATTCTGTCAGAGACAGCGAAGGCCCTGGAAGAGCAGTTGAATGGAATGGACAGCGTGTTGAAGAGAGCGTATAAAATGAACATTAACGAGAGCAAAACAAAAATAATGGAATGCGGTCTTAGAAAAGCGGGCGATGCTGAAGGAATTAGATTAGGTAATGAAACAATGAAGGTGGTAGATGAGTTTTGTTACTTGGGCAGTAAAATAACATGCGAGGGTCGCAGTACAGAGGATATAAAATGCAGAATGGCAATGGGAAGAAAAGCATTTTTGAAAAAGAGAAATTTGCTAACATCGAATATTAATTTAAGTGTAAGGAAGTCTTTTCTGAAGGCATTTGTGTGGAGTGTTGCCTTGCGCGGGAGTGAAACATGGACGATAAGCAGTGCGGACAGGAAGAGAATAGAGGCTTTTGAAATGTGGTGCTACAGAAGAATGCTGAGGATTAGGTGGGTAGATTGCATAACTAATGAACAGGTACTGAACAGAATTGGTGAGAAAAGGAATTTTTGGCATACCCTGACTAAAAGAAGGGATCGCTTGGTAGGACACATTCTTAGACATCTGGGAATCGTAAATTTAGCATTGGAGGGAAGTGTGTGGGGTAAAAATCGCAGAGGGAGACCAAGATACGCGTATAGTAAGCAGATTCAAGTGGATGTGGGTTGCCGTTCTTATGAGGAGATGAAAAGGCTTGTTCAGGATAGAGTAGGGTGGAGAGCTGCATCAAACCAGTCTCCGGACTGAAGACCATAACAACAAACAACGTATATGAGGAGAAACATTGGGTTTTTAATCGGAATAACAAAGTCTATTGGGAAAATTTAATTTTTATACATACAATAATTATAAACAAGAACCGCAGTGGTAATTATCGTAAAAACAAACAAAGCAATAATTTTTGCAACATCTTGAGCAACATTTAACAGTGTGAATTAATTCCTCTTCAGTTACGAATGTTTTTCACCCAAAAGTTTCAAAGTATTGTTATTATGATTGTTATTATAAAATTCTCCGGCCAATAGCATAGCATCGCGAGAGATTTCTTCCGAAGATGTAATTAAATTATTTTCCGTTTCACAATACATCACCGCTTCCTTGAATCGTAATTTCGATCGATCACTATCAATGGATTCTTCAGGAATTTCTTCTCCCGTTCCAGATGAGCCACGAACTTCTTCAGTCGATATGTTTAACCTCAGATCGGAATAACACTTTGAAATCCGAAACAGGCACGTCTGTTCACGACGAAATCGAAAAAAAAAAAAAAAAAATAATAAAATAAAATAAAATAAAATAAAATAAAATAAAATAAAATAAAATAAAAAACTGCCGTACTTCTCACGGCTCGCGCACAGTCGTCTGCGCAGATGACCGTTATAATCGTAAGGGGACCCTTACAAAGCCCTTTTAAACGTTGAAACCCCATAAAGCGAAATAGAACAACGAGCACGAATATTTTTCAGTGACTGCAAAACTATACGTTCTTGAGCTGAAATAATGTAGGGTTGAGAAACTTTTGGAATAATTGTTTGGAAAAAAAAAGAAACGAGGGGAAAAAAGCGTCGGAGGAGGAATCGAACCCAAGACCTCTGACGTACGAGTCCGAGCTCTAGCCATCTAGGCCAGACGGCGGCTCGCCAATGGAGTAACATTTTATACTCATAAGGCACCTAAGAAACTTCGGATCAATTTTTAACTAGATTTTACGAGTAGTGCGTCCTAATATTTTAAGCACGTTTGAACCGGCAGCGTTTGTTGACACGGGGGTGGCGCCATCGGCCGCCCCACGCCATCGCTGTGTGAGTGTGGCCTGCTGCGGCCAGCTCTGCCCAGCTGAGCGGAAAAAGCGGCGTCGACGGCGCTGATCCCTCCTGGGAGACGGATGGCCGCCGTATTAGCGGCGCATTAAAAATGCACGCCCCTAGTCTCCCCTAGCCTCGCCTCCCTGGCCGGCGCTCAGATTTTCCCTCGCCGACACTCTGCCCCACAGGAACTTTACCGCCTGTCGTCACGTCGTGAACAGTCTGCAGTGCCGCTGCGTTTTATGACGACACGGTGCGGAATTTCACGTTACCCACTAACCTTAACCGCGATGCGAACTATCAGACACGTCAGATTTTTACAGCGACGACAGCAAAGTGGTCAGTGAGAAGCAAGCTAGCACTCGATAGCAATTGCAATACATGTGGCCACCACAGTACAAAGGGGAGTTGCAAAATAAGTTTCCCCCTTCGACTGCGTACAGAGTAGTGTATGAAAGGAAAAAAAGTAGAATGAGACATTAAAGATAAGACATATTTTTATACATAATTTCCAAGTACATTGAGACATTTATCAAACCGCTTGATAAGCTTCGAAAACCTAGTGTGTAGTCTATGATTCGCACATTTTTACACCTCATCCGTGTTTCTTATACGTGCATGTTTTTGAGTGTTATTACTTTAGCTTGAAATGCCAATGTTTTGATGATTCTTGCCGTTTATGATTCAGCTGTGGTCGGCTGCAGTGGCCGAGCGGTCTGCGGCGCGCCAGTCACAGTCTGCACGCCCGCTACGGTCGGGGGTTCCAATCCTCCCTCGGGCATGGATGTTTGTGTCGTCTTTAGTATAAGATAGTTTGTAGGTTTAGGGACTGACGACCCCGCAGTTAGGTCCCTTAAGCTTAACAAACACTTGAACATTTTTGTTTCAGCTTTAGCAGCACTTGTGCAATTGGGTTATTCTTAGTTGGAAAACAGTTTGATTGCTTTTGCCATTTTATTGTCATGTCTGTGAGTTTTTCCTTCAGTTAAAGCTGTGGTGGCTGATTTGGTACGTGAAATACTCAAGTTGTTGTATTCTATATACCTTTACTACGTTCCACTCTCGCCGATTTTACTGGAATTGTAGTGAAGAACTATTAACGTTCCTGAGTATAACAGCAACGTCTTTCTGCCAAAGGGTAGTTCTTCCGGTGTTTCCTAACCATTTTTTATTTTTAGTCGAAAACGAAATTATCCAGTTAAAGCCTGCATGTTAGAACATAATTGTAAATAAAGTGTCCATAATGTACCGTTTCGTATCTTGTCAGGCATCTTTAGCAACTTAAGAAAGACAAATCTGGAACTATTTTTAAATTATTACCTATTTCTACGGCACTACATACATTCCATGGTGTAAAGATTTTGTTAATTTCAGTATAAACGATACCATTAGCACTCATCCAATATCGTATTCAGAACTATAGCTTGCTGCCCGCTTGGAGCGCTGCTGTCCAAGTGTATAACAAAACTCTAAAACTCTGTGAGAATGTCGTGACTCTATATGTTAGACTGTAGTTTAGCGCTTGGCTTCGAAACATAAAAATTTGATGATACATATGTTTGAGAGACCTTTTTTCTGAACTTCCTCTTACAGAGTTACAATCTTTTCTCAAATAAAATCGGTACACACTAACTCTGATAAATAAATAATAATTTTTACGAATAAAGTAACAATGAAATATGATAATGCGGTTTGACCAAGTTTTTAGACATTGAAGAATCTAGCGTTATAAAATAACAAAAATGTTCAAATGTTTGTAGAGCTTATGGGACTTAACTACGGGGTCATCAGTCCCTAAACTTACAAACTACTTATGAACTAACTTATACTAAGGACGGCACAAATATCCATGCCCGAGGGGGGATTCGAACCCCCGACCGTAGTGGCCGTGCAGGCTGTGACTGGCGCGCCGCAGAGCACTCGGCTACCGCGACCGGCTATAAAATAACATTTCACTGTAAATTAAAAATGGATTAGTTGATACGTACAAATAATACCGTTACTATTCTCTAGTCTCTAATTATACAATCTGCTTTGCTTATAGTTTACGAATAGTAACAAATTTTGGACGTACACTTAAGCAGCTGACACATATCGTGTTGATGTGTCTGAGAATTCTTTGAAACGACCAATCACCACCATGCAGTCACACAATACGTTACAGAAACTACTCTACTTAAACGAAGCATGGTTCCTGACTACGAGCTTACTAACACGATACTCGAAACAGCGGACTACTCTAGGTTGTCACACCGTCCACAACGTGTGAACTTTACTGTCCCACTGTTAGAGGCCAAAGAAAATACGTTAAAGTCGCTACGTTAATGATTATCCACTAGTATGTCAGTTCTGTATTTTCAATAATTTACTTAAATTTGTTCAGCTGATAAGGAAGAGTGGTATTCAGTTGAGTTGTTAACATAGAATTTCTGCATGTAAAAATTTGCAGTACGTGTTACATAAGAATTATTGTTATTTTTAAAAGGTCAGTTTTATATTTAGCCAAAGAGGTTGATAATTCTGTTTTAAAATAATTGCAACTCACTGTGTTAAATTAACTCATTTAATTCACTAAACAGAGCTCAGACAAGAATTAACTTCTCCTTGCTTTTCATTTGGTAGTGAGTTAAGAAAATCATGGCACGCTTTCTTTCTGTCTTTAAGATGATGATTCCTCATCTTACTTCGTATGCTTTCTTTGAATATGATGCGGAATTTTGTGCATTCACAACGCCAATATGACTGATATCGATGAAGGAGTTTCTTGTATCAACATATGTAAGGCAGCATGAGTTCAAACAGGTAGATTTTTTAAACAGAAAAAGAATGTAAGTCAGGAGGTTCTGATATGGTCCTTTCTGTATGGTATTGTCGACTGGATGACTGCTTAAACTCGACAGGGGATCGAGTTTGAGACTTCGTCAATGAGAAGTTTTACATATTTAACGAAGTGAATTTTCGCATACAATCTAACGCATTACAAGTCAGAATTTGTCGATGTTTGATTAACTCCCAATCTTATACATAATTTATTATGTAATAATTACAATTGCTTATGAAAATCCTAAACTAAAATGGACGTATTCTCTCGGTAACAGAACAAAACGCCATGAATTGAACCCAACACGACCTACTTCTTATCTTTTTTTTACTGCGCTGCTGGCAATTATAGATATGCCAGATCGACTAGGGAGCGGCACGCTAAAGCCAAGTTAAAATTACTGCCGAGTGTCATCAAGTGCCAGACCCTAACTAACTTTCATCACAGAAATGGCCTCATTTCCGACTGCAGTCAGATGTAAATTGTCTGGCAGCGGTGGAGGCGATTAAGCTGGAAGGATACAGACTCCATTTACGTGATTGCCGGCCTGCTTGGCACGTCCCTGGAATGTGCTTAGGGAGAACCACGGAAACAAATCAAGATAGCCGTAAAGAACAGAATGTCACTTCTTTTACTATCTGGGTTATGTAAAAGTCTCAGTGGTATAACGCAATAAGCTATGGGGGTAAAGGGTGTTTTTTTTATTTTTTTTTCTATCGTAACTGGCCCATAGTTCCATATATTTCTTCATATTTAATTAGAGTCTACAAATCGAAAGGTTGCAGGTTAATTACCCAACAGTCGTATGATTTTTATTTATAATTTGTACTTCTTTCAACTCTGGAAGTAACGTTGATTTGAAAAATTCCGGGTTGCACCGTGGTTGGGAATCTACGCTGTACTGTAGCCCCCCCCCCCTCCCCCTATATTATGCGAGGTAAGTCAGTTCAAGGGTGGGTGGAAGGCAAAGGTATACCACTTCTATCAGGAGCAGTGAATGTTATTTTCATTTTCATACGTTTAGAAGCTTACTTACACACCAGTATCCTCTTAAACGGTATGTAGTGAGTAAAAATCAATAAGAATTAACGAAAATGGTATTTTAAAACATTCTTTCTGTGCTGGTCGTCAGGTTCCCCGTCGGCAGTACAGGCAACTGAAAGTGTGTCGGTATTACTACGACTATGCTAAAAGATATTTTCATGTTCTAGACCATACTCATACATCAGCAATCTCTACAATGGTATTCTGCTATGAAAAATAAATCAGAATTGACAAATTTCCTTTTCTTATTTTTTTTTCTTTTTTAGGATGGGCTTAAATTACCATCTTCTTACCTTGGCAATTTGTATTGTGAAGAAATGTTAGAACTTCGCGATAATGCGGCAAAACATTGTGAATTTCAGAAATAATGACCCTTCAGACGAAAAGGAAACAATGTCTTTGATTTGTAACTACTGATCACAACGATGAGATAAAATAAAAAAAATATAACAAAAATTGACAACTCCGTTCTCAAAAATCCCCGGTCGTACGATTCCGTCTCAGCGAACGCCATTGGATTTTCACAAACCATTAGGATCACAATTTTCACGATATTCTCTATAGCGAGAACCACAGCAACGAATTTATTACCTGAAGATGAAATTATTCAAAGCAAATGTTTGTAAATCTTATGGGACTTAACTGCGAGGTTATCAGTCCCTAAACTTACAAAATATTTATGAACTAATTTATACTATAGACGATACAAACATCCATGCCCGAGGAGGATTCGAACCTCCGACGCAGGAGGCCGCGCGATCCTCGACGTGGCGCTTCAGACCGCTCGGATACTCTCGCGCGACGAAGAAATTATTCACTCAGGCTGTATTTTTATGAAGACTATTACTTGGTTACGCCAATAGATATCGATTATAATTATAATCTTTGTGTGATACAGTACGATATTTTGCTGTCTCAACTCTTTACGTGAGGTTTACAAGGCGTTTACTTAGAGCGAGACGCCATGGGGCTACCCAAACAGTGAAAAAGTCATTCTCGTTCCCCTCTAATATGGTGTGTAATCGCCTCAGACGACCAGTACTGTTGCACGCATGCGTTGAATGAACAGTATGAGGTTACCAATCAGCTCTTGCTTCTACCAAGTGAATCCCAGACATGGTAAACAATCTGGCCACTCCACTCGTTCATTTGCCTCAGCTTCAAACATGTTGTCCACCAGTGCAGCTCTGTGGGGATGAGACTTATCGTCCACCAGAAAGAACCCATCTTGTATGGCAGCAGCGCAGGGCACAACAAAAGGTCGAATGGTCTCGTCTCTATAACTCTGAGCAGGCAAAGTGGCATTCTGAACGACAAAGAGGTCCGTACGGCCTCCAATACTGATTCCTGCCCACACCATTGATCCACGACCATGATACGGTTTGTTGTTTTCTGCACATCAGCAGGATTGTTTCGAGTTCCACGTTCTCTCCAGATGGGAACGGCGATTGTCCGGCAGAACACAAAATCTTGACTAACCTGTCAACAGAACCCGCCGCCATTCGTTACGACTCCAATCCCGATGTTCCTCTGCCCAGTATAAACGAAGTAGTGGTTTTAATGAGACACACATCATACGTGTTCTTGCGTAGAGGCCACATTTCCTAATGCGATTTCGGACTATTTGTGTTGATATTTCGCGTCCTGTTTCTGCCTGGAGGGTGCGTTGCAACTCAGTTGTATTCAGCCTCGTCCCTCGACGGACTGTTAAGCGCAGATCACGGTGATCTCTTTGTAATGTTACCTGTGGACAACTTGGCCTTGCCTTCTTTGAACGGTTCCTGCTGTCTGAAATCTTGACCAGGTCCTGGAAATAACACTTTGGGACACTCCAATCGCTGCAGCCACCTCCCTGTGTGTCTGCCCCCTTCGATCCTTCCTATGGCTCTCGATGCCAAGGTTCCAGGTAAGTCACATTGTTCTTGCATTGCACTGCCTGCACACTACATTGTGTCAATCCAACTGCTTGTGTAATCCGTTTGGCGGAGTATACTCAAGTCAACACCAAAACCCTCTGCAGCAATTTTATATGACACTACTGTCCATTAAAATGGCTACACCATGAAGAAATGCATATGATAAACGGGTATTCATTGGACAAGTATATTATGCCCATGCAGCTTCAACACGATACCACAGTTAATCAAGAGTAGTGACTAGCGTATTGTGACGAGCCAGTTGCTCAGCCACCATTGACCAGACGTTTTCAGTTGGTGAATGTACTGGCCAGGGCAGCAGTCGAACATTTTCCGTATCGAGAAAGGCCTGTACAGGACCTGCAACATGCGGTCGTGCATTATCCTACTGTAGGATGTAGGGTTTCACAGGGATCGAATGAAGGGTAGAGCCACGGGTCGTAACACATCTGAAATATAACGACCAAGTGCCGTCGATGCGAACAAGAGGTGACCGAGACGTGTAACCAATGGCACTCCATACCATCACGCCGAGTGATACGCCAGTATGACGATGACGAATACACGCTTCCAATGTGCGTTCACCGCGATGTCGCCAAATGCGGATGCGACCATCATGATGCTGTAAACAGAAACTGGATTCATCAGAAGAAATGACGTTTTGCCATTAGAGCACCCAGGTTCGTCATTGCTCCTGTCTGTGATGCAGCATCAAGGGTAACCACAGCCATGGTCTCCGAGGTGATAGCCCATGCTGCTGCTGCAAACGTCGTCGAACTGTTCGTACATATGGTTGTTGTCTTGCAAACGTCCCCATCTGTTGACTCAGGGATCGAGACGTGGCTGCACGATCCGTTATAGCCATGCGGATAAGATGGCTGTCATCTCGACTACTACTGATACGAGGCCGTCGGGATCCAGCACGGCGTTCCGTATTGCCAACCTGAAACCACCGATTCCACATTCTGCTAACAGTCATTGGATCGCGAGCAACGCGAGCAGTATTGCGATGCGATAAACCGCAATCGCGATAGACTACAATTCGGTCTTTATCAAAGTCGGAAACGTGATGGTACGCATTTCTCCTCCTTACGCACGGCATCAAAACAACGTTTCACCAGACAACGCCGGTCAACTGCTGTTTGTGTATGAGAAATGGGTCGGAAACTTTCCTCATGTCAGCACGTTGTAGGTGTCGCCACCGGCGCCAACCTTGTGTGAATGTTCTGAAAAGCTAATCATTTGCATATCACAGCATCTTATTCCTGTCGGTTTAATTTCGCGTCTGTAGCACGTCATGTTCGTGGTGTAGCAATTTTAATGGCCAGGAGTGTGTTACCACTATCTCGGTTGCCGTAATGTTGCTGTCTTACTCCGTAGAACCGACAAAAAAACGTCGAAGCATTTTTAGTTCATACTGCCGATGATAATATTTGTAGAACGGAGATATGACAAATGATCCCGTAATTGTTTTAATCAGTGTATCTGCTGGGCACTTAGATGAGTTTTGCAGAATAAATATGTAGACGCAGATGCTGCTTTGAACGTGTAGTTGGCGGCCTTTGTTAGAGACGCGTCTCTCCTGGGTTGTGCCCCGCCTGTCGCAATCCCCAGCTGCCGGCAATAACCGCTGGCTGGCCGGCGCCTCGCCTCGTCAGCGACCCCCTGACCCCCCCCCCAACCCCTCCCTCCCATACCTCCAATCTCCCCACCACTGCTGACCGCAGCACGCTCGCCTCAGCAGCCCTAGTTCCCTCGATCCCTTCCACACACACACTCTCTTTACCTGTAGGTAAACAGCATTCTGTGCCCTCCTTCTTTCAATCATCGTGCAAATGTTTCTTTTTTACAGTGATGCCGGAAATTTAATACAAATAAACAATCCCTGAGACGGATTTTCGTCTCGAATATGTCACAGACTTTAATGATAAATCAGAAGCATTGAATTAAATTTTGTGATGCGGCCGGGAATCGAACCCGGACCTCCATGCTAACTAGGCACACGTCTTACCGTTAGACCACCACACCACTAACGATTAAGGCGCCTCGGAATAATCTAAGTACGATTTTCCTCCACGTCACAAACTTTAATTCAGCTTCTGTGTTCCAAAGATAATGGCCACTACGTGGAGGGAAATCGTTCTTAGACTATTCCGATGCGCCTCAATTGTTAGTGGTGTGGTGGTCTAACGGTAAGACGTCTGCCTAGTAAGCATGGAGGTCCAGGTCCAATTCCCGGGCGCATCACAAATTTTAATTCAATGCTTCAGATTTATCATTAATGTCTTAAAAATTCTTCTGATAATGCCATCCTGATTTAAAGCTATACGGCGTTATTGCATTTACCTGTGGATTGAAAAGTCCGTGGTTTCCGAGTGGTGTAATGTAATTTACATGTGGTGTAATGTAATTTACATCTACATCTACATAGATACTCTGCAAATCACATTTAAGTGCCTGGCAGGGGGTTCATTAACCACTTTCATAACTTTTCTCTACCGTTCCCATTCTCTTATAGTGCGCGGGAAGAAAGAACACCTAAATCGTTCCGTTTTCGATCTGATCTCTGTTATTTTATTGAGATGGTCATGTCTCCCTAAGTAGGTGGGTACTAGCAAAATATTTTCATATTCAAAAGTAAAAGTCGGTGATTGAAACTTCGCAAATAGATAACGACGCAACGAATAACGTCGTTCTTTTAATGATTTCCACCCTAATTCGTGCGACATTTCCGTTATGCTTTCTCCCGTAACGTGATGAAACAAAACGAGCTGCCCTTTTCTGAACCTTATCAATGTCTTCCGTCAGTGCCTCCTGGTGAGGGTCCCACAATGGGCAACAGTAGTCTAGGAGACGTCACACAAGTGTGATGTAAGCACACTCTTTGGTGGAGCTGGTGCATCTTCGAAGTGTTCTGCCAATGAAACGTAATCTTTCGTTCGCCTTCCCGACAATATTTTCTGGGTATTCTGTTCAATCTACGTTATTCGTAATTGCAACTCCTATGTATTTGGTAGAATTTACGACCTTAACGTTTGACTCATTTATCGCGTAATTGAAGTTCAGCGGATTTCTTTTAGTGGTCATGTGTATTACTTCACACTTTTGTTTGTTTAGTGTCAATTGACAATTTTCGCACCATGTAGAAATTTTGTATAAATCGCTTTGCAGCTGCTTCTGATCCTCTGTTGACTTCACTAACCGATAAACGACAGCATCATCCGCGAACAGTCTACGGGAGCTATTCAGATTGTCTCCTAAATCGTTTATAAACACAAGAAAGAGTTGGGGACCTATAACGCTTCCCTGCGGAACGCTAGATATCACTTCTGTTTTACTCGATGGCTTTCCTTTCTGATAGGAAATCGTAAATCCAATCGCACAATTGGGGAGATATCCCATAAGCACGCAATTTCATTAGAAGTCGCTTGTGGGGTACAGTGTCAAAAGCCTTCCGGAAATCCAGAAATATGGAATCCATTTGAGATCCCTTGTCGATGGCACGAACTCATACGAATGTTGCAATATACACTGGTCACCCAGAACATAACAACCAAGTACCTGCAATCGATATAAAGCCGTCCACGTGGGAGGAATGGTTCCTCGTCATATACGCACGGTGTGAGAATGGAGAGGAGCGCGTTATGCCTGGCCAGGAGAAGTCGGGAGACATGTCGCATCGATTTGGCTCAAAATGTTTCAGGAGAATCGGGTAGATGAACCGTTTAATTTTCTAAAATATCCTGCCTAAATGGACCACACGAAAAGACAAAACGCTCGCGAAATTTTGCAACTACAGTACAAGAGAACTATGGACTAGTATTAATAGTGCTATTTACAATGTTTACGTAGCGTTGAGTAAGACTGCTTGGACTGCAACAAATTGGGCCCCGTGTTCGATTCTCGAAACTTGCAAATTTATTCATTTTCATTTTTTACAATTTATTTTCAGTCTTAAACTTTTTATTAGAAAATTTTACCTGTACTTCACATTTCAGTGCTCATCAGTTGCTTCATCAACAGCGTGAGATTTCGTCAACAGACGATGGAAATAAAATACTTTCAACCGTACTGCATGTATTCAGTGTTCCTGTTTCCAACCCACTGATTCGGTATACATACTTGGTATGCAACCGTACTGACAGAGGAAAAACGTTTATGCATAACCCTGAATGAATATTGGTTTGACGAGAAGGGTATTTCTGAAACGCTTTCTCGCTCATAAAGTTCTTTCATTAAATGTGCATGGTGTGAACATGAACTGTTTTTCAAAGATTTTCACACTAATTACTGTACCGTAACATCCGGGCATTATTAATTACAAGAATTTTTTAAATATTAAAATATTATCTTCATCGAGTTACGAAGATTAACTGTTCAAATACGGTATCTTAATTAATAAAACTAAGGTAATTGTAATTAGCCGAATATATCAAGTTTACGAATATAAAAATAATTGTCAACTGAGTCTAAATTTTATAATTGAATATTTAGTACCGCTGGAATAATGTAAAATGAAATGAATAAACTGCTGCGCGTAAATGGCTAATCAGTCTGCGAGCATATTATATATATATACACGTGACGTCAATATGCCGGTGACGGGCAATGATCCTTTCGTTAGTGGGGAGGGGTGGGCAAGTTCGTGGCCCTTACTCTTACGGGAATTCGTTTCAAAACTATGAGTTTGGGTACTGTGGGCAGGGTAGAGCTGGGAATTTGTGTCTGACGGGAGGCGTGCTTAGGTAGTCCTTGCAGGTGACGTGATCACTGTGTCCCCAGTGGTGTAGGGGTCAGCGCAACTGCATAGAAAGCAGGAACCCCGTGTTCGAATCCCGGCTGGGTACACATTTTCAGCTTTGGCCATTCTGTGAACATTAATTTTTGTTTTCTTCGTAGCTGTAATCGGAAACTAAATTCGACACGGACAAGATTTTCTCTGAAAGTGTGATTTGGGGATGCAACAGTTAAAACGAAAACTACGCTAGATCAAATATAAATAACTGTGTTTCTGATAAATTCAGACTTTGTAAGTTAATGACGTAGCACTTACTTTACGTTCTCTGTGGCTGGTCTCACAGTAAAACGACAAAAGGTAAGGAACTGATTTTTAAGAGTTATTCTGCCTATGCTTAACACCAGTAATTAAGTAGTTACCACGTTATGTAAAGTAAATACTCGATGTTTAAGTTTCAAAGAAACTGAGAAGGATGTGGTATGTTTGATTAAAATAGTGATCCAATAGGAGAAGGTTTATTACAGCAATCAAACAACAACTGTAATGAAATATGTTAATAATATCATGTTAATAACCTCATAGCTGAAGGGGCTAGCAAAATTTCCATATAAGTGGTGTAATTTAACACAAATTTCAAATTTCTGATATATCTGATGAACAAACTATAATAATGTGTTGACTAATAAAGACTTAAAAATCTAAAGAAGAAGTAAGTTCGTATCTGTGTGTTCCTTTATGGTATGGAAGTAGTATTCTACGAAACTAAACATGTCTTACGTCTCCTGATAACTTTTGTGGTCGCATTTGTTGGACAGAAAGTCCTTATGAACAGTTGAAGTAAGCCTCATTACTGGAGTTTCCATTATTGCAATTTATTTATTATTCAGATTTTGATAAGACAAAGTTGGTTGGTTGGTTTAATTATTAAATTGTCTAAGCTGGCAGGTCATCAGTCCCTCAAACCTTCCAAAATAAATAATTTTCACAGGCTGAAACGCTACAAATCGTACTTAATTAAAATAATTCAATGTACGCAGTTCAAAATATCTATCTGATGACAATTTTCATCACAAACAGTAAAACAGGTAAAAAGAAGCAATAAATATTCTTAATAAAACTTACAATTTGATAAAGTATGGTACTACAAAATGATGCGGCAGTATCTATGAGACTCCATTTAGTTGCCTCTTAAGACATACAATGGGTCAATTCTAGCCGAAGATTTAAATAATTAACATTTCATGATGCAATAACACTACATTGCGTTTGTAAAAGTGAGCATTCAACTGTAACTGCATTGTTTTAGTTTACACAAGAGACATTTATAGACAAGGTAACATAAAAAACTACTTCATTTAACTGGCGTGTTCGTATATTGACAGTAAATATCACGATTGTAATAGTAAAGAAGCAACCTGACATTAGATTATCTGAGGAAGTTACACTGATTGTTCTCATTGTGTTAGTTTGCGTCACACACAACCGCAAATAACGGACGTCATTCGTTGTTATTGGGAGCAGCAGGCCATGGAAGGTCGGTTTCACGGTTAGGTAACGCTGCACAGTAGCATTAGAGGTTTCTTTTATCTTCTCAACGAAGTCTGACCAAGACATACATTTTCCTTTCATAAAACACGGAAATTTGTGAACAAAGATAAACTATTGTATGGACAGCAACGCAGAAGTGTTCTGTTAATAGGAGACATTTCTCATTTTGTGACTAAGACCTTGCACACATTTTGATCTGAAGGTAAATATCTGAGAAGGCGTGAGCTTCGAAAATATCTGTTGTGTAAAAGTTAATTGTTATAATTAATCTTTACTATTGTTGTGGTATCTAAAATTAGTAAATTTTCAATAAGAATTATTTTTTCATGTGCAAGCTTTTCGTTAAATAGAATTAATTGATAACATTTCTGCAGTTATCGTAATGACATACAGGTCGACTGCCCCAGAAGGTTTAACTACAGCTAGACAGAATATTCTCTATAAAAGTGTCTCTACCAAGTAGTGTACTAAGATCCCAATACTTACTGATAAACAATAATTTTACTACTGAACTGCCTGACTTACCATTACAACTTCTTCATTTCGTACTGTGTAATTTATCTCTGTCTTTGTTGATCCGACATACCTGTAAAACAGAAAAGACCGATAAATCGAGGAAGTTATGCAACAACTAATTAAATAGACTATTCGAAAAGAGAACAATAGAATACAATAGGCTAAGTTATTCATGCGATACTGAAAGAATAATACCACAAAATCAGTTATGAGCATCATGTATGTAAATGTTTGTTATATCTTGGTATTTTGATTAGTAAAATAATATTAAACGAGTTTTCCAGTTACTGAAGTAACAAATTCTATTCACCGTCTAAGAATCCAGCGAAGAACAGATACCTCTCACGTGGAAAAAGATTTGCCTATAAACCAAAAGGATCGATTTCTATATTCTCGCTCCTCACATTTACATTTGTTCGTTTTTTGTTTTTATTATTTAATTAATAACATCAATAAATAGGTTAGTAACGGGAACGGATCTGCAAAACAAAACCGAAATTAGTACGAAGTCCATGCCTCAGTAACGTTTTTTCCGATAATCCAACGGATCGCATATTTTATCCAGTAATACGGATCTATACAGGTTGTTCCAACAGGACCTGACTTCTTGTTTTTATGCAACCATGCAACACGCCACGCTACAATTTCTGGAATATGCTGCATTACGGATACAGTGGAGTACACACTCCGTGCTTCGGTGTTTCATACATTTTTTACTTCATGGCTTCCATGTTTGATGCATTTATTTCACTCTTTGTTACAACCCAACACTACTCACGACGTATTAACATAGTTATATGTCAGACGGTCGTAGTTACATGTTAAGCAAATGTTCAAATGTTTCTATAGTTTATGGGACTTAACTTAGGGGTCAGCAGTCCCTAAACTGACAAACTACTTATGAACTACCTAAGACTAAGGAAGGCACAAATATCCGAGGGGGGATTCGAACCCCCGACCGTAGTGGCCGTGCAGACCGTGACTGGAGCGCCTCAGTCCCCTCGGCCACCGCGGCCGGCACATGTTAAGTGATTGGTGTTATGCGAACACACTATTCCACTTGTCAGGTAAATTTTTCTTTACCTTCTTTCTGTTCCGTGATGGTGTCGCCTCGTGACAGTTTCATGAGCGCACAATTTTCATAAAAAGGTTGTACATAACTACTTTAACACAAAAAATATATAAATAAACACAATTTTCGCCTCGGATTCGAACTGTACATCACACACAACACCTCTTAGGAACGTTCGGTCTGCTTCTACCAACTACGATATCATCTTGCATCAGCTGCCGTTAATCAACGGCGACATGCGAAATTTGTCTGGGACGGGATTCAAATCGCGGTCTGTCGTCCCTATCCGAGAGAAGACACCAGACCTACCAATGTTCTGAAACCTAGGCGGGTAAAATGATAAAATGATTCTCTTACCCCCCCCCCCCCCCCCGCCCCCTCCTCTCCATTCTGTGCAAGATGCACTTCCAGATCCGACTCACTGCGACTCAACGAAAGTTGCGAGCGATGAGGCATTCGTCCAGCAATGAGCGACGTACAGGACAGTGTTTCGGGCAGGAAGAAGTCAGGACAGACTGTGCCGTTGAGCGAAAACCACAGCGACAGTGCCAATGGCTTTAAGGAGAACATCCCGGTGCGAATCCCAAACCATAAACACATTTTCGTATACAACCGCAGGCTTTCGCGGCCGTTGTCACTGCCAATAAAATTCTTCTGGCTATGAGACCGTGTCATCAGTTTTTATAAAAGCTACCGACATTTCGGCCACTGTTGCAGGCGACCTTCATCAGGCTCTGTGCCAAATACACACCCTGATGAAGGCTGTAAGATTACCGCCCAATAGAAATACTGGTAATTAATAGCTTTTGATAATTAAACAGTATGAAGTTCACTGCAAACATTGACCATGCCAATGCACTAAATGTTACACAATTTTAATCTTATTAATTATGGTAGCAATGTATGTACACAGTTGGGTGACAACATTTATAGTTAGGCCAAAGGTAGAAATTCTCCACGTTGAGATTTGCTGTGAGCTTGTAGCTGACGGGACGCCATCGAGCAGGCCGATGTTGGTGGCTTGTTCCAACTTAGGATTTTCCAGTTCGTTTCCGGTGAGGGGAGAGAGGGACAATGGCGAGTGCCAGGCTCAGCGCAATGCACAAATATTCTAATACTACTTGCATTTGAAGTAATACGATGCAGTTAGGAACCTTTAAGGGCCTCATTACAAAATAGCCTGTTGACAAATAAACAATACATTAGCTGATATAGTCACATCTGACGTAATATGTTTAATTGACAATGAAAAGTAATAAATTACCAATAAATACAAGACAGTTCACAATTAGCATGGCAATGTTTGTTTATAAAAATAATATATTAACTATTTTTCATTTTATTTTCAATCAATCTTTTGTATTTTATCTTGAAGTATTCAGTTAAATCACTTATCTGTGATGTAAGAAATTGCACGATTATGATAAACAGTACAAAGGATGTTTATACCAATATAAAAACCTAAGAAGAAATTTGTTTAATGTGTAGTGTAATTATTTTGATTTTAAGGAAAGTTTTAGAAATGTACTGGCTGAGCGCTGTACGTTGGCAAATCGGTTAGAACAGCTCACATGGGGAAGTTGATGACGTAGGGGAAAAAACCCCAGCAGTTGAGCTTTTGGCGCACGCATGCGCGAGGGCAGGAAGTGACGAGACGGGAGAGCACGTGGGGTGGCTGGCCGGGCGGCGTCGCTCTGCATCAGTCGGCATGTGGATCTCGAGGTGGTGACTTGAGATTTGTCTGTGGCAATCGCCACGTGTGGTTGCTCGTCGTAGACTGTACCAAATTAAATCGAGTGCTACTGTGTGTTTGTGAATATTTAGCCGGTGGAACAAGGTGTGCATCGCATTGGATTAAAGTGACTGTGATTTGTTAATGTAACACGTGTCGTCGCATAGGCATGAACATGAATGGTGTTTGAGACAGCCACGTGGTGTGAAAACAATTCGCGACAAATATTCATTTTGTCTGGGGGCTCACGAGCTATAACTTTATTTGGTAAATGTGTCGACGTACAGACGTATCAGCCACAGGGATCTAATATTGTGAAATAAACAACATAAAGTGAACTTTCACGTGTTTTCAAAAATTGTAGTTAGTACACCCTTTTCTCTCATGAACTTGATTTTATTGTGAATTTGTTTTGTTAAACATATGCAGGGAAGGAAAGCTGCGAACGTGTGATATCATCCCCTAGAAAACGAGTCAAACAGTCGCAATCACAGTTCCAGTGTTTTTGCATGTTTAGGAATTTAGTTCGCAGTTTGTGGTTGTGAGTTTTAAAAATTAATCTTTCCCTATTTTAAACTCTCACCCCGACCTTCACGCTCGCAAGGCCGCCCGCAACAGTGGCCGAAATGTCGGTAGCTTATATAAAATTGGACGCAGTCTCATAGCCAGAAGAATTTTATTGACATTTTCGTATGTTGTCGCTGACCATTCCACGCCTCATAGTAGCTAACGTCAAATCATTTCACTGACAGCCTCACCGTCAGCCTTATTTGTATACACTCTGGCTGCAAAGTCTCACATCGTGTCTGTTCTCTCACACCTTACAATTCGCTACATCACAATGTGTGCAGGTTACACTGAAGTAAATAAGACATTAAACACCGTTCGGATGGAGAATGTACCCTAATCTGTTCGTAAAATGTTCAAATGTTTGTATAGACTATGGGACTTAACTATGGGGTTATCAGTCCCTAAACTTACAAACTACTTATGAGCTACCTTATACTGAGGACGGCACAAATATCCATGCCCGAGGGGGGATTCGAACCCCCGACCCTAGTGGCCGTGCAGATCGTGACTGGAGCGCCTCAGTCCCCGCGGCCACCGCGGCCGGCAATCTGTTCGTAGTACTAACATTTTCCTTCATTGTGGTGGTTTCAGAAAAGAAGAGATGGGGAAATCTGAAACATGTAAATATATACAGGGTGTATCAAAAACTGTGGCGCAAACTTACACGGTTGAAAGTACACGATGATAGAAGCAAAAATGTCCCAGTAAACATGGGTCTGCAGACGACCCATTTGCAATATAATTACGTATGTATGGGTCCAAGTCGTCACTGACGTCATTGTAAACATCGTCCTAGTTGTTACAGATTAATTTGAAATTTATACTTTACTATTAGGTTTTACATCGCATTTAGTTCACGTATGGGTTTCCTGTTAAAGGAGGCATTCGAAGTGTGTTCGTTGCATCTGGGTGCAATACGATGCTCTTCTCTGCAAAGAATTTCGAAAACCCCTGGATCATTTCGTAATTCTTGACAAACCTCTACAACTCTCCGCTACAGTTATTCAACCGTGTCAACGGGTGTGCTGTACACTTAGCTTTTGAGGGGACCCCAGACACAAAAATACAAAGGATTTAGGTCAGGTGATCTTGGAGGCCAATGTACAGGTCCGCCTCGGCCTGTCCATCTTCGGCTTTCGCTTGAAAACTTTGACGAATGGACAGCCAGTAATTGGTATTACGTAATAATATACTTCAGGAGGGTTTTTATTGATTTCTTTTCTTACTGTTACTCGACTGCGTAGCACTAGTCAAACTACTGTAAACAAATAATACCCTCAAAAGAAAAGGTAAAGCAGTCAACAATCTGAAGACTGATTTGAACACCACTGTGCTTTACTAGGCATGGTCTTGTCTGGAGGTGGTATGCGCGTTAGATGTCTCACAGCAGCAGCAAAATGTGCTAGAGCTGCATCATGCATGTACCACATACTATGACGTTGCTGAAGGGGAACATCCTCAAGCAATACCGGAAGATGACGCCGCAGAAACCTTAGGTACCTCCGTTACAAGCAATGCCAGCTTGTAACCATTCACTCGTAACTATCTGGCAAACGGCTCGCGTTCTGTCCCATTTTTACTGGAACATTTTGGTTTCTATTATCGTGTACTTTTGCGACATCATTCTTGATACACCATATACACAGGGTGTTTCACTAAGTGTGTTTACCTCTGTAACTTATAATATAATAGGTAACGGGAAATTTTAATGCGTTAGGTCAACACAAGAAATGTTACACTTTCTGTGGAGCTATGAACATAGTTTATTGAATCATTTTCCAAAGAGTTACAGCACAAAGATATATTTTTTAAAATGGAACAATAGTTTTTTCTATCGTGAATTGGATTCGTTGAAACTAGCTGCGTCCAAATCAATTTAAAGTACATTCCTAACACTGTTAGTTTGGGAGCTACAACCCTTCAAAGTTTCAGGGGCAGAGATACCACACGCTGTACATAATACATGGCTGTATGGTGGGTGATGGATGTTATAGCGGTGGGAAGTTGATTTACATGAGATGTTCAAATGTGTGTCCATGTTCCTCAATGCATAATGCAATGCGCCGTCGAAAAGATCTGCGGACGAGATGTAACATCGCCGGTGTGACGGAGCGACATGCGTCCTCGATGCGCTGTTTTAGATCATCTGGGGATGTGGGCTCAGTGAAATAAACACGATCCTTTAGATATCCCCACAAAAAGAAATCTACTGGTGTTAAATCGGGTGGCCTTGCGGGCCATTAATGAGGACCATGGCGCCCCAAAGCATCTTCCTGCAAACCTTTTGTTTAGATACTTTGGACGGCGCATTGCATTATGCATTGAGGAACATGGACACACATTTGAACATCTCATGTAAATCAACTTCCCACCGCCATAACATCCATCACCCACCACACAGCCATGCATTATGTACAGCGTGTGATATCTGCCCCTTGAAACTTTGAAGGATTGTAACTAAAAATAAATGTTTGTTAAGCTTAAGGGACTTAACTACGGGGTCATCAGTCCCTAAACTTACAAACTACTTATTTACGACCTTGTACTAAGGACGGCACAAATATTCGATTCGAACTCCCGACCGTAGTGGCCGTGCAGACCGTGACTGGAGCGCCTCAGTCCCCTCGGCCACCGCGGCCGGCAGGATTGTAACTCCCAAACTAACAGTGATAGGAATGTAGTTTAAATTGTTTTGGACGCAGCTGGTTTCAACGAATCCAATGCACGACAGAAAAAAAAAACTATTGTTCCATTTAAAAAATTATATCTTTGTGGTGTAACTCTTTGGAAAATGATACAATAAACTATGTTCATAGCTCCGCAGGAAGAGTAACATTTCTTGTGTTGACCTACCGCATTAAAATATCCCGTCACCTATTATTTTATAAGTTACAGAGGCAAACACACTTAGTGAAACAGCCTGTATATACCAGTGGTGTGTGGACAAGTGGAGAACATGGGACTGGCGGCAGGAGTGCAAGGGTAGTCCGTGCACACGTGGTGACCTCTATGTCCGCGTGACGTTGTTGGCAGCTGTAAGATATCACTGTATATGGAATAATGTCTCTTCTGACATATTGAGTAATATATTAGGACATTAATATCTCTGGTGTGCGGCACCAGTAGTTTAGTGGTTGAGCATCAGCAGTAGAGTAAAAGTTATTGAACCGAACAGTCACAGCGTTTTATGAGCTGACGCAAGTAGGCTGAACGTTTTAATATTTAGTGACTCAATGTTTGGTGTTCAATCCTTTTGAGAATTTTGTTTTATATGCGTGTGAAGGTTGTTTTGAATAAATGAGTGATCATGTCATATCAGACCGCATTTCTCTATTGAAGAATCCTAGTTATTGTTGGAGGTAAGATATTAGTGATGTTGGGTCTGATAGGGAATAATAATAATGTGTTTAGTTGTAGCTTCTAATAACTGCTCTACGAGCAGGGTAGGGGAAGCTTGCACAGCGCAAACGGCTGGCAATCAAATGATGTGGGACGGAATTTTATCCCTGCTACTGCCTTACGTCAGCTCAGTTTTGCAGGTAAAACATGTTTATTTATACTGTAGTTAACAATTTTTAAAGTTAATAATTTTTATTATGTGATTCTCAAAAAGTGTGTGTTTATTTTCTTACGTTTCATGTGCGATGATAAAAGCGCAACCTACGAGAGAAACGATTTCTCTGCTGGTGCCAGAGATGATAAAGCTGGCCAACAACGTCGCGGGTCGACAGCTACGTGGCGAGTGAAGATCTTGTTAATGGACGCCGTTGCCAACCGTCATCATCGAATCAATAATAATAATAAAAAAAAGAATGGAATACAAACTATTGTAAACGAATCTTACTAATTATGTATGTCAAAACAAGTTCAGTTTTTATGATGATACTCATGTGTACGCATCTGGTTTGTTATTGCATGTTACAAATAAAAAGTGAAATTTTACTTCCAGTATCGGAGTGATGAAGGAAATTAATTAAGACATTAAGAGATCCAAATATTTAATTACTGTGCTGGAGTTATATTGTGAAGATCAAAACGAGGATTATTCACGATTTATGCAGTTATTACAGACTTACGAATTTTTTTAATGTGAAGAAACTATGTTCGAGTTTTCTGAATCGATGTTTTTACAAATGGTTCATGAAACATATATGCGGTCTAGAAAAGCAATTGCAGGACTTTCAAAGAATTTTTGAGAAAATGTTACGGAATTATGTATCTCGTTTTGAACTTTAAAGAGCTAACTATTGGATTTCGAACATTTTAGATTGTACAAGAACCTGCTACTGAAGATTGTTTAAAGTGTTTTTTTATGGAATTGACATTTCCATTACTTTTCGGTTAGTAACGGTCAAGGACGAACTGTGATACGGTTTACTTAAAAACTTTGATTTATAAGGTTTAAAACTTCAAGCAGTTTTCATGAAGGTTATTAAACTATAAGGAAGGCAAATTTCAGTCGCCCGTTCCAGTACACAGGAGAACCGAGTTGGAATCTCAGCTAGTGACTGATGACCAGAGAAGCTAAGTCCCTTAATTTACAAACATTTTCGAACATATATTCTCAACTTTCCGCATTGATATAATTCAGAGCTCACTCGCAGCTAAAGCCTTAAATTCCTCCCTGGCATACTGAATTGTTAAGGTTTTAATAGAGTGGGAGTGTCGTCAAGCGACTGAAATGGAACGATAAACAAATGGATACACGTATACAGCTATTCCGTTACGTGACACTTCTTTCTCGCAGTTCATGAAGTTGACTTTTATGAAAGGTTGATTTAGAGACTATTTTCCATTTCCCTGTAACTAGTAATAATACTTACAACATATAATCATAGGTGGTCCTGTTTGTTCCCACGATAAGTATTACACAACGATGTAAATACCATTTACGTAAGAGGAAATTCTGGCATGAAAAGAGCTGATTCCTTTCCTATCCTCTCTAGTGAATACAAAGTCACGGAATCTATTTCCATTTACGTAAAACGAAACTCGGTACGGCACGAAATCAAAACATGGACTGCATAGATTACGGAGTGATGCTATGTACTAAACAAGAGAAGACTTGCTGTTAGTCAAATACTATGAAAATTTTCATTTCTGTAAACAGCTGAAATTTAATAAACAAAAATTCAAAGGTTTGTAATTCTTAGGGACTGATGAGCAACGTAATTTGGTCCCATACGAATTACAAACATTTGAAAACAAACATTTGTAATTCTTTGGGACAAAACTACTATGGTCATCAGTGCCTAGAAATACTAAATACTTAAACTAAGGTAAACTAACCCAAGAATAGCACACACACACACACACACACACACACACACACACACACTCATGCCCGAGGGAGGACTCGAGCCTTCGACGCGAGAGGCCGCGCAATCCGTAGCATAGCGTCTCAGACCACGCGGAAATTCTGTACGGCAATTAATAGACAGGCGTTGTTCAGTTCGAAACAAATCTACTCTAAACTATTGCCGTCGCATTATGTACGCATGGATCATCTTGATCGTGATTTATCGATTCACTCATGAGTTATTGAATATTCTTATAATTTTACAGTTTTGATAAATTTCGGTATGCAAAATTAATGAACACAAAGTGTCGAAAGCTTTACAATCGAAATTGCGTCTAGTGTTGAGACAGGACGATTCTTAACCACTGCCTGCCAGGATGTTTCACAACTGACGTTGGAAACTTCTATATGACCCAGCAGATCAAATTTTACTTAGGAACCCGTGTCACCTGCCAGGAATTTACTGAAATTCAAAACGCGGACAACGATTTTCGTCGAAAGTCTTGGTGTAGAGATCAGCACAAACCTACCGCCTAACGACGAAGTGCAGAAATTCACACGAAGAGTCAATGCTCAAAATCTTAAGGACTGAATGGATTGCTGTGAAAATAGTAGCAGCAAAGTCACATGATATCCTTAAGTTCGGTTTCGTTCACAAATTACACTTTTCGTAATAATTTAATGCGGAAACAGACATCAGCTTTGATTCTGCAGCCAATACGAAACAAGACACAAAAGAAGTTATGACTGTAATCGCAACTGCCGCGGCGGAATAGCCATGCACACTAAGGAGCCTTGATGGGAAATGTGCAGCTGTTCGCCGTCGGAGGTTCCAATCCGCCATCGGGCAGGGATGTGTGTGTTGTTCTTAGGATAAGTTGGTTCGAGTAGTTTGTAAGTTTAGAGACTGATGACCACTGCGCGCGCACACACACACACACACACACACACACACACACATATATATATATATATATATATATATATATATATATATATATATATATATATATATATATATATATATGTGTGTGTGTGTGTGTGTGTGTGTGTGTGTGTGTGTATCTCCGATCCTCTCCTTTTGAGTAATGAAAGAGTCTATCGTTCATCGTATCATGGGACTATGTAAATACTATACGACAGAGCCACCTGCAAACAAAACCTGCAGCCTGACTTCCTAATAGTCGAGTTCCTGCTCCTTGTTCGTATGCGGGGAATATAGAATGTACATTTAAACAAACAGCACAGTACGTGTAAACCTGTACGTTGTTTACGGCTTTGTCCCGCATTACTGTTTTCTAGCTGATTTACAACTAGCATGCGTACAGGTTTACACGTACTGTGCTGTTTGTTTAAATGTACATTCTATATTCCCTGCATGCGAACAAGGAGCAGGAACTCGACTATTAGGAAGTCAGGCTGCAGGTTTTGTTTGCAGGTGGCTCTGTCGTATAGTATTTACATAGTCCCATGATACGATGAACGATAGACTCTTTCATTACTCAAAAGGAGAGGATCGGAGATGTGAATCACCGATTTCGATCGAATTTTGAATGGACATTCTGTATCGAATATAAAGAACACGTGGTCAAAAGTTAATGACGTTCTAGTAGTTAGCGTTTTTGTATTTTCATTCTGTAGCTTGGCTACTCTTAAACAAGACGACTTTCCGAACGCCCGTCCCCGGTTAAGCGATCCAGGTCTTGGACGGTCAAACCGTGGATACAGTTTTGAACCTCCATCGTGGAATTATTTTTCGGTGTGTTTTATAATTCTCTTATATTTGTAATACCTTGTTTTATTTTGAAGTAGAGGATCGGGAAGTGTGAATATTCGTTTACAGGTATTTTGTGATACACAGTGAAAAACAATAAAATTAAGAAATAAAATATAATAAAAAACTTGTAAAGTATATTACCACGTAATTACAATTACTTGTTGTCTATTCGTTAGGTTTTCGCAATCAGTCGGGTGAAACTTACCGTAAGAACAACCAAAACACAAATATGTTTTCCACGAACTATATTTCGGGTAACATGTGAATGTGGGCAATATGTCGTTCGTGTGTTGTGCATGGTGTGAGAAATGTTTGTGTTTTGATTGTTTTATAATAAGTTGCACTCAACTGGCTTGAGAACGTCGATGACTGGACGGCCAGTAATTGGTATTACTTAGTAACATACTTAAGAAGTCTTTTTACTTTATTTGATTGATTTCTTATCTTAATGTCATTGCACTGTCTAGCACTAATAAAACAGCTGTAAACAGATAATACACTTAAAAAAAGGTAAAGCAGTTAGCAAACGGAAGATTGGTTTGAACACTACAATGCTTTACTAGGCATGGTCCTGTCTGGAGATGTTATGCCGTTGTCTTCCTCCGACCTTTTAACTCATCCAGCCAGTTATAGGGGGGCCCTACAGTTTAACGTGGATTCCGAACTACGGTGCTACTCGACTTTTTTGAAATGAGCAATGTTGCCAGAGATGAAAGAAGAAGAAAGTGACAGATAAAAGTCCTAAGACATGGCGGGGATCGAGCCCGCAACCTTTCTAGTCATAGTGTGGCACTCTACCACTGAGTTCCCGATGCTCTAATTAAAAATAAGGCAAGAAAAGGTATTACAAATATGAGAATATGATCAAATACATTGAAAAAATCTAACAAAAAATTTCCATGATAGACGTTCGATCCGGGATCCACGGTTTGACAGCGCAAGCTTTGGACCGCTCGACCGGCGACGGCGCTAGGAAAGTCGCTCATGTTTACTACGAGTACCCAACCTACAGCATGAAAACGCAAAAACGTTAACTACTCAAAAGTCATTAACTTTTGACCCCATGTATATTAGTAAAAAATGCTCATCTTTCGCTGTATATAGCCGCGGTGGCGTAGCCGAGCGGTCTAAGGCTCCTCGCTGCAGAACGCACGGTTGTTCGCCGTCGGATGTTCGAGTCCTCCCTGGCGATGGGTTTGTGTGTGGTGTCCTTAGGTTAGTTTAAGTAGTTTGTAAGCTACGGACTGATGACCACACAGTTTGGTCCGATAGACTAACTTTTGATTTGAATTTCGACGTATAGCATTGAAAACGTGATTTTCCATAATCAATTTTACCTCGAACTTTTTTTTCCCAAAAACTACCTAGAGTCTAGTAAACAGCCGAAACACGTGTCCCTTTATATTCAATATAGAACATCCATGCAAATTTGATTGAAATCGGTGACCCACATGTTAGACCCTCTGCTTGTTGGTGCTATTCAGAGATGTACAGTAAAGTGCAACACAGCGGTAGTGGTACAGGTTCACAGAACACATTGATCTGCACCTCGACCTATTGCATGGCCTGCGAGGTCACCTGACTTCAATACACTGATTATTTGCTATGGGAATTTCTAAAGTCAATTGTGTATCACTTCCTAGTTGATACGGAGGTGGAATTAGTTGCCGGAATTATAGCTGTGTGTGATGTGATTCGAAACACGCCAGCGATATTTGCTAGGATGCGTCAGAACCTTATTTGCCGTTGTCTTGCTTGCATTCAGGTTGATGGCCGTCAGTTTTCAATTTTTATAAAGTTATGGGACCTAACTGCAGTGGTTATCGGTCCCTAAAGTTACAAACTACTTTAAGGTATCCTAAGAACAACACAAACACCCATGCCCGAGGGAGGACTCGAACCTCCGACGTGGAACGGCTGCGCGCACCGTAGCAGGGCACCTCAGTGAGCACGGCTTATTCCGCCGCCGCTCCATCAGTTTTAGTGCCTTTTATAAGATAAAGTGCAAATGGTACGTTCATTGTGTCAAAGTTGGTAATTGGTAACTGCAGCTAACGTAAATACAAAAAGAACATAGCAATGTGACTGCATTCCCATTACCTCCTTAAGTCGATTTCTCCGGCTCCAGGTTCTAAGCCGCGCGGGAGTAGCCGAGCGGACTGAAGCGCCACGTTACGGATCGCGCGGCCTCCCGCGTCGGAGGTTGGAATCCTCCCTCGGGCATGGATGTGTGTGTGTTGTCCTTAGGATAGTTTCACTTAGTTTAATTAGTTTGTAAGACTAAGGACCGATGGAGCCTCTTGTGGTTGCTGTCAAATTCTTGAACGCTCTTACAGAAATGCCCGCCCTACGATTGAATCGTCAGTGCCGGATGCACGAAGTTCGAGCTCTTCAGGGATCGGCGAAATGCCGCGAGTGAAGAGTGGAAATGGGCGGGGGCAGTATGTCACTAGTGGTATACTTACTGAACATTTGGATCTGCCGGGAGGCGTGCTAGGGTAGACAGTGCAATCGAGGTGATCACTTTGTGCAGGTGGCGTATTAAGCAGGAGAGGCGGGTTCGAGCCCCGGCATGACATTTCAACTCTCACCATTGATTTAATTCAATGCACAGTGGCAGCTACTGTCCTGAATTCATTCTGTTGTTCACGATAGCGGGACTGTGTTCCATAATATTGTGCATATGCCAATTACCTTGGTCATAGGAAACTTCAGCCATTTATACAGAAGGTGGCGGCGTGGTCCGCCGCATCTGGTATCCAGTCGGTAGATGATCCCACACCTGCCGGCGCTCCACCTAATCATCATAGATTATACTGCTGGAGCCCCGGCTGGAGGAGCCATTCCTCCCGCGGTCAGAAAAATGGGAACCATTCCTACCGAGCCCGCGAGGGTCTGGAAGAACGATGGGACCAATTCTTCCCGTTTACAGTAGCTACAAATTCCAAACTTCATGAATAATGCAGGCAACGAAAGCTTTCCACTGAATATCTAAACTGTAAAACGTCTTCGTGTTTGTCGTGAATGTAGCGAAATGTGACATTAGCATTTATTACTTTTTACTCGTCAAGTTCTGATGGACAGCAAAAAGTTCATAAAACCATGTTATATAAGTGGCATAAAAGCAATGCAACACAGGAACTAAATGAAATTCCTCCGTGAAAGTTATGTCAGCCCATAATTCCAGATTAGATTAAACTGTATTCAACGTCTGAAAAGATCATTCATCATCGAAGTTTCAGACCTAGATCGATACATTTACCGCCAACTACTATAGAAAAATAATAAAATAATAACCATGCTAATGCGACGAAGTTTTCTTGTCTGTGAATATAACGTAAATTAACTATACCGAATTTTGTAAACAGCCGGAAGAAAACCTGCACTTTAA
This sequence comes from Locusta migratoria, assembly GCA_026315105.1. Lineage (NCBI taxonomy): Eukaryota > Metazoa > Arthropoda > Insecta > Orthoptera > Acrididae > Locusta > Locusta migratoria. Next base: position 19,378,318 of record CM048748.1, on the reverse strand, counting down.
TGTTCCATCAGTATATTGTATTCTATTGAGTAAACATTTTAAGATTTTTTAAATTATTTTTATCTAACTGACTTAACTGCTGCGGTTATCAATCCCTAGGCTTAGGAGCTACTTAAACTAACTTATGGTAAGGACAACAGCAGACCCATACCAGAGGGAGGACTCGAGCCTCTAACGGAGAGCAACCGCGCCCTCCACAGCAAGGCGGTTTAGAGCGCTCGGGCCCTTCACTGCAGCTTTTACGTTCTCAAATTCATAAAATGTTACAACTTTCTTCTCGCTGAATAATGTCTAGCAAGAAATTTGTATCGGCTATAGCTTACACAATCAGGATGTTACCAAAACTATGACGGAGAGCGTCCGTCAACAATGGCGTACAGAATGGTGTGTTAATGAAGCCACACTTACAGTCTTAAAAGCGCTTTAGGGGATATGAGGCCAATAAAGTAATATCCCCGTAATTCGAAATAATTAAGAAAGTTTACGAATGTTTAGGTCACAGCATGCTACAGTGATAGGTTTTTAAAACTTGGACCATCGACACTCGTCGGTAACTTCGCCAGGATTTTCCGTCTAAAGAGGTAAATGGATTTATGGAAGCTGTCGACAGCCCTGATTGTTACTTAGCGTATCTTCTCCTTTTAACTAATTGTAAATTATCGTTGGTGGTCCATCTCACACGTATTTTGTGCGGTTTTTCTCATCAGATTACAAATTACTTTTACCTCTGAATTTTGCCGCAGGCTACTTCCAAGTGAATTTGGTTTCCTAAAATCTCTATAACATCCAGTTCATCCATAGAAACACTTTAAACAAAGCTTCTGCAATTATTAAATATTGAAAGAGTATCAAACAACAGTACATAATTTTGCAACTATTTATGAAACTCTGAAAAGTTATCTTCCAGAAGTAACACTGTTCCTTCCATTTTAATTTCTTAAAAATGCAAGTTCATCATAGAACATGTTCAGTCTACTACGATCTGCCGTAAACAGACCGTTGAGAGGTCTCGGGATAGTCACCCACAGGCCTTTAGAGTAGTTGGGGAACAGTGTCTTCTTTCACTTGCTTGTCTGCGTCCACTGCTCAAAACGATTAGGGAATCAGGAGAGATGTTAGCACGATATTATGCTGTCTCAAATCTACAGTTTTAAATGGCGTTTATTTAGAGCGAGACACCATGTAGCTACCCTAGGAGTGAAAAAATCATTTCTAGTTGCCCTCTAATATGGTGTGTGATCACCTCGGACGGCCAGTACAGTTACACACACCTGCATGACATGGACTTATGAGATTATATATTTTTGACGACGTTACAGCGTTAATTTAATGAAATAAATCGCAATTGGCGATCAGTTATGGCTTCACTGTACTAGGTTTAGATGGAATACACAAGTGCGGCGAATGAAAATTTGTGCCCGGCCTGAATTCGAACCCGGGATCTCCTGCTTACTAGGCAGACGCGTTGACCACTCCGCCACCGAGGACACAGTGGCCAGCCCGACTGCAGAGGACTCTTTCCTGCACGTCTCCCGCCACACCCAAATCTCCATTCGCCACGCTGTCTGTGTGGCGGGAGACGTACAGGGAAGAGTCCTCTGCAGTCGGGCTGGTCACTGTGTCCTCGGTGGCGGAGTGGTCAACGCGTCTGCCTAGTAAGCAGGAGATCCCGGGTTCGAATCCAGGCCGGGCACAAACTTTCAATCGCCGCACTTTGGTATTTCATCTAAACCTAGTACAGTGAAGCCATAACTGATCGCAAATTGGCGAAGTGCATCACAGACTGTCCGGCTGAATATAAACTCTTTACTGATCTGCGAAGTGACACTGGCGCCATTCGTTACGATTCCAATCCTGATGTTCCTCAGTCCAGTTTCAGCGGGCTGAATGGTGTCGTGGTTTTAGTGGGACACACACCGCAGGCCTCCGTGCGTAGAGGCCACATTCCCGACGGAAATTCCGAACTGTTTGTGTTGATATTGCGCGTCCTGTTGCTGCATATAAGGTGCGTAGCTGCGTTGCATTCAGCCTCCTCTTTCGACGGGCTTGTAACCGGACATAACGGTCATCTCTTGCTGATGTTACCTGTGGACCACCTTGGCCTTGATTTATTTTAACGGTTCCTGTTGTCTGAAATCGTTTCCAAGTCGTGTAAATTACACTTTGCGACATTCCAACAGCTGCAACCACCACTTATTGTGTCTGTGCCGCTTCCAACCTTCCTATGGATCTCCAGGCCATAGCGTAGGGAAGTCACGTGTTGTTGCATTGCATTGCATTACCTGCTCGCTACACTGTGTGAACATTACTTCTCGTGTAATTCGTTTGGTAGATTAAACACAATTAACGCCAATTCCCTCTGCAGCAACTTTCTGTTATTACCACTATCTCAGTTGCCGTAATGTTGTTTTGGAAGGAAGGAAGCTTAGGGTTTAACGTCACGTCGACAGCGTGGTCATTAGAGATGGAGCTCATGCTCACGTCTTTGGGTAAGTACGTGGAAGGAAATCGGCCGTGCCCTTTGAAAGAAACTATCCCGGCATTTGCTTGCACTGATTTAGGGAAATCACGGGAAATTTAAATCCGGATGGCCGGAGTCGGATTTGAACCACCATCCTTCCGATTTCGAGTACAGTACGTTACCACTGCGACACCTCGTCCGTAATGTTGTATTCTCCACTCCTTAGAAGTGACAGAAAGATGGCGAACCATTTTGGTTCATTCTGCGGATGACAATAATTCAGAACCTAGATATCTCCAGTGATCCCCCAATTGTTTTGACCAGTGCAGTTTCGTGAGGAATCTGTCCTGCGCCCGTAGCCTCATCATCCAGTTCCACCACGGATGTAACTAGACTGAACTCCTTTCTGTCTTAAAAAGGCGTTCGTGTGAAACCCAGCTCGCGCTATTCGTCCACGAGACTCAGAGGGCTATAGACACGGTTTCTCAGGTAGATGCTGTGTTTCTCGACTTCCGCAAGGCGTTTGATACAGTTCCCCACAAACGTTTAATGAACATAGTAAGGCCGGCCGCGGTGGCCGAGGGGATTGCGGCGCTTCAGTCACGGTCTGCACGGCCACTACGGTCGTGGGTTCGAATCCCCCTCGGGCATGGATATTTTTGCCGTCCTTAGTTGTAGCTAGTTCATAAGTAGTTTGTAAGTTTAGGGACTGATGACCCCGCAGTTAAGTCCCTTAAGCTTAACAAACATTTAAACATTTTGAACAAAGTAAGAGCATATGGTCTATCAGACCAATTGTGTGATTGGATTGAGGAATTCCTAGATAACATAAAGCAGCAGGTCATTCTCAATGGAGAGAAGTCTTCCGAAGTAGCAGTATGTCAGGTGTGCCACAGGGGAGTGTCGTGGGTCCGTTTCTGTTCACGATATATATAAATGACCTTGCGGATAACATCGGAAGTTCACTGAGGCTTTTTGCGGATGATTCTGTAGTATATAGAGAGGTTGTAACAATGGAAAATTGTATTGAGATGCAGGAAGATCTGCATACAATTGACGCATGGTGCAGGGAATGGCAATTAAAGCTCAATGTAGACAAGTGTAATGTGCTGTGAATACACAGAGAGAAAGATCATTTTTCATTTAGCTACACTATAGCAGGTCAGCAACTGGAAGCAGTTAATTCCATAAATTATCATTAGGAGGGATTTAAAATGGAACGACCATATAAAATCAAATGTCGGTAAAGCAGATGCAAGACATAGATTCATTGGAAGAATTCTAAGGAAATGCAGTTCGAAAACAAAGGAAGTAGGTTATAGTACACCTGTTCGCCCACAGCTTGAATACTGCTCACCGGTGTGGGATCCGTACCAGGTAGGATTGATAGAGGAAGTGGAGAAGATCCAACGGAGAGCAGCGCGCTTCGTTATAGGATCATTTGGTAATCGTGAAAGCATTACGGAGATGATCGCTAAACTCCAGTGGAAGACTCTGCAGGAGAGACGCTCTGTCGCTCGGTACGGGCTTTTGTCGAAGTTTCGAGAACATACCTTTACCGAGGAGTGTAGCAGTATATTGCTCCCTCCTACGTATATCTCGCGAAGAAATCATGAGGATAAAACCAGCGAGATTAGAGCCCACACAGAGGCATACCGACAATCTTTCTTTCCGCGAACAATACGGGACTGGAATAGGAGTGAGAACCGACAGGGTACTCACGGTACCCTCCGCTACACACCGTCGGGTGGCTTGCGGAGTATGATTGTAGATGTAGATGTAGAATTGAGCACACAAGCCCAAAAACGGCACAGGGCAAGCATTACAACACACTAACTCCCAGGTATTCCGTCACGTAATTAGAATGACGGCAGTGTTTTAGGAAAAGGTCGACTGGCTGTTACGAATGCGTGCGGCCGCTTCTTGAGATGGCGGGTCCTCATCGGCGCGGCGGCAGTCGCCGTGAGCGCCGGGTTTGTAAATTTCAGTGAGAGGCGGGCGGCGCGGTGTAAAACGCGGCGTGTAAGCAGCGCTTTATATTCATGGCCGACCTTGTTTAGCGCGGCAGCCGTCTCCAGGGCGGAACCCAGGACAGCGGCTATCGAGCCGCCAGCAGGCGCTGCCCGCTGCCACTGGCGGCGTCCCGACACTCAAACTGTGATGTCTGCAAACTCCTCAGCCCAGTGTTCTCAACCTTACTGAACGCGCGACCACCTATCCGAGTAAAAACGATCGGCGACTCCCCAGGACCACAATAAAACTACACTCCTTCCCATTAAAATTGCTACACCACGAAGATGACGTGCTACAGACGCGAAATTTAACCTACACGAAGAATATGCTGTGATATGCACAAACGGCTTTTAATCAAATTGCGTGGTTTTGGTATATCGCCCCAAATTTACGATTGGATACGGGATTTCCTGTCAGAGAGGGGACAGTTCGTAGTAATCGATGACAAGGCATCGACTAAAACAGAGGTGATATCGGGCGTTTCACAAGGTAGTGTTACTGTTGTCCTGCTGTTCCGTATTTACATGAAGGATTGGGAGAAAGTCGAAGCAGCTCTCTTAATTTGTTTGCAGATGATGTCAATTACCATCAAGGAAAATTATCTGAAGATCGAAATCAACTGCAGAAAGATCTGAATAAGATATCAGTATGGTGTAAAATTGGCAATTGACTCTAAATAATAAGAAGTGTGAAGTCGTCCACATGACTACGAAAAGAGATCCGTTAGACTTTCTTTACAAGATAAATCAATCAAAAGTGAAGGCCGTGAACTACACAAAATACCTAGTAATTACTATTACTTCAGACTTAAATGGGAAAGAATACGTAGATAATTTCGTGTGAAAGGCAAACCGGAGACTGCGTTTTATTGGCAGAACCCTTAAAAGATGCAAGAGACTCCATACACTACGCTTGTACGTCCATTTTTGGAGTATTGCTGCCCAGTGTGGGATCCTTATCACGTGGGTTTGACGGACAACATCGAAGGACTCCAGAGAACGGCAGCTCGTTTGGTATTGTCACGATCCAGGGGAGACAGCGTTACGAAAATGATACAGGATCGGGGGTGCGAATCATTACAACAACGGCGCTTATCGCTGCGGCGTGGGCTACTTAGGAAACTCCAATCGCCAACATTCTCCTCGCTGCGGCGTGGGCTACTTAGGAAACTCCAATCGCCAACATTCTCCTCCGAATGCGAAAATATATTGTTGACTCAAACCTACATAGGTAGAAATAACCATCAGAATAAAATACGAGAAATCAGAGCTCGAACGGAGAGATTCAGGTGTTCTTTCTTCCCGCGCGCTATTCGAGAATGGAATGAGAGATAAATAGTGAAATGGTGGTTCGGTGAACCCTCTTCCAGGCACTTGAATGTGATTTGCAAAGTATCTCATGCAGATGTAGATGTAGATTAGCTTTTCAGAGCATTCATATAACGTTGGCGCTGGTGGCGACACCTACAACGTGCTGTCATGAGGAAAGTATCCAACCGATTTCTCGTACACAAAGAGCAGTTGACAGGCGTTGTCTCGTGAAAAGTAGTTGTGATGCCTCGTGTAAGGACGTGAAATGTGTACCATCACGTTTCTGACTTTGATAAAGGTCGTATTGTAGCCTATCACGATTGCGGTTTATCGTATCGATACATTGCTGCTCCCATTGTAGCAATACTGCAGAAACGCTGTTACGTTTCTTAATTAACAAGTCATCATGAGGTGGAAAAATGGCTTCATTGTTACGTGTTTCTGTCGGAACATCATCAGCAATCAAAAGTGCATTTTATACCTGTGACACTGAAAGCTTCTTGTTCTATGTTTATTAAGTGAAAGTGAAAGCTTGATGAAAGTTTGTTAAGTGAAAGTTTCCTATTCTTATTAAGTCTTTCTATTTAAATCAAGGAGTTTCTCTAATCATATGTGTGAAACGGATTTAACAAACAAAATTAGGCCCTGTAAGTAAAACAATCTGTACTTCTGTGAACATTATTTCTGACAGTCAGGTTCAGTGGCATGTAAGGACTGATTACTTTACCGGTACGTGAAAATTTTCATTGAATAGGAAATCTTTTTCTCAAAAAACTCAACACGTACCATACAACAAAATAAAAAATGCCACAATCAGGAAAATGAGGGACGAGGTTGAGCTGAAATAAGAAAATTTAGTAATAATTAAGTTATTTATTGAATTAAAGAAACATACCTTTGTTGAGTCTTTAATATAATACAATGGTTTTACACAATTCCGTTCCATACAAATATTCTCTTCCTCTTGATACAGAATCCACTGTCCAATATAATACGTTTATATTCATAGAGTGAAATAAATCAGACTCAACACAATCATTGCTGACCAATTAAACCTTAGTACACAACACAGATGCCATACGTCTGTCAGCTAGCGTAGGCCACAATTGACTCCTCTGCTCAACAGCTCACTCTCTACTACTCGCCTCAGCGGTCAAAGAAGCTCCTGTAACGCAGATACTACATCGCAGTTGCAAAGACATTATGATGTGCAGTAGTTACAAACGTCGACTGAGATTATCGATCATGGATGACTTTCACATACAAAATAAAGCTATAAGGCAGGTACACGTTAAGATTCAAAAAATAAAGCTAAATATCCATAAATAATGAACCTCAGCCTATGGCTGCCTACTTTCAACACTTTTGATGTCTGTTTTAAAGTGCCACCCTAAACTTGTCACAACAAAGCCAATTTGCCACCTACGGATGACTTGTCAATTAAGCGGCTTCACGATGTAGACGAAACGTAGATTTGCTATCGAACATTCTGTTAGTGCATCCTCCCAAGACGTCGCGACCTCCCAGAGGGTGACGACCCACAGGTTGAGAAACACCGCCTTAGCCGAATGGTTAGCGGCGTAGCCGTCACTGAATGCGCCTTCGAGTCCCGATACCTTCTCAGATACTTGGGAGGACTGTAAAGCCTCGATCCCACGCCCTTTGGTTTGACAAGCGACAGCCACAACTGCATTACTGCAAAGACCACACCACAGTCTAACATGTACAGTCACAACACTCCCACCGCTTCTTATTATACACTGCGACAGCAGCGCTCCAAGCGGCCGGCAAGCAACATTTCTATATACGATATTGAATGAGAGCGAATAGTATCGTTTATATTCAAATTAACACACTTTTTACATTAGGAAACGTATTTATAGCCATAAAAATAGTTGATAACTTAAAACAGCTCCATATTTGTCTTTCTTAGGTTCTCTAAGATTCCTGACAAGCTACCTACGAATCGGTACCTTACATGATGGTTGATTTATAATTCCATCGTGACATATAGGCTTTAACTAAATGTCTTTTTCTATTAAAAATAAAAAAAAAGGCTAGGAAACACGAGAAGACCTGCCCTTTGGCAGAGAAACGTCGCTTTTCTACTCATGAATGATAAGGTTTCTTCATTACAATTCCAGTAAAATCAGTGATGGCGGAATGTAGGAAACGTATATAGAATGCAATAACTACAGTATTTAAAGTATATCAGCCACCACAGCTGCAGTATAAGGAAAAACTTCACAGACGTGGCAATAAAATGACAAAACCAATCAAATTGGTTTCTAACAAAGAATAACCAATATGAAACTTCCTGGCAGATTAAAATTGTGTGCCGGAACCGGGATTCGAACATGGGACATTTGTATTTCGCGGGCAAGCGCTCTACCATTGAGCTATCTCAACACGACTCACGATGCCGCCTCACAACTTTACTTCCGCCAGTACCTCGCCTCCCACTTTCCAAACTTCACAGAAGCTCTCCTGCGAACCATGCAAGACTAGCACTCCTGGAAGAAAGGATATGGTGGAGACATGGCTTAGTCACAGCCTAAGGGATGTTTCCAGAATGAAATTTTCACTCTGCAGCGGAGTGTGTGCTGATATGAAACATCCTGGCAGATTAAAATTGTGTGCCGGAACCGGGACCCGAACCTGAGACCTTTGTCTTTCGCGGGCAAGCGGCACGGAATTTTAATCTGCCAGGAAGTTTCAATCTCAGCACACACTCCGCTGCAGAGTGAATGTTTCATTCTGGAAACATCGCTTGAATGAAAGTTTCATTCAAGAATAACCCAATTCCACAATTGTTGTTACTGCTGAACTACGGCAAATACCGGGATCTTAACACCCTTCCACACGATATTAACGAGTAGACACCCTCAAAAAAAAAAAAATAAAAAAAAAAAATAAAAAAAAAATAATAATAATAATAATAAAAATAAATAAATAAATAAATCCAACTCCTACGAATAAATAAAATGTAACCCAACAACTTGAAATAAGTTAATATAAAGCACCAAAGAGAATAGGCTCTCTATGTGCCCACCTCTTCCCATAAGGGAGGGGAATGAAATTAATAATAATATTAATAATAAAACTCGAAGCTGTTTTCACGGCGCGGACAGGCTTGTGGCTTTGCATATCTCGAGCTGCTACGAGCCACGGTTAGACGCGGCTGTTGCCCTGTGTCGCCTCATGATAAGCCATATCCTGGTTTCAAAGAAATGCGCAAAGCATTTTAGGGTACCGGTTATCTCGCCCAAGACACGTCTTTGAAAATGTTTTCGTGATAGTGCCATGTGTTCTCCGGGTTTTCAGAAAACCAATGGTTTAGGAGCACGAAAAAGTAAGTAATGTTACCCTACCATGCGTCCTTTTGCATAATTGCATGAGGAGAAGCCCATCATCAGAACATTTTATACTCCTCCAGGTGCGTTTGAGACGAGTAAAACAATTTCTGGACCTTGCAAATATGATCGAAATTAAATGACTTCTATAAATAATTTAGCCAGAAAAGTAGGAGAAGAAGCAAGGGGTGATCACGGCTCCTTTGATGAGTATTTCGCAACAAGTCGCAAATTACCTTGGCAACCTAACTACTGATCATAAATAATCTGGTGGCATGTGATATCGTCACATTTTGTGCCCAAAACGCAGTGCTTTTCTGTCAATTTCGGTTTTATGTTTTGGACAAATCTGTACTACTTTTCTAACAAATGAATTTTTGGCAATTTTTTTTCGTTGTGTTCTTGGCCTCCTTTCTCCGCAGTTGCAGTTATACAATTTGTATAGGTTAGGTAACCGTCTTATGGAACTGTAAATTACTCTAATTCGTCGAAATTACACTAATTTACAGTTGCATAAGACGATTATCTAACCTATACAAATTGTGTTTTTTTCGCTTTTCGCATAGTTATTATCAGCATTATTTTTGCAAATGCACTGCAATTTATTGCTGATATTTGTGCTATTTCTAATTTTTATGTTGTTATTTCCCAAATTCGTGCAAGTTTTTCCGATTTCTATGTTACTTCTTTTAAAATATAATTTGCTGTTCCAATTTTTTTACTACTTTTTACAAATTTTGGTGATATTATTGTTTATCACAGATCCTGCCTATTTTTCTCAAATTCGTTGTAGTTTGCCAAGTTTGCAATTTTTTTCTAATTCATAGTGTCAGATTTTCACTCGGTCTTAAATTATTTGTTATTGTTTAAACAAATTCGTACTCTTTGAATTTTCCATGTTTTTTTTCCAAGTGGGCCGCTTCATTTTGACAAATCCGGTATTACATTTTGCCAACTGGGTCCATCTTCTGCCAAATTAGGTGTATCTCTCACCAAATTGGGTTAACTGTTCTGTGTAAGCATCTTCTTCCAAATCTTAGGTCAACTTGTTGCCAATTCGGATTTACGTTTCCGCCAAATTCGCTGTAATTTTTGCGTGAGATTCATTGGTTCTGGCCAGTTTCTCTTTTTAGCTAATTTCACGTTGTTTATTGCCTGATTTGTCTTTGTTTGCCAATGTCAGGACTATTTTTGACGTCGTAAGTTTTCATAGGCACATGAGGAATGAACTGTTATTCTAAGATTTATGTACAATTTCAGGAGCGATGAAAAAAAGAAAGCAAAATAAAGTTTCAACTTTCAATATATACTAGTTTCATATACATACAAACTTCACTTGCCCTACGACAGAACTACTATAATAATTTCTGGAAAACACGAATGGTATAATGACATTTTTATGGGAAACAGTGAAAACGTGAAACTTAAAATTACAGGTTGCTGTTGATGTAGCAGGCTTCAGCTGCTATACCACAGTTTTGATAAGGTGCGACTTCCGTACTAAGATGCAAAATCCCCGTATCAAGAGGGAAATCGCACCTTCTCATGGCTATGGGATATCAGCTGAAGCCTACAATATCAAGAGCAACCAGTCACTCTAAATTTAACGTTTTTACCATTTCCGATAAAAATTTCACTACACCTTTCGAGGTTTCCAGAAACTATAATAGTAATTCTGTTGTAGGGCCACCAGTTACGTTAGTTCAAATAACAAACCAGCCAAATCAGACATCAAACTGAAAGGCCAGCTTTTTAATAATTTTACCTACATAACACAAACCAGACGGTCAAGCCATTTTATGTCTGAGGAGATGAGGGAAAAAGCAAGAAAATGGACCGAACCAATAAACCTCGTTAGCCATCCTACTAGTCACATGTAAAAGCAATGTGAGAAATACCTAAGTTAATTTCGTAATAGCTAGTCTGATTGGCTCAATTCAATTTTCTAAGACGTAAACCGTTTGTAATTTAGCTATATTATACGTAATTTTTTCCTTTGCATTTTATTAAAACATGGCTATTTTTATACAGTAAAGCACCTGAAGACGAAACTTCAATGTGTAGCGAAACGGGTAGTGTGGGTCTCCACGACTCTAAATAAAAAAGCAGCTAATGTGGATCAACGGGGTCTTTTATTCAATTACTTCCAATTTTAGAATTTCAGTTATTTTAACATCCACATTTCTAACTGTTCAAAAGTCCCATTAATTATGTAATAATATTTGAGCTATGGCTGCCCTTCATATAAAATTCACTGTTCTGTATTCTGGTTAAATAATGTTGACGGTTTTAATTGTGACATGGGACTATAGCGTAGCAAGCATACGAGTTTATAGGGGTGCGAAAGAATTACGTTATTTTTTATACATCTCCATCACGATGGGAGTTCCTAATGGTGTAACAACATAGCCTCTTCGTGATATCGCAAAACTATGCGAAACATATATTACTGTAATATAGATTACATTCATCGTCAAATTTGATCTGAAAAAGATCCTGGCACAAGGTGAGCTTTTTCGAAATAAATCTAGTCAAGTATGTATAGGCTCTTTTAATCTGGAGTTTTATGGCATGTTATCAGGTTATCGTTGTTAGTACAGAAAACACCGCACTGAATGATTTTCAACACAGAATACTATTGTTATAAATGTATCCTCGCTGATTTTTTCAAACGTCACTGTTTTTCAAATAATTTAATATAAACTTTCCACTAACCATAACTACACTTTGGATTTACAAAAAAAAAAAAAAAAAAAAAAAAAAAAAAAAAAAAAAAAAAAAAAATCTGTAACTTTGCGTCCTCTCGCTTACTAAAACAAAATTTCAAGTTAGTAGTTAACTACAAATACTAAAGGTTTTTGGTGTTTTTTAATATTTTTTCATGCAAGTGAGAAAATTTGGAATTTAATGGCCAAAACAAAAGATAGTCAAAGACGCAATAATATTTTCGCAGGACACGGTTTCTGAAAGAAACGGGCTGTACTACATATCATTTCCTATTAGTCTCAAGTAATTCAGCGAAACTATAGAACCCATGGGATATAATCGCTGGGCGGTCTATTTAAACCTTTCTCTTAAGTGTTCAACCATCTTACTTTGAAGACTTCCAAGAGATCAAAAGAAAATCTCAATGAAAATAAGAATTTGTTATGCTCTATACTGTGTCTATTTTGATTTGTGATTGATAATATGTAGTTTATTTTCGTTCTCCTTCGTAGGATTTTTACATCCAATAATTGGAAGAATTCTTGGGGTGAACACAAATATTCCATTATTGTTTCTTCTACTTTTCTTATCAGAATCCCTCACTCAATTCAAGCGGATGCTTAAATCGTTAAATCTCACTTCTAGATGTACTTGCAGGTCAATTTATGTTAAACAATCTCTGCTTTAAAATCCACACTAGAAGGATAGAATTCAAACTGTCGAGAAAATTTATCTTTTGTAATTGCCCAATCATTTTAAGCGACTTGCATCTCTGTTTTGGAGAGTACTGGATCTCATCACACGATTTCGCTATGTATTGCATATTACAGTTTAGCGATATATTCTGCTACGTGTTTCATCTATATTATTTGATCGGTCGCGACAGTAATCTGTCGCGTCCCGTACAATGGATACGAACGAATGAGAGAACATGTGTATGCGAAAAAAGAAAATACCGTACTTATCAAGTAACAAAATCTAGAAGCTAAAGTGATAACCTACGCCATTTATCATAACAGTACTAAAGAGTAATAGTAGCGGTTTTAAGATTCAATACACAGATTACTTAATTGACATTAATATGACCTAGAAGAACAGCGGAGAATTACTAGAATAGGAATTAGTAACAAGTTTGATCGGAGCATACGTGCTCTTGGTTCTCCGTTTGTCTGTGAGCTGTGGATAGAGCATTCCACTTCCTCTACCGAAAACAGGGAACTGTATTGCATGTAAGAATCACATGGCCTGCAGTATAAAATTTCTAGATTCAGCTGTAAAAAAAGTCTGAAATTTTAACTTACTTTCTACGGAATAATCCGTCAGTGAGTTTTCCATAGTCACTAAGAAACTAGAGCTAAATTTAAATGTACAGCTTATAAACTAGGAAACGTACATCAGTAAATGACCCCTTAAACAGGACGATGACATGGAAAGGTCCTTCCGCGAGGGTTAGACTTACGAAATTACTCACAGAAGATGGGCTGGAATTTAGAAGTTATTTATACGAGATTAGAATTTAATGTCGTTTCCTAATAGTCTAAGGGCACACTTCCTCAGGTCATTACCACAGGCCATTACACGTGGCCGGGCCTTTGGAGCCGCGAGATCGGGGAGCTATGACCGAGTGGATTTGCATGGCCCACTCATTGCGGTTTGAGCGGAACCACTTCCAATACTCAGCTCACCTTTCCATTAAACGTAACTGTTCGAGAAGGCTGAAGTGCAATAACGCTGAATTTGCCGCATAAAATCTTATTAAGGTAAAATTGGTTCACAAATGAAAATGTTCAAATATTTATAAACGTACGGGATCAAATTGCTGAAGTCCAAATTGCTTACAAACTACTGAAACTAACTTACGTTAAGGACAAGGACACACACACACACACACACACACACACACACACACACACACATACACACACAGAGCCGGCCGCAGTGGCCGAGCGGTCTGCGGCGCGCCAGTCACAGTCTGCACGGCCACTACGGTCGGGGGTTCGAATCCCCCCTCGAGCATGGATATTTGTGCCGTCCTTAGTGTTAGCTAGTTCATAAGTAGTTTGTAAATGTGTTGTAAATCTATCGGACCAAACTGCGTGGTAATTAGTCCGTTGCTTACAAACTACTTAAACCTAGGTAAACTAACCTAAGGACAACACACACATCCATGCCCCAGGGAGTACTCGAACCTCCACGGCGAGAAACCATGCGCTCCGCAGCGAGACGCTTTAGACCGCTCGGCTACTCCACCGCGGCAAGTAGTTTGTAAGTTTAGGGACTGATGACCCCGTAGTTAAGTCCCATAAGCATAACAAACACTTGAACATTTGAACACACACACGCACGCACACACACACACACACACACACACACACACACACACACACACACACAAACGCGCGTACGCACACGCGTGCCCGAGTTAGGACTCGAACCTCCGATGGGGAGGTGGTATAGCGTCTTAGACTGCACCACCATTCCTAAGCGGCAGTCGGTTGACAAAAATACGCCGTTATCATTCACACAGTCAGCACTTAACGACGAAGCGTTTATTCTGTGAAGCAGAAATTTATTGGCAGCAGCTCGACTGAACCTCTGCAGCGAGGTGCTTTAGACCGCTCGGCTACAACACCGCGGCTACCAAACGATCCCTTCTTTTAGTCAAGGTATGCCAGAAATTCCTTTTCTCCCCAATTCTGTTCAGTACCTCTTCATTAGTTATGCGATCTACCCCCGTAATCTTCAGCATTCTTCTGTAGCATCACATTTCAAAAGGCTCTATCCTCTTCCTGTCCGCACTGTTTATCGTCCATGTTTCACTCCCATACAAGGCAACACTCCACACAAATGCCTTCAGAAAGGACTTCCTTAGGCTTAAATCAATATTCGATGTTAAGACATTTCTTTTTTTCAAGAACGCTATTCTACCCATTGCCATTCTGCATTTTATATCCTGTCTACTGCGACAATCATTTGTTATTTTACTGCCCAAGTAACAAAACTCATCTGCCCTCTTTATTGTTTCGTTACCTAATCTAATTCCTTCAGCATCACGTGATTTTCTTACACTGCACTCCATTACCATAGTTTTGCTCTTGTTAATGTTCATCTTATATGCACCTTCCAGCACACTGTCCATTCCGTTCAACTGCTCTTCCAGGTCCTTTGCTGTTTCTGACAGAATTAATATGTCGCCGGCAAAACGTAATGTGTTTAATTCTTCACCCTGAACTGTAATTCCTTCTCCAAATTTCTCCTTGATAAATATGTTACCATATGTATATTGAGTATGACATCTCACCTGATTCCCCCAAGTGTTTTGAGTTATTGCAGTAAATTGTCGGTAGCAGGTGTTGCAGGAGGGTGGAGATGAGAACTGACCTGGAAACGGCCGACCGCGGAAGGGTTGAGGCGGGGCGTGTTAGGCGAGTGGGGCGACCGCCGACACCGCCCACAAATTAAAACGCCCGTCTGGGGGCGGCGCGAATATTTCCCGTGTCGGCGCACTAAAAAACGACCGCAGCTTCCACAGCGGATGACAAACTCGGCCGTAGACCACAGCCGCGCTGCGGGGAAGAAGAATCGCCGAGCACGTACCAGCCGCTCCCGCAGCCGGGCAATTTGGAGGGACAACGCTGCTCCTAATACCGCGAGCCGGCACTGGACGGGATTTCCAGAATGTTCGTTCACCCGATGACAGGCCCTGCATTTCGCTATCCACTGAATGTCTGCAACGTTTGTTTCTATTATGATTTCTCGTCACCAGGAAGAAGCAGACAAGTTGGTAGAATAATACAGAGAAGGCAGCCCGTAAAAGGAAATATACAGGGTGTTTCACTAAGTGTGTTGGCCTCTGTAACTTATAAAATAATACGTGACGGTAAATTTTAATGCGGTAGGTCAACACAAGAAATGTTACACTTTCTGCGGAGCTATGAACATAGTTTATTGTATCACTTTCCAAAGAGTTACAGCACAAAGATATAATTTTTTAAATGGGACAATAGCTTTTTCTATCGTGCATTGAATTCGTTGAAACCAGCTGCGTCCGAATCAATTTAAACTACATTCCTATCACTATTAGTTTGGGAGCTACAACTCTTCCAAGTTTAGGGGGCGGAGGCTGCAATAGCGTAGCTGACTGGCCGTGTGGCTATCCCCTGGGGCACGGGCCACTGTCTCATGACCAACAGCCAGTCAGCTACGCTGTCCTAGCCTCCACCCCCTAAACTTTGAAGGGTTGTAGCTCCAAAACTAACAGTGATAGGAATGTCGTTTAAATTGACTTAGACGCAGCTGGTTTCAACGAATCCAATGCACGATAGAAAAAGCTATTGTTCCATTAAAAAAATTATATCTTTGTGCTGTAACTCTTTGGAAAGTGATACAATAAACTATGTTCATAGCTCCGCAGAAAGTGTAACATTTCTTGTGTTGACCTACCGCATTAAAATTTCACGTCACCTATTATTTTATAAGTTACAGAGGCAAACACACTTAGTGCAACACCCTGTCCACAAAGTAAGTTCCGTTTGATTATATAAACCAAACATGAACAGATACAGAAACATATTTATTGTATAAAAATCTGCAATTGTTCAACTACTTCTCTACATAACGTCCGAAATTTTGTAGGCACTTGTCATAGCGTGGGACAAGTTTTTGTGTGCCTCCTTCATAGAAGGTTGCCGCCTGTGTATTCAACCATGTGGCAAACGTTCTTTCAGCTCATCATCGTTGAAGTGTTGACCACCCAGGACAGATTTTAGGTGTAAGAGGAGATGAAAGGAGTCTTCTTCCCTTCACGTTGCCGCCCGACCTCACAAGGCGAATGTGACCAAACAACTCTTACGGGAATTTCACTGGGACGTGTTTAATCATCCTCCGTACAGTCTCGCTCCTAGCGACTTTTTTCTTACATCTAAGACCTGTCTATGGTGGTCAACACTTCAGCGATGAGGACGAGCTAAAGAACATGTTACCACATGGTTGAATACACAGGGGGCAACCTTCTACGAAGAAGACATATAAAAACATCTGCCACGCTATGACAAATGCCTACAAAATTTCGGAAGCTATGTAGAAAAGTAGTTTAATAGTTGTATATTTTTGTACAATAAATATTTTTTCTGTATCTGTACACGTTTGTTTTATATAACTAAACGGAACTTACTTTCTGGACATACCTATAGGCCTATATTACAACTCGACCATACAGAGAAATGTATGTCGAAAAAAGAAATATAGCCAAATATATAATTTCAGAATCCGAAGAGAAATCAAGGGAATACTTTAGAAATAAGTTAGAAACGTTTGGGTCAAGCCACGGCAAAAACATTCTGGACCTCGTAATTTTCGAAAGGGAAGGAAGAAGAAAATAAAAAGTGTTTCGGACAAGTTAGGAAAGCTGCTAGTGAATCCTGTGCATGACTTGGGCAGATGGAGGGAGTATTTTGAAGAGTTGCTCAATGAAACGTTCAATGATGAGTCATATTTTGAGATGCAATGTGATAGGAATGATGACGGAAACAGGATCACATTTCAGGAATTAGACACAATCGTCAATCAATTGTAGTGCAATCCAGCGGCTGGTACAAATGAAATTAAGTCGTAACAAATACAGTGGAACATCAGGTCTCACAGAATAACTGCAATGGTATGGGAGTCAGGATAGTTTCCGTCTGACTGGAAGATAACAGTAATCTTGCCAATTTTCAAGCATGGAAATAGAAAAGATAATAACAACTACAGAGTTATCTCTGCAATTAGCATAGTGGGCAAAATATTATCTGATATAGTTCAAAAGAGAGTGCGAGTATTAGACAAGTTAGGTGATAATCAGTGTGGGTTCAGGCCTCATAGATACTTTCAGGATTAGATCTTAAGCTTACGACAGATAATGGGGAAGTGTTATGAGTGCAACAAGGAAATGTATCCGTCTTTAAAGATCTAGAAAAGTCTTATGACTGTGTCCCAAGAAAGAAGCTATTGACAGTTCTGCAAGACTATGGAATAGGCGGCAAGCTTTCCCAGGTATTTAAAGATATTTACGTAGATTGTCAGGCAGAGGTTAGTGTTAATGGTAAATTGAGTTCATGGTTCAGGGTAGTTTCAGGGGTAAGATAAGGCTGTATCCTGTCACCACTGTTGTTCATAATTTTTATGGAACAAATGTAGAAAACAATAGGCTGTCAGGGTGAGATTAAGTGCGTGAACTCAAAATAAGCAGTTCTGCATATTCGGACGACTTAGTTGTGATGGCAGATTCGACTGATGGATTACAATCTAATATTTCAGAGCTATGTCAGAGGTGCAAGAATTACGGTACCAAGATCAGCATATCCAAAACGATAGTAATGACTGTAGGGAGCACATTCCAACAGACTGAGTTCCAAATGGGGGAAACAAAATTAGAACGGCTGGACAGTTTCAAGTACTTAGGATGTATTTTCGTAAAGGATGGCAACATACTGAAATAATTGGAAACAGACTGAATGCTGAAAGGCATAATCATTGTCTGATTATTATTATTATTATTATCTAAGATTTCCCACTTGCTGCAACTTGTTATTGCGGAAGGATGGTTAGTATGTTGAAAATTCCCTGCCTATATCGTATGCCTTGTATAGGCCAGAACCCGCGCTCCACGGGAGAATGCTGCACCGATCACTAACGCAGCATTCGCCTTTGGCATCCATGTTCAAGAAAAAATTAACACACTGAAAGACTAGCGATCTATTAGGTTCAGTTTCACGTTAACTATCTGGTTAGTGTATTCTTACAGTTCTCTGTTTTGTTTTCGTTGGATTAGTTCAAAATGTTCAAATGTTCGTAGAACTTATGGGACTTAACTACGGGGTCATCAGTCCCTAAACTTACAATCTACTTATGAACTAGCTAACACTAAGTACAGCACAAATATTCATGCCCGAGGGGGGATTCGAACCCCCGGCCGTAGTGGCCGTGCAGACCGTGACTGGCGCGCCGCAGTCCCCTCGACCACCGCGGCCGGCCGTTGGATTAGTACCAGCTCTAGTCGTCTTCGTTTACCTTAGTTAACCACTGTCGAGTCTACATCGCGTATTTCTAGTAGTTAGTTCTTTTAGTTATTGAAATTATGAATAAGTATTGCGTACTGGAAAGGAAACGCCTAGTAGTGGTACAGTGTACCCTCCGCCACGCACCTGACGGTGGATTGCGAAGTATGTATGTAGATGTTCAAATGTTCAAATGTTTGTACAACTTATGGGACTTAACTACGGGGTCATCAGTCCCTAAGCTTACAAACTACTTATGAACTAGCTAAGACTAAAGACGGCACAAATATCCATGCCCGAAGGGGGATTCGAACCCCCGACCGTAGTGGCCGTGCTGACCGTGACTGAAGCGCCTCAGTCACCTCGGCCACCGCGGCCGGCGTATGTAGATGTAGATGCTATGTGCTGATACAGACCGAGCTGGTGACACTTCGCTCCGATCTTCGGGCTATGTTAATCTCGGTTTCAAGGGCTGAAGCTGCGGTTGAGGGGCGCCGTTGTTGTTGGCCGGTCGTGGGAACCGAATGGATGCTCGGCGTGTCCACTGATCGGCCTGCGGCAGAGAAACTGCTGGCAATGTGGCAGACACCCCACCAATGGTTCCGTGTGAGGTCGCTCAACACCATCTAGAAGACAAGGCCTCGCAACCGGCCGTGCCTACGTCACACTTACAGCTCACTGGCTGGCCGCTGGGGCACGCCCACCACCGCGTAGCGGCCGGCCAGTCAGATGGCGGCCACGGCCTGTAAGTGTGACGTAGGCACGGCCGGTTGTGAGGCCTTGTCTTCTAGGTGGTGTTGGGAACCTCCAGTGAGTGGCAGGCGGCGTAAAACATTCCGGGATACCGATCGTGAGGCCTCTCCGGTTCGTCTTGCGAACAGGTTCGAGACGCTATCTGTTCTGAACAACGTTCCTGATCCGGAGGGCGTCGCTCATCCTGAGGTCACCACGCAGCTTGCAAGATCCGGGCTTTCACAGAGGGTGGATTTGCTCGTAGTTGGGAGCTGCAACGTTAGGCGGGAGTGAACTCCTGGCACGCTAGCAGTCTGCAGAAGGTATTCAGCTGTTGTGTTGCTGCAAAGCTGCTACCGTTAGCACCCAGCGGCGATGGGCCTGGAATACCATTCGCAGTTTGCTTCGGAATGCCACCCTGATCTACATTTCTCGGCTACCTCTCCTGACTAATTATTCCGTTGAAACGTGCTATACCTATTACAACGAGGGTCACTACAAAAGATGTGCATACTATTTTTTTAAATACAGATTTATTCTACATATTTGAAAGTTTTACAGTGCGTAGATACATCCTTCAAGAACAATATTTTCATTTCTCCACTTAATCCCCATCCCTCTCAACTGCCTTACGCCATCTTGGAACCAGCTCCGATATACCCGCATGGTAAAATTCTGGACCAACATGTTGGGACCACTGGCAGCTCATATTTTATTCTGATGATCATTTCTACCTATGTAGGTGGGAGTCAGCAATATATTTTCGCATTCGGAGGAGAATGTTGGTGATTGGAGTTTCGTAAGTAGCCCACGCCGCAGCGGTAAGCGCCGTTGTTGTAATGATTCCCATCCCAGATCCTGTATCATTTCAGTAACGCTGTCTCGCCTGTATCGAGACAATACGAAACGAGCTGCCCTTCATTGGACTCTTTCGATGTCCTCCGTCAAACCCACCTGATAAGGATCCCACACTGGGCAGCAATACTCCAAAAATGGGCGGACAATCGTAGTGTATGCAGTCTCTTTAGAAGTTCTGCTGCATCTTTTAAGGGTTCTTCCAATAAAACGCAGTCTCTGGTTCGCCTTTCCGACGACAGTATCTACGTGTTCTTTTCAGTTTAAGTCTGAAGTATTAGTAATTCCTAGGTATTTTGTGGAGTTTACGGCATTCACATTTGATTGATTTATCTTGGATTTCTTTTCGTACTCATGTTATCGATTTTACACTTCTCATAATTTAGACTCAATTGCCAATTTTTACACCATACTGATATCTTATTCAGATCGTTCTGCAGTTGGTTTTGATCTTCAGATGATTTTACTGGAGGGTAAATGACGGCGTCATCTGCAAACAACCTAATATTTATTGCCAAAATCCTGCTGCAAATTGACGTCAATGAAATAGGCCTGTAGTTTATTGGGTTACTCCTACTGCCTTTCTTGAATATAGGTGTAACCTGTACAACTTTCCAGTCTTTTGGTACAGATCCTTCTTTGAGGGAGCGGTTTTATATGGCTGTTAAGAAAAGAGCTATTGCTTCAGCATAATCAGATAGAAATCTAATGGGTATACAGTCCGGACCAGAAGCCTTGTTCTTGTTAAGTGATTTTAGTTGCTGCACTACTTCGATGATGATGATGATGATCGTGTGTCATTAATGACCGTTAGACACCAACTGGGGTCGTGTTCAGCCTGCCTGGTGCAAGTCTTTTTATCTGACGCAACTTCGGCGACTTGCGTGTCAATGATGATGAAATGATGATGAGGACAACACAACACCCAGTCTCCGGGTGGAGAAAATTTCCAACCCGACCGGGAATCGAACCCGGGCCCCCCGCGTGCTAACCCATCACGCTGTCCACTAGACTACGGAGGCGGACACTACTCCGATGATATCTACTTCTACGTTACTCATTACGGCCTTCTGTTCCTAATTCGGCAGGATCGCCATTGCTATCACGTAGTGAGGGTATTGGGTGTGTATTGCCAAAAATGTTTGTATAGTCTATGGGACTTAACTACGGGGTCATCAGTCCCTAAACTTACAAACTACTTATGAACTACTTACGAACTAGGACGGCACAAATATCCATGCCCGAGGGGGGATTCGAACCCCCGACCGTATGGCCGTGCAGACCGTGACTGGAGCGCCTTAGTCTCCTCGGCCACCGCGGCCGGCTGTGTATTGCCCTTAGTATGTTTAACATATGACCAAAATCTCTTTGGGTTTTCAGTCAAATTTCGAGAAAGAGTTGCGTTGTGATAAGTATTGTAGGCATCTCTCATTTAAGTCCTCGCTAAATTTCGAGCTTCTGAGTAGCATCACCAATCCTGGGGATTTTGTGTTCGTTTAAATTTAGCATGCCTTTTCCATTGCTTTTGCATCAGTGTCCTGACCTGTTTTGTGTACCAATGGGGTCACCACCTTCTTTTATTAATTTATTTGGTATAAAATTGTCAGTTACTTTTCCCTATGACATCTAGTCACGATAGCGACTGGCGACAACGGAGTGAGATTAGACGTGGCCGCTGTCATTGCTCGCACTGCCAGGCAGAACGTATCCTGACGCCGCACGCTTCGCCTTCTAATCGCTGCGTAGACTACCGACAACACTCCCATGTTGTGCAGTGCTACTGCTACTGACCTTGGCCTCATTGGCGTACGGCAACAACTACAAGTCGCTTGACGCTTGTCCAACATATAACATTCAATAGTATTGACATTTATTGACATAGGAACGTGGGCAAACAAAATTTATGTTTGTAGCTCAATATATAATACTTCACACGAAGTATTTTACGACTTTCCCTTGGTGATCGTATTGGCCCACTTTAGGTTACGGTAGTAACACTAAAAGTGGCCCCTTGCGATCGTCTTTTGACAGCTCGAAATTTAAATGAAAATGACGGCTTAACCATTCATCTGACACGAACATTGAATAAGCGAATTTGTAGAGTAGAAAATTCTCTACAACTTTGCTCCCTTATGTTTTTTTCATATGTCATATCGTTTCAGAGATATTTGCAAAAATAACGGCGATTTTGGGATGTCTGTCTGTCTCTCCGTAACGTGTTCCCTGTTTTTAAGATGAACCTTTCAACCGATCAGCACCAAATTTTACAGACATAATTTTAGGCCGTCAGAGACGAGAACCCCTCTTTTTCAAAATTTTCGGATAAAAAATACGGCAGTAATAAAAAAAGCCGTTTGTAATATAATTGTAATTGCAAACGAACCGTTCATCTGACATCAAAATTGAATAACCTAATTGGTAGAGGGGAAAATTCTCTACAACTTCGCTCGATTTTTTTTCGTATCTTACATCATTGCAGAGATATTTGCAAAAATAACGGCGATTTGACGATGTCTGTCTGGATGTAATGTATTTCCACTTTTTAGGTCGAACCGTTAAACCGCTCGGCAGCAAATTTTACAGAAATCATTGTTGGCTACCAGAGACCAAAACCTCGCTTTTTGAAATATTTCGGACAAGGAATACGTTAGCAATACCAAAAAAGCCGTTTGTAATGTAATTTTAATTGCGTATAAACTGTTCATCTGACGCGAAAATTGAATAACCGAATTTGTAGAGGAGAAAATTCTCTACAACTTAGTTCCCTTATGTTTTTTTCATATTTCGTATCGTTTGAGAGATATTTGCAAAAATAACGGAGTTTTGACACTCTTCATTGAATTAACGAAAACCAGCCGTTCGGAGATGCCACATTCCTCGCCCAGAACACTCTCTGGCATACGCCATCTTGCGTTGCGTATTTGATGTTTTTCTTATTGTAACTTACACGTTGTCATTTTAAAGCAATGGCGCACTGAATAATTAACAAAAACACGCCGTTTTTCGTACGATAAATGATAATCTAGTGTCTACAAATGCCATATTAGCACCAGTTAACAACGGCCATCAATGGTTTCGAAACCCACCACTACCTAATTTTTTTATTCCTAAACGGGTTTCAGACACTCTTATTAATTAATGTTTTATTATTGAGATTATTATTTTGGTCCAAAATGTTTGCAAATACTTATAAAACTACAAATCTAAAGTGGGCCGTAAAACACGTCAGTGCGAATATTTTTTTTCTTCTCTCTCAGAGCAAGGAGCTCTTTAGATTTAAAAATAGTGGAAAGTGTCGAAGTAATTCTCCTACTACCATACCTAAAATGGGAGAAGTGTTGGAACTCCCCCGTAGGCCTGTCTTGCGGTCGGTGAGTCGCGTCTCGGCCGCCCTCGCGCTGCCAGATTTGCTCGCGCAGTGTTCCCCCGCTGCCGAGGATTTAAATCTCGTTTCTCGGACCCTCGCAAATCTCCTTATCGCTAAGTCGCTTTCCGTGCCGTTCATTTCCAGTTAAAACGACGAAAGGAGCTGGAACGGTTTTTCTTGGATTAACACCGACTCTGTAGCTGAGTTATGGTACAGAGTACATTGTGATGGACTCTATTCTTATAATACACTAGCTTTCCAACCGCGACGAAACCTTTGTACGTGTATGTCACACACGGAGAAAAAATTATTTCCGATTGTTATTAAATTGCCCCGCTTCCGATTAAACTAGCATTCTAGTTTGTGAATTTGGTCGTTGCGCGAGAAAATTGAAACAGAGAGCCAGAGGCATTTTTCCTAAACGTATTCTTCGTTTGGTTAGTTCAAACTCAACAATCTAGAAAAATTGTAGCACGCGAGAGGTGTTCGTCCGGGTTCAAATCATGACACTGCCGAATGTCTAACATTTGTATCGCTATTTCGTTCGGCTTGAGGAAACCAAACGAAGAACACGTTTGGAACTGGCTGGTCCAATGAATTTGCGCGCTCAACGACTCGCATGATTAATCTAAAATGAAATCTTAAACGGTACAACTAGCATGTATCATATATATGTAACAGACATATATGTCTGAACTTTGCTGTTTCATAGGTACATCACTTTGCACATGATGTATTTATCTAGTTGTAAGTTACATACATGTGGTGGCTGTTTTTCAGACATGTCCAATAGGACATGTTTGTAAATCTATGGGACTTATCTGCTTGGTTATTATTCCGTAGCTTACAAGCTACTAAAACTAAGTTAAACTATCCTAAGTACAACACACACACACACACACACACACACACACAGACACACACACACGGTCGAGGGAGGTTTCGAGCCTCCGCCGGCTAACGGCCACGCGCAACGCAGCTATTCCGCCGCGACCCAAAATGACACCTCAGATTATTTATACGTACATATATACGTCAATGACGGGCATTGATCCTTTGTTCAATGCGGAGGCACTTCTAAGCCCTTATTCTTACGGGAACTAGTTTGAAAAATCAGCGAAATTGGGTAATAGTGCGCAGGGAAAATTTGAGAATTTGTATATGACGAAAGGCGAACTAGAATAGTCTGTGACGATCGGTGTGTTGCCAGTAGTGTAGGGGTCAGCGCAACTGCCTAGCAAGCGCGAGACCAGGAGTGATATATCGGCTGTATACACATTTTCGGGTTTCCCAATTCGCAATTATCGCTCCCTTCCTCTGCCGTTTCGTCGTCCCCCACCAACTGTCCATATCGTACAGTCCCTCTTTCTCCATTTTCTATGAACCTATTTTTATGGCAGTCTGTTGTTACCCTCACCGTACTTGTTTGCAGACTGTAAGATTGTGTGTACTAAGTTTGATTTAAGTCGATTTGTGCTGTTTGAGGAGATACAGTACAAAATACAAACCAACACACACACACACACACACACACACACACACACAAGGGCGCACTCCCGCACGTCATTTTTTGCGTGTGTACGTGACAAGTGATGCAGTGAGTTGGGCACATGTGTAACTGTCCCGGGCGAGTGGATGTGACTGGACGTGGCTGTTACGCATGCGACCACGCCCCTGCACGTGTACACCCGCCACGTGACCCACACGTGTGCAGAGCGTAGCGCGGGCTGTGTAGGTGTGAGTGGAGCCGAGGAAGGCGGCAGCGGCACTAGCAGTGGAGCAGCGGGCGTTCATCGTCCAGAACTGTGTGACGAAAAAGGCGCGCAGCCAGTCGTTTGCCGACACGTTTAATGGTGTCCACGTGACGACAGAGGGTGACTTGTAATGCGTACTCCGAAAATGGCGTCTGACACCATGACTTTTGGAAAAAAAAACATTCCGAAACTTGCCCGGGAAGATGTGCTTACAGTTCTCGGGAAATGGCTCCAGAGTCGTACAAAATCAACCCGACAACTGTCGCAAGAGACCGGCATATCTCGTCTACCACGTGGAGGAATATTCCGCCTGGAGATTATACTCGCGCATAATAGTTCGCGATCGGGAGCGCTCACTTTAGTTCGCGGTTCTGCCGCGAACTAGTTCGTTCTTTTAGTTAGTCCGCTCCCAGTGACGACTGAGCGGCATGGTCTGTGCATGCAGGTGGAGGGAAAAGTTCCCCCACCTAGCTGCTTCATGCGCTTGCTGCGTGAGCCGCTAATGATATCACGCAAACCAAAAGAAACAGTTTGTGGGTAATTTCTCGCTTTTAAGTTTAGAGTTATCTCTATATCTTGGCATTATGGAATTTATTAGTCAGATATTGTAGAGTGCAGAATACTTCAAAACAGAAATTTTGTAGCACTGAACTATGAAATCTAGCAGACAGGTGCTAACCTCGAAATGGCTCTCATTAGCAGAAGGCAAACACGTCATTTTTAGAATGAAACTTTCACTCTGCAGCGGAGTGTGCGTTGATTTGAAACTTCCTGGCAGATTAAAATTGTGTGCCGGAACCGGGACTCGAAACTGGGACCTTTGCCATTCGCGGGCAAGTGCTTTACCGACTGAGCTATCCCGACACGACTCACGATGCCGCCTCACAACTTTACTTCCGCCAGTACCTCGCCTCCTACTTTCCAAACTTCACAGAAGCTCTCCTGCAAACACGCAAGACTAGCACTCCTGGAAGAAAGGATATGGTGGAGACATGGCTTAGCCACAGCCTAAGGGATGTTTCCAGAATGCCCGCGAAAGACAAGGGTCCCAGGTTCGAATCCCGGTTCCAGCACACAATTTTAATCTGCCAGGACGTTTCACGTGATTTTTAATTCTGCTACGCGCCCTCTCGCTATTGCCCGTCGGTCTTCGGAAAAGAATCCAACGAACTAAGAATCGAGATACGTTTGGCATAATAGTTCGCGACCGATCTCGCATATTTTAGTTCGCGACCGGTAGCTCTCCTTTCAGTTCGCAGCTCGGCCGCGAAGTAGGTAGCTCTTTTTAGTTCGTCCGCTCTTTTTGGCTTTTGCTACCGCTACTAAAAGAGCTCTTTCTTTTGGTATGACAGCTTCTTTATATAATGATCTGTGTTGCCCAAACGTGTGCTATTACCCGTATTTTTTGGGCAATTAGACATCAAATACTTAAGCAAATAAACCAGTTATTTACACGAATGGGTGATACAATGATATTCAACTACCGTGCATACAGAGTACTCTTAGTATTTTATTTTTAAAATGGATTTATTTATTTATTTAATAGGTCATTGAAGGAAAATTACCTATAAATCATGCGATGGTTGCACTCTCACGTCCTCCCGCTGTTCCCCGTGAGTCTTCGGAAAAGGGGCGGACGGACTAAGAGACGAGGGATCTGCGAACTAGATCGCGTAATTCGCCTGTGGGAGCGCTCTTCCGAACTAGTTCGTTCGCCACTACTGGAGATGCACATGCAGCCCTCTGAGTGTCTGCTGTCGGTGCATTAAAACCTCTGATTTTATGAGCTCCTGTTCACTGACAAGGAGACCTTCGGGTCTCGAAAACTCAGTTCGGAATGGAACTTGGCAGAACAATTGTATATATCAAGGATGTCCACTCACAGTATTCCGAAAGCCGACTATACAGAAAATACCGGAAAAAAGGGCACTAAAGTTTTAAGTGTGGTATAGGTATAACTGACATACTGTTAGCGAAGGCTGTGCTGCGGAACGGTCAATTAGGTCAGATGGTATCGCATGCGTCTGTCATATAGAAGATTCGGTTTCGAACCAACCATAAAATTATTATTTTTTTTTTTTTTACTTTTATTATTTGTTTGACACTTCATGACCGTCTGCCTACTTCGTTTTTCCATGAAAACCCCGGTTCCTTGAAATTATAAGGAATATTTATAATCTTTCTCCAGCCTAATTTTGCAATAAAATTGCATTGACAATAGTATTTAACGTTTTGATGTACCTACATTAATTGTGAAATGCATTTGGAATTACTGGACTTTTTACAACTGCCTCAGCTATCTCGTCATACTCTGTTCAAATCTCATTGACTACTATAGAGCGTGTATACGATTTGCTCTTAAAGTTTAAAGCCCTTTTTCGGAATTTCCTGGATAGTGCTCTTTGAAACTTCTATGAGTGGACACTCTTCACGTATACAGCTAATGTGCGAAGTCTGATTCCAAACAATTTCTGCGACCGGAACGACTCCTTGTGAGGTAACAATGAATGGTTTGGCCAGGCCTCTGAACTATGAAACCTGGTTTCACCTGTGTGGTTGTGTCAGTTCACAGAATCGCAGGTTCTGAGCAGAGGAGCATCCGCGTAACTTCCGCGAAACACCATTGCATGATTACAATATTTGGTCCCATCTATTTTCACCACACTCTGACTTGGGCGCTTTACAATGCAGGTGGCACAGACGTAGTGCGATGCTCAGAAAACAAACCTGCACCATCTGTGTCTCACTATCCAATTATGGCCGGTCGCGGTGGCCGCGGGGACTAAGGCGCTCCAGTCACGGTCTGCACGGCCACTACGGTCGGGGGTTCGAATCCCCCCTCGGGCATGGATATTTGTGCCGTCCTAGTTCGTAAGTAGTTCATAAGTAGTTTGTAAGTTTAGGGACTGATGACCCCATAGTTAAGTCCCATAGACTATACAAACGTTTGAACATTTATCGAATTATGTTTTTTAACTAAGGGGCGAAACAGCAGAGATCATGGGTCCCTAACCTTAACATTACTTTCACTTTTGCTGAGGACAATGGACGACCACTCATATCTGAGGGAGGACTCGAACCCCATTGGAGGGGCCACGCAATCCATGAACTGTTGCCTCAGATCGCGCAGCCACTATGCAAAGCCACTGGCTAAGTCGGAGTATATCACTGAAGAAAACATGGCGTGCAGCTCAGTGTTTGTGGTGAGCAGGTCTCGTGTTTTGTGTGTGTGTGTGTGTGTGTGTGTTTGTGTGTGTGTGTGAGAGAGAGAGAGAGAGAGAGAGAGAGAGAGAGAGAGAGAGAGAGAGAGTCCTCGTGCTGCGAGATGAGGCAGCCGGCTAATGAACGGCTCCTGCTGTGCTGGGTGTCCGCCGCCCTAGCCGGCCGCAGCGGCGCACAAAGCCAGCGCTTCTCTTTCCCTCAAAGTGGCGACCGCCGCACTCAGGCGTTTGTTGAGCCTCCTCTCTGCAGAAGGCTGCGTGCAGGTACACGGAATTTCTGCTGAAAGAGCGCGCCGCCGCCGACCGCCTAACTCCACAAAGCCAGAGTTCATGGCGGTGTCAGGTGGCGAGGGATGCCGTTTAACGCCGTGCTGGGATGCCGGTGATCCGTATCACAGATGCAACCGCAGATGCATTCCGCCTTATGCAAGACACCTTCGTTGTATTTCCCATCCACACATGTTTAAGCATCATTTCTAGTTTCCCTTTATTAGAAATCGTTGTAACATCTTTATTTTTGTGTGCTTTATATTAACTTTGAAAAGAGTACGTAACACAATTTTCATTAAAAAACTGAACACTTGTTATTGCCTTCTTTCACAAAACTTTATTTTCACGACCTATGTTTTGGGTTATGAGCCCATTTTCAAGTATTTTACTGATTCCAAAGTTGTTACACAAACCATTGTGATAGTACAGGTCTCTATCGATTTTAACATGGAAGAAAATACTTTCACCTTGAAATTTAGGAATTATCACACTTGCATTACCTTATTAGAATAACCTTAATTATCTATTGTACTAATATTGTGTTTAATAATGTTATCTATTAATGACATTACTGATCATTATTGTACCTCGAAAAATTGAACAGTTTATAGTACAAGACCTTGATTCTTGCCTATTGTTAGGCAAGGTACGTCTGTAAAGTTCGTTGAATGGTCTGATATTTTACAAACCTCGCTGGCGACGATGAGGTTCTCACTCATACACATTGAGGGACATGTCAACAAGCGCTCCCTATGGTGTAGAACACTGCGCGGTGGTAGGCGCTGCGACTCAGCTAACAGGAGTAGTGTGAGAACTCGCAAAACGGTGACGGAGACCCACGGGATGTTAGTGCAAGTGTGCGGTATTGAATGAATGAGTAAAAAGTGTGTGTTTGAGTGGTTGCAGAGCTCCAACAACACGTGACCTCAGTGCTTCGAATGATTCCACAAGAATCTTTTGATGACAGTTTCCAACAGCTGCACAACCGATGGTTGGTTGGTTGGTTCGGTGGTGTTAGGGGGACTAGACTACTATGACCATCAGTCCCCTATTGCATCACTAGGCAACACACACAAAAACAGAATCATTAATAGAAGCGCCTGTACTGGATTTAAAATAGCGTGGAATAAAGGAATCCATTGTCAATAAAGTATTGACAGAGTCAACAAGATACAAGAGACGGTGATCACACGGTAACACATATTAGATAAAACAACAGAGCCAATGAATGTGGTTGACCGACCATGAGGATAAAAGGGGAAAAGCCAACTACATGGCTTCCTCAAGAAAAGCTCTAGTCAGCAAGAAGCGACTATCAATGTTCAATGGATCTGCACCTGGCTTCAACAGACGGATAATCATGCTGTCCCGCCATTGGGACAGGTGTGCTCCCTCGATCCAAAGATGATTGAAGTCCAAAACATGGCGTTGGGAGTTCACAGAAAGATGTCATGTTATCCGGTCCCGGAGATGTATTGGGGCAACTGGCAAGAGCACTTCGAAACTGCCAATCGTTAAATGGGGCGTTGTATGGCTCCCAGCGATTTGTGTGAAACACCAACCGCTTTCCCTCAGCTCGCACTGAGAGCAAGGTGCGCTGCAAAATGCTCGGCGATGATAGTCGGGTCAGTATGGATATTACCGTGGATGGAGACACCCGCGACCCCCACCGGAGGGTGGTAGCCAAATATGCGGCGAATCTTCGTTCATATCTGGGTAGAAAAAACATGGGGTCCAATGGTGGAAACATATTCTTCCCAGCAAGCCTGCTTGTGTGCTGAATGAATCTCCACGTCTGGCCTTGAAGACGTTTCAAGACAACCAGGTGGTCTACTGTGGGGTGGCGCCGATTAAAAATGGCCGCAGTTATCTCCGGTGACCACAAGGGCACTGGTCTTCGCTGGGGTAAGCCGGAAGTGTGGATGGTATTGTGGACTCAGCGGCAGAGTCGACAACGGAAATGATATGGTCTGCTGCCATTGTTGTGTCAGCAGGGAAGCAGTATCCAGCCTTGCAGCTGAAGTGTATGCTGCCCAGTCGGCTTTGTGAAAGGATCAGTGGGGTAGGCGTGCATGGCGTTGGCGGTGGGGAAGCGAAAGGAAAATGGGAAAGTGGTCGTTTCCACAAAGGTCATTGTGTTCCCACCAGTTAAGGAGCGGACGTAAGCCTGAACTCCACGCAGAAAGGTCTATGGCAGAAAAGGTGCCGTGGGCCACACTAAAGTGGGTGGGGGCCCCAGTATTAAGGATGCAAAGGTCAATCTGAGTAAAAAACAGTTCAATGTCTTGATGTTGCCCCCCCCCCACTGGGGGTGATGAGCGTTAAAATCTCCCAAAATAACAAAGGGTGAGGGGAGTTGGGCAATCAGTATTGCAAGGTCGGCAGGTGCCACATCTGTGTCTGGGGGGAGATAAAGGGAACAGATGGCAATGTCCCATGGTGCCTCGACCCTACCAGTGACCGCCTCCAGGGCTGTTTGAAGTGGTACTGGTAAACGGTAGACAGAAGCATGTCCATAGAGGCATACTCCAGCCGACACCCTGTTGTAGACAGTGTGATTTTTGTATTACCCCTGGTAGCCTTGAAACATGGGGGTTGGGTGACTGGGAAACCAGATTTCCTGGAGAGCAAGACAAAGAACT
Source organism: Locusta migratoria (assembly GCA_026315105.1). Lineage (NCBI taxonomy): Eukaryota > Metazoa > Arthropoda > Insecta > Orthoptera > Acrididae > Locusta > Locusta migratoria. The sequence goes on along the minus strand of CM048748.1, from coordinate 19,346,597 downwards.
GGAAAGGAGCTTAACAGCTGACAAAAGTCAGGCAAGTGAAAGAAGAAACCTCCGCAATTCCATTGCAGGATCAAGCTGTCTCCTGATTGAGTGTGCATGAAGAGGAGGAAGATGGGGGAGAAATGGTATGAGCACTTCTCTCTGAGTGTGAGGTCTGATCCTCTTCATGCCGTCAGTGAGATCGGTGATTGCCAAGTCATCAGGTGTTGCCAGAAGAATGATCTCATCCTCAGGTACGTCAGGCTCCAGGGGCACCAGGGCCATCAGCGTCTTCTTGTGCTTTCCGGTCTTCTCTTTCTTTTCTTTCTTCTCCTCCCGATGTTCCTTTGGCCTCACGGAGGTAGGGGGTTTCTCCAGACGGGCTTCAGGACCACAGGAAGACTGAAGAGCCAAATGGCTTTCTGACCAAGGGTTTGATGTCTTGGGTGAGAGCGGTGGAAGGGGTATGCAGTTCCCCTTCCATGAAGAAGGAGCCAGAGAAGGGGAACCCTTCTTTGGGTGGGGATCAGGTTTAACTGACTCCGATGGGGGAGGGGGCAGTATTGGCCCTACAGAAGATGGGGTGCCCCCAGATGTCTGGGAGGCCGAGGTAGACAGGCGGCCCAAAGAGTCCACAGGGGAAGATATAATGGGTCGAGAAGTGGCCACTTGTGGTGGCGTCAGCGTCGTAGCTGCAACATATGAAGTTAGGAGAGAGAATGGATGTAGTTTCTCATATTTCCTACGAGCATTAGAGTACGTCAGACGGTCCAGAGTCTTATATTCAATTATCTTTCGCTCTTTATGTAGAATGGGACAGTCCTGTGAGCATGAAGAGTGGTGACCGCTACAGTTGACGCAGTAAGGGGAAGGGGCACAGGCAGCATTCGGATGTAAGGGACGGCCACAGTCGCGACAGGTTGTGGCAGCATCGCAATGAGAGGACATGTGCCCAAAACGCTAACATTTAAAACAGCGCATTGGCGGGAGGATGTATGGTCGAACGTTACAGCAATATACCTTGACGTTTTCGGATAAAGTGTCACCCTCAAAGGCCAATACGAAAGCGCCGGTGGCCACCCTATTATCTTTCGGTCCCCGGAAGACGCGGCGGTCAAAATGGACGCCACGTCGTTGTAAATTTTCGCGCAACTGCTCGTCAGTCTGCAGCAAACGATTTCTGTGATAAATGACGCCTTGCACCATATTCAAGGATTTATGAAGCGCTATTGAGATAGGAATATCGCCTAAATGGTCACATGCTAGCAGGTTCCATGACTGAGCTGGGGACTCCGCCTATATCAGGACTGAACCATCATGCATTTTGCACATGCTAGCAACTTCTCCAAACTTGTCCTCGAGGTGGTCGACAAAGAATGAAGGCCTAGTTCCCTGGAAAGATTCTCATCCATTCTTGTACAAACTAGATATTGTGGTGAGTATGGCTCAGTCTGTTTTGTGGCCCCATGGTCCCCCCATGATGGAGTTAGGGAAGGAAACGATTTTCGGTCATATCTCTCAGCGTTAATGTGAAACTAGCCACGCTTAGAGACAACTGACTGTCCGCCAGGATTTCCCGTCACCTGGCGGGATGACTGTTGCTGGAGTCCTGATGCCCCACCCCACCAAGAGAAGCATCTACTCCTTGGCATTAGTGAGGAGGTTTCAGCTCAGGTATCAGCAGTGTGATCCCTTTGCATTTCAGGGTGCTCAACCATGAGGGTACACAACAGACCCACCACTTGCAGTGGCTACATGTACTAGTGGCCTACGGTGGGAAGGATGATACGGCGAGGAGAGAATTGGGAAGGATGGGAATCTGCACCGTAGAGAGTAGGTTGGGAGTTCTTCCCCAAATGGCTCACACTAAAACGGAAATTTGAATGCAGGTCTAACCCCGAGGGGGACCAATCTGGGCCGAAACTGGAGGAAATGGCAAGCAAAAACAGAAGTGCAGAGCCTTCAGTAGCTTGGAAATAGCTGGGTCGTCAATGCGAGAACACGCAGAGACGGTGTTGGAGAGGGGTAGCGGGCAGGAATGGGAAGAGAGTAGGGGAGGGAACCGGGTGGGTAATGCGGCCTGGGAGAAAGGAAGGCCGCAGTAGCTCGGGGACCCATGCGCGCCACATACGTACCCACAAAAGAGCTGTGGGACCCCTGGGGGGTGTACAACCAATGTCAGATGTGTACTGTAGCCAATGGCGATTACTTTGAAGGCTGGTAAAGGTATTTTGTTTTTAAACCTTGTTTTCTTTATTTTCTGAGACCATTCACTGAACTTTTCAGACGTACCTGGTAGATATATAGTTTCATTTGGATGCTTCTTATTGTTGAGGGTAGTCTTGTGGTTGGTAACTGCTTTACATACACTGAACGTTACCTGACAATGTGGTTATTGTTGTTCTATTGTTGTTCCTTCTTCTGCATTTTTTTAGGTTAATCATATGTGTTTCAGTTTGGCTTTCGATAGGTTGTAGTTAAATTATGCAGACCGGTGGCGTAACTTCCTTTATTAAAAAAAAAAAAAAAAAAAAAAAAAAAAAAAACACGCGATTATAATACTTTGTAGACAATCATTCGAAATTTGTAATATTTACTTCGATGTTTTTCAACTTTAACATGCAACTTGTTTCTGAAACAACTCACATTTTCTAATGTGTTAGGTAGGACAGAAATGGGAGCGGTCCTGTTGAACCTTGCACTGCGCAGACCGTTACTGTGCAATAACCGCGATAAATCGTTGGCGGGCTGCAGTTATTCACTGGTGTGGGAGCCGGCCGCGGCTGTTCATCAGTGGGGCAGCCGGCCAGGCCGTCGCCCACCTATGCGCGATGCGCGGGCCAATTTACTGGCCGTCCCGCCTAACGAACGGCGCGCGCCTAGCGGGCACCAGCAGAGTCAACAGCGCCTAGGCAAACAGCGCTGTCATCTGGTGGTGGCGGCACGTGCACAACCCAGGAGTAATGTGCAGCGAACGCAGGAATCTACCCTGTGAGCAGCGCAGAAAAATGTATCGTGAAATCTTCAGGCACTCAGAACATATTTTATGCACAAATTTATTTTGTACATAATATTCGATCTTCTGATCCATAATTTTACTAATTACGCAGTGTGTAGCCTTGAGGTATTAAGTAAAAATGCAAACAATGAAAGTAATGTATATTAGAATGAAGTGAAAACTGTAATTAATATTTGTATTGTGAGGGAGAACTATCTGTACCCACTAGTGCTCTCTGTCCACCAAATGAACTGTAAACAATTCTGGCAACACACCCCTACAAATCAGTATGAAAGAAATATAATTTTAAGTTTAATTTTTAATTTTTCGTCAGTAATGGTTTGTTTGTTTGTACATGATTCACTTAGGTGATTTCTTTTTATGTTACCATTTCCATTTACCGCATTAAGCTAATACGAGGCGCGTCCAGAAAGTAAGTTCCGTTTGGTAATAAAATGAAATTGTATACAGATACAGAAGAAATTTTTATTGCACAAAATTCTACAACTCTTAAACTACTTTTCCACACAACTGCCGAAATTTTGTATGCACTTGTCATAGCGTGCCACAAGTTTTTGCATGCATCTTTCACAGAAGGTTGCCGCCTGTCTATTCAACCATGTGGTAACAGCTCTTTATCATCGTTGAAGTGTTGACCACCAAGGACAGATTTTAGGTGTAAGAAGAGATGAAAGTCGCTAGGAGAGAGGTCCGAGCTGTATGGAGGATGATCAAATAGGCCCCATTGAAATTTCCATAAGAATTGTTTGGTCACATTCGGTATGTGAGGTCAGGCATTATCGTGAAAAAAAAATCTTTTGACAGTAATCCTCTTCTTACACCTAAAATCTGTCCTTGGTGGACAACACTTCAACGATGATGACGAGCTGAAAGAACATGTTACCACATAGTTTATTAGACAGGCGGCAACATTCTATGAAAAAGGCACACAAAATCTTGTGCCATGCTATGACAATTCCCTACAAAATTTCGGAAGCTATGTAGAAAAGTAGTTTAACAGTTGTAGATTTTTGTACAATCAGTATTTTTTTTTCTGTATCTGTACCCGTTCGTTTTATATAACCAAACTCAACTTACTTTCCGGATGCGCCTCGTATACTCTGTGCAACAAAGTTCAAAGATTGTATAACTAAGGGACCAAACAGCTAACGTGATCCTTTCCTAGACCTGCTTACACTGACTTACGGCCGGCCGCGTTGGCCGAGGAGACTGAGGCGCTCCAGTCACAGTCTGCACGGCCACTACGGTCGGGGGTTCGAATCCCCCCTCGGGCATGGATATTTGTGCCGTCTTTAGTATAAGGTAGTTGATAAGTAGTTTGTAAGTTTAGGGACTGATGACCCCGTAGTTAAGTCCCATAAGCTTAACAAACATTTGAACTGACTTACGCTAAGGAGAACGGCAAATTCACGCCCGAGGGAGGACTCGAACCTTCGGCGGGAGCGGCCGCGCATCCGTGACATGACACTTCAGACCGCGCGGCCATCCATGAGCGGCTCTGTGCAGATCTCGCACAATAAATCATGCTGCACGTCTGTTGAGACGGATGCCATTGCTACTGTGCGTTAGAGGCTTCGGTATCTTCGAAGACAGTTGCTACAGTTAACAAGGGGAACACCAAGTATGGTACAAACGAATTTTGGTGGGTCGCAGGTATGTTGTGCGCGAACTCCTGCAGACCACAAAGCTAAAAGGATTTGTTCCAATGCGCCTTAGTTTCCACGAAAATCGAGATCAAAGTTCAACGCGTAACACCTATACCTATACTAAGCCAACAGCAGCTACGTGAGTCAGCGTGTTGTAATTAGCAAGGCGCTTGATTGCCAAACAAGCGACACAAGTTCAAATACTGCTTTATTATTATTATTATTATTTTTACACGTGTCCTTGACTGATTGTGCATAATTATAAGCTTTCATAGAGACTTATGTTAATGTTTGAGTAACTGGTCATGATAACAACTTATGTTAATTGGTCAATATGTTATTTATTGCGCGATGATTATTTTACTTTATTCGATATTTCGAAGCATAGTTTTACAGCGAAAGGTCGGCAAACCACCTGAAGTTATCAGCTGTAACATTTGTGCAGCTTTTGCTAGCTGCGTATACAGTCCCCGGCCCCACTGTTGTTTCACCGTCGAATGCAGTGTGCGCTCACTTGACGCGTCCCAGCGGCTTATTATGCTGCGGCCAGGCGGCTAGTCATTCGTATCGTATCGTTCACATGTAACTGTCATTACCTGATATAACTTTATCTTTGCAATCATAATTGATTAAGTGGGATAAAGGAATATAATTATGCCCAATCAATCGTCGGACAAAAGTAAAAAATCCGAGCAGGATTTGAACTCGGGTCGCCTGTGTGACAGTCGAGCGCTTTGCTAATTACACCACGCTGACTCACGTACCTCATGTGACTCAGTACAGGCATAGATGTTCAAATGTTTGTTAAGCTTATGGGACTTAACTACGGGGTCATCAGTCCCTAAACTTACAAACTACTTATGAACTACTTACAAACTAGGACGTCACAAATATCCATGCCCGAGGGGGGATTCGAACCCCCGACCGTAGTGGCCGTGCTGACCGTGACTGGAGCGCCTCAGTCACCTCGGCCACCGCGGCCGGCTGGCATAGATGTTACGCGCTGGACTTTGATCTCGATTTTCGTGTAAACCAAGGCGCACTGGAACAAATCCTTTTAGCTTGGTGGTCTGGAGGAGTTCCCGCTCGCCATACCTGCGACACATCGAAATGCGTTTTTACCATACTTGGTGTTCCCCTCGTAAGTGTCGGCGTTACTTCGAAATTCTGGCAGTGAAGTTTGAGTCACTTCTGTCTTTCTGAAACTGATTCATATTGTCATTCTATTAAATTATCTTATAAGGTTAAAATAGTGTGTACTTCATTTGAACCAAACAGGTCGTAGCAGTTACATACATTGATTTACGTCATTCGTTGTCAACCAAGTATTAACGACAGATTAAAATCTTTGGTATCAGGTGTCATGAATATTAACCAAAGCACCAGTTTTACATGGCCGTTTAAATATAGGCAGATGTGTTAAAGAGAGTATTGAGCTCGCATATGTCTGTAGGGTAGCTGGGTACTAGTCATTGAGTCTACTTTCGGTATGTTTTACTGTGTTCACCCTCGCACCTCACAGGGGAATCCTCGAATGCCCTATATGTTTTATTGTGTGTTACAAAGAGTATGTTGGCAACAATTTGTAAAAACTTAGTGCACATTATGCTGGTAATACATATAAGAGATTTCGGATAAACAACTGCATTGCTGTTATGTATAAAGTGTCGCCAGAATTGTTAAAAGTTTATCTGATAAACAAAGAGCACTATTTGGTACCGATTATTCTATTACAAATATTAATTCCGGTTTTCACTTCATTCTAATATACGTCAGTTTAATTTTAAAAGTTTCTACGCAAATGTACTATAATACTGTAAACGCTAGACAGCCCGCATACACCTAGGATCTATGATGATTTTTTTTGTCGCTTGCAATGCAAACTTGTTTTACAGTTGCCTCGGTTATACTGAGTACTTTAGGATCCTCCTTAATCAATATGATTGCCTTACTTCTGTTTTCGTGGAATTCTGCTATTCACTTTGTAAACCTAGTGGGTGCCATTCTGTTAATGTGGTCATAAAATGAGTCTGACAACCCAACCTTGCGAACCTTAATGGATGGCTCAGAGGTAGCGGAAAATGAACGTTCCATCAGATATGGTGGACAGTTGTAAGCCGCGGTGGAGTAGCCGAGAGGCGCCTCGCTGCGGGGCGCGCGGTTGCTCGCCATCGGAGGTTCGAGTCCTCCCTGGGGCATGGGTGTTTGTGTTGTCCTAGGCTTAGTTTACCTTAGTTTAAGTAATTTGTAAACTACGGACTGATGACCACGCAGTATGGTCCGATAGATTTACAAACATTTGACAGTTGTAGGCCTACATACAGAATGAACAGTTCTGGGACAAGGCAAAACAAACCAATTACACTATGCGTCTTTCTTGTAGCAAGTGGCAATGCGGTCAACTTTTGTTCTCCATTGGAACGAATTACATTTATATTTTGGAACTAACCCTGCCAGTCGTAACACTCTGAGATCTTCCAATGAGTCTACTTAACCCCACGTGATTCAGTTTTTTCATAATCAAATTCTTTGTTACTCATTGTAAAAACTATATAAAGTCAGGTAAGACAATTCATTGCATTGTTCGCATGCAAATATAAGAAAAGTAACTATTAAAATATCAAACATTATTTATAAGTAACACTCATCACAATTTGTAAATATAAAAAAATTATTATAGAAAATTATATATTTATTTATAATCTCCCATATACATAAAAAAGACCAACGTATATACGAGAGTTGGAACTGAAATAGTGGCAACTATTTAGTCACAATCGATACAAAAGCGTTACATGTTTGCATCTCTTACCATCCTTCAAAGCAGTCACCAGCGTTGTGTAGAACCCGTTACCGGCGAAGTGGAAGGCGTAGTATACCGTCAGCAGAGCCTGATCTGTTGATGGTGCGAATGGAGCGGTCTACTGCTTGTCGAATCTTTGGGACAGTTCTGAAGCAAATGCAACGAAATGGTTCCTTCATCTTCGGAATCAAATCAAAGTGACAAGGAGCTAAGTCCGGGGAGTATGGTGGATGGTACAGTACTTGCAAGTCCCATCGTCCGAATAAAGGAGCCACAGCTTACGCCTATGCGCCCGTGCATTGTCGTACAAAATGATGGGTGGGTTGCGCAGAAAGTGTTGTCACTTCTTTCGCAAAGCTGGTCGCAGGATGCTCCAAAAAACGAACACTAATACTGTGCACCGATGGTGTCCGTTGTAGCTACTTCGAAAACATAGAGACACCGATACGTTAGACCGCTCGCTCACAACTGAATGTTTCCACGCTGTGCGCACGCCGGTGACTTGCGACGGGCGAGTCCATTTGCTCGGAGGTAAGGTAGGTATGACAACAACGTGTACAATCAGTGACTATAGCAGATTCCATTGCACAGTGTCTCCACAGCAGTATTGCCACTATTAATACGTGATGTAAAGGGTGCTTCATAAGTCATGTTACACAGTCATAGGGGACTTAATAAATGTCATTCGACAATATTGAGAGCTCTAGTTCATATTTCATACTGTGAAACAAATCTCTTCTCCCGTTACTCTTTGCATTCCATATTTTGGGAAGGGGGAGGGGAGAGACACTGCTGTGAAAAAAAAAATGGTAACGACCAGTTGACGTAGGCTGTAAAATACAAAGGTATGAGATAGACTGGTTTGTATCTTAGATGCTTCAGGACACGAAGCATTTTGGAGCTTATGATTACGAGATATTTTAGGTTACTTTGTCCATTGTGCCTCCTCCCAAAATACGGAAAGCAAAGGATTTGTAATGGAAGAGATGTTACACATTGTGAGATACGACTGTCGATTTGTGGCTTCTGTCCCCGTTAAAATTAATAAACACGATAAATTTTCACATACGTGACTGTAGTATCTACATTCACGAGGTTAAGAAATTCGAGTCACGATAAGTTATGAGTGTAAAACTATTAATAATGTATATTTGGAGAAAGATTTTTACTGTGTCGACTGGAATACACGCTTTCAAATTCTGAAGGTAAATGGGATAAAATATAGAGAGCGAAGAGTTACATTCAACCTATACAAAAAGCAGACAGCAGTTATTTGAGTCGAAGAGCAAGAAAGGAAGCAGATGTTGGGAAGGGTTGTAGCCTTTCCCAAATGTCGTTCAATTTGTACATTGAGCAAGCAGTGAAGGAATGGAAGGAGAAATTTGGAGAGGGAATTAAATTTCAGGGAGAAGAAATAAAAACTTTGCGGTTAGCCGATGACATAGTAATATTGTCAGAGACTGCAAAGGATCTGGAAGAGCAACTGAATGGGATGGACAGTGTCTTGAAAGAAATATATAAAACTAGCTGAACCTCCGCTGCTTCGCATGCGTAGGCTGGTTGGTCTGCACCAATAGTTTCTTTTTAATCCTGATGAAGAATACATATCTTAAGTTTCGTAGTTGTAGCTTAAACTTTGAGTTAACAGCAACATATTTTTGAAAATCAAATTTTTGAGTCAACTATTTTACTCCCTTATTTGTCGAATTTCAAAAAGTGCCGAAACACGTGTCTTTTAAATTCGAACCCTGAATTAAAATCCGAAATATTGTAGTTCTAGCTTCAAAATTGTCTAAATGGCTACGTATTTAAGAAAAAAACGTTTCATCCCCTACTTCGCCCCCTCATGGACGGAATATCGAAAAATCGCTTTTTAAATGACGCCTACAGAATAACATCAACACCCTCCATAAATTTCAAGTTTCTATCTTCATTGGTTTGGGCTGGGCAATGATGAGTCAGTCAGTCAATCGGGACACTTTCTTTTATATATAGAGATGAACATTAACAAGAGTAAAACGAAGGTAATGGAATGCAATGTCAGAAAATTAGGCGATGCTGAAGGAATTATATTAGGTAATCTTTTGTTATTTGGGTAGCAAAATAACTTCTGATGGGCGAAATAAAGAAGATATAAAACGCAGAATGGGTATGGGAAGAAAAGCGTTTCTAAAGAAGCGAGACTTGTTAATCTCCAATATTAATTTGAATGTTGGGAAGTACTTTCTGAAAGAATTTGGAGTGTAGCATTGTATGGTAGTGAAACGTGGACGATAAGGAGTTCAGATGAAAATTAGATGGGTAGATGGGTAGATCACGTAACTAATGAGGTGCTTAACCGAATCGGGGAGAAAAGGAGATTCTGGCATTTGGTAGGACATATTCTGAGACAGAAGTGTGTGGGGTAAAAATCGTAGAGGGAGGAATACAGTAAACAGATTCAAAAGGATGTAGGTTGCCGAACGTATTCTCAGATGAAGAGACTTGCACAGGACAGGGTAGCGTGGAGAGCTGCATCAAACCAGTCTGCGGACTGAAGACCACAACAACAACTACAAATATCAAAATGCTGCTGCCTATCTCAAAAGGGAAAAAAATAGTTTGACTGGTCTTTTCCCTACTCCTGCACGGATAGTTAGAGCTCGTGTTATTTTCAAGTCCTACAGAAAAACATAAGAGGGAGGTCAAAGTATTGAAACAATATTGTTTGTAAATCTAAGGGCCAATTTAATGTAGGATACGTTCCGGAATAGAACGGCTGACTGGACTGTCGCAGAGCCCCGAATAGCAGCGGCGCCTCCAAATGTATGCGTGTACACGCGTGTGCGTGTGTATTTGTGTACACGGCGCGGCAGCTCGCTTTAATTAACGCCACACACCTGGCATTAGCCACACACCAGCGCGCTCTTCCGTGACGATTGTGTTACAGATGCTGATTAGTCACCGCAAAGTGACAGGCGGTAAATTTCTTGTTGCGTGCGGTCTGCGTTGTCTGTCACGCAGTCCCAAGCCGTTTTGTAACACGCAAGACGAAGAAAGGTGTTCCTTCATTTGTCTTAAATATTAGTGCTTCCGTCTACCTCTTACATTTTTCGCTGTCCACGGAGAAAACGGTATTTATAACTGCGCAGATGGTGTGAATTATTTAGAGGCTGCAGCACATTACCTTCATTTACGTAGACATCCACACTGCGGTGTGTGGCGGAGGGTACGCAGGGTGGTCCATTGATAGTGACGGGGTCAAATATCTCACGAAATAATTATCAACCGAAAAAAAAAAACTACAAAGAACAAATCTTTTCTAGCTTGAAGGGGGAAAACAGATGGCGCTATGAATGTTTTATTTGGAAAACTATTGTAGTTTTGTGATAGATGGCGCTGTAATATTGACAAACAAATCGCCCACAATTTCAGACGAGCAAAGGGTAACAGGTAGGTTTTTTTAAATTAAAACACAGAACGTAGGTTCGTTTCAACTTTATTTCTGTTGTTCCAGTGTGATAAATGTACTTTTGTGAAATTACCACACATTATGAGAACGTATGCTGTTGCTGAGTGATTACCTGTAATTACCTCATGACTACAATAAATGCTGAAAATGATGTCCTTCAACTTCAATGCATTTGGAAATACGCGTAACGAAATTCCTCTCAACAGCGAGAAGATCGCCTTCAGTAATGTTCTCACATGCATTGACAATGCACTGACGCATGTTTTCAGGCGTTGTCGGTGAATCACGATAACGAATATCTTTTATTTCCCTCACAAAAAGAAATCCGTGGCTGTAAGATCCCGTGATCGTGCTGACTATTGTATGGTGCATCTACGACCAATCCACCTGTCATTAAATATTCCATTTAAGACCGCTTCAGCTGCACGCGAGCCATGTGCCGGATATCCATCATAATGAAAGTACATCGCCTTTCTGTCATGCAGTGAAACATCTTGTAGTTAAATCGGTAGGACATTATTTAAGAAATCAGCATACATTGCACAATTTAGATTGCCATCGATAAAATAGGGACCAATTATCCTTCCTCCCATAATTCCGCACCATACATTAACCCGCCAAGATGGCTGATGTTCCACTTGTCTCAGCCATCGTGGAATTTTCGTTGCCCAATAGTACATATTATGACGGTTTGCGTTACCTCTGTTTGTAAATGACGCTTCGTCACTAAACAGAACGCGTGAAAAAAAATCTGTTATCGTCCCGTAATTTATTTTGTGCCCAGTGGCAAAACTGTTCACGACGTTCAAAGTCTGCGCCCTGCAAATCCTGGTGCGTAGAAATATGGTACGGGTGAAAATTATGTCGGCGTACAATTCTCAACACCGACATATTTGAGATTCCCGAATCTCGCTCAACTTGTCAGCTACTGATGTGCGGATTAGCCGCAACTGCAGTTAAAACACTTACTTGGGTATCATAATTTGTTGCAGGTCGTGGTTGAAGTTTCTCTTGTGGCTGAACACTTCCTGTCTGTTTAAATAACGTAACTATCCGACGAAAGATCCGGACACTTGGATGATATCTTCCAGGATAATGATCAATATACATAGCACAGGCCCGTTGGGCATTTTGATCACAATAGTCATACATCAATACCATATCGACCTTTTCTGCAATTGGTAAACGGTCCATTTTAACATGAGTAATGTATCATCGAACTGGTGAAATATTACGTCATATCACGTACTTATTTATACGTTTGTGACTATTACAGCGCCATCTACCTGTAACACAAAGCGAAAAAAGTTTTCCAAACAAAACATTCATATTTATTTACGCATCTTCTTTCACAGATCACCCTTTGCCGCCACACTTCTGAAATATGTATGCATATGGTAATACAAAAGAGTACCTTCTCACATACTGCACTAACTGTTTGTCGCTGTCGTGTACACCTTTCTGCGACGCTGTTCTTATTGCAGCGTTCGCGGAGCAAGACCACCTAGAGAGAAAGGCCGTGATGCTCTCGTTTGACGTCAGGCAGAGTAGGTTGCGCGCGCATAGCTGACTGGGTAGCCGCTGGGGCACGGCGCACTATAACGAAGGAACAAGCCAGTCAGCTATGCGCGCGCAACCTACTGTTCGTGACGTCACACGGGAGTGCCGCGGCCTTCTCTCTAGGCGGTGGTGCGCGGAGCCGGCACTAGCGGCCAACTGCCAGACTGCTTCCAGACCGGTCGAGACGCGGCAGTCGCGGTGACGTCACGGCCGTCGACTGCCGAACAGTTGAAGCGACATACTGTATGGCCGACTGTTAAGCCTGAGAGCAGTGGCTGTCTGCACGCAGTCACTGCCAACCGCTACGGCCGGCAGTCGCAGCGAAATAGCACCTTTAGGTCGTGATTATAGGGTGGTCGAGGTCACTGCGGCTGAAACACCTGCTGTGTGAGTGACGAACGGAGCCTCCGCAAAATCTCAGCGGTTGCCCCGCCGCGGAGGAATCGCTGACTGTAAACGCAGCCTTGGTCCGCCACCGAGATGTCCGGAGGCGCATGTAGGCAGCCGCCGCATGTGTGCCGCCGAGGAGTGACGTCACGCCGCGGTCGATGGCAGCGCCGGCTGCCGGAAGAGCACAGTGCCCAAAGCGCGAAATGACGGACCAAACACGGACGCGTTATAAATTCTAAAAACAGTCTCCACTCTGATGTTGTCGCGGTCGCTCATTACGACTCCGAAGACAAAATTTGGGAAAACTAAATGGCGTATGACATGCGGGGCATTTTCTTTTCTAAAATTTAGGGATAATATGGCATACAGTCTCCCCCCCCCCCCCCCACGCACACACATACGCACGCACGCGCGCTATATAGACTGGTGAAATCGAATAGAGGCTAAGCTAAGATATCTGGGTTCTGAGGTATTGTCATTGGCAAAATGGGTTGGATTCTTTGGTTGGGGGACTAAACTTATCAGTTTCCCAGTGGAGAGGAGAAGAAGTGATGGTAGGAAAGGAGGGGAGGCAGAAAGCAAATGCAGTCCGAAAAATAAAGGAAGGAAGGAAGGAAGGAAGGAAGCCTGTCCCGTGCTCGCCACGCACATACTCACGAAAGAACCGTGAGCCCCCTAGGGGGATCAGCAGAATGAACTAAAATAATTAGACGTCTTTCTGTCGGATCAGCGAAGTGCACACGCCGGCCGCGGTGGCCGAGGGGACTGAGGCGCTTCAGTCACGGTCTGCACGGCCACTACGGTCGGGGGTTCGAATCCCCTCTCGGGCATGGATATTTGTGCCGTCCTTAGTTGTAGGTAGTTCATAAGTAGTTTGTAAGTTTAGGGACTGATGACCCCGTAGTTAAGTCTCTTAAGCTTAACAAACATTTGAACATTTTTTTTGTGAAGTGGACACATCAACATTACGGAAACTGAGATAGTATAATAACAGAGAGTTGCCGCAGAGGGGGTTGGTGAAGACTTGTGTTGACCAAACGAATTACTCAAGCACTTTGATTCAGATAGTGTACTGAGTAGGCAGGGCAGTGCGTCAATAGCGTGACTTACCTGAAGCTATGGCACGGAGAGCGATAGGAAGGTTGGAAGCGAGACAGACACAGCGGGAAGTGGCTGAAACTGTTGGAGTGTCCAAAAGTTTAATGTACAGGACCTGGTCTCGATATCAGACAACACGATACGTTAAGAGAAGTCATGGCCAATACTGTCCACGGGTTTCATCACCAAGAGAAGACCGTTACGGCCGGTTAACAGGGCATAGAGGCACGAGGCTGAACGCAACTCAGCTGCAACGGACCCTGCAGGCAGCAACAGGACGCGCGATATCAACACAAACAGTCCGAATGGGGCCTCTACGCACGGCATCCCATGGTTTGTCTCCCATCCTTTAGCCCGCTGAGGAGCATCAGGATTGGAGTCGTAACGAATGACGCGGCTTCTGTTCGCAGATGAGTACAGATTTTGTGTTCATGCGGACAATCGCTGTTCCTTCATCTGGAAAGGACGTGGAACAATCGTGCTTATGTGCAGGAAATATTACCATATCGTGGTAGTAATGGTACTGCACAGAATGTTATTTTGACATACATCTAAATGCTTTCCCAGTTCTTACACTGTTCAGTTCACTTACATTGGCAGACAAAATAATATGTATTAGTTTTGTTGAATTTAGGCCTAGAGATACGAGTTTTCACATTCTTTGTACATTCCTTCAATTAGGCTACATTAAAAGGACGGTAAAAGCACTGCTTATAGTCGCTATTAATTGTTGTTCAAATATATTAGTAAACCTTGTTGCCTACCAGATAGACATTTTATACTTCTTCTTAGTCGCTTTTGGGTAGAAAACACGATATTTATGTTATTACTTACGATTTCTTTTTCGTACCTCCTGGTTTTTCATGTTTTCTGTGATTATTACAGATTGTCCATTTATTTTTCGTGGTAGTACATTACGCTAATGTTGATATTTGGCGTTTGGATACAGCGCGTACTTATTAATTTGCTATCTGGATATTTATTTTTATTTTATTTAATTTTTATTTATTTAATTTTTTTGCTGAGCGACGCGCAAAATTCAAATGTTCACTCTATGTGCCATGGTACTTCGTCTGTTGGCAGAGAATTTAGGATTAAAGCAGTATTGTGGTCAGGTGTTTATATTTAAGATATATATTTGTGGGTGTCTGTAGAAAGAAATTTTTAGGCGTTTTCAGTTGCCGCGGCGGAGCGGCCGAGCGCATTGAGGCGCTATGCTGCGACGCGCTAGGCCGTTCCCCGCCGGGAGTTCGAATCCCCCCTCGGGCATGGATGTTTGTGCTGTCTTTAATATAAGGTAGTACATAAGTAGTTTGTAACTTCAGGGACTGATGATCCCCGCATTTAAGACCCATAAGCTTAACAAACATTTCATTTTCAGTTGATTAAGTTTTCTTATTGTTCCTGTGTTGGTAGACACAAATTTTCACAGATGATACGTGTGCACTGTTGACGACACGGCCCACGCCCTGTGGGATGTAGGAGGAAGGTATCCGTTAGGTCATTGCGACGAAATTTGACGCATTGGGCTAGGCTTATAAGAATACAGCCGTCTACTTCATTTTACGTCGTTTCGACGTCCGCCATCATCAGATCTAAAATAATAATGAAAACAAACTCTGATCTTGCAAAACAAAGTTCAGCGTCGGTAATAATATTTTATCTACTAGGTCTATATTTTATTACTGAGAATGAACATTGTTTTGCAAGATCATATTTTTTAGAACTGATGATGGCGTATTTTGAAACGACGTGAATTTTAACGAAAAGAAGAAATTCATTTCCTTTCTACAAGGACTAGCTGAAAACTCTACGTTGCCCGGGCATTCATTTACTCCGCACTCTGCTACCTTCTCTGCCCTCGCTCTGGTCGCCTAGTCCCTGCCCTCTTTCGGCACCCCTCTCCACCTCGCCCTCCGTCCATTTCCTCGCCCTGTCTCTGTTCATCTCGGCCTTCTCAGTTCAGCTCGTCCTCACTTTTTTTTTTTTTTTTTTTTTTTTTTTTTTTTTTTTTTCCGCTTGCGCTGGGTTGGCGTAGTTGACTCTGGAATAGAGTAGTTAATTTTAAGGGCTGGCAGGATCCAATTCTCGTGTCATGTCTTCCTCAGTCTTTCTAAGATGTTGTTACTAACAGTGTAAAATTTATTGCAATGTAACTTCCGCCATGCATCATACGGTAGTTTTCTGAAGGTCAAGAATACAAAATTTCATCACGATCAGAATAAAAAATATAGCGTTTGGCGGACTCCGTAAGGAAAGTACCCTCCTCCATTAACCACACGAAATTTAATATAGTCTCGTTTGAAAGGTAACTGTGCAAAAGTTGAACAAGATCGAAATAAAACTATCGAGTTTGTCAAGGCCAGCAGGTAAAGTACCCACCGCCACGCACCATACGCGTCATATCTCCTCAACTATGTGTCGTAGATGGTTCTTACCGCTACCACTACCCCACCATACTTCCCTTGCGGGTGACTGTTGTCAACTAAGGAATTACCGAATTCTCGAACTCAGTAACCAAAATGATTATTTGAATTTATTATTATGGAAGGATAGCATCATTATATATTTTTTTGTATTGCTGCTATTGATCAAAATCCTGATCGATTATTTGTATTATTGACACATAAATAGAAGATGCGTCTTTAAAGTGCGCGAAACTGAGTGTTTCCATCAGAATCATCTACATAAAGTACTACGGTGTCCTTGACTTAAGTGTTATTACTATTTATTGTAGTTTTAACCTTCACCAAATTTTGGCTGTTTCTTCAGACATATGGGACTTTTTATCAATATGGGGGCAAGGGAGGAGGGGGACATAAGGCAGGAGATGGGACAGAGAGGTAAGAAGAAGAAATGAACTGACGGAAGACCGGAGAAAACACACAATGCAGGAAATGGTCCTGTGACTTAAACGTAACAATGTTTAAATCCTAAGAACGGTGAAAAAAGGGTTTAATAGAGGGACGAGATAGACAGGAGGAGGAAGAAGAGGTAGACAGGGGAGGTGTAAAGAGAGAGAAGCGAACGATTGGATTAAATAAATACCCGTGAAGCTCCTGGTTTTCGGCTACCAGAAAAATAAAGTGGTTGTGCAAATAATTGAAACGGACATCATTAGTTGATCTAAGGAAATTTGTGTCACCGGTGTCTACCATCTGAAACTGGTAGGCGTGTGCATAACCCTGCTGTCCAGACACTATTAAATGATCTCCTTGTATGCCTCCAGACCGCCGCCTCGTCCTCTGCGCTTTGACGTCATTGGATGCACTACCGAGCAGCATGCGGTTTGCACATTGCTCTTCCGGCCCTTCTGCAAGACCTTGGAGGCGCTGCGGCTCTCTCAAGGAGCTCCTTAAATGACATCAAGATGCTGAGTGCCCTCGTATTGGGAATCGAACCGGGGTCCTTCGCATGGCAGCTAAATAGGCAGACCACTCAGTTACCGAGGGATCAGACCGGACATAAATGGAATGTTTATGTGCCACCACCACACAGATAAAAAGATTAGTAATTTTATGAATTAGTTGATACAATATGACCGAGTTCAGAATTTATAATTGTGTACACCAAGTTAAAGTAGGTTACATACTTATATTGTAATGTCGAGGAAACACAGTTTATCGAAATTTATGTAAACTGTCTACAGGCAGCATTAAAGAGGGGGAGGGGAGAGGCACATTGATTTTCATTAATTTATCTTGCGTTTGGAAAGTTCTGCGACATATAATATCATCCGTCTCCTTAATGTAGGGCACGGTTAATGTCATACAAACAGTGTAATTGAATGCTTGATTAATCGCTTCCCGTTGTAATGCTATCAACAATAATGTGATGCTTTGAGTAATGCGACGGCGAGTTAAGTGGTGTCCTTTAATATGAGTGGTCGTTGCGGTTTTATTTTGCTCAATATACCTGTAATAATGTGTGACGCATCCGCTGATTCTCAAACGCCGGTTCGCCTCAATGAGTGTGACACTACTCAACAACATGCTCTCGCACAAACACTTTAAGGTGTTCCTGAGCTGACAGTCTAGCAGACGGAGGACGCTACATAACGGTTTACCCCAGGGCTCAGTTATGACCCCCATCCTGTTTGACCTATATATCCATGACATGCCAGACACGGACTTTATGATATTACAGTATGCAGACGACCTAGCATTAGTCCTCCAGAGTGAAGACCTTAAGCACTGATACTAGGCACTGACGAGTGACCTGATTAAATTAAGTGATTACTTCCATAAATGCAGACTTCAACGTAACCTAAATAAAACTGAGGTTACTGCATTCTGCCTGTATAATAAAGAAGCACAAAGAAATCTACATGTTACTAACGGAATCGAAATGGCACATAACTACAACACCGTATACCTAAGTTTCACTCTGGATCGCTGTTTGACATTCAAAGAACAGTGCTTAAGGATTTCGGAGAAACTTGGCTCAAGAGTGAACTTGCTTCGTAAGATTGTTGCCAGCAATTCATAAGCGGACGCTAATATCCTCCGCTCTGCTGCTCTCTCTCTCTCTCTCTCTCGTATTTTCTGCTGGGAAATACTGTACTCTGGTGTGGGATAACAGCGTCTACAGAACAAAGATTGACGTCTAACTAATGAAACTATGACAAGTATCAATGACACTGTCAGATCTACGCCCATTCATTGATTACCTGTCCTGGGTAATATTGGTCCGCAAGATGGAAGGAGGAAAGCTGCTAAGGTAAATGAAATGTTTGTAAATCTAAGAGGCTTAACTTCTGTGGTTATTAGTCCCCAGTCTTACAAACTACTTAAACTAAACCAACCCAAGGACAGAACACACACACACACAGACACACACACACACCCGTACGCCCATGCCCGAGTACACTAGTACTGTTTTACTAATATCCTCTGGCGCTTCACTAGGTATGTTCGCCACTTCCTGACTTAAAGCTGGGAATCTACGTCAAGAGGATCGGCTATCCGGGCGGGTCAGTAAACTGAGACAGGTGGGCTCCAACAACTCAGTTGGGATGGGGACGAGGGAGGAGGCGGAAGAATCGGGAGCAGAAAGGACTCCTGGCCACCCTCTACACCGGGCTGTTCCAGCTTGCGCGCTCGCCCGTGAGCTAAGGAGCGCTCACTTGCTCGCGGGGCACCGCTTCTCAAATTCAAAATTCAAATGTTTGTAAATCTATCGGACCAGACTACCTGGTCATCAGTCCGTAGCTTACAAACTACTTAAACCTAGGTAAACGAACCTAAGGACAACACACACACACGCCCGTGCCGCAGGGAGGACTCGAACCTCCACGGCGAGCAACCGCGCGCTCCGCAGCGAGACGCTTTACACCGCTCGGCTACTCGACCGCGGCGCACCGCTTCTCGGCCGTGAGTTGTTGTCACGTGGGACTCAAGGCTGCGGCGAGCCAATGTGCAAGCAAAGCAGCCGGCTGGGCACGAGAGACTGCCAGCTACATTCCAGTTCCCGCGACGGGCTCAATTGTTTCTGAAACAGATATAACTAAGCCTTCCAGTTTTCTTCATGGAAATGCGGGACACGTGAAGCCAGATAAATCCTCAGCGATAATATTATTTGTCGTTATTATAATTAATCTAAAACCTCTGTAAAACTGAATATCAATGATTAAGTTTCATGACTGGCATTTAATAAAGCATTTTCGTGTGGCATTATTTTACATTTTTAAATGCCTGTTTCATGGAACCAACATGAGGAGTATCTGTTATCATGTGTGTAACGAATTTTCCCGTTATTTTTTAATGAAGAAGCCTGATTCTAGAATATCAAAAGGAGTCAGATTATGACTGAATGATTTATCAAGCTCAACCGCATCCTAGTTTCCACCATGTTAACGCTAAATATGGCAATAAGAATTTTAACGGGCGTTTCATAACTAGTATATCGGTCTTCGAAATAAGTAGACTATGTTATAAGTTCAAAGAAATGGAACATTTGCGTTTAGGCATAATAGCTTACTTCAGGCAAATGAGTAACACACCACCTTAATCGATAATAGCTAGAGTAACCAAAAATCGCCTGTCTTAAAAGTTTCACAACTCGATAAACAGAAGCAACAGTAAGTGACCTATTGGTCGATTCAGCATTTATCACATGAAATAGCACAAATACTAAGGTTTTCAGTTTAGAAGGCCAGTGCAGGAAAATAGGAATCAGTTTGTATCCTCATAAAAATTGTGGAGATGTGAGACACCCCCCCAACAAAAAAAGAGAGAAAAGGAAACGGGGCTGTCCTTATTTCTGTGTTGACGCGGTAGATCGTGCAGTAAGTGATGTGATACATTGTGAACGTCAGTCTCTGTTATTGAAGAGATACAGTCCTTATAGAGACGTAGGCACTAGGCTTTGGGGGCTACACATTGACTACCCATTGACGAGAACTGAACGAACATCTCTGTTTCCGTATGTCCGCCGAGTATTTGTGTGGGTGACGTTGTGACATTACAGATAAATGGGGAAGTTGTTCCCACGTGAAAAGCAAGTTTTGGCAGGCTGTTGGGTTCCCCAGGTGGCCGGCTAACAGTTTGGACCCAGTGAATGGAACACAGATCGTTAGGAAAGCCCTAATCTGCTCGGAAACAGGATACGGCAGCCTTGCACTAGCTAGCGCGGCTATCCCAAATTGCAGTTGAAGTACAATATAGCCACACACATTATTCTAAAATCCATATAAAATCAGGGAATGATCATACGGAAGATATAATTATATGAATGGATTCAGGAGACTTGGGAGAATCAAACGCCGTAATTAAATTTCAATAACCTTTACAGATAAAAAGCCGATAATTTGCAGTACTATAATAATAGTATTATAAGACTTATATTTACAATTATTGATAAGTAGTGTTTATCAGTAATAGCTTAAGAAGCAAATGGGCAGCATTGCACCACACTATTTATTTTAAATACGCACGACGTTATTTCTGTATTCTTTCAATAATCTTTGTTTTACTCTGTTATTTTGCTTTTCTTGAGGTAGTAATATTCTTGTGTCACAACATAGATTCCGCCAATAAAACACAAAACATGAACCCAGCAAAGCGCATTACATTTATATATGTATTTTATTATATTTAATATTATTCTTAGTGACGTTCGTTTTCTGTGTTGTAGACTGCCTCTTAAATATTTCATGGCCGACTAAAAATAGTAGATATGCAGCAGATAATTTATACGTAAGAAAATATATGTATTTGTGGACAAGAACTGAATATATTTGCATAAAAAGCCACGATAAATTAAATATTAACTGTAACTATATTTCTACGGCGGCAGTGTATTTGAACAGTGAGACGCCACGCTTAATAGCAAAGAGCTTCAGTCTCAACCTTTTTTTAGTATTGTTAAACATATATTTGTTTGTTAAACGTAAACAATATTTGTAGGGAGGTCGTCAGAGCATTTAATTCTGTGATATTCAAATGTATAATATTCTGGAAGGGAAATTATATTTTAAAGATGAGGCGTTAGAATGCGCGGAAGGATACAATTTGGGAGCAAAGAGAGCACGCTTTCGAACGCTTGGGAAGGGACTCGTGGCGGCCGCGGTGGCCGAGGGGACTGAGGCGCTCCAGTCACGATCTGAATGGTCACTACGGTTGGGGGTTCGAATCCCCCCTCGGGCATGGATATTTGTGCCGTTCTTAGTATTAGCTAGTTCATGAGTAGTTTGTAAGTTTAGGGACTGGTGACCCCGTAGTTAAGTCCCATAAGCTATACGACATTTGGAGGGGACTCTTAACTTGGAGGCGGTGGGGAAGATTTGTGACTCTGGGCGGTCTGAAGCCGCGTTAGGAACTTGTGATTTGAAGAGATAGGCATGTGTGGACTTAGAAAATTTACGGGACTGTGACTGAAGAACTTAGTCTCTGGTGAATAGTGGTAAACTATGGACGTTAGTAGGGCTGTGGAACTGTGATAAATCAGAAATCGTGTACTCGTGTGTTGACATACTGAGTTTTATAACAAATATTGTTGCAATTGTTTGGAAGTGCAATGTTCGATGGGCGTCACTAATTTACGAATGATATTTTGGAACTTTTACTCTTGAGTGCGTGTGATACTTATTGTGCCTCTCATGAACAGTAGTTGGGGAAATGTTCAATTATTTACCGATGTATAATGTAGGATCACCTCCGCATTTTCATGTCCAAAAGAGTAATAAACTCCACTTATAAAAATTACTTTGTAAGTGAATCTCTTCTGAACATCCATTTTGTTGGTTATTGAGAGCTTTAATTTATCTTTGTTTAAATATATTCTTCGCGTCATCATCTGCAAATTGATAGTCTGGGTAAACTACAGATTAATTATTGCTCTTATTTGAACAGTTCGGGTAGCTGTTTAGGGCATAGAAGCTGACATACATAACTCATCCCCTATGAACAGAGACAAGGAGCCATAAACCTTTTACTACCCTGAGTTATGTATTGCTCAATTCTTACTGGTGAGTACGGGTAGGACGGTCGCAACGTCACCCTGCCCCACCACCGCAGCTCCGAGCTGGGGCAATGAGCGCTCGTGGGCGCTCCTGCTCGCGGAGCAGCCTGTTGGAACAGCCTGCGCTACACTGACGACTGTGACGTCTGGATTAACATGCCCTGTTATGTACACAAGGTGGACGATGGTCGACCAGGTCAACCTCAAGGGCACGATTCATATAACAGAAATTAGTAGCACCACTCTCAAGAATACTGTCACCATTCCATAGTCGGCAAACCTACGCCAATATATCTCTAGCTTGTCCGCAGGTTACTGTGACATGCGTAAAGATATCACGACAGGAATACGGTTTCTGACAGCCACATACAGACTGTCACTTCTTAACTCTTAAATGCATGTTGTAACTGATCAGCTACATACCTTATTCCTTCCATTTTCTGTCAAACTGGTCAACATTTTACCACAAATTCATTTGTAGCTGTGTTTGTTTACTTTACTATTGCTCGTTTGCCATGTAAAAGTAGTCATTCACATATTGTTGCATTATGAGTTACTTTCTGGAAAGATAAGAGGCATAATACTGACATTTACTGCGTTGGGTACATCATGGAAGCACTATATAGCTGACCAGCTACGTACTTTCTGTTGCTAGTAGTGCATAATGATTTTAAGGATTTCTTTCAATATTTTCGGTACATACGCACTATAGGTGCGCCTCGGTTGCACAGTGGTAGAGTGCCAGACTACAAATCCAAAGGTCGCGGGTTCGATCCCCGCCAGGTCCTAGGATTTTTATCTGTCACTTTCCACTTCTTTCACCTTGGCAGTATTGCTCATGTGAAAAATACCAAGTAGCACCGTGGTTCGGAACCCACGTTAAACTGTAGGTCCCCCTATAACTGGCTGGGTAAGTCAGTTCCAAGGTCGGAGGAAGGCAACGGCATACCACCTCCAAACAGGACCATGCCTAGTAAAGCACTGTTGTGTTCAAACCAATCTTCGGATTGTTGACTGCTTTACCTTTTACGCACTATAGATTAATCGTGGTAGTTTTTATAGGTGTAGCTGAGCGGTCTAAGGCGCCTCGATGCGGAGCGCGCGGTTGCTCGCCGTCGGAGGTTCGAGTCCTGCCTGGGGCATGGGTGTGTGTATTGTCCTTAGTTTAGTTTACCTTAGTTTAAGTAGATTGTAAGCTACGGACTGATGACAACGCAGTTTGTTTCGATAGGTTTACAAACATTTGAACATTTGAAAAAAGTCACGCATTAAAGGGTTAATACTGGCTGTCCCATACAGACGTGGATATCGGACACGAACTAACTATCGAGGACGTGCGAAGACTCTCTGGTTTACGGGCACGCTGAGACTCCGACTTCCGACTGTAGACTCCTGGCGTCGGATTGGCGCCCGCCTATATCGCGGGCGGCGGAGGGATCTCACATCGATCGTCGGATGCGCGGTATTCGATTGTCCTCGTTTCGATTGGCTGCTTCGCGCGGAAGCATAAAGTGGTGCGGCGGCGGTGGCAGCCTCTGTTGGTGGCCGCTGCACCCGCGTCGCTGCTCTGCCCCGCGAGCGCTCTCCAGCGGGAACGCGCACTCGAGGACGGACACAACGCTCGAATCGCGTGATACATGTCGTTCTAAGACAGCCCGACAGGTGTCGGTGCTGCAGCTTGCGACAAGGCGTGTGGCTGCGCTCGACTTCCTGCACGCTCGTTGGAGCGGCGCACGCTCGACCAGCCCGACCGTCCACACAGCCCGCTCGGCACTCGGTCGCCCACCGCAACGCCACTCGAGTCCAAGGCGAGTGTCGGGAGCAAACTAGACGCGTGAGAATAAATCCTGACTGCGAAATTTGGAATTGTTTCCTTTCCCGGGTGCTTCGAGAGCTGTTCTCTCGATCCACTTGAACTTGCAATTCAATTTCGCTTTTTTGAGTTACCCATGATCTTTCTCTCTTGTTCCCACTTTGTGGACTGTTAGTGCCTGTTTAGTGGTAGGTGTTACTTGCCGTCTTAAAGAGGAAATTATTGTATTTTATATCCATTCTTCTCATCACTCTCAAGTCGTGGAATACTTTGTCCGTCTTTTGTATTGATATTAAATACACAATATTGATGTACACCCGTTAGGTTTGTGCATCTCTGTCTGTTGCACCCGGTTAATATATATTCCCGTAGCATATTGGTACTGTGCGTACTTGCTGCTCCTCTACCTTTTCCGAGTGAATCCTTAACGGGAATTTTTCCAATTGCAACATTCATATATCCCCACTGCTACTGTCGTGTTTCTTTTCTACATGATAAAGAACACACGCAAGCTTTTGTGCAATATATAGGATCCACGCTTTCTTCCGTCGTCAAGGTCATATGCCGGTCTAATGGTGATATATGCTGTAACTGTTTTAAATCCTGTTATTCCAAGTGTTTACACAGCTGTACGAATTTATGGTGCTCCTGCTGTTTGAGTGATATCTGTATTATATTTATTTAGGGCCGCCTGAAGAATGTCACCCGAGTGCACCAGCCAAAAGATTGAACTGCATGTTTTCGGAATGTCTGGATAAGAGATCGGACTACGTAGATTGCTTGGGGAGTGGCAAATAGGGGGGCAGCTAAGGTGACCAATTTTTGTGCTCAAATAGTAGTTTTGATTTAATCGAAGTAGAATCTATGAATTATGTCTTTTATCAAAAGATACTTCCATACCAAAAATCATTAAAATCATACCATTAATCTCTAAGTTATCGCCATTTTTGCATTTTAGCCCAATTTAAATATGTTTTTCCGCCGCTAAAAAATTACGTGTACCATAGTTTTTCATGTATTATAACATATGCAAATTTCTTAAAAATCGGAGAGTGACTTGGGTAGGTTTTCTTGTGAGTACAGCGGCAGCGACACGCTGTGCGGCCTGTGCCCGCCCCGCTCCACGCAGCCTCGTTCGAGTGTCAACACGCTCGCTGCTCGCTGCGAGCGTACACACTCGCCGCGCCGCCGCCGAGCGTTGCGCACTCGACCGAGTACGAGCGAGCGAAACCGGCGATTTGCAGACCTCTAATGAGGTGTAGTGTAACAGAGAAAGCCCTGTAGAGGCGGCCGGCTGCTGGAGGTGGCTACGCTCAGAGTGAGCACGTGGATGCGCCCTCCAGCTGGTCCTACCCCACTCACTCGCTCAGCAGTCAGCACGCTGGCAGCCAGCACGCGTATTGATCCGGCTCGCCCGAAATAGGCGCGCGGCCGCGGCTGACCTTCCCACTCGCATAAACTGCATTTGGAGCGCTGCCAGCCGCCAGCCGCCCCCGCCATGAATAAAAAAGATGGCCGCCGCCGCCGCTACCTGCCCCGCGGGACCCAGCAGCCGGCAGCGGCCGGTGATCCGCCCGCCTGGATTGCCGGCGTCGGCGGCGGCGGCTGCCGCTCCCTGCCGCTCCCTGCCGCTCTCAACACCCGCCTCACCACTCCCCTTGCTTCTCTGCTCTGTCCTTCGCCTCACTTGCCATACCTCACCTTTCATCTCTAACCTATTTCCGGCAATGATACCATTCTTTTATGTGCTGTCGGGCACTGACCCCGACGCAGAGGATGCGCGCTCCTGTGTACAATTCCTCCAGGGAGAGGACCGTCCATTGCGGTCGATCTGATCGCGGATGTACGGGAGTAACTCGGGCGTCGAAGTTTTGGTTGTCAGGATAGCGCTCGTGCTGACCCGAAATTATATCTTTCACTGGGACAACAACCCACAATTTTATTTTTCATTTTAAAACACAATTTCATTTTAATTAATGAATTCAGCTCTCACTGTCATATACCGGATGAACAAAAGCCAGCATAAATTTGAAAACTTAATAAATCATGGAATAATGTAGACAGAAACGTAAAAATTCACACACATGCTTCGAATGACATGGTGTTTTATTAGAACCAAACATCTACCGTTATCTGGCCTTTTTTCTTCGAGGAACTGCAAGATTCAGGTTTTGCAGCTGCTACCGTGGCGGGTGAGAGGTACGCCGATGTGTTACAGAATCACATCATCCCCAGAAAAAAAAGTTCAAATCTTTGTATAGCTTATGGTAATTAATTACGGGGTCATCAGTCCCTAAACTTACAAACTACGTATGAACTAGCTAACACTAAGGACGGCACAAATATCCATGCCCGAGGGGGGATTCGAGCCCCCGACCGTAATAGCCGTGCAGACCGTGACTGGCGCTCCGCAGTCCCCTCGCCCACCGTGGCCGGCAAGGTGCCATCCCCAGAATGGCTGATAAATACCTGCTGGAACATACGAGTTTTATGCAGGATGGCGCTCCACCCCACATTAGTAGACGCGTGAAAAATTTCTTGCGCGCGTCGTTTGGTGATGATCGTGTGCTCAGCCGCCACTTCCGTCATGCTTGCCCTCCCAGGTCCCCAGACCTCAGTCCTTGCAATTATTGGCTTTGGGGTTACCTGAAATTGCAAGTGTGTCGTGATCGACCGACATCTCTAGGGATGCTGAAATATATCATCCGACGCCAATGCCTCATCATAACTCCGGACATGATTTACAGTGCTGTTCACAACATTATTCCTCGACTACAGCTATTGTTGAGGAATGATGCTGGACATATTGATCGATCGTGAAAAATAGGCAATTGAACCAACTTAAAGGAAGACTGAGTAGTGCCCATGTTCCAGTACCTGTAACTCAAAAATGTTTACACGAAATATAAAATCTCACGTATCAGGATGCTTAATATCGATTAAAATTATTTCCAGCCTTTTTTTTTTCTGGGCTATAGGCAAAATGTAACAGGTAACCATTAACAGCGTTACCATGAAACCCGTTTGGAGTACGTAACGCGATTGTTGCTGTCTAAGGTGTAATATCTGTGTACTAAATCGCACCAAGTATGCGGAAAAACCACCTGTAGATGGAATCAGACATTATTCCTAGGCATTTAATACTAATTCGCACAATAAATTGACCATTGTTAAATCCTGATGTTGCAGTTTTAATTTGCTAGCAGTGCAATTCTTTTCTCTTAAGCTCGAGCGAAATGTGAGGTATTTGTTTTGAACTGTACAAAATAGAAAGTACTGAGTCTTATTGAATTTTACAGTGGTACTGCAGAGAACCCGTCTATAATTTTGGAGAAAAGTTGGCTGATGGTCGTCGTAGCAGTGGTGAAAATATACGAGAGTGGAGTTAAGTTCAGAGGGGTGCCGAACCGAGACGCGGCGTACTGCACTCTGGAGGGTGCCTTAAAAGCTCGTTAGGTGGGCGCGCCGTAAATCTCTGGCGGTGGGCAGGGTCAGCAATTAGAGCGCCGAGTGGCAGCCGTGCTGCTGCTGCTGCTGCTGCGCCCGTGGGACCGGCCGAAGAGTGGCGCCGCGCCGCGCCGGCTAACGGGATTACGCGCCACTGCCCCCACACCCGCTGCTACTGCTACTGCTACTGCCTCTCAGGAGGCCGCGGGCTGGAGGGTAGGGGGTAGAGGGTAGAGGGCGACCACCCACGTCTGTCCGACTCTTCCAACACACAAATCAGCACAAGGTTTCAGCGTCTACTCGCGGTGATTAGGCATGCTCTACATTTCGGCGTAGACGCATTTTACAGATACTATTAGCTCCAGTTGGAAGAAACATACACTACGTGATAAAAAGTATCCGGACATCCACAAAAATATACGTTTTTCATATTAGGGCCATTGTGCTGCTACATACTGCCTGATACTCCATGTCAGCAACCTCAGTAGTCATTAAGTCTCATTGAATCCATCATCGGTGGTGGAAACGGGACAACGGCTGGTCAAGAGTCTGAAGGAACTGAGATACCAACAGCCGTATGTATAATAAAATTTTCGCCAAAGGCTCTACTTTTACCGGTTTCATAGGAAAAAAAGTGGTTCGAAATTTTTATCTTTGATAGTTTTTGAGATAGTCCGATTTTGTTCAATTTTTAACGCATAATTCCGCGGGGTTAAAATACAATTCCGCACATTTTCAATGCGCCATAAATTTTATCATGGTAAGGACTTCCTAAACCCAACTTTTCAAAAAGTTTTGCCGCCTCGGGTTCGTGGAGTTCCCTTGTGAGCCCGGGTGAACATACGATCAACACCAAATGACGCGCGCAACAGATCTTTCACGCGACTAACAATATAGCGGGAGCGCCATCCTGCATTAGACCTCATGTCATTCCAAGCATGTGTGTCAATTTGTACCTCTCTATCTAGATTATTCCGTGATTTATTAAGTTTTCAAATTTATAATGGCTTTTTAATCACCCGCTATAATAACACTCAGTGTTAATAAATCTGCAACTGCAATCTATTAGCCACAGTTCCTGCCACGACAGCTTAATAAATCACGTGGGCGTCACCGCAGTCGTGCTGCACGTCGTGACGCCACCCAGGCAGAGAGGCGTGCGCCCCTGCTGGACACATGATGGACACTGCACTTACTTACCCGTGACTTCACGTGCAGCAGAGAAGCTTTCTAGCGCGGTGTGACGTCCAACATAAATCGAAGTGACGGCTGCGGCAGAAGCTAACCGCTGGAAATTTCCACTGTGGTCACAACCCGAGTCCAGTGCCGCCAGAGTGTCCAACTCACCAGCTCCCCACATCAAAGAGTGTTTCAAGAAAAGCGAATTGAATATCCATAATGTCTTTTCAAACGGCATGATCAGCTTCAGCAGACACAGTTCTAAGTTAAGAGACAGGGTTCTTCCGCTCCAAAATATAGAAAAGCTTTTCACGGGGCTATCATACATGTCTTCGATCGATAAGTTTTATTATCGCCATAAGTAAGGCGATCTCAGGCGAAAATCTAATAAATAGAAAGATTTGATATATAATAAGAAACGGTTTTTCACGTACGGCGACCCGTTTTTTCTGAAGGAATCATGGTATTACACATCGTTCAAACTCGTTGTACAACTTCCTGTAAAATGATGAACATTTTGATATTCCAAATATCAACCAGAAAATTACCAGAATACCGACAGTTTAATGTGGTATCCAAACCATAAAGCACTGGAAAAGGCGGAATTAATCATAGACGTCAGAACGTGTCCTAACCTCTGTGTAAATTTGGTACACTCTGCGATACCAAGCAGCAAAAAATAGACACTAGCAATACAGAAGAATTATAGAAGCTCTACTCAAGAAACCTCTGCAAGTATTTCTAGAGTTTTAAAAACATAAATTCATAAATGGTTAGTAGCCGAGCGGTCTGGAGCGCCACGTTACGGATCGCGCGGCCTCTCGCGTCGGGGGTTCGAATCCTCACTAGGGCATGGATGTTTATGTTGTCTTTAGTATAAGTTAGTTCATAAGTAGTTTGTAAGTTTAGCGACTGATGACCCCGCACTTAAGTCCCATAAGCTTAACAAACATTTGAACATTTAATCATAAATAGCATCCCGATCACTTGTTTTTAATGTTCACAAGTAAGCTTGAACTAATCGACAGGGGAGAGGACAATCATCGGATTTCCAAATATAAAGCGAAACCAAATCAGGCAAGACCGGAAGTCCACGATATGCACCATTCTTCACTTATTTCCAGGGAAAAAAAAAAAAAAAAAACCGGAACCACTTGAAAAGACTAGAGACAACAAATTCATATTCGTATGACATATTCATTAATATGTTCTAAAGAAATGATAAGCATTTCAGTCACCTCGCCGCGCCGGAGTGGCCGAGCGCATTGAGGCGCTATACTTCGATGCGCGAGGCCGTTCCCCGTCGGGGGTTCGAATCCCCCCTCGGGCATGGATGTTTGTGCTGTCTTTATGTTGTTGTTGTTGTGGTCTTCAGTCCGGAGACACGTTTGATGCAGCTCTCCACAATACCCTATCCTGAGCAAGCCTCTTCATCTCCACATAAGAACGCCAACCTACATCTGTCTGAATCTGCTTACTGTATCAATCTCTTGGTCTTCCTCTGCGGTTTTTACCCCACACACTTCCCTCCAACGCTAAATTCACAATTCCTTGATGTCTAATAATGTGTCCTACCAATCTATCCCTTCTTTTAGTCAAGGTATGCCAGAAATTTCTTTTCTCCCCAAGTCTGTTCAGTACCTCATCATTAGTTATGCGATCCACCCACCTAATCTTCAGCATTCTTCTGTAGCACCATATTTCAAAAGCCTCTATTCTCTTGCTGTCCGCACTGTTTATCGTCCATGTTTCACTCTCATATAAGGCAACACTCCACACAAATGCCTTCAGAAAGGACTTCCTTAGGCTTAAATCAATATTCGATGTTAACAAATTTCTCTTTTTCAAGAACGCTTTTCTACCCATTGCCATTCTGCATTTTATATCCTCTGTACTGGGACCATCATTTGTTATTTTACTGCCCAAGTAACAAAACTCATCTACCTCCTTTATTGCTTCGTTACCCAATCTAATTCCTTCAGCATCACCTGATTTTCTTACACTGCACTCCATTATCCTAGTTTTGCTCTTGTTAATCTTCATCTTATATGCACCTTTCAGCACACTGTCCATTCCGTTCAACTGCTCTTCCAGGTCCCTTGCTGTATCCGACAGAATTACAATGTCGTCGGCAAATCGCCATGTCTTTAATTATTCACCCTGAACTTTAGTATAAATTAGTTTATAAGCTGTTTGTGCGTTTAGGGACTGATGACCCCGCAGCTAAGATCCATGAGCTTAACAAACATTTGAACTTTTTTTTTTCAGTCACCTCGGTAGAGCATCTGCCCTGTTACCTAATTGGAATAGGGTCCGCCATGGGCTCTAATAACTTGTTCTATGCGGGATGGCACCGACGAATACAGGCGTGATAAGTGTTCCGTGATATAGCCGTCAGTGCGACATCAACCTGATTCCAAAGTTCATTTGTGACGACTACCATTGGATCACAGGGCTACACCCACGTCGTTATCACAATCCCTCATTTTCCATGGGTGCCAAGTCAATTAACATGTCGAGCCAGGGCAAAATTTTGACATTCCGTGATATCCAGAAGCACGTGTTTTGTAACAACATGAAATTGTGCATTGCATTGCTGAAAATGGCATCTGGAATGTCGTCCACATACGGTACGGCTACTGATCGCTTGATGTTATTGACTTGAGCCAAACTGGCCTCAGCACCCTGGACACGCACCAAAAGTGTTTTGTGGTTGTATCACATAGCCCCCCCCCACCCCCACCCCAACCACAAAGCCTTCAGTTGGCGCTGTGAGAATACGGTCACTGTTAAACTTCCTGTCAGATTAAAACTGTGTTGCCGGAACCGGGACTCGAATAAGGGATCTTTGCCTTCCGTGGGCAAGCGCTCTACCGACTGAGCTATCCCGGCACGTCTCACGGACCGTTCTCATAACTCTACTTCTGCAAGTACCTCGCCTCCTACTTTCCAAACTTCACAGAAGTACAGTTGTGAGGACGGACCCGAGTCGTGTCGGGAAAACTCAGTCGGCAGAGCGCTTACCTGCGAAAGGCAAAGGTCCCAGGATCGAGTCCCGGTTTCGGCCGCCAATTTTAACCTGCCAGGAAGTTTCATATCAGCGCACTCTCCACTGCAGAGTGACAGTTTCAAACAGTTACTGTTATTTTTGACATCCAAAAGATTGGAAAGTTGCACAGGTCACACCTATATTCAAGAAAGGCAGTAGGAGTAACCCAGTAAACTACAGGCCTATTTCATTGACGTCAATTTGCAGCAGGATTTTGGAACATATCCTATATTCAAATATTATGAATTCTCACGAACAGAACGATCTATTGACCCAAGGTCAACACGGATTTAGAAAATATCGTTCATGCGAAACACAACTAGCTCTTTATTCACACGAAGTGATGGGTGCTATCGACAAAGCTTCGCAAATCGATTCCGTATTTCTTGATTTCCGGAAAGCTTTTGACACCGTACCTCACAAACGGCTTTTAATCAAATTGCGTGGTTATGGTATATCGCCCCAAATTTGCGATTGGATAGGGGATTTCTTGTCAGAGAGGACACAGTTTGTAGTAATCGATGGTAAGGCATCGACTAAAACAGAGGTGATATCGGGCGTTCCACAAGGTAGTGTTATTGGTCCTCTACTGTTCCTTATTTACATAAACGATTTGGGAGAAAATCTAAGCAGCTCTCTTAGGTTGTTTGCAGATGACGCCGTCATTTACCGTCTGGTAAAATCATCTGAAAATCAAAACCAACTGCAGAACGATCTGAATAAGATATCAGTATGGTGCAAAAATTGGCAATTGGCTCTAAATAATAGAAGTGTGAAGTCGTCCACATGAGTACGAAAAAAAAAAAAATCCGTTAAACTTTGTTTACAACATAAATCAATCAAACGTGAAGGCCGTAAACTCCACAAAATACCTAGGAATTACTATTACTTCAGACCTAAACTGGAAAGAACACGTAGAAAATATCGTGGGAAAGGCGAACCAGAGACTACGTTTTATTGGCAGAACCCTTAAAAGATGCAACAGAACTACTAAAGAAACTGCATACACTGCGCTTGTCCGTCCATTTTTGGAGTATTGCAGCCCAGTGTGGGATCCTTATCAGGTGGGTTTGACGGAGGACATCGAAAGAGTCCAAAGAAGGGCAGCTCGTATCGTATTGTCACGATATAGGGGAGACAGCGTTACTGAAATGATACAGGATCTGGGATGGAAATCACTACAACAACGGCGCTTATCGCTGCGGCGTGGACTACTTGCGAAACTCCAATCACGAATATTCTCCTCCGAATGCGAAAATATATTGTTGACTCCCACTTACATAGGTAGAAATGATCACCAGAATAAAATACGAGAAATCAGAGCTCGAACAGAGAGATTCAGGTGTTCTTTCTTCCCGCGCGCTATTCGAGAATGGAATGGGAGATAAATAGTATAATTGTGGTTCGATGAACCCTCTGCCAGGCACTTAAATGTGATTTGCAGAGTACCCATGTAGATGTAGATGTAGATGTATGTCGCTCCAACTGTCTGCGGCGAACCGAAATACGAGCATCTACTTTCAAACATACAGAACCTGGATTCGTTCTGAAACTCTGTGCCATTCGTGTCCACATTGACGTCGTTCTATACAGCACTGCCGTCTAGCAGGTTCCTGCACATAAGTGAAAGATAGGTGCAGCACAGGACGATGCGTACGTAGCCTATGCCGCAATAAACGACGAGAGACTGTCTGTTCTGATAGTGTACGATGTGTTCCAATGTTGCGTCAGAGGGGTGGCATTCCACTACAGTGTCGATCTTCTCGCATGTTGATGTGGGTGGAGCGACGTCACCCACCTTGTGTTCTTCTGTCTTATTTGAACCATTCTGCATTTATTCCTTATACCGGCGCACTCTCAGGGAAGGTCGCCCGCATTTTGAAGAAACACCAGGTTGGAACTGTCTTTTGTACGCCGAATAAAATTAGTGCACTGGTGGGGAGCACCAAAGATGATCTCGGTTTGAGGAAGGCCGGCGTGTACGAGATCGATGCCTTGAACACTAGAGGCACACACGACTGATGTATCCGAGCAAGTTGGCGGTCGCTGATCATTGTCGGATAATCACTCGATGGAGTATGAACACACTAGGATTCTGGTACAGACGTCGAGATACTGAGACTGCGTCGTTAGAGAGGCCATTGAAATTCGCACAAGTGACGACCTCATAAACCGTGACAGGCCATAATCTTAGCAAAGCTTGGGAACCAGCGATTGGGTTAATTAAGAGTAAATCTAGCAAACGTGACGTAGTGACGACCACGGCGGAGAGAGCCCTTATCTCAGACGCCGTCGCATTCGGTTCCGCTGCGCGACTGCGGCGCGGGGCGCGGACCACGGAGGGGTCGCTCCGCGGGCCAAGGATATTTAAATGGCCCGCTACCGGGCTAGAACCCAGTTCTCTTCGAGCAGCCGTAGCGTGCGGATCTCCGTGCCGCCGCGTTTCCAGGAGCTCAGTCCGTCAGTTCACCTGATGATGGCGACATGTATGATCGCCGAAATATTGTGCCCGTTTGACATTGTAGACCGGCAGTACACCCGTGGATATTTTGTTTATCAAATACGCCAAGAGAAACGCAAGACTCACAATCACATAGTTCATCAGCGTTGCCTGAAGAGGAAGAAAGTACATGCGAACAACTGTAAATAAATTATCTTTATTTGCCGAGTGTATTCCCCTCTATGACATTTTAATGAGAAATTGTCTAGCACGAACTCATCTCTTACTTTTATGAAAATCGATAATATTTCTGTAACACAAATTAAGTTACACACAAAATTACAGGCAATGACAAGAATAACGTACAACGTGATAACTGTGACGTCTTGGATAAAAGATGAACGGTTTTTTTATTCGAAACTGAAATACTTTCGTTTTCATCTGATCTGCCCTCAGTCTTTGGAACGGATTGAAAACCAAGGACTGCAATTTAAAAGATCTTCGGAATCTCTCTCCTGTATTATAGTGTCAAGAATAAATGAGTAGTTTTGTTGAAAAACCGACGAGCAAGCGATATTGCTGGTGAAGATAGCTCCATAAAAACGTTCCAGACAACAAAATAATGGAATGAACTTGTTACCAGTAAAAGACAGGCAGCGTGGGAAGCGCGTGTGAGAACCTCTGGAGAAGAACGTACATGTTGCAGCAGTTTGCGAGGAAACAGTTCCATTATCAAATTAACGACCAGCTAGCTTCTCAAGGCACCGCGGTTAGAGACCTTTTTTTCTCTTGACATAGTTTTTATAGCTTCAAATAGTTGTCAAGATTGTGTATCCGCTACGGCGACTGCTTCAACATTGCGCCGTATGTATTGCAGGGGTTTATTTGCGTCTATGTGGACGATGGACAGGTGTACTACCCAGTATGCGCCATTAGCCCTTACAAATACTCAACCAGACAATCCTACAAGAGTATAGGCCCTACTCTTGAATTGGTTTCTACACCAGTTGTACACTAGTTTCTATTCTCTTCTCGGCACCATATTTATATCCCTATATGTCGTTGTATACAAACCATTATCACAAACTTTTATGAAGAATCGCGAGCCGTGTGCACCAGTTTTTAGTCTTCCCAACAAGAGAAACTCCGCCGTCCGGATGAGGAACTGACCCCGGGATCTCGGCGTGGTAGTCAGGTGTGCTGGACACGGTTCAGTCCAAGCCAACACTCATTAACGTGAGTAAATTGTTAAAAGTGTAAGGATTTTAGCTATATCTAGAAAACATGCTGCCACGTACCAAAGGCAGATGCTGCTGTCGTTTACCGTCTACTAGTGTCAAGAGATTGATACGAACCACGAAATTGTTTAGTCAAGCATGATTCAACAAGTGTCAGTTGCCCATAAAAATGAGGTTCTTCTCGTGAATACTTAGTACTTCCGTTATATTTCGTTTACACCATATTCCACATAAATTTAAAAGTCTTCAGTTGAAATAAGTGCCAAACGATTACATTCAAAATAATTTGTATTGGAGCCATAGCAATGAAAATATGGGGAAGATAAACAAAAGACTTTGCTTTAATAGCACAGTACTTAGAACTTTGCAACAAATGTGGTAGACAGACACTGGCTGTCCTTATCTGGATTAATGCCAAGCAGAAAGGGGATCTATAGCAGAAAGATATCGATAAACTTCAAAGAAGAGCACTTCTTGTTACATCATCAAGAAACAAATGAGAGAGTGTAATAGATATTATAAAAGAATTGGGTAATCATTAAAACAAATGCGTTTCTTCGTTATGTCGATATTTATTTGCGAAATCACAAAATGTTGAAATGTTTGTAGAGATTATGGGACTTAACTACGGGTCATCAGTTCCTAAACTTACAAACTACTCTTATGAACTAGTTTATACCAAAGACGGCACAAACATCCATGCCCGAGGGGAGATTCGAACCCCCGACCGCAGCGGCCGTGCAGACATTGACTGGCACGCCGCAGACCGCTCGGCTACCGCGGCCTGCGCGAAATCACAACCACCAACTTTATCCATTAATGTTAAAAAATATTGCTGACCGACAAATGTACAGGAAGAAATGACCACCGCTGTAAAGTAAGGTCCAGGTGTTCATCTTCCTATTCGTGTGCTTGCTTGATCTGTGTGTGTTGTCTTTAGTGTTTACTCGTTGAAAACCGAGGTTTTAAAGATCGTTGCACATTGCTTTCTCGCTGTATTTTCGCCTTGAAAATAGCAGGGTGGTCTCCTGCCGAAATAACGGCCGACATCGAATTTGATACCTGGCTGCATACCCGTAAGTTTTTCGAAGTTGTTATTCGCCAGGAGAAATTAAGGAATCATCTATAGGGACGTTTACATGCTGAATAAAGTGATTTCCAATCCATAGTATGGTACAGCAGCCAGTGAAATTATACTTCGAAGTCTTGGGTAAACCGTGGTTTATTAATCTTTAATGCCCTTACAACAGGGCGAAATGCGTCTTTAAATATTAATAAAATATGTCAAATAAAGTATATAGACGCCGAAGTTTGTAATTTCCGTATTATTTAATAAGTTCATCAATTGTCACTCTGTACTTTCACCAGCTACATGCAACGTCTTTACACGGGTAGCACTAAGGACTTAAGTGGGTAATAAATACCAATGTGTCTAAAGACAGCTACATTCCGATTTTACTGATGGCGTCCATATACTTTTACTCTCCAGATATGTCTAGTCAATAATAATAATAATTATTATTATTTTTAAAGATGCCATATGCAAAGGCGAAGCCGTTGGCTGCCAGAATCATATTTCAGACACCGAGGAATTGATACTTATAAGTACTTATAAAAGGGATGGAGGAAAACTACGAAAGTTGAATAAGAAAAAACAAAGTGACGGATAATATAGACAAAGTTCAGAGAAGGGCAGTTCATTTTGTAGTATCGCGATATAGGGGAGAAAATGTCCACGGATATGATGCACGAGTTGGGGTGTAGATCACTAAAAGAAAGGCGTTATTCGTTGGGGGACATTTAATTGCGAAATTTCTGTCACCGACTTTGTCTTCCGAATTCGAATATGTTTTGTTAGCAACCAGCAACGTAAGGAGACATGATCATCTTAAACAAATAAAAGAAATCAGATCTAAAACGGAAAGATTGAGGTGTTTCGTGTTGTACGCTTTTAGAGAATGGAACTGTAGAGAAATATCATAAAAACTCTTTGACGAACTGTCTGCCATGAGCTTCGATGTGATTAGCGGTATATTTACACACATGTAGATTTAGAACCTTTTTTCATGTCCGTAAGATAATGAAGTTATGGTGACTGACATCCCGCTAATGGCCGAAAGAGGAACGAGTGAAGACGAACTGCGGATTTAACTTGGATCTTCAGCAAGCAATGTCTGGCACGTTCTTTGGCACATGATAGTTTTCCGAAACGGCTAGGTAGATAAATTCCTTTGACTGTGCCCAATGAATGCCCAATTATTTCTTGTGTCCTTTAGTAGCAGCGTATTTTCGTGTCAGTATTGAACATACCAATTAGAAAATACGATCGAAATATATTTCTTTTACACTGCTCTTCGAAGTTAAATACCAAGATTGAGCCGCGGTGGAATGTCCGAGTGCACTAAGGTACCTTTTAGAGGAGCGAGCGGTCGCTCCCCGTCGGATATTCGAGTCCTCCCTCGGGCGTGTGTGAGTGTGTGTGTGTGTGTGTGTGTGTGTGTGTGTGTGTGTGTGTGAGTGAGTGAGTGAGTGTGTGTTGTTCTTGGGTTAGTTTAAATAAGTTTAAGTAGTTTGTAAGACTAGGAACTGATAATCACATTTGTTAACTGCCATTGATTTAGAAACATTTGATTTCAACCATGCTTGAAAACTTCGCAATCGCGATTGCAGTCGGTTTTCCTGCAGAATAGCTATTGACATCACATTGACGTCATACCACGCATATGTAAATTCGTGCGTTAGCAGTGACCGAGATAACGAGGAAGAATGTGCAGCCTTTACCTTACGGACTTGCGGACTTATAACTACGCAGCTGCGTCCGATAGTTTTACAAACAAACGATCGTGCGAGACTTTCCACAGGAGAAGGTAAATACCATGTCACCTCAGATGTATATAGCACAGTCATCATATAGATCACACAGATGGATGCCCCATTAAAGCCCTGAAAATGCGCCCAGTTAATTAGTTTTGGCGAACCGTCCGGTGCAACGTCAGCTGTGGCTTGCACGCCTCACGTCCTCCGCTTTGAAGTGTCGCGGCCTACGTCCTCACGTGGTCTGCAGATTGGAAACTGCGCCCCTCTGCCGTGTCGGCCCGCGGTTTGCAGGCGAGACAAGCGCCAGTGGCTGTACTTTGGCCTCATGTAAAAAAAAATGGCTTAAACAATGTGACGCAACTCGCATACCCATCCATACACCCGCACAGTAGTGTAAACTATACCTGAGTCTGTGATTCTTGAAGCTTTCCGGCGTACGGAACGTTCCATAAAGTTTCGGGATTAAGGAAAACCGGAATTTACAGAATACCTTGCCAGTGTGGCAAAGCTTACGTTGGCCAGACGACACGCACTGTGCAAGAAAGGTGCGTTGAACATGAACGCCACACTCGTCTGTTGCAGACCAGTAAGTCGGCTGTAGCCGAGCATTGTGTTGCCACAGGGCATTCTATGGATTACTCCGCCACTGAAATCTTGGCCACGACGAGATCTTTCTGGGATTCATTAATCAAAGAAACCGTGGAAATACGTTTAGCCCAGGACGTTATTAATCGTGACGGCGGCTTTCATCTGAAAAAGGCTTGGGATCCGGTGATTTCTTTAATATCATCTGAGATGAAACATTTTATCCAGCACGACGCTTCTAGCGATAATTAAAAAATTTATACATCTGACAAGCAATGTACTAAGTGCGCATTCAAACAGAGTGCGGACATGTACTATATTTCCACCTCATGCGATACTTACCCGCTCCGATGGATAGCGAACATGCAGTTTCAACTTCGCGCAGACGGCCGCGCGCCGCTTGTCAACTGTGTTTCGCAGAGGGCGGTAAATTCGAAAGAGGGCGCGCTTACGACGGCCTCTGATGCGCATGCGCCTCCGCGCCAATTTTTGCTATAAAGGCGTCGTGAGAACTAACAATGTCCCCTGCGGGGCCTGCTCAGTGATTTTAATTCTGTGTCAGTGATTTTAAGTGTGCTGTGACTTAGTGCTTCGTGTATACGTGTGTTTTAAAACATCAGCAACCGCCGCACACGCAGAACATAGCGTTGCCACGTGTTTTTAAGCGTGCATCTACGTCTCATCGTCATCGCTCCGTTCCATCAACATGAAAGTTTCATCCACCGTGGCTGTTTTAAGTTCTGAATATGTACATTTGTCATTCTGTTTCACAGTCATTGGGCCGTATGAATAAAACGGAGTATCTACTTTATACTCTTGAATTCCAGAGAACATACTCAGGTTCGCAAGAATAAAGGTAGTCGGAGAATACACTTCAGTCGAGTACGTTCTCGGTGTGAGTATTGAGTAACAGGGTGGGAGAAGTTGCTCATAGCAGAGAACATTCTCCAATTTCATATGGAATAAAACTATAGAAGTTTCTCACGACCGGAGAACATTCTCAGATTTCTGAAGTGAGCTCTCTAGCGTACTCCGTGCTGAGTAACTTCTATTAAGGTTAAGTTTTACTGTGGTTTATAATAAAAATGACAACAATTTTGTTACTTAGAAGACAAAAACAAGTTACTTTATACGCAGTCTTTAAGAAACCCGAGGGGATCTAAAAAGTTAATACAAATAAAAAAAATTGTATCTTCCTTCAGAAAAATCGTGTGACACTTCCAACATTTTATATAGTGACGAGAGTGATGTAAGAGGCATGCTTTCATTACAGACATAAAAATGAAGCACAAATGGATTCAGCTGCGTGTTTACCCATTTGTCTGGAGTGTATATTTACTGTTGTAAACAGCTACATAGCAAAATAATACTGTGTTTTTAAATAGGGTCTATTAGTAAGGCTTTATGCTGTTAGTTCCAAATAAAGTGTATCCCAAGACTTCACAGTGTCTATCACAAAATAAATACTGCTGCAATACAAGATAGGCCTACTGAAGTACTGTTTCTATCCAAACCGGTTGGCTTATTTATGATGCGTTTTCTGACTTCGTAAGCGTAACTTCTGTTATGTTAGAAGTACGTAAACACGACAGGAAAATTAATAACTGATTAATTACATACCTAGCAGCCTGTTTCTTGTTCAAAATCGCATGGCCTAACGCTATGAGCAATCTATTGGGTGTCATATTTAACAAGAAGTAAGGCCTATCTCATCTTAGAACACTCCGACAGCATTCCACGTTGTAACAGATGAATATGTGATGCATTCTTAAAATTTCGTTCGCAAATTGTGCTAACCCTACTTCATCAACAAAAGAGTTTCTCGCGTGACGAAAATTTTGTATTGTCAGGAGAATACATTTTCGTAAAAAGTGCACATTTAGTCTTAATAAAACGTTCCTTCACAACAAACTAATATCTAAACATAGTACAGTTCTTCCTGAACACATAGAGTCCTACTCCATATCTGTACACTTAATAATTTGCCTGATAAGGCTAGTTTAAAGAAATACACGATTGGTCAGCTGATCTGTGGCGGACATGACACGCGGAGAACTTACTCAAGAAGGAGGGGAGTTAGCGAGAATGAACTTCCTGCTCAGAGCATATGCTTCGAAGTTTTTATTCATACGAAATTGAAAACTTACTCAGAGAACGTTCTTTTGCTCTCAGAATCTTCTGTGAAGCATGTGATCTTTTTTATTCATACGACCCATTGTCATTTCACACATTTATCTCACCATCTTCATTTTTAAATTTTCATATATTGTCACCTGTTTTTAATTATTATTTTCAGCCATCTTTTACCATGTTTGTTTGCTCTCGGCTGAAGAGCAGCATGTTACCTGCTGCCAGCCTGCCCCTTCTGGGGCTCTAAAAGACAATAAAGAAAAAAAAACTAACAATATCCAGTGGAAAACACGCACCTGAAGATGGCTGAACGGTTGTCAGCCGAAATATCGTGGCAAGAAGTCGACGGAATCAGGCTGAAATCCCGAAACTATTTGGAATATCCCAGAGGCTGTAATACACAATGAATGGACACCCGATTAGTTTCTAGACAGTCTATGATAGAGTCCCGTCGACGACATTTTTCTCTTTTTTCCTTTCTGTAACTATCTGACAACGAACTGTTCATGCTTCCACGACTAATTCGTAGATTGGGGAACTGTTAATCGTCGTCATTTACTTTTAACTGATTCTTTCTCGACTTTAATTTTACGTTCAAATACTCTGTATTTAAGTTATATATTTGTGGCGTCTGTTCTTTCAGACACGTATGAAAGAACAGACGCCACATAAATAGTTACATAAATTCCTATGACGGGCAATGATTATTTCCTCAGTGCGGAAGCACTCCTAGACCCTTACTCTTACGGGAATCAGTACAAAGTGACTACGAGTTTCAGTTCTAGTGGGCAGGGGCAAAGTTGAGAAATTGTATCTCACGGGAGGCGTGCTGGAGTAATTCCGTGCAGGTGTGGTGATCGCTGTGTTTCGAGTGCGCAACTGCCTGGAAAGCAGGAGACCCGGGCTCGAGTCACAGCTGGATACACATTTTCAACTTTACCCATTCTTAGTTAATTTCATACATTCCGTGAATATGAATACTATGTATTTGTGACGTAGATTTAAATGAAAAGGTGAACGTTTTGAGGAACAGCTTCATAATCTCATCAGTTCTGAACGAATGAGGTCGGATTAGTTTTGCCCCTCTGCAGCCAAACAAATCCGCTGTGGCCGAAGACTATATTGACACTGGTCACCCTATGGAATTCTGGAATTCACTGCCAGCTACTGGGACTGTGTTATCAATGAAGCGATTGAAATAAAAGTAGCAGTCTACCTTATGAATAGGGATGGAGGATTTTGCTTAAATTTCGCATGGGATCCTACTCTATCACTTGTCAACAAACAGAGGACAAAACTAATCCAATGTCATCCATCGAGAACTGATGTTTATTATCGACATCCTGACCGTTTTCATGTTTGGTCGCCGGCCGCAGTGGCCGAGCGGTCTGCGGCGTGTCAGTCACGGTCTGAACGGCCGCTGCGGTCGGGGGTTCGAATCCCCCGTCGGTCATGGATGTTTATGCCGAATTTAGTATAAGCTAGTTCATAAGTAGTTTATAGGTTTAGGGACTGATGACCCCATATTTGAGTCCCATAAGCTCTACAAACATTTGAACATTTGAAATTCTTCGGTCGTGTCGGCGCTGTGTGCTTGCTTGCTCGGTGTGTGTTGCCTTTACTTCTTAGTCATTGAAGACCGAAGTTTTAAAGATCGTTGAACATTGCGTTCTCATACTGAGGCGCTCCAGTCACGGTCTGCACGGCCACTAAGGTCGGGGGTTCGAATCCCCCCTCGGGCATGGATATTTGTGCCGTCCTTAGGATTAGCTAGTTCATAAGTAGTTTGTAAGTTTAGGGACTGATGACCCCGTAGTTAAGTCCCATAAGCTATACAAACGTTTGAACGTTTTATTTTGCGTTCTCATTGCAGTTTTGCCGAAATATCGGCCGACGTCGAATATGATACCTCGCTGCATACCCGTAAGGTTTTCGAAGTCACTACAAATATTTAGGTTATGACGTCTTTAGTCAGTTTTGATTAAATGTGATTAAGTCACTACGCAAGGTGGTAGAGTAAAAAGGCAAATAACTAGGTGAGAGGGTGCAGCAAAACATATTTGATACAGGAGCATTTTCATCTCGGACCAAAAAAATGTAAATAACCTAAAGAGAGGTTACTTCGGTTGTTAAATGCATTCAGAAAATTCTCCGCCGGATATTAACATATTACGGATGCGAACATTTTGTCCTCACTGTCTACATTATCTGAAGAGTCCGAGTTGCGGCCGCAGAAAATTTCCCGTTTCCTGTGACCCATGCGGTAGCTGCAGCACTGTCTGAAAATGGCGTCTGCAAGTGAAGCACGCGTCGCCTGTCGCCGTCGAATTTCTCACCTCGGACAGAAACGAATGTGGAAATTCAGGAGCGTTTGCGTGCAGTTTGTGGAACGTCTGCAGGCGACAGTGGCTGGGCGGTGCCATTAGAGCGGCTGCAGGGTGTGCGGCGGTGGGAGAGGCTGTCACACCTGGCTGCTCGCAGTGCGCTGAGGCGCTCGTCCGCCAGGACCGAAGGGTAACGACTCGCCGGCTGGCGCTGACACCGTCAGTCAGCAAGGCAAGTGCGGATCCAATCGCACTATAGTCGGCGGCAGGTAAGAAGGAGCTTCCGCGCATGGAGGCGGAGGAGCGATAGGGGTAGCGGGGAGGGGAGTTGATACGGCCGGGCGACAACAGTTGCGCCTGTGGGAGAAACATTGTGTAACTCGCGGCCAGCTGCGTGCCTAGAGAATGAATATTATTGGCTGCCAGTGCGTCAAGGGAGAGGGGGATGCGCAGAACGCCTGAAAACTAGGGCGCCTTCCTACGTGACACGAGACTATAGTCTGTACAACTCTTTCTGTGGTGCCGTTATTTATCTCAGAGTGTATATCACATAAAAAAAACTCGCCTGTTCTGACTTGCCTGAGGTTACATTCTCGCAGATGAGTATATGGAGAAAAATATCTTATTTTCATATTCGCAGAATATATGACTTCAACTGCGAATGGCCAAAGCTGAAAATGTGTACCCAGCCGGGATTCGAACCCGGGCCTCCTGCTTT
This sequence comes from Locusta migratoria, assembly GCA_026315105.1. Lineage (NCBI taxonomy): Eukaryota > Metazoa > Arthropoda > Insecta > Orthoptera > Acrididae > Locusta > Locusta migratoria. Next base: position 19,302,451 of record CM048748.1, on the reverse strand, counting down.
CTAGGCAGTTTCGCTGACCCCTACACCACTGGGGGCACAGTACGGGAATTAGTACGTAGTGACTACGAGTTTGAGAACTGTGGGCAGGGTAAAGCTGGGGATTTGTGTCCTTGCAGGTGCAGTGATCACTGTGTCCCCAGTGGTGTAGGGGTCAGCGCAACTGCCAAGAAAGCAGGAGACCCAGGTACGGATCCCGTCTGTATACACTTTTTCAGCTTGGCCCATTCTGAGTTTAAGTCATATATTCTGTGAATATGAAAACAATAACAACTGCAGGATCAGAAGTGTCGTCTGTTCCTTCGGAATAGACGCCATATGTATAAATATCTTATTGTTTTACTACTGGTGAAAATGACTATGTTCATATGCGTTGTAATATAAATGCCTCTGGTGGTGCGTGGTATTCCTGCCGTGTTGTACAATTCCCAATGTTTAAAACAATGTATACACCATTTCCTTATAAAGATTTTCGTTTATGAGTCCTAACCTATATAATGAATTACGTTATAATCAACTTATTACTTTTGGTCGTATAACGGGCTGTTACTCCACAACGCACCGAAAACCGCTGTCTTCCTCGTGACCAGTTCAGGAGGTTTGCATTCCTGCTGCCAGCAACACCGCCTAGAGAGAAGGCTGCGGCGCTCTCGTGTGACGTCACGCACTGTAGGCATGGTTCGCGTAGCTGACTGGGTGGCCGCTGGGGCACATTGCGTGCAGCCAGTCAGCTACGCGAACGATGCCTACTCGGCGTGACGTCACACGAGAGCGCCGCGGCATTCTCTGTAGGTGGAGATACTGCAAATCCCTGGTGGACAGCTCGGCCCATTATAGCTGTGGCAGCGGGCAGTCCAGACTTGACCGTGGCACGGCGTAACGTGCGCATCAGTGACGTCACAGGCTGCCTAGAAACCCCCTGGCCATAAGCAGTTCCCAGTGCTCCGCTCTACAGACGACATTTCTCCCCAAGTTCCTGCCAGGATCCTTTCTTTTCAGGTATGTCATTCTGCCACCCAATATTGACATTTCAACAGCAGTCGTAATAATTTCGTTTCATTCGCAAATTACGTAGCACAGGAATTTATAGTATCGTCTGGTGCTGTTAGCCTAGCAGGGTTCGTAATAATCAACAGTCTGGGGAAGACGTTTACTCAGTGCTCTACACTGTTGAAGCTAGTTTTCAATATTCCCATGACGTCAGTCGAACCGGAAAGGTGCTTTACTACTATGAACAGAATAAAATCAGTCTTAAGCAATTTTGTCCTCCAGCAAAGACTGTCGACTATGGTGATGCTTTCCATTGAAAGACATATTGTGATGGAGATCAAAGACTTTTAATTGACGGGTAAATGACAAATTTCCTTCGATAAAAAAAAAAAAAGAAAAAAAAAATACAGGATGGGAAATTTTCAACACACATGAGGTAAAAGTAACTTATGAGTCATAATGTATAATATGTCTCTTATTTCCAGTCTTTTAAATGACGAATGACTTTCATTTCGAAGAGGGATGTAGCTCATTACGTAATGATTATTGATAAATTTTTCACTGATAAATCTCTAACTTCTCACAGTATCGAAAATTGGATTAGCAAAAATTGATATTTTGTGCCTTCCATACTTGATGAATTCTAGAGAAGTTTCCATCATGACGAATCCCAAGGGACCAGACACTGAGAAAGAATTTTCTTTCATGATCTCATATAAAAATGTAAGATTGAAACTTGGGTGCAACAACGAGTTTCAGGTAACACCACCCACTGCTTTTATTATTATTCTCGAATCAGAAACATACACATTTACAGTAGCCATATGTATCGTAAATTGATAAATAGGTACAATTGTAATTATATTACATGTGCCCAATACTTCGCAACCTCCAAGGCGTTTGGAGTGGCTTGCAGCAGATCAGTCTTTGTGCATGATGTAGGGACCAAGGGGCACTGGAGCATATGGATTGTGGTTTGTTGGTCTCCACAGTCACAGGAAGTGTCTTCTGTCTTGAAACCCCATCTCTTCAAGTTGTCTCGGGATCGTCCAACTCCTGATCATAATCTGTTCAAAGCTTTCCACACGAGCCAGTTTTCCTTGTGTCCGCCCACTGCTGATACAAGATGACAGTGATTGAAATATATGAAATAAATTCGTCGTAACTTCTGGACGGTTTACGTTAAAGCTTTCAAGCTCGACCGCGTGGAATGCAGGTATCTAGTAGTCACATTCTCACGCGCCTGTCGTTGTGGTCGGCCACTTAAACGTGAAAATGTCTCGGTACAGAGTGCCAGCAATAACAGCGCAGCTGCGGTACCAAGGAACTTTGTGGCCGATTTCAAACTGAAGACAACCGATCCTGGTGTGGTAAAGATCAAGAATTTTAATCTCCAAGTTTAAGAGAACGGGATGAGTGTTTTGTCAAAAAAAAAGGAAGAAAAGGCCTGAAAAATTTGATAACACGCGCTGTGTTTCAAACTAATCACAGGAAATCCATCAGACGACCTGCCCACCAGTTGGCATTCAACCGGGAGATACTGTTACAAATTGTTGTTGAAGATTTGCAACTCTTCCATATAAAATTCAAACCGGTGAGACACTAAGCCCTAGGGCCATAACACAACGGTTGTGTTGTCCACGGAACTGACGAATAGGACTATGATATGAATAGTGTGGTTTAGCGACGACGGTCATTTTCATTTGGAAGGGGTTCGTCAATAAGCAAACTTGGCGCATTTGAGGAACGAACAATCCATATTTCAAGATCTGGAAGACATTTCACCCTCATCGGGGGACAGTGTGGCGTGCAGTGGACAGTCACGGTACAAGCACTGCGATAATTTCTTGATGCCACGCTGACTACCGAACGGTACCTAAAGATGTTGGAATACAATTTCATCTCCATTGTGCAAAGTGACCCTAATTTCGACAAGAGTGGTTCATGCTAGACGGAGTTCGTCACCATCTAAGCTGGAGAGTGTTTTGATGTCCTGAAGGAACACTGTGGGGTCCGCATTATGGCGCTAGGGTGCACAGAGGAGACTGGCGTATTCGTCTGTGCCACTTCATCGCTTTGGAGGGCAGGCATAGCCAACGTGTCATAACCCAAATATCTGCCGTCGCGTTTACGTGTTGAATAAAGCAATTTGCTACCCATGCTGTGGTACAGCAACCGATCAAATATTTTTAAATAAAACGTTCTTGCCTGCACAGCGTTATATTAATCCTTAATGACTCGTTTCGTCCATACTCGTTAATCAGTCGGCCCGTATTATCATGCCTGTAATCGTTTCAAGATATTAGTTATCACACAGAGGAAGACGCAGCGTGGAACTTGAACCTCCCACCGGAGGTTCTAGTTGTCCTTCGGGCATGTGTATGTGTGTGTTGTCATCAGCAAAATTTAGTTTAGGTAGTTTTTAAGTCTAGGGATCGATTACATGAGCAGTTTAATCATTTTGGTTTACAAACATTTGATCATTTTCACAATGCCCTGAAAAAAAAGAGATGCGCCCAAGAGTGTTGAAAGTGAATGAACGATAACACAAAAATAGCCGCAAAGATCTCTCATTCTATGGGCGTACTATTACCGAATAAACACTGAAGGCACATCTGTTATTTGTGTTGGAATGTGTGTAAAAAGCGATTTAGAAAGGAGCAAATCTCACAGATCTGATGGTAAGGAAGACAAATGACAGACTTAGGTCCGTTGAAAGAATCCGCATAAAGTAGAGTTCACAAAGCTGCAAAAACTACGCCGTTCGCTAAATTCTCTTTTACTGCTTGCCATTCTAATATCTTTATCAGCTCCGATTCATTAGAGATATACAACAGATTCAAGGAAGAGCAGCGCGTTTCGTTACATATTTCTTTCCGAAGAGGAAAATCGTCACGGATATCCATTCAACTCTGATGACAAATATTTGTGCACCGCAGTGTGGATAACGGTGAAATTCCTACATGTTACTTTCAAGACTCATGAATACATTACTTCATTTAAGTGTATCATCTGAAAATACTAAGACGGTAAAATGAAAGATATTCAGCGTCGCATCGGGGATTATCGCCCTACCTATGCACCATGTGCTTTCTCTACCATGTAACTTATTTTCGCTTGCGAAGTGCAGATGTGCTAAAGTGCTTAGTTGTTGTTTCTGAAAGAGCAAGACCATTACAACATACACTCTGTAGCTGTACGCCTTCTTAATGCTTATTAGCAGATGACGTTTCACTTCAACGTAAGTGCCACGTCCGTCACTGTATGCGTTTCGTCTCGCTGCTGACGTATCGGTTGTGGCTGAAGCAACTCATCTGTTCCCGGATGCAGCCAGCGAGGTGGAGGTAGTCTTTTAATGTAAGTCCGCATTCGTTCCTACGCCAAGTAGGACTCTGTGCTACGAACGAGCGTGAAGTAACCTATTTACTGACCAGATACGACTGCTCAATATCAGCACTGCTAATGGCTATTATAGTCTAGGCTTGATCAAGAGGCTGATAGCGAAACGGTCTGTTCCATAAAATTTTGCTGCAATTGTAGCGGCGATTGCTACAGAAGCAAATCAAAACAACCCGGCGTACGTATGTGTGTCGTTTTTGACACGGACTGTTTGCGCTTGTTTTCCAGAGGAAGTTTCGTCAGCGTCCTGAAGCTTCGGCAACCCGCAGTACAGGACTGTATGGTTGACGCCTATTTCAGGCGACAGCCGGGGAACATGAAAGACAAGTTCGGAAAAAAAAAAAAAAAAAAAAAAAAAAATGCATATCAGAGTAAAATAAGTTTTTACTCATATAAAATTGAGTACAAATCATAATTTGCACCTATGCCTTTTGAATACGGCTCGTAATTCTGTTGTTGTGGACGAATATTTTATTTAATGCTATCGCGATAAATGTAGACAAGTTAGTCATGGTTGATTTCGTTTCAGAGTAGGTTGTGCTCATCAGTATATACAGGGCGTTACAAAGAGGTACGGCCAAACTTTCAGGAACCATTCCTCACACACAAAGAAAGAAAATATGTTATGGGGACATGTTTTAGAAACGCTTAATTTCCATGTTAGAGCTCATTTTAGTATTTCTCTTTAAATGTAAATTGAAATAATTCGTGCAGACTATTGTCAAAATACCCAATTGTTTCTTTCTTTGTGTGTGAGGAATGTTTCCTGAAAGTTTGGCCGTAGCTTTTTGAAACACCCTGTATAGCGTGTCCTAAAAATCCTTAACATTTCTATGCGCTGAGTTATGGAGTAATGTAAGCAAAAAGGTAAAAGTTGACATAGATGCTTTAAAACCAACAGCGAGTGCACAAACAGGTCAGCAAAAGGGCTACCGAATATCAAAGAACCATTGCCGAAACTTCATTGCATTACGAGAAAGTCTCCGTGTGTTGAACCCTTATCGGACCCTTTCTTCAAGGAAATGCTTTTCAAATTGTTACGGGAGCGAGGTACGCCGATATCTTAGAGCACCGCAACATCCCTAATCTTCCGAAAATCGCATGCTGGAAGATATGTTTTCAATGCAAGATCTCTAGCACTCATCGTCTGGGCAGCCTCGCGTGCTGACACGTCTCTTCCGTCCTACTCGACTTTGACTCAGTCCGTGTGATTATTGGATGTGAGGTTACCTGAAATCGCAAGTCTACCGCAATCGACCATTCGATCTTATTAGAGATCCTAATTGATTAGGGCAGCGTCTCAACATATCTACTGACATGCTGCACGGTGATATGTTCACAAGTGACCCTCGACTACAGGAATTGTTGATTAACGAACACTGACATGTGGAGCATTTGTATCTACAAATCAGTTGTTGCCCTAATTATATTTTGTGTCTATGAAGCGCAATCTGTTGCTAATTGTGTGCACTTTGCTATCTTTATATGAAAAAAAAAGGAATAGCTGTGTGTCAGACTAAAACTTTGCTTTGCTGTTTTATTCGATTTAATGAAGGGCTGCATTTAGAAAATAGTCCCAAAAATGCGAAAGAACAGTTGAAATCGAAAATCAGACGCCTATTATTCCTTCCGATGGCAACCCGCCGTACAGAGGTATTTAGGAAAATGTTTGTTAAGCTGAAGGGACTTAACTACGGAGTCATCAGTCCCTAAACTTACAAACTACTTATGAACTACCTATAACTAAGGACGGCACAAATATCCATGCCCGAGGGGGGATTCGAACCCCCGACCGTAGTGGCCGTGCAGACCGTGACTGAAGCGCCTCAGTCTCCTCGGCCACCGCGGCCGCCCCTACAGCCATAGTAAGAAGAAAGATCAACATGCTACAGGCTTTGATGCACCTTAATATTAAGACGTCAACGAGAAAATTTAAGTTCTGATTTTGTGTGAATATTACTGTTTCTTAGAAAATTATAGAAAATGAAGAGTTTTATTCCGGTCCTGACGAAATTTTGCACGCTTAACCACCGAAACAAGAGGATACCTTACAACATAACCTACTTCTACACCGCTTTACTAATTACTATTAAGTTCGCTAATGCATTAATGTTTTCATGGATAGGGTTTTTATAAACAGCAAATCAGCTTATAGTGTATAGCAAAACGGTTCCTTGTAAGAAACTTCGACAGTGTTTCGCTCATCTCCAAATCCGCAAATCTGGCAGATGTGTGAGTATTCATAGGTAGGGGGAGGAGGAGATGAACTGAAGAGGCGCAATGAATAGAGAAAGAACGAGGGGATATAGGGGAAGGGGCGGAAGATTTGGGCAGAGAAAGAGAGAGAGAGAAGATGGTTAGAGAAAAGATACATCTACATCTTACATGGATACTCTTCAAATGACACTGAAGTGCATACCAGAGGGTTCGTGGAACCGCTTTTATGATATTTATCTACGGTTCCATTCTTTAATAGCTCGCGGATATAATAAACATCTTTCTCTTTTCGATCTGATTTCTCTTATTTTATTGTTATGGTCATCTCTCCCTATGTAGGTGGGTGCTAACAATATATGTTCGCATTCTGAAGAGAAAGTTGGTGAAAGAAATTTCACATATAGATCTCGCCGCAACAAATAACGCTTTTCTTTTAATATCAACCCCAACTCGTGCATCATTTTCGTGACACTCTCTCCCCTATATCGCGATAATACAAAACGAGCCGCGCTTCTCTGAACTTCCTCTAAATCGTCCGTCACAACCAGAGAGAGAGAGAGAGAGAGAGTGAGAGAGAGAGAGAGAATTGGAGGGGGGCATGTATTGCAACAGTATGGAAGAAATAAATACCCGGGAAATGACGGATTTTCAATAAGTCTTTTATAAAATCCATGTCCTTTCTGTCTGCATTAGACACTTCTGAGACGTGGTGGCCATTTTGATGCACTTTAACATCACTGTGTTGACAACACATGGCAATTTATTAAGGCCTGGCGCGTTTCGACTTGTCGCTGTTATCGAAGGCTATAGGAAGACAATGGTATTAATATTCATCCGGCACTTTGATGAAGCATAACAGGTCGTTGTAAGCCAACATTGTAAGTTCGCACCATGTAGAAATTTTGTCTAAATCGCTTTGCAGTTGCTTTTGATCCTCTGTTGACTTCACTAATCGATAAACGACAGCATCATCTGCGAACAGTCTAAGGTAGCTATTCATATTGTCTCATAAATCGTTTATTAACACAAGGAAGAGTAGGGGACCTATAACGCTTCCCTGCGGAACGCCAAATATCACTTCCGTTTTACTCGATGACTTACCGTCAATTACTACGAACTGTGTTTTTCTGATAGGTAATCGTGAATCCAGTCGCACAAATGGGGCGATATTCCATAAGTATGCAATTTCATTAGAAGCCGCTTGTGAGGTACAGTGTCAAAAGCCTTCCTGAAATCCAGAAATATGGAATCGATTTGAGATCCCTTGTCAATCGCACTTATCACTTCATGTGAGTAAAGAGCAAGTTGTGTTTCGCAACAGCAATAGTTTCTGATCCGTGTTAACTATTGGTTAATAGGTTGTTCTCTTCGAAGAAGGCCGGCCGCGGTGGCCGAGGGGATTGAGGCGCTCCAGTCACGGTCTGCACGGCCACTACAGTCGGGGTTCGAATCCCCCTTCGGGCATGGATGTTTGTGCCGTCCTTAGTTCATAAGTAGTTCATAAGTAGTTTGTAAGTTTAGGGACTGATGACCCCGTAGTTAAGTCCCATAAGCTTAACAAACATTTGAACTTTTTTTTTCTTCGAATAAGTTCATAATGTTCCAACAAAGTATATGTTCCAAAATCCTACTGAAAACCGACGTCAATGAGATGGGCCTGTAATTTTGGGGATCACCCCTATTGCCTTTCTTGAATGTTGGGATGACCTGGGCAACTTTCCAGTCTTTGGGTACGGATCTTTCGCTGAGTTATGGGTTGCATATGATAGGTATGTATGGAGCTATTGGATCAGCATACTCTGAGGGGAATGTAGTTGGTATACAATCTGGCCCGTAAGATTTGTTTTTGTTTAGTGACTTGTTTAACTACTCCAGGAACATCTAAATTTCGCATGTTGGCAGCTGTTCTTGGTTCGAATTATGGAGGTTTACGTCGTCTTCCTTAGTGTAAGAATTTCGGAAAGCCGTGTTCAGTAATTCTGCTTTAGCAGTTCTGTCATCGGTAGTATTACCATTGCTATCGCGTAATGAAGGTATTGTTTGTGTTTTGCCGCTAGTGTACTTCACATGTTCTCCGTGAAGAATGGGCTACCATTCCGCAAGAAACCTTCCAACACGTGACCGAACGTATGCTTGCGGAGGGGAAGCTGTTATCGAGGCTAAGAGTAGGCCAACACCATATTGAATTTCTGCATTACCAGTAGAGGGCGCCGCGATGTTTTAAGTCATTTTTGTATTGTCTACAAAGATGACTATATTTTTCGTAAATATCAGATTATAGCTTAGGTTATAAATATATTATAGAACCAACGAATAATAATTCTTCCTTAACATATGAAGCATGAGAGAGATTCCAGATGAAGAAGTAGGTCTCGTCGAAGCTTTCTGTACGTTCCAAGACACTGTCCACAATACTCCTGTACCAGTGCCGTAACGCGTACATCAACGACATGTGTCCAACTGTGCGGTGCAGCTTGACAGTGTGTAACACACTGGACTGCCTCCCTCGTCCGATGGCTGTATGACGGAAGCTGCTGGGTTTCCGACTGGCTGTGGAGTTCAAGCCGGGGGCTAAACCTTCAAGTTGACGTGGCGGAAGATAGCATCCTGAAGAGTGTGTTTCTCGCAACGGCTGCGGTCTGCGTACTGATTTTCCTTACATGCTATCTTATTAATGTAGTCCTCAAATCTGACAAAGGAAATGCTACTGTTCTCATGCCACGGGAGGACTACATTAATAAGATCAACGTTTTATTATGTGACTCAACGTATCGCAAAGTTGACAAGGATCCAACAAACCGAGTGGTGCGAAAAACAGCTGAACTTCTATCAAATAGTTCTCTACCGAAGGAGGTCATAAAGAGACTGAAACCAAGCAGTTCAGTTCCACCTAGGCTGTATGGACTGCCTAAGATCCACAAGGAAAGTGTGCCATTACGTCCAATTGTGAGCAATATGGGAGCAGCCACTTACGACCTGGCTAAATACTTGGCGTCTTTGCTCAAACCTGTAGTAGGCAAGTGTCCACATCATATAAAGAATTCCAGTGATTTTATCAGCAGACTTCAGACACTTCAGCTGCAAAGGAACGACTTGTTGGTCAGTCTTGATGTGGTTTCACTGTTTACAAAGGTGCCTCTTGTGGACTCACTACACCTCATTGGCAACATGTTTGGTGAGGACATTACAGCGCTATTTGAGCACACGCTCTCCTCTACATATTTTTTATTTAACAACGAGTTTTATGAACAATCCGACGGAGTCGCCATGGGGAGTCCTTTGTCTCCCCTGGTGGCCAATCTTTTTATGGAAGATTTTGAGGAGAGAGCACTTGAGTCAGCTATTTTTAAACCAACAGTGTTTTGGCGATACGTCGACGACACTTTTATAGTTTGGCCTCATGGCGTGGAACGTCTCCAAGACTTTTTAAATCATATGAACTCCATACATGAAAACATAAAGTTTACTATGGAGATCGAGAAAAATGGTTGTTTACCATTTTTAGATGTTTTCGTGCGGCGCAGAAGTGATGGCTCACTTGGTCATTCTGTATACAGGAAGCCCACTCATACAGATTTGTACTTACAAGTTACTAGTTGCCACCATCCAGCACAAACAATGGGCGTCCTCAGGACTCTAATCCATCGAGCCCATACCATCTCTGATACCGACAGCCTTCACACGGAACTGGAACACCTGCAGACAGTATTCCTAAATAATGGATATACAAGGAAGCAAGTAAATCGAGCGATGCACGCCTCCAAACGACAGAACAAGGAAGAAGAAGAAGAGGCTTTCAAATCGACTGCTTATCTCCCATATATTGGGAACATTTCATCACAGATAGGCAGAATACTAAAAAAGCATAAAGTAAGAGTCATCTTTCGCCCTCCTCCTAAAATTTCATCGCTGTTGGGTTCTGTCAAAGACGATCTGGAGCTGCGTAAAGCAGGTGTTTATAGGATTCCGTGCGAGTGCAGCAAGTCATATATAGGGCAGACGACGCGCACTGTGCAGGACCGCATCGTGGAACATCAGCGTCATACTCGGCTACTCCAACCCAGCAAATCCGCAATCGCCGAACATTGTATTTCCACAGGTCATTCAATGAAATACAATGAAACGAAAATTGTGGCCCATACATCAAACTTTTGGAGCTCAATTATTAATGAAGCTGTGGAAATAAGATTGTCTGACAGTGAGACTCTTATCAATCGAGACAGCGGTTTCCAAATAAATGCTGCATGGAATCCTGTCATTGAAAAACTTCGTAGTCGGCGTAGTTTCCTGCAACTGAATGACGATGAGAATCGATCTGATATCGAAGCGGCAAGCCTCCACCACGGAGGGCGCTCTGAGCAGCGTACGTAGCTGTAGTGAACGCGCACGCTAGGTACGCGCATGCGCAATGTCGGCTGAATTGGGCATAAATAGCACAGCTCAGTGCGTCTTCGCCAGTACTTCGGCGGTACTCACCTGAAGATGGCCAGAAGACTCTGCGCCGAAATATCGTGGCAGGAAGTTACTGACATCCGGCAGTTCGCCCGAGATTTTATGGATATATCTATACGCCGGGAAAGCTTTAAACATCACATCATTATACTATTTATCTCCCATTCCATTCTCGAATAGCGTGCGGGAAGAAAGAACACCTGAATCTCTCCGTTCGAGCTCTGATTTCTCGTATTTTATCCTGATGATCTTTTCTACCTATGTAAGTGGGAGTCAACAATATATTTTCGCATTCAGAGGAGAATGTTGGCGATTGGAGTTTCGTAAGTAGTCCACGCCGCAGCGATAAGCGCCGTTGTTGTAATGATTCCCATCCCAGATCGTGTATCATTTCCGTAACGCTGTTTCCCCTCTATCGTGAAAGGATCTCACACTGAGCATCGGTACTCGAAAAAAGGAGCGACAAGCGTAGTGTATGCAGTCTCTTTATTAGTTCTGTTGCATCTTCTAAGGGTTCTACCAATAAAACGTAGTCTCTGGTTCGCCATCCCCACGACATTATCTACGTGTTCTTTCCAGTTTAAGTCTAAAGTAATATTAATTCCTAGGTATTTTGTGGAGTTTACGACCTTCACTATTTATTGATTTATCTTGTAAACAAAGTTCAACTGATTTCTTTTCGTACTCATGTGGACAACTTCACAGTTCTCATTCTCCAGTGTCAATTGCTAATATTTAAACCATAGTGATATCTTATTCAGATCGTTCTGCAGTTCGTTTTGATCTTCAGATGATTTTACTAGACGGTAAATGACGGCGTCATATGGAAACAATCTAAGAGAGCAGCTTAGATTTTCTTCCAGAGTTGTTTATGTAAATAAGGAACAGCAGAAGACCAATAAAACTACGCTGTGGAACATCCTGAATAACCTCTGTTTTAGTCGATGCCTTACCATCGATTACTACGAACTGTGTTCTCTCTGACAGGAAATCCCCTATCCAGTCGCAAAATTAGAGCGATATACGATAACCACGCAATTTGATTATAAGCAGTTTGTGAGGTACGGTGTCAAAAGCCTTCTGGAAATGAAGAAATACGGAATCGATTTGCGAACCCTTGTCGATAGCACCTATCACTTCGTGTGAGTGAAGAGCTCGTTATGTTTTGCATGAACGATATTTTATAAATCCGTGTTGACCTAGAGTCAACAGATCGTTCTGTTCGGGATAATTCATAATATTTGAATACTGGATATGTTGCAAAACCCTGCTGCAAATTGACGTCAATGAAATTGACCTGTAGGTTAGTGGGTTACTCCTACTGCCTTTCTGATGAACACTCGCCGTCGAGAACAATGTACTGCGTTCTGTTACTTAGGAAGTCTTCCAGCCAGTCACAAATCTGTGGATTTATTCTGTAAGCTCGTATTTTCGTTAGCAGTCTGCAGTGTAGCCCCGCACCAAACGCCTTTTTGAAGTCACCAATGGCTCGCAAGTTTTGAAGTCATCCATGGATCGCAAGATGCCATGTCAGAAAATGGTGGTGGTGGTGGTGGTGGTGGTGGACATGAGGGACCAAACAACGAGGTCATCAGTCCCTTCAACCTCAAATTGTATACGCCACGGAACCCAACGAAAAATAGATGAAAGCCAAAAGACCATTACACTAGGAAGTAAAATCGACTCGCCAACAAGACTAAGACCAACCCAGGGCAGCAAATGCTACAGTGTCCGTTCCCACAGCTCTGAAAGCGACCTCTACCTTAAACCACAAGTTACTAATGGCACAGTGGTCAACGTATCACAGCTCCAGAGCAGGGAGAAAGAAAACTACATTAAAATGTAAAAGAGTGGGGGGCTGATGGGGATAAGGCTCTAAACCCCACAATCAGCCAAGAATCACAAACCCACTCACCCCGACCAAGAGAGTCCTAGAGCTGACAATAAAATCTACTTTCACGGAGGAAGGCAAGGACGCGATCAACTATCCGTGGGTCATCCGCCAAAACTAAAGGCAATGCAGGCGGTAGGCCATAGTCGCCACGAAGTGTCGAATGGAGAGGACATTCAGTCAGAATATGAGACACGGATTGTACGGCTCCACAATCACAATGTGGTGGATTGTCATTTCGTAAAAGAAATCCATGGGTCAGCCTGCAGTGTCCAAGACGGAGGCGACAGAGAACAATTGATTCTCTCCGGGAAGGGCGTAAAGATGAACTCCAAGCTGCAGTCGTATCTTTGATGGTGCGGAGTTTATTGGAAGGGGCAGTAGCTTTTCAACTGCTATCCCATGAGGAGTGAAGCAAAGATCTGATCTGCACCCGCAGATCCGCACCCGGAATTTGAAAGGGAGATGGGCAGCGAGTAATTGCCGATCTAGCCAACTGGTCAGCCTCTTCATTCCCTGTAATAACCCACATGGCTTGGCACCCAGAGAAAGGTAACGGAGCAGGCAGCACGATGAAGGTCAGCAAGGAGATCATGGATGGAAATAACTAAAGGATGGGAGGGGAAACAACGATCAATGGCCTGCAGACTGCTCATGGAGTCAGCACAGATTAAACCACGTTCCACGGCAGAATGTTTAATAAAACAGAGGGTTCTATAAATCGCCATCAGCTCTGCCGTAAACACACTGCATGCCTCTGGCAGAGAATGGCATTCCGCCCCAACAGGAGATGTAAAAACATATCCGGAGTGGCCCGCTGTTTTCGAGCCATCAGTGTAGAAGATAGAGGCTCCCTGAAACTCTTATAGAACTGGGCGCATCAAACGCCGAAAGACCATGGGGGAAATTAAAGCTTTTGGGCCCTGGAAGAGATCCGCCCGAATTAGTGGTCGCGGCACCATCCACGGAGGTGTGCGTGCAGTAAAATGGGGGGCGCAATCTAGGGAAGGGAAATGGAAATCCCGGCAAAGAGAGGCAAGCCGCAGTCCGACGGGAAGGCCCGCCCGCGGCCGGGTATCAGGGGGTCGAAACCCTTCATATGCAAAAAGAACCTGGTAAGCGGGATGATCAGTATATTGCCGGATGGCGATGGCATAAGACGCCAGAAGCTGATGCCGCCTGACCTGAAGAGGGCAGATTCCCGCCTCAACAAGGAGACTGTCGACCGGGCTAGTCGGGAATGCACCTGTAGCCAAGCGGACACCATAATGGTGAACCGGGTCTAATAATTTCAGGGCAGAATGAGCTGCCGAGCTATAAACTTGACACCCATAGTCCAATCGGGACAAGATTAGAGCCCGACAGATACGGAGGATAGTTGTTCGGTCTGCACCCCAAGATGAATGAGCAAGGAAACGTAGGGCATTAAGTTTCCTCATACAACTAATCTTTAGGTGGCGAATATGGGGCACCCAAGTCAATTTTTTGTCAAAGAGAAGACCCAGGAAACGATGCTGTGCTACAACTTCCAGGCGCTGATTACCCAAGAACAGTTCTGGATCAGGGTGAACTGTAGTACGACGACAAAAGTGCACCACCCTCGTTTTTGATGAGGAAAACTGGAAACCATGGGACGTAGCCCACACTGAAGCCCGCCGAATGGCGCTCTGGAGCTGACGTTCAGTAGAGGCTACTGAGTAGGAGCTGTACCATATGCAAAAGTCGTCGACATACAATGCCGGGGTTACCAGTGACCCAACAGAGCCCACCAACCCATTGACGGCGATTAGAAAAAGTGTAACACTCAACACTGAGCCCTGGGGGACGCCGTTCTCCTGTATCCGAGGGGAGCTAAAGGAAGAGCCAACTCTGACACGGAACAGGCGGTGGGATAAAAACTGACGGATAAAAATTTGTAAGGAGCCTCTGAGGCCCCAGTCATGAAGAGAACGTAAAATATGATGACGCCAAGCAGTGTCGTACGCCTTATGAAGATCGAAGAAGACTGCTACCAGATGATGTCTTTTAGAGAAGGCCTGTCTGATCGCAGTCTCCAGTCGAAGTAAATGGTCAATAGGGGATCGTCCCTCCCGGAACCCACACTGGTAAGGTGAGAGAAGTCCCCGGGATTCAAGAACCCAGCATAATCTGCGGGCTACCATCCGTTCAAGTAGTTTACAGGGGACACTTGTCAGGCTTATTGGTCGATAACTGTCCAGCGCTGACGGGTCCTTGCTAGGCTTGAGGGCAGGGACCACAATACTCTCCCTCCACTGGGAGGGGAACACCCCTTGAAGCCAAATATGGTTAAAAACTTTTAGGAGAAATTGTCGTTGTTAGGGGTTGAGATGTTTCAGCAATTGATTATGGATATCGTCGGGCCAGGTGCTGAATCACGAGAAAAGGAGAGGGCCAGCGACAGCTCCCAGTCAGTAAAAGGTTCGTTATATGGTTCCACCTGGTGAGAAGTAAAGCCTAATTTGAAGGTTTCGGCCTGGTGTTTCTGAAGGAGAAAGGTCGCCGGATATGAAGTTGTCGCTGATACATTGGCGAAGTGAGTTGCAAGATGTTCTGCAACAACAGATGGCTCTGTGCAGACCCCATCAGGCAGGGCAAGACCAGGGACGGAAGACGGCCGCCAGCTACCTTGGATAGATCGGAGCATAGCCCACACTCTTGTCAAAGGGACAGAAGAGCCCAACGAGGAGACAAAATGCTCCCAGCATGTCCGCTTACTTTGTTTGATTAAGTAACGAGCTCTGGCACGCAGACGTTTGAAATTTATGAGACCAGCGAGGGATGGGTGGCGCTTAAGATGTTGCAAGGCCCTACAGCGCTCGCGAATGGCTGCGGCAACAGTTGCATTCCACCAAGGGACCGGCCGGCGAGTAGGAGGGCCTGTCGACCGGGGAACAGCGGCGTTGGCAGCTTGGGTAATCATGTTGGTCATTTGGCTTATAATATCATCTATACAGTCTGAGGGGGAAGATGGGAACACAACTTGGGATGTATATAGCGGCCAATTAGCACGACGGAAAACCCAGCGGGGTACCCTGGCTCGTGGTAGGTGTGAGGGAAGTGAAAGGATCAACGGAAAGTGGTCGCTATCGCAGAGGTCGTCATACGCCGACCAGTGAAATAAAGGAAGGAGGGAAGGAGAAGTGAGAGAGAGGTCTATGGCAGAAAAGGTGCCGTGAGCGGTACTAAAATGAGTTGGGGAACCATCGTTGAGAAGGCTCAGATTGTGGTCAGCAAGAAACTGGTCTATGAGGCGGCCCTGGCTAGATGTATAAGCACTGCCCCACAAAGGATGGTGGGCATTGAAGTCCCCAAGGATGAGGTAAGGAGGGGGGAATTGCTGAAGGAGGGCCACTAGGGATGCGAGTGTAGGTGGCCTGTCAGGTGGAAGGTAGAGGTTGCAAATGGTCAATGGAGTGTCCAAGTGAACCCGGACAGCAACCACTTCCAATGGAGTTTGGAGAGGAATCCAGGTACTGACAATATCTGTCCGGCCCAAAGTACAAACCCCACCAGACGCCTGGAGGGGACCAACACGGTTCTGACAAAAAGCACGGAACCCACGGAGGGTCGGTGAATGTGCATCCATAAACCTCGATTCCTGCAGGACGACACAGGCCGCAGAAGAGAGAGAGAGATTAGCTGTTTAATCTCCAAGAGGTGACGGTAGTAACTATTACAGTTCCATTGGATGATCACATCACGAGGATCTAGGCGGGAAGCGAATGGCATAATGTCTGTCACGCCGCTTTGTCAGCGTCCGTCACCAAAGAAGAAGTGTTGGGAGTCCGATGGCCGGCTGGAGGTCGAAGATCTCCGATCTGGGGAACGCCGGGACGGAAGGCCCTGAGATAGGGCACTGTCACCGGCAGGCGACGGAGAAGGGGTGCACTTCTCCGGCTGGGAAGGGGTGGGACACAAAGGGAGGGCTACAGGAGCTACAGGAGAGGGATATGTGAGGGAGGGGTGGGGACGGGGTGTAGGGGGGAGATGGGAGTGGGAAGGGGAGGGTGAAAGGCTAGACGATAACGTCGTAGCGAAGGTCGTCGCCATCTGCACGGGATGCAGACGTTCATATTTACTGCGGGCCTCAGGGTACGTCAAACGCTCCACGGATTTGTACTCTTGTATCTTCTTTTCTTTTTTGAACATAGGGCAATCTGGCGACCGTGAGGAGTGGTGTTGATGACAGTTGACGCACACTGGTGGAGGAACACAGGGGCTCCCCTCATGTAGTGGGCGTCCACAATCACCACATACTGGGACTGCTGTACAGCGAGAGGACATATGACCAAACCTCATACACCGAAAACACCGCATGGGAGGTGGAATGTAGGGCTTCACTTCACATCGATATATCATTATCTTGACCTTCTCTGGGAGTGTGTCCCCCTCAAAGGCCAAGATAAAGGCCCCAGTATCGACGCGGTTATCTTTAGGTCCCCTCTGAACGCGGCGAACAAAATGTACACCACGTCGCTCGAGATAGGCCCTAAGCTCCCCATCAGTTTGAAGGAGGATGTCCCGGTGGAATATCACACCCTGTACCATATTCAAGGATTTATGCGGGAGTATTGTGACTGGAATGTCGCCAAGGGTGGTGCAGGCGAGCAAAGCTTTAGACTGGGCTGCCGAGACTGTTTTAATGAGCAATGAGCCAGATCTAAGCTTACCCATAGATTCCACTTCACCAAACTTGTCCTCTATGGTCTCGACAAAGAACAGCGGTTTGGTGGTAGTAAAAGTTCCTCCATCAGTCCTTGAGCAAACCAGGTAGCGAGGAAAGGGTTTTGCTCCTAACCGGCGAGCCTGGCCTTCCTCCCAAGGGGTAGCAAGGGAGGGAAACATCCTCGTATCCGCAGTAGCAGCATTAAACGATCTCTTCCTGTCTTCAGAGACGGCCGATGCACGACCATTTTGGAGTCTAACTCTTTTCATGGGGCTAGACGTCCGCCCTGGTGTCACCCACTTCGAAACCGGGGCTCTCTCCATGGGCGCCACCCAGCCTCAGCAAAGGCCACCTGGCACGATGGCCATTGCCGGGAGTTCTGATACCCCCGAGGACAGGCATCAACTCCTTGGCTTGCATGGAGAGGTCGCAGCTCAGACACCAGTAGTGTGATCCCTGTGGTGTCAGGGGGCTCAGCCAAAGGGTACATAACAGCCCCCCCCCACATGGACTGGCTACACGTGCTGGGGACCTAGCGGGGGATGGGGGCTACAGCGAGGAAAGGAAGTGGAAAGGAAAGGATAGGGCCCGCGCCGTAGGGGCTAGGTGGGGAGTTCTTCCCCAATTGGCTCACACATTAACGGACAATTTTGGTATGGAAGGTCAAACCCCGAGTGGGACCAAACTGGGCCAAAAACCGGTGTACACAGCAGACAAAACCAAAGTGCAGGACAATCGATACCATGGGATAGCCAAGCCATCTAGAGTAACACCGAGAGACGGGGTTGGAGAGGGTGCGAAGGAGGAATTGGGATGGGAAGGAGGGGGAAGTAGGAGGGGTAATGCAGCCTGGGGAAAGCAGGAAAAAAGGCTGCAATGGCTCGGGGACCCGTGCGCCCCACACACGTACCCACAAAAGAGCTGTGGGCCCCCTGGGGGGCATGTCAGAAAAGGGCAAGCTGAGTTTCACATGAACGATGTTTGCTTAATTCGTGCTGATTCATAGAAAGAAGCTTTTGCATCTCAATTCGTAGGTATTTAGTGGATACTTATGTTCACATAGTGTACGATATGATGAGAGTTGGCTAACAAGTGTGACACACAGTGTATAGTCCGGTCAGTGGCTGGCTGTGTGGTATCGGCGTCTCCAGGAGTTCCGGCTGGGCCGCGCCGTTGTTGGCCCGGCTGTCGCCGGCGGCAGGTGGCGGCCTCATCCGCCGCTGAATGCGGCTAACAGTCAGCCGCGACGCTTTGTCCCGCCCTCAGCACAGCAGCCTGAAAGGCGGCGCGGCGGCCGCGTTAATTACGTGTTTATGCGGCCGTCGCCGTCGCCGGCCACGGCCTCCTTATTAAGCCGCCGCCGCCGCTGTCGCCGTGTTTGCCGGACCGCTTTCCGGACGACGCGGCCCGCTGCCCGCTGCTCGCTTTTTGCTGCCACCAGGCGTCGCAATGAAATCACCTCCTGCCGCCGCTCACGTCGCCCCAGTCCGATTCTACTCTGCTTCTGCAGCCGAATTAAGCACGTAATCTTCTGACATCGAATCGATGTCCTATTTCGCCAGACTCGGAGAACATAAAAAATGTTCAAATGTTTGTAGAGCTTATGGCACTTAACTACGGGGTCATCAGTCCCTAAACCTACAATCTACTTACGAACTTCATTATACTAAAGACCACACAAATATCCAGGGATTCGAACCCCCCAACCGTATTAGCCGTGACTGAAGCGCCGTACCGGCCGCGGTGCGCGAGGGGACTGAGGCGCTCCAGTCACGGTCAGCACGGCCACTACGGTCGGGGGTTCGAATCCCCCCTCGGGCATGGATATTTGTGCCGTTCTAGTTCGTAAATAGTTCACAAGTAGTTTGTAAGTTTAGGAACTGATGACCCCGTAGCTAAGTCCCATAAGCTTAACAAACATTTAATTTGAAGCGCCGCAGTCCCCTCGGCCACCGCGGCCGGCTCGGAGAACATCAGTTTCCATTGGGGTTGCAACACTTGCGGGGAGTGACACTTGCGCGGAACCCGGGGCCCTTGGGGCGGCTAATGGCTTTTCCTGAGTACAGGCGCACCAAGAAGTCTAGCACTGCTGTTGTCAAGTTCCACACTGTCAACATAACACGAAACTCAGTGAAATTGCACAACCCTTTGTAAGCTAAAGAGCAATATAGTAGCTTGTTCTAACTACATATTAATTCGTTCAGTGTGCCTCCTGAAAACAAAAAGATATTTTAATAGTGATAATGTTTGAAGAGTTTTTAATACATTCTCTGCTACTACAGGACGATGACTTTCCAAATTCATACCTCCTAAAAGCATATTATTCTGAACACAGCATATCAAGACACCTGTGCAAGCAATAAATATATTAGGCATCCTGCACAGATACGTTGATGTAATTGACCGCTATGTGTTAACCCCACTATCACGCAACTTCCATCTCTTTAAAAATAGCTACTATGCTTTTTAATAGGAGACGCAACCTTAAACCTTCAATTAAAAAACGTTTATAATAAGTCAATGAGTATTTTACATACTTGATGCGTTTATTCGAGACCCCAAAACGATATCGCTGTATTCGAATTACAAATACATCTAATAAATGTATGAAATACGGAATGTGTAAGGGAATGACACACACCGAAAAATGCTAAAGATAAATTCTATTTTCTATCACCGTCATAAAGAACCATTTTTACTCCGAACTTGGCATAAACCAACAGGAAAAATGAAGCGAAATTGACAGCCAATAGTTGCTTACAAATTACATTGCCTGTTAACTGTATAAATATAAATTACGGAATACGCGGAACTCCTGTTCAGTACATTCAAAAAGGTCTAAGCTAATAGACAGTGGTTTACAATCAGATATCCGTATCACTCTCCTCCTCAAGAAGTCTGTGTGAAGATTTATATTCAGAACATTCAAGAAAAAGGCTACGTCCCGTCACTACTGCACCACCTCGCTCGGTGGGTCTTTCCCTGAACACGGCACAGGTAGCGGCTGGAGGGCGTGGAGTAGGGGTGGTGTATCCCTACTTCTGGAACACCCTGTTCACTACCTACAGCGTCCGGGTCTCCCCGCAAGTGTCTATACATTCCCTTTCCCCGCAAGTGTCACTCCCCGCAAGTGTCACGAACTCGTTTCCATTTAGGGGAAATGTAGGAACATGACATGCAATATTCACATCGCGATATATCCTAGAAGATAGGTTAAGTAAAGGAAAACCTACGTTTTTGGCATTTGTAGATTTGCAGGAAGGTTGGTTGGTTGATGGATGGATGGGACCAAACAGCTAGGTCATCAGTCCCATGACCTCTGTATGGAGTGCAAGCCAGGGTGTAGTCCACCTACATACAATGGGAATAACAGAAGAGGACCCTAAATGTAGGCTCTGTGATGACGATGATGAAACTGCATCACATCTAATCTTCGAATGCATTGCATTGGAGAGTAAAAGACACAAAACATTTGGAACAACCAGACCCGAAGAAATTGTGTCTAATGAAGAACTGGTAAAGGGACTCCTTGCGCTGTTCAAGGGCATTCGTTGGCATTACTGGATATACAGGGAGCGATACAGCACAATAAACTTAGTTTCGGTGCGGGCAGTGGCGGTTTGGACCAAGACTGTTTTGGCTTCCCCGAGAAAATCAAATCAAATCAGAGTGTAGTCGGCTAAGACCGTCACGAGATTAAAGTAGAGGAACTAAGAATTGGTTAAAATCAAGTATAACAGGACTAAAACAAATAGAAAAAGCGGGATTCTGCTAGAAACGTCGCCATAGATCTAGAATCCCCGTTAATTAACGTCAAGGAGATACAGGAGAACAGTGTATGCTCCTAAAAGAGAAGCCTACAAATCTAAAAAGGGAAACAACGTGAATTAAAACCAAGATAAAAGGAGAAATGGAAGTCGTCAGGGGGAGGGGAGGGGAGGTGGGGTAAGGGAAGGGGGGGAGAGCTCCAAACCCTGCTGCTCGCAAGGAGGGCCACAAACCCACCCTTCCTGTCCAGGCGTCAGAGATAAAATCTTATAGCCGAGGGTAAAAACAGCTTTCACGGATAAATCCAAGGACTGTCAGCTATCTGTGAATCATTCGCCAAAACCGAGGGCAATGAGTGCGAAATTCCGTATTTGGCACGGAGCGCCAAGAGGAGCGGACATTCCACTAGGATATGAACCACAGATTGCAGGGCCCCACAACCACAATGTGGGGGAGGCTCATTACGCACAAGAAAACCGTGGGTCAGCCTGGAGTGACCGATGCGGCGACGGCAAAGGACAGTGGATTCCCTTCGAGAAGGGCGTGAGGAGGAACTCCAAGCTGCAGTGGTCGACTTTATGGAGCGTAGTTTATTAGGCAGAGCACTAAATCTGCAGAAGCCTTTTGACAATGTTCACTGGAAAACACTCACCAAACTACTGAAAGTAGCAGTGGTAAAAATATGGAGGGAAAGTTTATATTCAATTTATACAAAAACTAGATAGCAATTATCAGTGTCTAAGTACATGAAAGGGTTGCAGTGGTAGCGAGGGGAGTAAGACAGGGTTGTAACCTTTCAAACGTTCAAATGTTTGTTAAGATTAAGAGACTTAACTGCGTGATCATCAGTCCCTAAACTTACAAACTACTTATGAGCTACCTTATAGTAAAGACGACACAAACATCCATGCCCGAGGGGGGGATTCGAACCGCAGACGGGGAACGGCCTCGCACATCGGAGCTTAGCGCCTGGGAATGCAAGGAGTAATTTGGAGAGGAAATTAAAGTTCACAGAGAAGAAATAAAATTTATACCGTATGCCGATGATACAGCAGATGTATCAGAAACATGAAAGGATCTGGAAGAGCAATTAAATGGAATGGACAGTGTGCTGAAAGGAAGGTATAAGATGAACATTAACAAAAGTAAAACGAGGTAATGGAATGTAGTGTCAGAAGATCAGGCGATGATGAACGAATTAGATTAGGTAATGGGACAATAAAACTAGTAGATGCGGTTTGTTATTTCACTAGCAAGATAACGTCTGATGGCCGAAGTAAAGAAGATATAAAATGGATAATGTCTATGGGAAGAAAAGCGTTTCTGATGAAGCGAAATTTGTTGACATCCAATATTAGTTTAGAAGTTAGGAAGTCTTTTCTGAAAGTATTTGTATGGAGTGTAGCATTGTGTTAGAGGGAAACGTCGACGATAGAGAGTTCAGACAAAAATATGATACAAGATTTTGAAATGTGGTGCTAAACGCAAATGATGAAGATTAAATGGGTAGATCCCATAACTGATGAGGAGGTACTCAATCAACAGAATTGGGGAGAAAAGGAGTTTCTGGCATATCCTAAATAAGAGAAGGTGGCACACATTGTCAGACATCGAGGAATTGTCAAGTTAGCATTAGAAGGAACTGTGTGGGGTAAAAATCGTAGAGAGAGACAGAGGGACGAATGCAGTAAGCAGAATTAAAATGGTGTTAGTTGCGGTTCTTATTGTCTGATGAAGAGGCTTGCACAGAACAGGGTAATGTGAGAGCTGCATCAATCCAGTCTGCTGACTGAATACGACAACAACAACAACAACGACAGTGTGTGAAGACTACGAATAAAGATGAGCGTGTTTACGAATGCTCTAAAATGAGGTGTCGTCGCGGAACAAACTATACATACTACACACCTCAAAACTATTACGTGTTCCGGTGAGATCTGATACACAATACGCATACGGTAATGTATTTTATTCTAATATTTGTCACAATTGTAATTTGTGTGAGACACAGTACGGCATTTTCCTGTATCCAGTCTCTACTTGAGGTTTATATGGCATTTACTTAGAGCGAGGCACCACGGATGGCGGAATCGAAATGAGCCCACAACTGTAATTTACATCCGTGCGGGAGTGACCGTGTGCTCTGAGGCGCCTTGCTGTGGAGTTGGCAGGCGCTCCCCGTTGGAGGTTCGAGCCCTCCCTGCGTCAATGGTATGTGTACGTATGTGAGCGTTGTCCTTAGCATAAGTTAGTTTAAGTAGTTTGTACGTATAACGACCGATGACCACTGCAGTTTTATCCCGTAGCCTTACAAACATTCGAACATCTCCTCCTGCCCCGATCTATGAAAACTCAAAATCATCTGTCAACTTTCGTGGTGCTCAGTGAAACGCTCTCAAATTTTATTGCAAGGTTCCCTTTGCCATGTAACATACGCCGACTTTCGGTTCATAGAAATAGTTTCGAATAGTTAGTGTGACGGGGTCAAAGTGTTTTGTGAGGGACCTTCTTGTTTTGTTGGTCGAGTGCCCAACATTTTTCCACGGATTGAATAAAAGTGTAGGTATGTGGCGGAGTCCACTGCTAAGGTACCTTCCACCATCCACCATACGGAATTCCATGTAGACACTTACCTTACCTTACTTTGAAGGCCAAAAAACGTTCAAATGTTTGTAAACTTATTGGGGGAAACCGATACGGTCGTCAGTCCCTAGACTTACAAACTTAATAAATTAACATATTTTTGGTAACCTTTTTGTTTCACTTTTTTCGGCAACACCACTCTTACTTTTATTTATAGAGAAAAGTCTAGAGTGCAATAATTTATTTCATTCAACTAGTTTCGGTCTTTTTTTTAGACCATCTTCAGGAATTTTAATTCCATCGATGTTGTGGGGCTGGCAGATAACTGGGAGCTTTCCAGTGTGTCACTGCTCAGTAAGCTCCCAGTTAACTGCCAGCTCCACAACATCGACGGAGTTAAAAATCCTGTAGATGGTCTACAAGAAGACCGAAACTAGTTGAATAAATTATTGCACTCTAGAATGTTCTCTATATATAAATTTATATATTAACTTCCACTACGGACAACACACACATACCACGAGGACTGGACTGCCACCTCCGGTGGGAACGGCCGTCCAGTCCGTACCAAGACGCCTTAGACCACGCGGCCATTCTGCGCGGACTTTGGTCAAGTGTACAAACTTTCAACAAGATCGGAATAAAACTGTAGATTTGTATGAACTGGAAACAATCTCACAAAAAATCACTCTTCTTTATAAGGGGAAAAATTGCACTTCAATTTTCATGTTGACGTATAATCATGCATGGCTACAGCTCCCAAAGAGTTATATTATAGTGGATTGCCTTTCGAAGGGATCGTAAGATAGGATTTTAGTTTCTTATTTCAAGTTTTAGCTGTTTCTTTGGGTATTCCCTATTTTTTTCTACGTTGTTCGTATGGTCTTCAGTCCGGAGACTGGTTTGATGCAGCTCTTCACCCTACTCTATCCTGAGCAAGCCTTTCCATCTCCTCACAAGAACGGCAACCCACATCCATTTGAATCTGCTTACTATATGCGTCTCTCGGTCTCCCTCTGCGACTTTTACCACACACACTTCCCTCCAATGCTCAATTTACGATTCCTCGATGTCTAAGAATGTGTCCTACCAAGGGATTCCTTCTTTTAGTCAAGGTATGCCAAAAATTCCTTTTCTAACCAATTCTGTTCAGTACCTCTTCATTAGTTATGCGATCTACCCACGTAATCTTAAACATTCTTCTGTAGCCTCACATTTCAAAATCTTCTATCCTCTTCCTGTCCGCACTGTTTATCGTAAATGTTTCACTCCCATACAAGGCAACAATCCACACAAATGCCTTCAGGCTTAAATCAATATTTGAAGTTAACAAATTTCTCTTTTTCAAAAACGCTGTTCTTCCCATTGCCATTCTGCATTTTATATCCTCAGTACTGCGACTTTCATATGTTATTTTACTGCCCAAGTAACAAAACTCATCTACCACCTTCATTGTTTTGTTACCTAATCTAATTCCTTCAGCATTTCCTGCTTTTCTTAGACTGCACCCCATTACCATAGTTTTGCTCTTGTTAATGTTCATTTCATACGCTCTCTTCAATACACTGTCCATTCCATTCAACTGTTCTTCCAGGTCCTTTGGTGTGTCTGACAAAATTACAATGTCATCAGCAAAACGCAATGTTTTTATTTCTTCACCCTGAACTTTAATCCTTATTCCAAATTTTTCCTTGTTTTCCTTCACTGCCTGCTCGATGTACAAATTGAATGACATCGGAGAAAGGCTACAACCCTGTCTTACCCCCTTCCAAACTGATGCTTCCCTTTCATGCCCTTCGAGTCTAATAACTGCGGTCTGGCTTTTGTACAAGTTGTATATAACTCCCCTTTCCCTGTATTTTACCCCTGCTGACTTCAGAATTTGAAAGAGTGTATTTCAGTGAACATTGTCAAAAGCTTTCTCGAAATCCACAAAAGCAAAAAATTTAGGTTTGCCTTTCCTTAATCTATCTTTTAAGATAAATCGTAAAGTGAGTATTGCCTCCCGGGTTTCCTGCGTTCCTTCTGAATCAAAACTAATCTTCCCCGAGGTCAGCTTCTCCATCCTCCTGTAGATAACTCGTGTTAAAATTTTGCAACCATGCGGTTATTAGAGTCGAAGGAGGGCAAGAAAGGGACGCAGAGGTTGGGAAGGGAGTAAGATAGGGTTGTAGCCTTTTCCCAATGTTGTTCCATCTGTACATAGAACAGGCAGTGAAGGAATGGAAGGAGAAATTTGGAGAGGGCATTAAAGTGCAGGAAGAAGAAATAAAAACACTGCGGTTTGTCGATGACATAGTAATTCTGTCAGAGACAACAAAAGATCTGGAAGAGCAATTGAATGGAATGGAGAGTGTCTTGAAAGGAAGATATAAGATGAATATTAACAAGAGTAAAATGAAGGTAATGGAATGCATTGTCAGAAAATTAGGCGATGCTGAAGGAATTAGATTAGGTAATGCGACAATAAAAGTAATAGATGAATTTTGTTATTTGGGTAGCAAGATAACTTCTGATGGCCGAAGTAAAGAGGATATAAAATGCAGAATGGCTATGGGAAGAAGCGAAACTTGTTAACATCCAATATTAATTAAATGTCAGGAAGTCCTTTCTGAAAGCATTTGTGTAGCATTGTATGGGAGTGAAAATGGACGATAAGAAGTTCAGATAAAAAGATGATGGAAGCTTTTGAAATGTGGTGCTATAGACGAATGTTGGAAATTAGATGGGTAGATCACGTAACTAATGAGGAGGTGCTTAACCGAATCAGGGAGAAAAGGAGTTTCTGGAATATCCTGACTAAGAGAAGGGATAGATTGGTTGGACACATTCTGAGACATCAAGGAATTGTCAACTTAGCATTATAAAGGAAACGTGTGGGGTAAAAATCGTAGAGGCAGACCGAGGGACGAATATAGTAAACAACTTCAAAAGGATGTAGGTTACCGAATGTATTGTCAGACAAAGAGACTTGCACAGGACAGGGTAGCGTGAAGAGCTGCATCAAACTAGTCAACGGGCTGAAGACCACAACAACAACAACAACGACTTATCAAACTGATGGTTCTGTAATTTTCTCTACATCACCCCTGAATTAAAGTACGTATTCAAATCGGCCAAGCCACTTGAGAGTTTTAGCGAGACTGACTCACGGCTAGAGCTGCGGCAGCCGATGCAGGAGGCTGCACAGTGTTTTTGCCGGCCGCGCCGGTTCCCGCAGCAGTAGCAGACAGCTCTGCCGCTGGCGCGCTATTGGCGCAAGTGAGCGCCGCGGCCTCACACGGGGCCCTCATCAGCCGCCGTAATTTCTTAATTGTCCTAACTGCATCATTGGCGCAGGAAGTCGTTCCTGGCCGCTCGCGGTGCCGTCGCTTAATTCCGCCCGAGTTCTCAGCGTGTGCCGTCTCAAACGGTGGAGCCAGCACGCCGCGGTTGTTAGGCAGAGGCGAAGCATAGCCAACAGCCGACTAGCCCGTCTGTAATTTGCGGCTGTTTGCTGATGATGCTGTGGTATACGGGAGGGTGTCGTCGTTAACTGACTGTAATAGCATACAGGATGACTTAGACAAAATATCTAGTTGGTTGAAGCTCTCAATGTAGAAAAATGTAAGGTGATGCGCAACTAGAAGAGAAAGCAATCCCATAATGTTCGAATACAGCATTAGTAGTTAGCTTCTTGCTGCTGTCGCGTCGTTCAAATATCTAGGTGTAACATTGCAGAGCGATATGAAATGGAACGAACATGTAAGGACAGTTGTGAGTTAGGCGGACAGCCGACTTCGGTTTATTGGGAGAATTTTGGGAAGATGTACTTCACCTGTAAAGGAGCCCGCGTACAAAACGCTTGTTGGACCAGTCTTGAGTATTGCTCAAGTGTTTGGGAGACACAGCAGATCAGTTTAACGGAAGACATAGAGGCAGTTCAGAGGTGAGCAGCTAGGTTTGTTACTGGTAGGTTCGACCATTGCGCGAGTGTCACGGAAATGCTCCGGCAACTCAATTGGGGATCGCTAGAGGAAAGACGACGTTCATTTCGTGAATTTCTGTTGAGGAAATTTAGAGGGCCGGAATTTGAAGCTGAGTGTTGTACGATCTTGCTGCCGCCTACTTACATTTCGCGTAAAGATCACAAAGACAAGATAAGAGAAATTAGGGCTCGTACGGAGGCATATAGGCATTCTTTTTTTCCTTGTTCAATTTGGGAGTGGAATAGGAAAGGGAATGCCTAGTAGTGGTGAATTGGGGAGTATGTATGTAGATGTAATCCAGCACTACTGCTTTTATTTATGGAACCAAGTGATATACAGTATATACTTCAGTGAATAATTCCACATACACCAAATAGTACAATTCCTTGAGGCAACATTGTCTCGTTATACCGAAGGTATTAAACATATGGAGATGCATTGAATTAAAATTTGTGCTGTCACCGGGATTCGAACCTGGGACTTCCTACTTACTAAGTAGACGCCTTAGACCACTCAGCTAACACAGCGACTAAAGCGACTACACGGACTGTCTTAAAGAACAAATTTTAATTCAATGCCTCTCCATATTTTTAATACCTTTGTTATAACTAGACAATGTTGTCTCAAGGCATTGTATTATTTATTGATATTTATATCTCCTCGGCCTGTGGAAGAAGGCGGGATTGTTCCTATTCGCGTTCTTTGCTCGGGTGCTATTCCAATGTAGGAGAGCCCTGGCAATTTGATACGCATTTCACAGGGAACATGAGGCACAATTAAAGTATGTGGTGTGGAGGGAGAAGTGCTTTAAGATAGTCCGTGTAGTCGATTTGGCTGCAATACTCTGTTAGCTGAGTGGTCTAAAGTGCCACCTAATAAGTAGGAGGTTCCTGGTTCGAATCCCGGCCACAGCACAAATTTTAATTCAATGCCTCGCCATATGTTTAATAACTCCAAATAGTTTAAAAACAAACAAGTCTGTATTACACACTTTGTTAATGACTACATTTATCCATGCGAACTACACAATTAACATCAATTAAAATTCGAAAATAAAACAGTATCAGAATGTTAGTTACTGTTTATAATAAGTCTCAAACTGTTTTTTTTTTTTTTTTTTTTTTTTTTTTTTTTTTTTTTTTTTTTTTTACTGGTGAGGAATATACAAATGCGTCACTTAAAACGAGCAGCCCTTTCATTTCGAGAACTGCACCTTATATCGAATTGAAGTTCAAAATGTTCAAATGTTTGTAGAGCTTATGGGAGTTAACTACGGAGTCATCAGTCCCTAAACTTACAAACTACTTATGAACTAGCTAACACTAAGGACGGTACAAATATCCATGCCCGAGAGGGGATTCGAACCCCCGACTGTAGTGGCTGTGCAGAACGTGACTGGCGTGCCGCAGACCGCTCGGCCACTGCGGCCGGCCGAATTGAGGTTTTCCGATAATTACAGTGGGCTAAGTTGCGGTTACTTTCGTACGTGATCATGCTTTTTTAGATTCACAGAGTTTACGTTCTGAGGTCGTGCAGTGCAGAATTGGTACGCTAATCAGGAAAATCGTGGTGAAAGGAGCAGAACGCTTACCGCACGTACTCGCCTCACAGCAATATCGTCGCCTTTCGGAGTCATTGCCATATCAATGAATGCGCGATAATCGCATAGGAAGGCATCAGGAATATAGGCCGGGTCCTCAAGTTTCTCACACGTGAGCTGAGTTACGTACGCTACATGGGGCACTGTGCGTTATCATCAGGCAGTTGCTACCCTTTGTCGCAGTTTCCCTCCCTCACACACACGTTTCTGCACACATTCTTAATTGTCCAGTTAATGTGTGCCAGTGTTCGTCTTTGGGGAACCAACAACAGAATAACTCGACGTTCGACCTTTCTGGGAGCGGATCTATAATTATCTGTATGCATCAGACAGAGAAATGACTCCCTCAGACTGTCTGCACAGTTAACTCCGGAAATGCGGGTTGAACTGGAAGAAAGTGTAATAATGTAACTCTTCAGGCATTCCCGGCGGTCTAATGACATAATGGGTAGTCGGGTGTTCTGCCGGATGTCAGTGTCGAATTTGCAAAATATTCCGGCTACGTAACTCGTAACCTTCATCAGATACGACTCAAGACTGCTTTCTGAATGGACCGGGTCCAGTATGTATGTGTAACTCGTGACCTTCATCACGTGCCACCTGATACTGCTTTCTCACTGGACCGGGTCCAGTATTTATGTCTGACATAAATACTGGACCAGGTCCATTCAGAAAGCAGCCTCAGGTGGCACGTGATGAAGGTTACGACTTACGCAGTCGAAATATTGTGCAAATTCGATACCGACATCCGGCAGAACACCCAACTACCCATCATGTCAAATGTATTAATGGTCAGGAAGCACTACGGATGTAGAGAGCAACAATTGGCAACTGGAGCTAGCGATAAGCGTGTGCAGACAGCCGAATGGGTAAAACATGGCCGTTGGTTCAAAGCGGAAACACGGGTTCTAGTGGAGGTCCGGCACAAATTTTCACCTCCGCCGGTGAGTTTAATTAAGTGCTCCTAATCAGTCGAAATGTTCACGTACCCCACGACATAGCATTATCAGTAAACAGCTGCAGACTGCTGTCAGATCATTTCTTTATAGCAGAAAAATAGCGACGCTATCGCAGTTCAACGACAATTTGCGTGAGCAGAGGAACCAAAACTGTTACATGAACTCCGATTCAAACTTTTCATAGTTCATGTGCCCGCATTCACTGCGCCAATTAGAAAAGAATGTCCGGATGAAACTTTGTTAATGAACTGGATTAATGACCGGGTTTGGAAAAATTCTGTTGCCGTCTTAGGACCATTGAATACTTAGATATTAAATAATAATATTTCCTCACGTTAGTAACTATTGCGCCACTTTGGTAACTATTGCGCCACTTTGGTGCTCGAATACTTACACAGTTTTAATATCTAATGGTATTTTTACGGAACGTGCTCGTATTTTAGTTTCTTCGTAATTTTCTGTATTTTATAAAAGGTTGTTAATAACGATGGTGTTAATCAAAAATCGTTAAATTTTTTCAGTATGGTTTCACTTTTAGTTGACGATGGTAGTCTTCGATTGTTCAATTTGTGAAAAGCTACGACGCTACGTTTCGGAAGTCATCTCCATAGTTGTTGATGCCTTTTAAAAAGCAGCGGATCTATTCGACCATCGCTTTAGGTGAGGACAAGGTGTTCAGGTCGTCTGCGTACATCAACAAAAACTGACAACACGTCGAATTAGAGATCCAAAAATCTAACATATAAAGAAAAGTGTCTGAGACTTTGTGGTACGTATTGTATACAAATCGACAGTTTTTCCAATATTTATGAAATATTGTACGCGTAAGTTTCAATCCATGAGGACGGTCACCGTAAGTGTAAGAATCACGTACGATACTTAGTTCACGAGATGTAACGTCATAAACAATGAGATGCACAAAAAACTGCTTATTTAAGCGACAATGCTGCTCATTTTCTCCTAAAGTACTGGACCGATTTCAACCAAATTTGGTACACACATTCCTTACCGTGAGGTAACAATTGCTTCAGGGTTAAGAAACGCATACAACACATGATTCGTAAGATATGACGTTATAAACAATAGGAATCGCAAAAAACTGCCACATAATGTGGCGAGACTTCATAAATACGCTATACGAGAATGAGAGTACTTAGGGACTTGCAACAAACTTTATAATTTCAAACCTTTATTAAACTTTTCCTCGCTGACAACCATAGCAAAATTATGAAAGGAAAAAAGTTTCTCGCTTACTACTATTCCGTTCTTCATGGACTAAATCCAGGGCATTCGGTAGGATGTTACAATTTATAATTTGTACACTACAAATTGTAGCCGCAGAAGTTTTTACAGACAGTACACACACATATAGTTGAATGTATCTTCGAAATTGTACCACAGTACGACACGTAGTTCATGAGATATGAGCACATAAACACTAACTTTCATGGAAAACCGCCCCATCACGCAACACGTTTTAATCTATTACTTCTTTACCACTAATTGTATTTCCAAGAGATTTTACA
Organism: Locusta migratoria; assembly: GCA_026315105.1. Classification (NCBI taxonomy): domain Eukaryota; kingdom Metazoa; phylum Arthropoda; class Insecta; order Orthoptera; family Acrididae; genus Locusta; species Locusta migratoria. The sequence goes on along the minus strand of CM048748.1, from coordinate 19,270,414 downwards.
GACATACAGCCCATATACAATTGAATATGTACCTGAAAAGTGAGAGGAATAAATAAATAAATAAATACCCGGGCAACGCTAGTGTTTTCTATAACTGAATTCGAAAACAACAAAAATATCTGCCATAGCAGGATTCGAACCATAGATTCTATGGTTCTGAGCGCAGAAGGCTACTACCTGAACTACACCGACAGATGCTACAACCGTTTTAATTATTGCTACTTACGTCTACTTGCAAAATTTCGAAGTCGATTTTCAGGAGAATATTTTAGACTTGCGTCGAATGGCTTAGGGTGATTGTTCTGAACTTCAGGTACCATTAGTATAAGGAAATTGTATAATCCGATACCAATGTGGTCTCCTTGTGAGACGAGTAAGACACTAGCTGCATCTTTGGAGCCGATCGTCATCACAGCATGATGGTAACTTGACGTACTGCCCCCTTAGGACAGTGAAGACGCCAGCTCGGTCTTCCGGAGAGCAATGATGCTGTCAACGCATTAGTGTCTTTGGTGCTAATCAGTGCCAGCTACTAGGAAGAAGTTGGAGCAGACGGCAACCGAAATCACTGTGAGGATGGACACACATGTAGCTACATATCGAAAGGAGGAATCGAGGACCCCTTCCAGTGCCGAGGTCACTGCTTCGACGCCGAGCGCGGACGCTGACGGCAGTCAGAGGGCTGACACTGAAACACAGCGCCGCCACGGTGACGTCACAGGCTGAGTCAGCTCCAGTGAGGTGAACCGGGCGCCGCCTTGTGATATCGCAATCCGCTGCTGGGCGACCCAAACAACAGCTGTAATGTAAACGTGTGTCTGTAGACAGCGATGTGTGTGTACGCAGGTGTGTGTCCTACTGACTCCAAGGCAGATGGAGGAACTCTGATAGAACCTTCAGGATTTCTACAGAGCCCAGTGGGCGATCCTGTGAAGTTTGGTAGCTGTCAGATCGAGATATTTATTGATTTTAAGAATATAACTTGAAATATACAACACTAATCTCTTTTTCGAAAAAGTATTTACTCTGTCTTTTCAACTTCACTGTATTTCGGAAGAAGCTTGGAGTTGAACGTCCCGTCTACAGCGCGGTCATTAGAGACGGAGCCGGCCGCGGTGGCCGATGGGACTGAGGCGGTACAGTCACGGTCTGCACGGCCACTACGGTCGGGAGTTCGAATCCCCCCTCGGGCATGGATGTTTGAGTCGTCCTTAGTGTTAGCTAGTTCGTAAGTAGTTTGTAAGTTTAGGGACTGATGACCCCGTAGTTAAGTCCCATAAGCTATACAAACATAGAGACGGAGCTTATGCTGGGAGTGTTTATGTTAGGATGTGGAAGGAAACCGGCCGTGCCCTTTGAAAGGAACCATCCCGGCATTTGCCTGGAGTTATTTAGGGAAATCATGGAACACCTAAATCTGGATGGCCGGAGGTGGATTTGAACCACCATCCTTCCGAATGCGAGTCCAGTGTTCTACCACTGCGCCACCTCTCTCGGTCCGTATTTCGAAAAATGATTTTATTGGTTGCTATATCCTACATATGACTCTCATAGGGGGAAAAAAGAGACCCAAACCCTCTAGGAAGAAAATCGTTTTTATTATATTCGTGTGGTGTCTGTTCTTTCGGACATATCGAAGGGGTTCGATTTCCGCTCGGCTCACATTTTCAATTGTCGCCATTGTTTCATTTCAGTGCCCTAAAGCAGTTAGCCTACTGTCAATCGTTTCCTTTCTAATCCTTCTTCCTTCCCCTGCTTTATCATTAGTATGCAAAAACGTTTTTCATCATGAAGGGAAACAAATATACAATCCGTAACGTAAGTAAGTGAAAACATTAACAAAACCAGAAAATGGCGTAAAGAAAAGTACGTCCACTGAGTAGGAGTTGGTATTGTACAGTCTGGAAGTAACACGAGTGACAGTAAAGGAGAGGAGATGTTTAGCAGGAAGCGTCAATTCGTTTGTTGTGCAAGTCCCTGTAAAGCACGTTTTAAGCGAGGAACGAACTTGTAATAGATTGTTAACAAGTTGCGTTAATGACGGCCGTCTCATGATTGAACGGCGGCACTAGTATGATCGCGATAGTATCGAAGCACGATAATCATAGCGCTAAAGAAATAGGGGCAGTTCTAAATTCGGTACTAGTGGGTTCACTGCGCATGTGCGAACCAGTAGCTGTATGCTGCAGTCACCGCTCCAGTTAGTCCGCCATTTTCCTTCATATTTATGTATATTTTTAGTTTCGTCGAAGTTTGTTTGTTTCTAATGGTGGCATTCACACTGTCCGTCACCGGACCGTCACCTCACGTCAACGTTACGTTAATCTTTCTACAGAAGAATGTATTGATGGAAAGGTCGTCTGTTAATATCGGAATTTAACCTATTTTCGTCACGCGATTTTCATTTTTTAGTCGACGATTACACGGTTTGTACGCAAATGTGTCTTATTAATTTTTATTCTATTATTATACTTTGGTTTAGCGGCACATTGAAAATGTTTCACGACGAGCTAAATATTTCAATTGAGCATCCCCCTAAAAGCGAGGTCGTATATCTGAAACCGAAAAATGGTTTATGTTTTGCAATAATTTAATATAAAAGACTGGAGCGAGTTGTTTATTTGAATAAGATTGTAATTTTATGACGCAATTTTTATTAAATAGCATTTTAAATGAAAAATTCAATCCAAATAAAGGAGAAAAATTCAGTAGTGCATGACGTTATTAACAATGTCTGCGGGCAAATTGTAGTAGATGAAGTAAACAAGCTTGTTTGTTCATAATTTTAGTTTTTCGCTTGAAAACAGATGCCGATGTTTTGAAATGTTCAAATGTTTGTAGAGTCTATGGGACTTAACTACGGGGTCATCAGTCCCTAAACTTACAAACTACTTATGAACTAGCTAACACTAACGACGGCACAAATATCCATGCCCGAGGGGGGATTCGAACCCCCGACCGTAGTGGCCGTGCAGACCGTGACTGGAGCGCCTCAGTCCCCTCGGCCACCGCGGCCGGCTCCGATGTTTTGAAATGTTGTTTCACTTCCCAGCACTTTAGCACACTAAGTTGACCGAAACCATACATTACGAAGTTTTCTTTGGCCGTCAATAACGTTTAGCGTAGTTTCCTCAGTTCCAGTATTAAACTATGACTTCCTAGACAACACATCGCCAGTCATAACCTCACTTTCAACATCGTCTAAGCACGCTGGCACAAGATCTTGCATGAGTTTGTAGTTGAGGGCTAGTACGCAGTGGACTATTATCTACCTCGTTCACTCAAGAGAGCAGTGTTTCCCGCCTGGCCGCTAGACGCGGGTCTCGGAGCGCCAAGGCCGCGCAGCGGAGCGCGGCTGCTCGCCGTGGCCCACATAGACCGAGGCCTCAGCTCGCCGGCTTCTCCTGCTCTGCCGCCTTAACCACGACCACGACCGCTCTGTGTTGTCCGCTGCCTTCCACTGCCCACCAGCACGACACTGCTCAAGTATTTGGAACCCGTAGCACATCAGTTTAAAGGAAGACGTAGAGGCAGTTCAGAGGCGAGCAGCTAGGTTCGTTACTGGTAAGTTCGACCAATGCGCGAATGTCACAGAAATGCTCCGGCAACTCAATTGGGGATCGCTGGAGGAAAGACGACATTCTTTTCGTCGAATTCTGTTGAGGAAATTTAGAGGTTCGGAATTTGAAGCTGAGTGTAGTACGATCGTGTTGCCGCCTACTTAACATTTCGCGTAGTGATCACAAAGACAAGATAAGAGAAATTAGGGCTCGTACGGAGGCATATAGGCATTCTTTTTTTTTCCTCGTTCTATTTGGGAGTGGAATAGGAAAGAAAATGCCTAGTAGTGGTACAGTGTACCCTCCGCCACGCACCTTACCGTGGATTGCGGAGTACGTATGTAGATGTAGAGCCCATCCTCAAAATCATCGTTGTCGCTCCAGCGGACTGGACACTGGACACGGATGTCAGAGACGTTTAGCTGCTCACAGTATGCTCTGAATCAAAATAAACTACATATTTAAATGTAACCTGGGATAGAATCTGGGTCTCCTGTTTACCAGGCAAACCCTCTATCCGCTACGACACGGTGGTGGCGCGGCGGCAGCAAGTACCCTCCCTAACTCACCACACATTGCTGTCGTTTTTCATATGGAGAATCATTTCCATCTCCTCCACGATGTCCATTTTCCAGCCTTTCTCTAGAGTATGCAGAATTTTGATGTCATCGTCTGCTGTAAAGCTGTGTCCTGTTTCTTACATGTGTTTTCCTGTGGCTGATTTGTGGTGTTTGTCTAGTCTGAAACAGTCAGTATGCTCTTTCAATCGTATTTTAAAGTTTCTGCCTGTTTGGCCAATGTAGTATTTGTTGCACTGGTTGAAAGTGATTTTATAAACTCCTGATTTATTAATTTTTTCTGTACGATCTGTTATTTCATGACTGAGCTTCTGCCTCGAATTGTTGTTGGTTGCAAATGTGAAACGGATATCCGTATTTTTCAGACAAAATAGCCAACTTGACGTTTACCTCGCGTTTACTTAGAAAGAGGCACCATGTGCCTACCATGATAGTGAAAAAGTCATTCTCGTTGTCCTCAAATATAGTGCGTGATCACCTCGGACGGTCAGGACAGTTGCACGCCTGTGTGGCATGGACAGTGTGAGGTTGTCAACTGGATCTTGAGTGTTATTTGGCCATTCTGCCATAACTGCAACATCCAACTCAGCAAAGGTTGTGGCAGGTGCTGGTCTCTCTGCAATGCGGCTGCCAAGTTCATTCCAGACCTGCTGCCTGACCCATACAGGAACTGCACGCGATGTTACCGTTTGGGATGACAACGGATTCGTCTCCTGCATCCCCGCACGAAGCACAGCCGGTACGCTAACCAGCCAGCGGTAACACCACTGAATAGTGAGAGCCTATTGTTCTTCCATGCCTTTTTTAATTTTACTTGATTTCGTTCCATCTTGTACCTCGCTACAGGCTGCACAACGTTCGGCTACCCATTGGATGCCTTCTGCCCGAGCTAGCCATCACCCTAGCCGACCGTGCAGGGGTCGACGCCCCGGCGATTCGCGCTTGAAGTGCACTCTATTGATGGACGGAGAGAGGCCACAATGGCTGTCTGTACGGAGGGTGGGTCTCGTGGCTTATCATCATCATCATCATCATCATCATTTTCCATCTCCAGTTTCCCGGAAGTGGCTAACAAGCGCTCTCCATCTCATCCGATCTTGATATAACATTTGGTCTTGGACATCATCCCAATTAAAACCGTTCATCTCTACGTCTTATTTTACTGTCTCTATCCACGTCTCCTTGGCCTACCTCTTGGTCTTCTTCCTCCCACTTCCATTCTGAAGTAATTTTTAGCTGTTCTTCTGCTATCCATTCTCATTACATGCCCATACCACTGCAGTCTTCGTTTCCCCAAGACGTTGGCAATAGGAACCCTGATACCAGCTGTTTCTCAGTGTACCTCATTTTTGATCTTGTCTCTCCTGGTACTTTAATTCATAGTCCTGATAAACCACCTTTCTCTTGCTTGGAATCTGCTGTAATACTTTTTTAACAATGTACAGGTTTCCATGCCATATATAAGAATTGGAGTAAAGTCAGTGTGATAAAAAGGTAACTTTGCTGCCTGGGGTACTTTGTCACAGAGTAAGTTCCGAACTTGCATGTAAAAATTTGATGACTTGTTTTCTGTTGAGGATTTCATGCCGGATGGTGTTGTCCTTCTTACTGGGCGCTAAAAGTGGGAAACTGATTCAATTTTTGTTCCTTCCAAGTAGATGTTTGAACTGGTTCCTCCACAGTCTTGGTCTTGCTGATTTTTCAGGTTCAATTCTTTAAATTTATCGTAGCAAACAGACTCTTCTGCACTTCTTTTTCTGTTTCTCCTCATATTACAACATCAACAACAACAATGTTAGTACGCTCGTATCCCTTGACTACCTTACATCGCCGTTTTTTATTGCCTTGACTGCTATATAAGGTAGTCAAGGATAAAAGATACGAGCGTGCTAACATTGTTGTTCTGGAAACTGAGGAAGGGAAAGCTATTGAGAACAGAATTCGAAATTAGGAGTGAAATGAGGAACCAATTCAACTTGCTGTTACCAAAATCGAGCGCCCGACATCGTTCTGGAGCAGACCGAGCATTTCGGGGCTGTATATTTTTCGTCCCGTCAGTTGGCATCAGTAACTTCGTTATAATGCTGTGGAGTTCCACTTGTCGATACCGGTGTAGTGCCCCTGTTTGAAAATGACCCCACAATTGCAGGGCCCAGACGATCAAAGAAAAGTGACTTTAAAAAGAAAAAAAACAAGAGTTGATGATTCGCCAAAATTCATGCTGATTACGAGAAACCTTTGTATGTAATTACCATATCAAGAGAGCTACGGAATAAGTAATTTCTCGCAAGAAAAATCGGTGATCGAAGTGTTGGAAACATAATTTCAGGGAGTGCGTCAAATATGTTGCACAGAATAATAGATGCGTAGAACACTACCTATCACATGTAACGTTGGGTTACGTAGAGATGTATGGAACAGTAGCATAAATAAATTTACCTTATACAAATTTAGAAAATATAAATTAAAAGGTTTACAAAAAATGTTCAAATGTTTGTAAATCTATCGGACCAAACTGCGTGGTCATTAGTCCGTAGCTTACAAACTACTTCAACTAAGGTAAACTGACCTAAGGACAAACACACACACACCCATGCCCCAGGGAGGACTCGAACCCCCGACGGCGAACAACCGCGCGCTCCGCAGCGAGGCGCCTTAGACCGCTCAGCTACTCCACCGCGGCTAAAAGGTTTACAATTATTCCTTTTATTTTCATGACACCGAGTTTCCACTTGGGATTTCATGTAAAAATAGTTGCTTCTCCAAGAAACTATTTTGTGGATAAAATTAGTATGCCAGGGCCAAATCTCTTATCAAGTTCAACAGAAATTCACAGAAAATTCAAGATAAAGTCGCACTTAATGCGTTAGTACTATAAGTCAATTTTTATACCTAATCTTTACTAAGGGACTGTTGTCAGGCCTGCCTCTCTCTCTCTCTCTCTCTCTCTCTCTCTCTCTCTCTCTAAATGTTGTTTCCTTCCCGTCTTTCCATGCTAAATCAAAGAGAACATCTTCACCAGGAACAACTGGGCAGGTGGACTAAAAGAACTAGATCATTTACACAGAGCATTCATTGCAGAAAAGCAACGCTACATACAAATATAGTACTTAAAGTCCTCGTTTGGCGTCTCCAGAAGTAATACTACAACAAAAAACTATAAGTAATTCTACTTTCTATTTTGTGAACAAGTCTATAGCGCTTTAATTTTGAGTGAAGTTTTGTACAAACAACATCTAAGTTGAACAACACTGCACACAATAGCCGCGAAACGGTCATTACCACATACGACGCATCTAGAAGGGATAGTCCTTTAATCAGATTAATGTTCTCCGAATGATGATTTCGTGTGGCATTTATGTCTGTTAGAGCCTGCCTGGTGCAAGTCTTCTTAGCTGACGGTACTTCGGCGACTTGCGTTTCAGTTCTCCAGATAAAAGGTGATATCATTACCACTAGTCGCGCGGAAAGGCAGCACGTTCTAAGGTGTCATGCTACAGACTGATCCACCGTCCCCGTCGGAGGTTCGAGTCCTCCCTCAGGCGTGTGCGTAAGTGTCTGCGTGGTTTTTTTTCTTCTCTTTGGTGTAATACAGTTTACGTATTTTCTAATCTGGAGACTGATGACCACAGCAATAGCAAGTTGGTCCAATAGGTTTACAAACATTGGAACATTATCACTTCATCACATACCTAGGAATTACTATTACTTCAGACTTAAATTGGAAAGAACACGTAGATAATGTCGTGGGAAAGGCGTTTTATTAGCAGAACCCTTAAAAAGATGCAACAGAACTACAAAAGAAACTGCATACACTACGCTTGTCCGTCCATTTTTTGGAGTATTGCTGCCCAGGTGGGTTTGACGGAGGACATCGAAAGAGTCCAAAGAAGGGCAGCTCGTTTCGTATTGTCCCGATACAGGGGAGACAGCGTTACGGAAATGATACAGGATCTGGGATGGTAATCATTACAACAACGGCGCTTATCGCTGCGGCGTGGGCTACTTACGAAACTTCAATCGCCAACATTCTCCTGCGAATGCGAAAATATATTGTTGACTCCCTCTTACATAGGTAGAAATGATCATCAGAATAAAATACGAGAAATCAGACCTCGAACGAAGAGATTGAGGTGTTCTTTCTTCCTGCGCGGTATCCCAGAATGGAATGGGAGATGAATAGTATAATGGTAGTTCGATGAACCCTCTGCCAGGCACTTGAATGTGATTTGCAGAGTATCCCACGTAGATGTAGATCTTATCTCAGTATTCGTCTGACGGCGTGGTAGGTTGCCAAATAGGGGCCGGGTCTGATTCCCAGTCCGCTCGGAGATTTTCTCCGCTCGGGAATTGGGTGGTGTGTCGTGTTCGTCATCTGACGCCGAAGTGGCGTCAGCTGAAAAGAGCTGCACCGGACAGACGAACACGAAACCACTTGGCGGTCGAACGGCCACAAATGCTACACGATCATAAATAATCATTTCACTACTGTTTATCTTTTCTCGTGAACGAATAAGGTTCTAAAATCAGATTATCGGATGATTCAAAACAACAGTAACTCATTTAGCCTTGAGAACATGTCGACGTAGAAAAATAATTTCGAGTCGAACGACGCTTTTAGTAAAACACGGAGCGCAACAACAGCAGCAAAAAGGACGGTTTGATGGGCAGTTGTTTTGTGGCACATTCCTTCATCTTTTCCGGAAACAATTAAACAATAGATCATGAAAGACACTGCAGAAGCCACAAGGCTCTTCCGAGTCTGAAACGTATTTTGAAATCACTGCCGGTATTTTACGGAAATAAAAACCAGCAGCGCACGACGTGGAATATAAGACACAGGCGTAATTTGCACGACCGGCGAGGAAACTAAGGAAGCAGAAAGCAGGAGTGACTGAGGGGAAGAAGAAGCATCTGAGGTCGAGGCAGAGGGAAAAGTTGCTACCCGGTTCAAACCACATTAGCGCAAGACCTCGAGGTGCAATTCATGTATGGGATTTACCGTATGCTACTTCAAAGTCAGTTCCCATGATGTTTGAAGGAATGTCTTGCGACGTACTACGTTATGGAATCTAGAGAGCTTTACTTTCAAGACCATACATGAGACATTTTAGTGGCATTTTGTAAGTCTGGTTGAAACTGAGGATCTTGCTTCTGGCGATTACCTGCCGTCACTGCTACTGAGGACGTTTACATGTTCACTGATGCGAATGTACCGGCTCCAACTACTACTTTCCTGGTGGGACCGCAGTATACATTAAGTTCAGAAAATTTTAAACTTTTATTCCCTATAATGCTGCACATTTTATTATATTTGTATATATTTTTAAAGACGATGACCATTTCGCCTTTTCGCGGTTTTCAAATGAATACATACATATAAAAAAAAACACACACAAATATTTCTGTAGGTATAATTTGTTGACATTTTTAAGTTTACTTATTACAGTTTAATGTCCTACAGTGCTTTTCTTTGCAGTTTTTATGCTCATATATTTTTATAGGATGTACTGAGCAAGTTACTATCCTTGCACTATTATTAATTTCGTAGTACAGTTCACTGCAGTCACATTTACCTGTTTACGAAATATTATAAACTAGTTGACCTGTGCCAATAATTCGCACTCTATCCTGATCAGTCACAGACAGGTAAGACAGCAATACAGAAAAGATAGATGCAAGTACATATGTATAAAAGATAGTTCAGTTCATTCGCACGATACGCTTGCTTGAGCGAGGTAAACAATTCCAACAGCTGATGTGCATCGACGTTTGAAACAGGAATCTCGTGATAAACTACGCTTGCGTAAAAAATCTAAATAACTGCAAGAGCTACCGCGCCTGTTAGTTAAATTACATTATTTGTGTATTTTTCGTATTTACATGGACGTTCATAACAGCAAAAGCGTGATAAACTATGCTTGATGGCACCTTCTATATAGCTTTTATATCAGCCGCGGAAGCTAAGTTGATACTCGTCGCGGTACCTGATGGGAGCGATCTTAAATACGTGTCCCACTTACGATCGTTCGCTGGATGTCAACTTAGATTGTACTAACAGCACAATTTTTGTTTTTCAAAATACAATTTTTTGTGAAAACAATAACTTTACACTATCTGTGAATTTTTCGTCATTAGCGGAGAACGAAACCTTGAAAATGTAACCTCACACATTAATTTTGGACAAGTATTACGGGAAATACGGCGTACCCACAAGAAAACACCGACGAGAAATAATATATATGATTGTGATTATATATACAGAAATATTTTTATTTGTATTTGTATGAGGGGGAGTTGGAAAATAAGTTTTCCATGTCGACTATGGGGAGAGTTGTGCATGAAAGAAAATAAATAGAATTAGCGCTAAAGATAAGACATATTTTATTTTATCTACATTGAGCCTTTTGTCAAACCGCTTTATAAGCTTCAAAACGCCTCCCAGGAAAAGAAAAGAGGGTTTTGCATACGGAAGATGCGTTGAATGGCTATGGGCAGGAGACGACACAGCAGGTGAACGCGAACGCGCAAGACACCGATTCATCGACCGCGATCAAGCAGATGACTTTCTGATTCTGATAATGACGGGGGATGAATCGTGGGTCCACCATTACAGGCCCGAATCGAAGGCCGCATCCATGGAGTTGAAACATCCATCATCACCTGTCCGAAAGATGTTCAAAAGCACTCCGTCTGCCGGTATAGTGCTTCTCTTCGTTTTCTGCGACGCCCAAGGAGTTTTGTTGCTGGACTTTTTGGAGGATGCAACCATCTATGCAGCTCGGTACTGCGCCACTCTGTCGAAATTGAAAGAGGTGATTCGGAAAAAGCGGCCTGGCCTTCTCAGATCTGGCGTTCTGCTGTTGGATGACAATGCGAGACTACAGTCGGCTACGGAAACGCAAAACCATATTGAAACTCTAGATTGGGAACGCCTACAGCCTCCGCCATACAGTTTTGATCTCGCACCAAGCGACTTCCATCTGCTTCCAGCTTTGAAGAAGGCGGAAGGCGCCTTGGAAACAACGCAGACGTCAAACAAGCCGTTCGACGCTTCTTCCGTATGCAACGTCCTGATTTTTTCCTGGAAGGCTTTTTGAAGCTTATAAAGCGGTATGTCAAATGTCTCAATGTACTTAGAAATTATGTAGAAAAATATAGACATGTCTTATCTTTGATGTCTCATTCTATTTTTTTTTTCTCTTTTCATACACAACTCTGAACACAGTCGACAGGGGGAAATTTATCCTTCAACTGCCCCTCGTATATATGTGTATCTATGCAGTCAGGAAGGGTACACGCGTAGGTCTGTGGCTCCGAAAGCTCTTATCGATGATGTTTCGTTGAATGTTGATGGCCCAACATTGAAATCCTCAGCAATTTGCAAGAAATATCTTTTTTTCGTTTAAAGGTAGGTAGTGCGTTACGCGGCAAATATGAAAATGATTTGAAAATTTTTGAATAACTGTAATATTTCAAAGAATACCCACCATATTATAAAAATCCAAATATAATTTTTGATAATGCTATCGTGTGACACTTTCTACAATCGAATGAAGCACCATCCGCCGTGTTGCGGTGGGCTCGGCTGTCCGCCGTCGGGGGTTCGAATCCCCCCTCGGGCATGGATATTTGTGCCGTCCTTAGTCTTAATTAGTTCATAAGTAGTTTGTAAGTTTAGGGACTGATGACCGTAGTTAAGTCCCACAAATTCTACAAACATTTGAACATTTTGAACAGCACCATTATACCGCGAAGTAAATAGTGAAAAGAATTTAAAACCTTTAGGGTGGCAATGTAAATAAGTGTTTAAAAATTGTTTCAAAAAAGGTCATTTTTTCACGTGTGGTTTTTTCAAGGTCGATTTTCTTTTTCACACGTAAATTTCGATAGTTTGACATGATTCTGGTCCCGTTCACGTTGATTAGCTACCCCAAATTTCACAGCGCTGCATAGCTTGTTGTAGTAAGATTGTTGTGTACCTAAAGACTAAAGACAAACATCCTAAATAGATAGTAAGTAATGCCACAGCCTCAACATGAGTAGCACAATACAAAATACGCGGAAAGTAATCATTTGTTTGTTTCCATAAGTAGGCATTACGATTCTGTTGTTGAGAGCGCTAGCTTTATGTTGTCATCCTCGCTTCTGTTTTTTATAATCGACAAACAACTTTACCTATCTCCTTCTTGGCATTTCTGAAAACATAGCAGCTTCAATCAGTGCTGCAGAAAGTATTTAGAAAAATTAAGTCACAGTTCCGACTAACAGTATGATTGTTGTGGGCATAAATTTGCGCAATCTGAACAGGAAAAGGGGTGTAGCACATGATCAATGTTTGCTAAACCCACATTAGGTATAAAAAAGCTCCTCCCTTTAAAGGAAAGTGGGTTGGGTTTTTTGGTTGGGATAGGTGGACTAAACTGCGAAGGTTATCAGTTCCCCGGTGGGGAGGGGAAGGAGTGAGTGTAGGAAAGGAGAGGAGGGAAAAGGAAATGCAGTCCGGGAAGTAAAGAAGGAAGGAAGACTGCATTAGCTCGGGGCCCCGTGCTCGCCACGCACGTACTCAGGAAAGAACCGTGAACCCCTGGGGGATCAAGGAAACTCATTATTAAACTTTACAGAATAACAATAAGATAATTCGTTCCATTATATACAATAATGATTAAGTTAAACTGTTAGTAACATAGTATATCACAACAAGGTACGATTGCTTTATATTATTCTTAAACAACAAAATACGCAACATTTTTACGCGAGAAGATGGTCTCCTAGCAGTTAAACAGCGCACCGTCAACTGAGGTGAAGCGTTATTGTTGACTCAATGAGTCCAGAACGCATCCTGACGTCATAAATGAATTTCAGAAAGCTAATTGCGGTCAAGCCGCAGATTAGGCTCATTTCTAGCCGAAACCGAATATTCGTTCGGTCGCTACTTTCGTTTAATGATTTCCAACTCAACTGTTGCATCATTTCCGTGGCACTCTCTGCCCTATATCGCGATAATACGAAACGAGCTGCCGTTCTCTGAACTTTCTCTAAATCGTCTGTCAATTACAACGGTGTGATTCCGACATTGCGAAGCAATATTCCAAAATAGAGCGCATAAGTATGTAAGACGTTAAATATCGGCCCGAAGCAGCGTTCTCGCTAATTCCTGTCTTTGTATCTGTGGTTTCCGCTACTGGCAGAGTGTGGGATAGGGCAGCAGGCAGCCGCCCCGGCCTGGAGGAGGAGGAGGGCAACTAAAATCGCATCTCGAGTCGGTGGGCCGCGGGCTAAACAGATTCGGCCATTACCCGCCCCGGCCTCTGCTGTGCCGTGGCTGCGCTGTGCTGTGCTGTGTTTACCTCGCGGCGAGGCGCGCTGGCTGTGACGTTTTAATCAATCACCGGCCGAGCGCCGTATCTGCGCTGCCTGCCGCGATACTCGCGATCGCGAATCGCGAATCGATGGCGGCGCCAGTTGGCGGGCTTTCTTGTATTTACCGGCCGGCCGCGGGAAACTTCTTCTGCGAAGCCGCAGCCGGAGGTGAGCGCCGCTGCTGCAGAGGAGGAGGAGGGTGGGCGGCGGAAGACAGCGACTGGGACCACTGGCCGGCCAGAGGCGCTGCGAGGGCCCGCACCAAAAGCAAGATAATTCCTTGTGTTACGAAAAGGTACGGCCAAACTTTCAGGAAGCATTCCTCACACACAAAGAAAGAAAATATGTTATGTGGACATGTGTCCGGAAACGCTTCATTTCTATGTTAGAGCTCACTTTATTACTTCTCTTCAAATCACATTAATCATGGAGTGGAAACACACAGCAACAGAACGTACCAGCGTGACTTCAAACATTTCATTCCATTCCATGATGGTGGTGGTGGCGGCTGGTACAGCAACAGTGTTGAATAATTAAAAATGTTCAGTCTCTGTTGCAATATTTTATTGACCAATGACCGTTTCGCGCTGTTAGCGCATCGTCAGACTGGAGAAATACAAATGATTTGTTACAGTCCGTGTACCTGGCGGGCAGCGAATCTAATGTTAGATTCGCTGCCCGCCAGGTACACGGACTGTAACAAATCATTTGTATTTCTCCAGTCTGACGATGCGCTAACAACGCGAAACGCGTCATTGGTCAATAAAATATTGCAACAGAGACTGAACATTTTTAATGACTTCAAACACTTTGTTACAGGAAATGTTCAAAATGTCCTCCGTTAGCGAGACGTCTTTCCCTGCTGAGTGCCGGACAGCAGCACGCCGCAGTCTAACTGGTTAATGCACCGCGAAATTATGTATTTCTTACTTGATTATTTCTTTCCACTTTGAAGATAAGGGATTCTATAAAATATAAACGCTTAATAAAAAGAATTTGAAGGCTATATAAGTTTAATACTTATAAAAAGTGTATTCATTGTAATAAATGAAAAAAAAAAAAGGTTTTATAACAATGAAGCCGCGGCGGATTAGCCACGCGTAATGCAGCGCTGTGTTGCGGTGCGCGCGGCTGTCCGCCGTCGGGGGTTCGAATCCCCCCTCGGGCATTGATGTTTATGTCGTCTTTAGTATAACGTAGTTCATAAGTACTTTGTAAGTTTAGGGACCGATGACCCCGCAGTTAAGTGCCATACGTTCTACAAACATTTGAACACTTTTATAGCTGTGATACTCGCTGTGTCCCCAACGGTAAATGGGTCAGCCCTACTGCCTAGAAAGCGGGAGAATCGGGTTCGAATCCCGGATGGTTACACATTTTCGACTTTACCCATTCGTAGTTAATGTCATATATTCCATGAATATGAATGAATTAATTCCTGTCATATTATTGTCATATGTATCGACATCAACTTTAGGTATTCAGCTTCAAAATGAACCCTAGTTCACTGAAATCCGGCATGAGGTTCTTGAGTTCCATAGCACACAAAATGTCGTGTTCGGAAAATAACGCCAACTTCATCGTATTTTAACTCGTCAAATAGGAGTCATTTAAGGGATAAATTCATGTCCAGAAATTTAGAGGGCCGGAATTTGAGGCGGTCTGCAGAACGATTCTACTGCAGCCAACCTAACATTCAGTGTAAAGACCACAAGGATAATGTTAGAGAGATTAGGGCTCGTACGGCTACATACAAGTATTCGTTTCTCCCTCGATCTACATGGGAGTGGAACAGGAAAGCAAGTAACTGTTAGTGGTACTGAGTACCCTCCGCCACGCACCTTTGGGTGAATTGCAGAGTATGTATGCACACGTACATGTAGATATTATGAAAAGTAATGGTCCTGTTAGTAATAAATTTATCATGTCACCATATTTTTAGATTTTCATTGCGTTCGTCTAATCGATGTTCGGTTTCACTTTGAATTCTTCCCCCACTCTTACGATATTCTCCATCATTAACTGAGGCTTTTCTCCGTTTGTCCTAGTAAAGTTGTATCACCGGAAGGTTAAATAGTTTTTGTGCTTCTCCAAAGCCTTACTAATTAGTTTTTCAGCATATAAAAAGAGTTGGTGACATACAACAACCCTTTCTCACATCTCTCCCAACAGCCACCTGTACAGTTTCATCTTCATCTATTCGAACTACCGTTTTCTGTCCCACAGAGTTCTTTCATCACACCTCTGCCCTTCCAGTCAATACCAGTATCTTTCATGATCTTCCACAGTAGACACCAGTCAGTTCTGTCAACTGCTTTAGTCCAGTCCTCAAAACAAACGTATATTTCTCTATTCACTTCTGCTAACAGCCTAACACATCCAACTGCATCTCTGGTCCCTCTTCCTTTTCTAAATCCGAACAGATCTTCTGGTATATTCTCCTCTATTTTTCTGTCTATTCAAATTTTCAGATGTCTGTAAAGCTAAGGGACTGAGCTGATGAGGTCAACGGTCCCCAGACTAACGTACGTTAACAACAACAAACACACACACACACATACACACACACACAAACACACACACACACACATACACACACACACAAACACACACACACACACACACCTGAGTAAGGACTCGAAACACCGACGGGGAGCGGCCGCGCAATCCGTGGCAAGGCGCCTTAGACCAGTCAATCCCTCGTCTATTCTTCTCAAAACCAGTCTGGTCAGAACTTTGGTAACATTACATACGAAACTAATTGTCCCATAATCTTTACACTGTTTGTTATTATCTTTCTTCGGCCAGGGAACAATATTTGCAGTGATGTATTCACAATTACGTTATATGGCATTTTGTGACGCCAATGCAATGAAGAAATTAACTAGAGAACAATGCCAATAGCCCTCCTGTTGACAAATATTTCATGGGACTTTTGAGCTCCGATGCTGTGCATTTTATTAGCTGAGGAAAACAGTAATAGCGCACAGTCTTGCGAAAACTGCTCGCGTGCTTTCGACCGTCGCGTGCCACTGCCACAAAGTTCTGTCCCTTCAAAACTTGCGCTTTAAGGTACTTTTCTGAGTTCTTAGGCAAGGTTCGCGTCCGTGCTAATCGCTATAAAGTGACGTACAATTGTCACAGAGCCGTTACAGTTTGAAACCATTAAACAAGTCTTTCCCTCCAGAACGTAGGAAACAATACCGATTCGGGGACTATTACATCGTACTGACACTGTTTACATTAATTACGGAAAATATGGAATTTTAAGAAGTCCAATACGATACTACGAATGATTTTATGTTTCATCTTATTTGAAAGAAAATATCTTGTTTGTGTGATAGGAAGAAACCAAATTTTTATTTGTCACACATGATTGATCTCTACACTAAATTTGCGTACTTCGTATTTTACTAAACCAGTTTATCTCGTGGTAAATAATCATTATTTACCGCATTACTATTAGTTTGCCTATGTTACAACAATATGGAATCTTCTAAGCCGCAACGTTTAAATCGTTGTGTAAATGATATATAAACAAGGAAATGTGTACTAAATCACCGTAAATCTGTAGTACTTTGATAATATCATCTATGAACAGTTGAAGACGCCTGATTTTTCTCTACATCGTCAACTGAGAGTCGGTTCCATTAAAGTATAGCCGCGAGGATATGGCCACTTGGTCTGAGGTTCATGTACTCCCTGTGTGCGTGTGTGTGTGTGTGTGTGTGTGTGTGTGTGTGATATATGCACATTGTGTTGATGTTCCACCTGATACCCTAATTGTTGTGAGCAGTGTATAATTAAATAGGCCTACTATATCCGTCAGAACGACGATATCAGTTACTAGTTTGAAGTATACTGTTTTTTTTTAGACAAGCCGGACATTTTTCATATTTTTGCGCATGTTGAGTTATTAAAGAAGAACGGATATAATAATCTTTTTCGAAAATCGAAACTGTTCATGTCGAATTTGGCGTGTAATTCTGTCTTTACTGAAGCCTGCTACACGCGAAATTGATGCTGTCTGCGCAGATTCGTGATAATTTCATTCTGAAGGGCTGCTGAGTGACGGACGTTGAGGACCTTGGCAGAGATGTAGGTGAAGTAAGGGGCATAACCGATCGGCGCTGCAGCAGGTGATTTCTGGAAGGCTGGAGCGGGTAGACGAAGCGTAGGCATGTTTACCAAAAACAGATCCGAGACGTCATATTTCTATCTCTCGTCAATGGAAAGATCCGCGATTGTAAACGGACGTTGTTGTTGCAGCATTATTTCGACCTACTAGCATATTTAAGAATGGGATATTATCCAGCAGACATGTATTGCATAACGTGATTTATTCGACGACAGTACTGCCAACGACACTGCTTATTCATATTGATCAACGTACTTTCCAATTGCTACTTCGCTACAGTAGTGTAGAATATCTCAAAGGTTGGCGATCTGCTACTAGCTGAAATAAATAAGCTTTCTGACCAGAGGATACCGAATTCTGTATGTGTCTGCCATGATGGTGTTGGGGACACTTCTACACCGCATATATAGTAACATTTCTCGACATCGTACGAGACGCCTTGCTGCGGTGTGCACAGCTGCTCCCCGTCGGAGGTTCGAGTCGTCCCTCGAACATGGGTGTGTTTGTTGTCATTAGCATAAGTTCGTAAGTCTACGGACTGATAACCAGTGCAGTTTGGTACTGTAAGCTTTAGAAACATTTAAACATATGATTGAGATGCCTTTATAAAGGCGGCGGGCGAAATTAAATTAACCGGCAACAATTTCAGCCGACACAAGGTTTACACACTTACAAGGGACTTATTTCGGATCGGACGCTCAGAACTGCATGAAAGCATGCTTCTAACAATGCTCTCATCATATAAACATGCTTATAACTCTGGGACTACTACTGTCGTCATCAGTGCCTAGGCTTACAAACCACTTAAACTAACCTAAGGACAGCACACACACACACACACACACACACACACACACACACACACACACACACACACACACACGTGCTCAAGAGAGGTAAAAACCGCGAGCTCCGCAGCAAGGCGCCTTAGAGCGCTCGGCTATTCCACCGCGATTCTCTGCAGTTACCTTGAAAAAATTGCATTCTACCACATCAGATATTTTAATAGAGAGAAAGAAAGTAACAATATATCGACACCATAGGACGTAAATTATACGTAATTCAGTTACGTCCTCTGTATAACTATATTTTCAATGGACAATGCCAAAAATCCCTAAAGTAATTATAACAGTAAGAAAAAGTTTCACGTTGTTCATTCAAGTTTGTTTCAACAACGTTATCGAAATCCCAGATCTGCACTTCGACTAATATAAGCTCTATTAGGTGTGAAGGATCTGTTTACTTGAGGCATACGTTTTTAGACACCCTAATTGAAATTATAATGACAAATTTGCGTCATTAAAATATAATTTCCCTCGTACGGTATTGGTATAATTCTACTATGTTTCCTGACTGTTAAAATGTCACTTGTGGTAGAATGCAACCTTTCGCATGGAAGTTACATCACTGATGTCAGTGGCCGCGGTGGAGTAGCCGAGCGGTCTAAAGCGTCTCGCTGCGGAGCTCGCGGTTGCTTGCCGTGGAGGTCCGAGTCCTCCCTGGGGCATGGGTGTGTGCGTTGTCCTTAGGTTAGTTTACCTAGGTTTAAGTAGTTCGTAAGCTACGGACTGATGACCACGCAGTTTGGTCCGATAGATTTACAGACATTTGAACATTTTTTCACTGATGTCAGGCTGGTCGCACCTACTTTGAGCGGCCCGGCCTGCCTTTGTGCGCATGCGTCACTTCAGTGCCATGAATGTTCCCAAACGCGGGGGTCACTCTCGTTTTAACGTAATACAGTGCACGTCCCGCCAGCCACTCGTAAATTGCTCCCGATGACGATGGGAGTTGCAGAAAGCTCTGGTGTTTTATTCGAAGCAACGTTGCCCTGAAGTAATTATATGTGGCATGCCACAGAAAAAAAAACCACTCGGTAGACGCATATTCGTGATGGCGTAAGATGAGCGCCAGACGGCTGCATCAGATTGGGCGCGACAGAGTCCGCGTCTTCCTCGACCGGTCGTGTAGAGCGGTTATGTAGACGCCTCCATGGCGTGCCTCGGTGATGTCGAAGCCTGCAACCGTTTACTGTTGGCAACTGAAAGCTGAGAATACCGCTCTAGCTGGCAGAGTCCTTACATCGTCTACACTATAGGAATTTTACTACTACTATAGCGACAATGAGTTATAGTACACAATGGAAAATTCAATGTACAGCACCTCAGATCAGCAATGGATAATCAGTCCCATAATCAAGAAAACAGTGCAGGTAGAGGGTCCTTGACGGGGATGGTTTGACACTGTCTTCCAACCCTGTTCTGAAGTGTCAGGAGTATACTATAGGTAGCTGTGATGTGATCCTGAACAGTGTAGTGCTGCGCTTGTGTTGTTATGCACCGAGGGAAGAGAGAACGTGTATCCCGTGCTTGTACACAGCGTACTCAGATACCATCGACAGGGTAGCCGAGTCTAACGCCTCCGTCCGCCCGACGGATTACCGTCAACAGTCTCACATGCCCCCGCCTCATGAAGCATGCAAATGTGTTTGAAATTTAATTCAGCACACTGGACCACGGACTGAGTACCTTTACGCTTCCCCTTTTCTGGTGAAATGGTGGCCGTGAAATCTTTCCACCGCCGGGCTACGAAACCGAGTCCCTTCAGATCGGGGTTTCTGATCTGTTTGCGAAGTTTCAATCACCGACTTTTCTTACTGAATGTGAAAATATTTTGCTAGCACCCACCTACTTAGGGAGACATGACCATCCCAATACAATAAGAGAAATCAGATCAAAAACGGAATTATGTAGGTGTTCTTTCTTCCCGCGCGCTATTAGAGAATGGAACGGTAGAGAAAAGTTATGAAAGTGGTTAATGAACCCTCTGCCAGGCACTTAAATGTGATTTGCAGAGTATCGATGTAGATGTAGGTGTAATCCGCGTCCCTTCAAATTGAGCGTCACCTCACAAGTGTGCAGTATTAACGTAAGAGCATTTTATTTTGTTTCAATTCCTTTACAGAGGTTTTTACAGTTTCATAAAATGCAGCCTTTTACTGGCGGGAGCGATTGCAATTTTTTTAAACTGATTTTTTTATTTACTAAGGAGAGGTAGGGAGATGAGTGAGGAAGAAAAGGAATGTAGCTGCACAGCGCCACCGAAATTATTCAAGGAAAATGTGAGGCCGTCCGGGATTTGAATCCGGGTTTCTGGCTTCGGGCCAGCGGTCGCCTTAACCAGCTGGCTACCCGCGCTCGGCTTCCTCCCACAAGTCGCACGCTATGACAATAGCGCCCCCATCGTCCGTGCCCTCTTATACTCGCTATTTAGGATTCTTGTACTAGGTCGGACGATGTTACCGCGTCTGCGAGCAAGTAGATGAACCTTAAGCCGTTATCGTGTATAGATTCAAATGTTTGTAGAGCTTATGGGACTTAACTACGGGGTCATCAGTCCCTAAACTTACAAACTACTTATGAACTAGCTGATAATAAGAACGGCACAAATATCCATGTCCGATGGGGATTCGAAACCCCGACCGCCGGCCGCGGTGGCCGAGGGAACTGAGGAGCTCCAGTCACGGTCTGCACGGCCACTACGGTCGGTTAATAAGTAGTTTGTAAGCTTAGGGACTGATGACCCCGTAGTTAAGTCCCATAAGTTCTCGTATAGATACATACATATAGATTAGTAGGGTGTCTCTTCTTTCGAACATAAAAGGATTGTGCGTGTAGTCAGTGACATTGTTCTTCATAGCCACCCACTAACAGCCAGTAGTAGTCGTGATAATAGAAAGCCTTTGATCTCATGCTGTTAGTAACGCATTTTGGTCGCTATGCGTAGCAAGTGGATGCGTGAGGACCCGCGCAGTTGAAGGCGCCAATTCGTGGATTGTCGTAACACTTCCGCCGGAGGTTGGAGTCCTCGCTCGGACATTTGTGTATGCGTGTTGTCCTTAATATAAGTTAAAGTAGTTTATAAGCCTAGGGATCGATGGTCAGATTAGCTTGGTCCCATAGGTTTACAAACATTTGAACCTTTTTAATGCATGGGGCGAGAAACATCCGCGAAATATGGAACATTAAATACTCTAAGGAAAAGTTAAATATTTTGTGACTTGAAATTTTACTCGTTAGACGCAATATAATGCTTGCGTGGTTTCGTCATTACTACGTGTAATATCAAATACAATAAGTTCTTAGCGTTTTGATCAATATAACTTGATCGAAGATCAGCAGAGACAAAGGCGAAAATCGAGATATACTCAAAGATAAAACGCGAAACTGTCTGGAATTAAGAAGCAAGAATTGCGCTAAGTAGTTAATAAATCACAAATTTTCCCAATTTTTTTCTTTGCTTTTCTGGAAACCTACTACAGATACAAGTCTGGAACACGTTACATTAGATTTACCAGATCAATAACAACAAAACAAATGGAAATCGTCCTTTACTGTAACACAGTTCTGAGATAGCTTCATAATAGTGAGGTTCCTAAATTTCAGGGAAAATCTTTTACTAGCCATAACTCGATGACTAAGTATTTCTGTACTTCAGTCTACAGGAACGTCTATCTTTAGTTGTGGAATAATTTATCAAAATATTTGTGTAACTTCGTGGATCACCCTACATAGGTTCCTCCGTTCTGTGGCCTTGTGCAGCAACAATATTTTGAATTGAAGGAGCAAAATGCGGGTTATTGCAAAATAAATGTTATTAACTACAGCAAAGAAGTATTTTATTCAAAAAATGTTCAAATGTTTGTAATCGTATGGGACCAAACTACGTTGGTCATCAGTCCCTAGTCTTACAAACTACTCACATTAAGTTAAACTAACCTAGGGACAACGCACACATCCATGCCCAATGGAGGATTCGAACCTCCGACGCGGGAGGCCGCGCGATCCGTAACGTGGCGCTGGAGACCGCGCGGCTACTCCCGCGCGGCATATTTTATTCGTTGAAAAATATACATGTTATGTCCACCTCAATTCTTTTACAGCTTTGAGTGAATAATTGGAGAAAATCACTCAAGAATTTTAAATATTTTTCTTAACAATATTAAACGAGTAGTATTTATATCGTAGTACATATCTAATAAATAAAGCAGAGTGTCCGTATGTTTGTACGTGTTGCATACAAATCTACAGTTTTGTTGCAATCTTTATGAAATTTTGTACACGTAATCTTCAATCCATGATGACGGACCGAGCGAGTGGTGCAGTGGTAACGCACTGGACTCGTATTCGGAAGGATGGTGGTTCAAATCCACCTCCGGCCATCCAGATTTAGGTTTTCCGTGATTTCCCTAAATCATTCTAGGCAAACGCCGGGATGGTTCCTTTCAAAGGGCACGGCCGATTTCCTTTCTTCATCCTTACCCAAAAATCCGAGCGTTAGCTCCGTCTGCAATGACCACGTTGTCGACGGGACGTAAAACCCTAAGATTCTTCCTCCATGATGACGGTCGCCGTAAGTGTAAGAATCACATACGATATATAGTTCACGGGATATGACGTCATAAACAATGTGATGCGCGAAAAACTGCTGCATTTTGTGACAATGCTGCTCATTTTCTCCTAAACCATTGGACCGATTACAACTAAATTTGGTACACACATTCCTTACCGTGAGGTAACAATTGCTGCATGGTTAAGAATCACATACGGCACATTGTTCAAAAAATATTACGTCATGACCAATAGAAATCGCAAAAAATGCGGCGAGAGTTTCGAATTAGACTATGTGAGAATGAAAGTACTAAGCGACTCTCAACAAACTTTAAACATCATTTCAGACCTTTATTAAACTTTTTCTCGCTGGCAACCATAGTAAAATGTGTTGTTGTTATGGTCTTCAGTCCGGAGACTGGTTTGATGCAGCTCTCCACCCTACTCTATCCTGAGCAAGCCTTTTCATCTCCTCATAAGAACGGCAACCAACATCCACTTGAATCTGCTTACTATACGCGTCTCTTGGTCTCCCTCTGCGATTTTTACCCCACACACTTCCCTCCAATGCTAAATTTACTATTCCCCGATGTCTAAGAATGTGTCCTACCAAGCGATCCCTTCTTTTAGTCAGGGTATGCCAAAAATTCCTTAGTATGCCAAAAATCCAAAAATGATGAAAGGAAAAAAGTTTCTCGCTTACTACTTTTGCGCTGTTTATGGAGTAAAACTACGGCATTCGGTATGACGTTACAATTTATAATTTTTACACTAGCCGCAGGAAATATTACAGACAATATACACGTATATAGAGTGTGCTTTCTAAACAGTATCACTGTATGACACGTAGTTCATGAAATATGAGCACGTAAACAGTAACGTTCATGGAAAACCGCACCTTCCCGCACGAAGATTTTATCTATTACTTCTGTACTATTAATTGTATTCTGAAGAGATTTTACAGAAATACAGCCATTATACAAATAAATATATACCTGAAAAGTGGCAGGAATAAATAAAGAAATACCCGGGCAACGCCGGGTTTTCAGCTAGTAATATTATAAGAAACACGTGTACATTGGTTGCAACAATGAATCCTTTAATTTTTTTTTTTTTTTTTTTTTTTTTTTTTTTTTTTTTTTTTTTTTTTTGTGGGCTGTATTTTTCATCGTTACGATATAGCTTCTGTAAATAATACCGTTTAGCGAAATTAATTTTTTAGTAAACGTAGAGAGTAATGCATTGTAGTAATGCTGCTCAGACAGGAAGATTGGTGGGGAGGCAAAGTGTTGTTGTTTTCGGCCGTGTGCGCCTGGGGCGAGGGTCCGCTACCCGGCGCACACGCAGCCGCTGGGCGGCGAGCCGGGCATGCGTCTGGAACTCGGCCAGAACTCGGCAGTAACCAGGAAACAGCGCAGCTAGCGTCGTACAGAAGACGACGGCGCGAGGAGAGGGAAGAAACCGAGCTGTGTTCTAAAGTTAAGCATCGTATTCTTCTGTCAATAAAACTTTTAGTACTAATCTCTATCGAACTGTTTTAGCTGACTACGATTCCTGCACCAGTACCTTTCCTGACAACTAGACCGCGACGAGTTCTCAAAAAATGGCAACGCGGATGACACAACAATGTCTTCCTATGTAATCCAAAAGTCAACACAGTTTCAGCCGACCAGTTGCAGCAAATGGTTTATATGTATAAACCTTTAGCTAGGTTTCGGCAAAATTAATTTTGCCTTCTTCAGAAGTATACTATAAAGCTCACATTAAAAAAGTTGTTAAATAAAATGTGGCTGACGCCATGTCAATAGATTAAAAAGTAAAATTTAAAAACAATGTCACATTATAAAATTGTGGAGCCTGCAATGCTCACTCGACCTGTGTGTGGACGGGCTCCACAATTTTATAATGTGACATTGTTTTTAAATTTTACTTTTTAATCTATTGACATGGCGTCAGCCACATTTTATTTAACAACTTTTTTAATGTGAGCTTTATAGTATACTTCTGAAGAAGGCAAAATTAATTTTGCCGAAACCTAGCTAAAGGTTTATACATATAAATCATTTTATGCAACTGGTCGGCTGAAACTGTGTTGACTTTTGGATCGTGTTCCACCGTTGCTGAATTGCAGCCATGTTTAAATTTTGATCTTCCTATGTAGACAGGAGCTAACAAAATTTATTTGCGTTCGGTGGCAAACACCGCTGACAGAGATTTCGCAAATACATCTCGCCACGACGAATAAAGCCTCTGTTTTAATATCCACCCGAACTCGTGAGTGAGGCCGTTCCCCGTCGGAGGTCCGAATCTTCCTCCTGGTATGGATGTAGGTGTTGTCTTTAGTATAAGGTAATTCATAATTAGTTTGTAAGTTTAGGGAGTGATGACCCCGCAATTAAGTCCCATAAGTTTCATCTACATAGAAACTCTGCAAATCACATTTAAGCGCCTGGCAGAGGGTGCATTAAGCATTTTCATAACTTTTCTCTACCGTTCCATTCTCTAATAGCGCACGGGAAGAAATAACACCTAAATCGTTCCGTTTTCGATCTGATTTCTCTTATTTTACTGGGGTGGTCATGTCTCCCTAAGTAGGTGGGTGCTAGCAAAATATTTTCACATTCAGAAGGAAAAGTCGGTGATTGAAACTTCGCAAACAGATCACGCCGCATTGAATAACTTCGTTCTTTTAGTGATTTCCACTGCAATTCGTGCAACATTTCCGTGATGCTTTCCCCTCCGTAAACGAGCTGCCCTTTTCTGAACCTTCTCAATGTCCTCCGTCAGTCCTACCTGGTGAGGGTCCCACAATGGGCAACAGTACTCCAGAAAAGGACGCACAAGTGTGATCTAGGCAGTGTCTTTGGTGGAGCAGGTGCATCTTCGAAGCGTTCTGCCAATGAAACGCAATCAAATGTTTCACAAACATTTGAACTCGTGCGTCATTTCTGTGATACTCTCCCCTCCTCCTCCCCCTCCCATCTGAACTTTCAACTTTATTTATATCTTCAGTTAGTCCCAATTAGTGGGCGACGGTCGTGCCGTGCCGGTTTCTGTCTAGATCGTAAAAGTTGAGCACTGTCTGGCTTGGCTAGCACTTGGGTGCGTTACTGTCCGAGTCTTTGGAGCGCTATTCGCAAGTGGAGAGCACTCAGGCCTGCGGAGGCACACTGAGGAACTACTTGTTTGAGAAGTAGCGGCTCCGGTCACGGAAACCAACACAGCGGCTGACAGAGCGGGGCGCTGACAACGTCCTCCTCCATACAGCATCCGGTGACGCCTTCGGGCGGAGGATGACACGGCGGTCGGTGGGTACCCGATGGACCTTTAGAGCCCTGTGTGGGACACAGATAGTCCCAACACGTGAGGGTCCCATAATGCGCAGCAATACTCCAAAATAGGACGGATGAGTATAGTGTAGGCAACAGTAGAAGTAACAGCCAACCAGTAGCAAATTAAATTTAATAAACTTTACCGCGGTTTCGATTGATATAAATCAATCTTCTTCAGAACATACATGAACCTATAGTGAATAAGAAAGTAACAATCAAGCTATATACCAACCGTATTAAAAACCATAGAATGTTTACCTATAAAATTACAAAGACTTTTAGTCTACAGGAAACACATTGTTACGTTAAATTATTACTGTGCAAAATTTACAGAGGTCAGTCTGTGTACACATAATGTAGCCATGTAAACAGAGGCACGTCAAACATTTAAAACGATAAAATATGTTGTGTAACATAGCAGATGCGCGGCGTAGTACCCGCCGACTGACTCCAGGTAAACATGAGAAGTGGCGCAAGCGCCTAATGACAATGATACAACATGTTAATACAAATTATAAAATGGGAACCCGCGGAAGCTTAGAATGAAATAAAATAGAATTTTGAAGAAATGACACCGCAGAGGCTGACGTGCGTTTGTTTAAAGGGCTACATTATGTGTACACAGATTGACGCGTGTAAATTTTCCACGGTAATAATGTAATGTAAGTTCGTGTTTCCTGTAGACTAAAAGTCTTTGTAATTTTATAGGTATGGTTTTTAATGCGGTTTGTACACAGCTTGATTGTTACTTTCGTAATCACTATAGGTCCATGTATCTTCTGAAGAAGATTGATTTATATCAATCGAAACCGCGATAAAGTTCATTAAACTTTAATTTTCAACCGGTTGGCTCTTACTTGTACTGTTGTGAACTACCACCGTTGCTGTGTGCAGCCATGTTTAAGATTTTATAGTGTAGGCAGTTTCTTCACTAGAACCTCTGCATCTTCTAACTGCTCTGCCAATGAAACGCAGCCTTTCCTTCGCCTTCCCTACAATATTAATTTCTCTGTGTTCTTCCCAATTAAAGATGTTCGTAACTATAATTTCTAGATATTTAGTTGAAGGTACGGCTCTTATATTTCACTGACTTATCATATAAATTATGTTTAACGAATTTCTTTTAGTGCTCATATGGTTTTCACATACATTGCAGATATCTAAATCGTTTTGCTGCTGCTTTTGTTTTATGACGAGTAATGTCGTTCTACTGCAGTTCCAGGTTCTTTGCTGCGTCTGACAATTACTACGCCATAGGAAAACCGCAAAATTTCTCCAGGTATTCCTTCACACATTGCTCGATGCAGAGATTGAAAAACATTGAGGAAAGCGAACTATGTTACTCATTGCCCAGTCACTGTTTTCCTTTCAAATCCACCGACTTTTGTCTGGTTTCTGTGTGGACGCTGTGTGCATTACAAAATAAAAGTTTAAATGGCAATTTTCCTGTAAACGACGATTAAAGGATAATGAGAACGATAATTGATCCAGTGTTTTATGAGAGTAAATATAGACTGCTTTCCCAGTCATGAATGCATGAATAATAGCTGTTGTGAGAGTTTGGTGTTGCTTCAGTATTGTCACTCAATCAGCGATTGCAGGTCACTCGCAGTCCGTAACTCAGATACAACCCGGAAAACTGAATTTATCGCTAACCGTTGACGTAAGTTCTAAAATGTTCAAATGTTTGTTAAGCTTATGGGACTTAACTACGGGGTTATCAGTCCCTAAACTTACAAACTACTTATCAACTAGCTTAAGGGCGGCACAAATATCCATGCCCGAGGGGGGATTCGAACCCCCGACCGTAGTGGCCGTGCAGACCGTGACTGAAGCGCCTCAGTCCCCTCGACCACCGCGGCCGGCGTAAGTTCTAACTATAAACATCGTCGAAGTGTGAGATTTGTCACTTTCTCGTGAAATATTTGTATTTCCCGCTCTGACGTTGATTCGAATGATCTCTGCTAAATGTGCAGCTACTGCAAGACACGCAGAAAAGAGCCGCTGTACTAAAAAACTTGACTTTTTTTCGTATCACTCAATTCGAGTAAGAAAGGAACAAAGTGTAAAGGTAGAGAGAGTTGCAGTTGAATCTTCTGCGGAGATTAAGATGTGTAGCGAATGGGAACTCAAGTCTGTGGACTTGCTTTTACGCAGAAAACAATCTTGTTAGTTGCGCCATACAGACTCAGTATTGTAAGCTCCCAGGAAGCTTCATTATAACAAAACAGCTGAACTGTCGTGTCTGTCAATGCTAAGCTCCGAGACTACTAGATGCATTTTCATGGCATTTTCAGAGATAAAGTGAGGTAGTCTTTGGCTAACGTAGAGGTTCTACTTCATAGATTGGTGCACGAAAGTAACCAGTAGATACTACTGTCATTTTGCAGTACACGATGCTGTTACTTGTTTTAGATGACAGTAATTGACGTAAGTATTTTCGGAAATAGAGCCAAAATAGAGCTCTACGATTCAAATAAAAAATTAACACTAAATCCGAATAGTCCAGCCACGTAAATTCAGCTTTGTGTATTAAAAACTTAGCGAAATCTTTCGACAGGTTTTCTTTCTATTTCACTTCGTAGATAAGAAAATACTACTTACAAAGTGCTGCTACAAGGCTTCCGCCTCTACCCGTTGAAAGACTGACTCCTGAAAAGAAAAACTAGTTATTACACTGTATTTCTGTGTATACAGGGTGAATCACGCAAGACTTAACAGCTCTTACATTTAGTAAGTGGTTATACATATCGAAAAGCGTTTTCCGGCTCATGCTAGAGCTTCGAGGGGCACTATGTATATAAAACCGTTTTTTTTTATAATTTCACTCGATAGTTCGTGAGAAGACAATTACAGTGGCCGCGCGGAGTAGCCGAGCGGTCTGGAGCGCCACGTTACGGATCGCGCGGACTCCCGCGTCGGAGGTTCGAATCCTCCCTCGGGCATGATGTGGGTTATAGAATCGCCAGTGCCTGCTTTACCACATTATCCACTGCAATTACATCTATTCATCGTTTTTCTAACGGCGAATGCAAATGTGCTTTCGATACAAGGTCAACGTTTTGAACACATATTGAAATAAAAGATAAACCTGATGTATTTGCTTTTGATGGTGACCTAAGCATTGTTTGTAGATTGTTTATTACAATTACGTGCGTATGAAATTGCACTGCAGTCTCAAATACGTCGACAGCGCGTATTGCACGTAGCTGGTAACACTGACATTGCGCAGTTACGTTCAGTGTGTAAACACGTTTCGTTAAGAAGAAAATTTATTTTGCGGTGTACATGTGGTCACCAAATTGTTGTTAATAATACTACTTAGTTCAATGAACTACTTACTTCAATGACTGTGTCCCATATAATATAATTTAGAGTAGTGTAGGTTGAGACAGATGTCCGACAGCATGTCCTAGATGTTTCAAATGTTCAAATGTTTGTTAAGCTTAAGGTACTTAACTGTGGGGTCATCAGTCCCATGTCCTAGAAACACACAGCCACATACAGGAAACGATACGTCCATTATTCGTTCTGTAATTTAGATATTTCATACAGTAGTTCCATTTGTAGCGTATAAGACCTCTCTATTTCCGAAGAATGAACAGGTGATTTTTCTGTTTCAGCTCACGGACATTCGGTAAGAAAAACAATTGCGAAGTCGTTTTCCTAAGCCCTTTGTGATACGGTAAATTCTAGGCTATGTCGTATGTGTCTATACAACATTTGTAGGAGAATCGGAATCCACTGTAATTCTTAAGGTGATTGGAAAACAGAGTTACTATAGCCGCGTAGGCCAACTTTACGGTATACCATTATGCACCTTGGTCTGGTACGCTTGCTCTACAGTTTTGCACTGCTAACACCGATTCCCGCCACCGTACCCTTAAATTATAGAACATTTCTCAATTTCCTTTTACGACAGGTTTCAATGTCAACATTAACAGACGCTATATCACTATATATTGTCTTCTCAATAAGTATGGGATGCAGTTATGAAAAGCAGTTCCATTAAAAAACTTGCTTCAACGTCTTAGTGGATAGCGATGTTAAAACCGTTCGCCATACAAAAATATACGTACCCCTCGATATTCTAGCATGTGCCTAAAACTGCGTTTCGGTATGTGTAACCGTTCTCGAAATAAAAGGGGTGTTACGGTCTACTTGACTCACCCTGTACACGACTGCAGCAGTTCTACGTGTACGTTATCGCAACCCGAAAAGGTACGCTTATTGGGCAGACAAACCCTACAAAAGATTGATCAGCGCAGCCTAGCACTCGAGTCATTGGGAATGTGATCGTGCTGTCGGCTGCCTCGCCGTTCGCGGGCCACATTTCCGGCGGGCCAGACAATCGTTAGTGGCGCTACATGCTGGCAGAGCGACGCCCTCATTAATGAACGAAGTAAGCAAACACTGCACAACACTGCCGCGCGCAAAAAAAAAAGAAGAAAAAAAGAAAAACAGCGAGCGCCGCGAATAGCAGGCCGTGGCTGCGGCTGCCGCACTGTGTGGAAGGCGGGCGGGCGTTCTCCCGTAGGAGCGGCCCAGGGGTCTGCGTGGAGAACCACGACTGAAGAGTCCGCCAACAGAGAAACCGCGCCGCGTACTACCAGCTGCATTACTCGACTAAAAAGCAGCCTAGTAAAAAGTACACTGACTGGCGAAAAAAAGGAGGCATCCTGAGGAAGAGGAGGAAACTAAATTAATCTTCCCGGGATGAAAAGATATCTAATGTTATTCGGGGATTACAAAATAGACTCATATATACGTACAACTTGGCAGTACATTGAGGTAGCAAAATACTGCGGTTGCTCAGAAAGTAACGCACCGCTTCCCCTCATCCAAAAACCAAGTTGCGAATGCGAAACATTGTATGAATTATCTGAAATTTCCTGAGTGCAGTCTACCTTTACATGGGTTCAAATGTTTGTAAATCTATCGGACCAAACTGCATGGTCATCAGTCCGTAGCTTACAAACTACTTAAACCTAGGTAAACTAACCTACGGACAAACACACACACCCATGCCCCAGGGAGGACTCGAACCTCCACGGCGAGCAACCGCGCGCTCCGCGGCGAGACGCTTCAGACCGCTCGGCTACTCCACCGCGGCTTTACATGAGTATTCTGATAATCACACATTCACGGAAGTGACTGGTAGAGGCTTTGCCAAACCATTTTCATACTATTCATCTATTTTTCCATTCTCGAATTTCACGCGGGAAAAGGGAACACATTTCTCCGTGCGATATGTCATTTATTTTATTATTATGATCACTTGTTTCTGTGTAGATTGGAGTCAACTATGTATTTTAACATTCCGAGGATAAATTTCGTAAGTAAATTATGAAAAATGCCATCGCGCGGTCTCCCGCATCGGAGGTTCGAACCCTCCCTCTGGCATGGATGTGTGTGTTGTCCTTAGTTTAGTTTAACTTAGTTTAAGTAGTTTGTAAGCTACGGACTAATAACCATGCAGTTGAGTCTGAGAGATTTACAAACAAAAACACAAAAAAAAGAAAAATGCCGTTTTTGTAATGATATACTGTGCTCCCAGCTCCCGTTCCATTTCAGTACCACTCTCTTCCTTGTATCGTAACGGCACAAAATGAACTGTTCCTCTCTGTACTCAGTCAGGTATACCTGATAAGAATCCCACACTGCGAAGCAGTAGTCCAAAATAGTAGTGACCATATCGGCTGGAACCAAGACACGTGGAAAGTCGTGGCTTGTTCAAACGATTCCTGCGTTCAGTTGGAAAGACCTGTGGTAGGGTTCGAGTATGAAGCCAATCCCCAAGTTGCCAACGACGTACTGAGTAGGCTGGTGGTGGCTGCATAACGGTGAGGACTTTTTACATGGAAATGGTCATACTCGACTACTTGGAAACACTTGCAGCCACTTACTGACTTCATATTCCCAAACAACGATGGAATTTTCATGGATGAAAATGCTGCATTACATTAGGCCACAATTTTTCGCGATTGGTTTGGAGAACATTCTAGACCCAACGAGTGATCTGGCTTCCAAATAAATCACGCCGATCATCTATGGGGCATAATCGACAGATCAGGTCGTGCTCAAAATCCTGTACCGGCAACATTGTCTCAATAATAGACAGCAGTAGAGCAGAGTGACCCGATGTTACTGTAGGGAACTTCCAACGATATGAGTCCTTGCCACACCGATTCGCTTTTTTTCTCCGAGTAAAGGAGCTACAGTACGAAAGACGTCGTATCTAGTTACGAGGAACACTAGTGTTACGTTACGGTGAATAGATGTGGACGACAGGAACCCAGACGGCGGTTCTGTTTGTCCTCACGCTTCTAGGCAGTCTAGCCCTAGGCGAATGTTGGAAGTGGTCTTAGAGGTCCTGAAAACTGGCACCAACAAAGACCCCATGTCCCGGCTGGTTCCACACTTACACTTTTTGGGGGATAGACCTGTGGCACTTGCTGGGCGCGGGCTGTACCTGAGCATCTAGCAGACACATAACAGAAATACATGCCGTATTTGAACTGTGGCATCATCCACTATCGATTCGCAGAAAGGGTAGCACTGTCAGTCGACCACGGCTTATATCAATCAAACGCTTCATCGCGCCTCCATTGCCACAGCAACGTGTTGGAATTGGTACGAACGACACCCGAGCAGTCTTCGCTGAGTAGTGTCAACATTCAGTCTTCAGTCTCAATTGCTACACTGAGTCTATACTCTTCTGCAAGTCCATATTCAACAGTATACAAATTTTAGCAGCTGGAATGTAGAGCCAGCCGACTTCGGTACCAGTACCATCTGGCGATGCCATTAGCCTGTGACAATAGGTCACAGAAGGGACGGCAGATAGACAGACTTACAATGGGAACAATGGCGACGGTCTACACAAGCGTGCATAATGGATGCTACTTAGGACCGCCTAGGTTGCCATCGTGGAGAGTGGTTTGCTCAGGCCAGTACCACTGTTACCAGGGGATGACGTGTGATTTGCTCCTGGGGCACCTCTCTTATTTCTGTCTGCAGCCGACTCCCACAAAAAAGTAGTCACAAACGTGATAGCTACAAGTGTCTTGGCTGGGTACTCCTGTCAGTCACAGCTGTACGCCGAAATACCTCGGGTTAATTCTTGAAGGCGTCTACAGTCAAGCAGCAGTGGGACAGTGTGAGAATCAGGACGCAACTTTAAACAGTATCCTAAAAAATCTGAAAGGCGGAAGTTGGGGAGCCAGTCCACACGTACTCTACACCTCCGCCTCAGGCCTGGGCTACTTGGCAGGAGAGTAGGCTTCACCACGTGGTGTCCGCTGAGTCATTCTTAACAGATTGCCGTTGCTCGTCACAACACTTGCCGCCAGGTGTCAGGAATCTTAACACCAAACTCAACAGAGAAATTCCAAGTTTTGGTCAAATCGTTCCACCTGAAATTAGACGGATACTAACAGTGAAAGAACAATGTAAAGACTGACAACAGAAATCTATTGCAAGGGCGTGAGCATGTTGCTCAACTCCTTGACAGCAGTCGCGGTGGAGTGGCCCAGCGCTGTAAGGCGCCTTGCTGCAGAGCGCGAGGTTGCTCGCCGTCGGAGGTTCGAGTTCTCCCTCGGGCATGGGTGAGTGTGCGTTGTCCTTTGTTTAAGTTAGTTCAAGTAGTTTGTAAGCCTAGGGACTGATGATCATAGCAGTTTGATCCAAAAGGTTTACAAGCATTTCCTTCGGAGCAGGAAAAGTTTTAGGTCAAGTGACGCCTCCTTAGTAAAGTCAAAGCCAGAAGAGAGACTTCAACATTCGCGGGAAACCTTTAAAAGATTGACAACCCATGAAAGAAGAGCTGCCCCTACGAAGCCTACTGCCATGGCCAACACGAAGATCACTGAATCGTCTATGTGCTGGAACTGGCGGAAGAAAACCGGCCAAGTTATATTAGAGCCTCTGCGATAGCGAAGACGTGTCCTGTGTCTATTGTGCTGAGCAGACGAGTATCCGGCTACTTCAGTGCCCTGACGTACACCATCTCCTTAGGAATTGTGATGCAAGAGGGTCTGGAACCATTAGCATAGTAGCAGTGTACCTTTTTCAATTACTACATTTGATTTGAATCGTTATTAACGACACGCTAAGAAGAAGAAGACTTAGGACAACATATGAGTAACTGTATCTAACGACGTTGAACTGTCAGTTGAAAAATGTCGTTCCTATCTGAACGTACTTTTACCAGTGACTGTTATTTCAAGAGTGAGCGAATTACAGTAATAGATATTTACCGATTTTATTCACAATAGCGAATTTCTCCCAGATCTTAGTACTGTTTTCGAATCACTAACTTTTCTTAAAGGACTATTTATGTTTTCCAGTTACAATAGACAAACACACTTTAGTGGAGGTCCCACACTACTGGTTGAGGCGTGACCTGCTTTGTGGATGTGGATGTGGTGTACATAAAGTTTGTATCGGAACAAACAAAAGAAGCCCGATTGTACCGACAAAGGAACATAAAGTCTTTGCCGACTAGGAAAGGTAGATAAATCGGTTGTCGCACAGCATGCTATTCAGACAGGAAGTCCCGAGCTGAAGTTTCCTGAAACAAAAATTTTATCTGTGTCTGTGAAAAGGGGCGATGATAATAGGAAAGAAGAAGCAAAAAAAATTTCAAACGTTTGTTAAGCTTAAGGGACTTAACTGCGTGGTCATCACTCCCTAAACTTACAAACTACTTATGAACTACCATATACTAAAGGCGGCACAAACATCTACGCCCGAGGGGGGATTCGAACCCCCGACGATGAGCGGCTTCACGCAGCGTAGCATAGCGACTCAATGCTCTTGGCCACTCAGCCGCGGCGAAAGAAGAAGCCATAAATCTACAACAAAATATATATAGATACTCGGCAAATCACATTTAAGTGCCTGGCAGAGGGTAAATTAACCACTTTCATAATCTGTCTCTACTGTTACATTCTCTAATAGCGTGCGGAAAGAAAGAACACCACAATCGTTCCGTTTTCGATCTGATTTATTTTATTGGGATGGTCATGTCTCCCTATGTAGGGGGGTGCTAGCAAAATATCTTCACATTCGGAAGTAAAAGTAGGTGATTGAAATTTCGCAAATAGATCTCGCCGCAACGAATAACGTCGTTATTTTAATGGTTTCCGCCTCAAATCATGCAACATTTCCGTGACGCTTTCCGCCCTGTAACATGATAAAACAAAAGGAGCTGCCCTTCTCTGAACCTTCTCAATGTCCTCCGTCAGTCCCACCTGGTGAGGGTCCCACAATGGGCAACATTACTCCAGGAGAGGACTCACATGTGTGATGCAGGTAGTCTCTTTGGTGGAGCTGGTGCATCTTCGAAGTGTTCTGCCAATGAAACGTAATCTTTGGTTCGCCTTCCCTACAATATTTTCTGTGTGTTCTCTCCAGTCTAAGTTGTTCGTAATTGTAACTCCTAGGTATTTGGTAGAATTTACGACCTTAAGGTTTGACTGATTTATCGCGTAATTGAAGTTCAGCGGATTTCTTTTAGTGGCCATGCGTATTACTTCACACTTTTCTTTATTTAGTGTCAATTGCCAATTTTCGCACCATGTAGAAATTTTGTCTAAATCGCTTTGTAGTTGCTTTTAATCGTCTGCTCTTCAGTTTGTCTCAGAGACAAATGGACGGTAGCCCTTCTGAATCGTCAGACAAATTTATCGAAGACGAAATTAGGTAGTGACGTTTCATCTCTAAAAATGGTTACCTCAGCTTAACACGTGTAAGTTCGGGTACGCGCCTCTGAAGACGTCCAGTTCAGTTACAGACGAAACGTTAGGAAGTGAGGAGTTTCGTGTACTGCGAACTCACAACCCGAAAGGTTTACCAGCAGCTACGTCATCCGGTCGTGAGAGCCTCCAAGGACACTACTAAATCAGATCTGCGCCTCGTAACAAAGTGAGAGCTAAAGGTCGCCGCCTGCCGGCAACAGGCGTGGCCTGGCCTGCCCGGGCCGGAAGCCGGATGCGGCGGCGGCTGCCTCGCCTCGCCTCGCCTCGCCGGTTCGCCTTTTCCGGTGCCCTCGGCCGGCTGTCCGGCGGCAGGCGCGCCCACCTCGCAGGAAGCCGCAGGGTCAGCTAAGGAGCTCCCAGAAAACAACAGTTCTCACTACTTGCTGTCCAGTCCTGCTGTCGAGTACTGCCTAAGGGCACTGCTTGACTCTACTGCAGCATTAAAACGTACTAAACATAAATGATCTGATGGACAGAGTAAGTTGTAATTTGCGGCTGTTTGCTGACGATGCTGTGGTGTATGGGAGGGTGTCGTCTGTAAGTGACTGTAATAGCATACAGGTTGACTTAGACGAAATTTATAGTTGGTGCGAAGAATGGCAGCTAGCTCTCAATGTAGAAAAATGTAAGGTGATGCGCATGAGTAGAAAAAACAATCCTATAATGTTCGAATACAGCATCAGTAGTGAGCTTCTTGATGCGGTCGCGTCGTTCAAATATCTAGGCGTAACATTGCAGAGTGATATGAAATGGAACGAGCATGTAAGGACAGTTGTGAGTAAGGCAGACAGCCGACTTCGGTTTATTGGGAGAATTTGGGGAAGATGTACTTCACCTGTAAAGGAGACCGCGTATAAAACGCTTGTACGACCACGTCTTGAGTATTGCTCAAGTATTTGGTACCCGCAGCAGATCGGTTTGAAGGAAGACATAGAGGCGGTTCAGAGGCGAGCAGCTAGATTTGTTACCGGTAGGTTCGACCAATGCGCGAGTGTCACGGAAATGCTCCGGCAACTCAATTGGGGATCGCTGGAAGAAAGACGACGTTCTTTTCGTGAATTTCTGTTAAGTAAATTTAGAGGGCCGGAATTTGAAGCTGAGTGTAGTACGATCTTGCTGCCGCCTACTTACATTTCGCGTAAAGATCACAAAGACAAGATAAGAGAAATTAGGGCTCGTACGAAGGCATATAGGCATTCTTTTTTTCCTCGTTCAATTTGGTAGTGGAATGGGAAAGGAAATGCCTAGTAGTGGTACAGTGTACCCTCCGCCACGCACCTTACGGTGAATTGCGGAGTATGTATGTAGATGTAGATGAGTACCCGACATAAGTAACCACTTATCATCATGATTAGAGACTGATTGTACTTTTCAGCGTTCAGTCTGGAGCATAGTGCTTCTAATAAAATTCCTCCATGATCCCCTATTCAATGCTAACATTGATGCCTCGTCTGATGTTATGCCTTTTACTTCAAAATCATTCTGCACCTAGTCTAAGTACTTTCTTCTTGGTCTACCTCGACTCCTCGTACCGTCCGCTGCCGAGCTCATGAGTCTCTTAGGTAACCTTGCCTCTACCATGCGTGTAACATGAGACCACCATCTCAGTCTATTCGCTCTAACTGCTTTATCTATGATGTTCATTCCCAGTTTTTTCTTTGATTTCCTCATTATGGACACCCTCCTACCATTTTTCCCATCTATTAGTACCTGCATTCATTCTTGATACTTTCATATCTGTAACCTCTACCTTATGAATAAGGTAACCTGTATCCACCCAAGGCCGAGGGGACTAAGGCGCTTCAGTCACGGTCTGCACGGCCACTACGGTCGGGGGTTCGAATCCCCCCTCGGGCATGGATATTTGTGCCGTCCTAGTTCGTAAGTATTTCATAAGTAGTTTGTAAGTTTATGGACTGATGACCCCGTAGTTAAGTCCCATAAGCTGTACAAACATTTGAACATTTTGAATATCCACCCAACTTTCACTCCCATACAACAAAGTTGGTCGAAAGATAGAGCGGTGCACTGCTAACTTAGGTGTCTTCTTGCAGAAGGCAGTAGATATTGGCTGAGCAGTCACTGCATTAGCTTTGCTGCACCTCGATTCCAGTTCTTTCACTATGTTGCCATCCTGTGAGAAAATACATCCCAGGTACTTGAAACTGTCTACCTGTTCTAACTTTGTTCCTCCTATTTGGCACTCAATCTGTTTAATTCTCTTTCCCACAAACATTACTTTCATTTTGGAGATGCTGATCTTCATATGATAATCCTTGCACCTCTGATCGAGCTCTGAAATATTAGTTTGCAACCTTTTAATGGAATCGGCCATTACAACTAAGTCATCCGCATATGCGAGACTACTTATTTTGTTTTGACCTATTTTAATTCCGCCCTGCCAGTCTACTGTTTTCAGCATATGATCCATGAATAGTATGAACAACAGTGGTGACAGGTTACAGTCTTGTCTTACCCCTAATACTACCCTCAACCATGAGCTTAATTTGCCATCTACTCTAACTGCTGCCTGACAGTCTACGTAGAGCCCTTTAATTGCCTGCAGTAGTTTGCCTCCTATACCATAATCTTGTAGAACTGACTGTAGCTTCCTCCTAGGAACACGGTCATAAGCCTTTTCCAGATATAAGAAACATAGATACAATTCCCTGTTCCACTCATAGCACTTTTCCATTACCTGCCGTAGGCTAAAGAACTGGTCCTGACAGCCTCTAAGAGGCCTAAACCCACACTGATTTTCATCTAACTTGTCCTCAATTAATACTCGCACTCTCCTCGTGGGAAAAGGAAATCATTGCGAGCTAGTCGAGAAAACAGAAACAGTAAATAAACATTGCGTCCTTAGTACAACGAACAGGAGTTGGACAAATACATGGAAACACACAAATTAAGATTTTCTCCAAGTAGCACTATTGTTAAAATGTTCAAATGTTTGTAGAATTTATGGGACTTAACTACGGGGTCATCAGTCTCTAAACTTACTAACTACCTTAGCTCATACTACAGACGGGCCACACATCCATGCCCGAGGGAGGATTCGTACCCGACCGCAGCGGCCGTGCAGACCGTGACTGGCACGTCGCAGACCGCTCGGCCACTGCGGCCGGCCCCACTGTCGTATCTGTCTACGAAATGCACCTGTCAAATGTCCAACACTTTTCAACTTTCACTCGTAGTCACAATACTTTTTCATGTAACTGGGGATGCATTATGTTCGAGAAAAGACGCTTCGAAGTTAGGCGAAATGTTGATAATAGTCCGACGTGCACTTACGTAACCAAATTGTCGAAGTGTTTTGCGTTTCAAGAGGCACCGTATCGAAGATTTATCCGCTAAGTCACAACGAACACACCGAAAGAAGAACAATGGAAGGCAGATTAGAGCTTAACATTCCCACGGCACTTTAGATTGTAGATGGCTGGGAAAGGAAATCGGTCGTGCCCTTTCAAACGAAACATCCCAGCATTTACTCGAATCTCGAATGCACGCCCACTGAGCTTCAATATTTACCATCCTCAAACCCTGTGACTGGTTAAGGAACAGGCCGTGTATCAGGACACCACCGA
Source organism: Locusta migratoria (assembly GCA_026315105.1). Lineage (NCBI taxonomy): Eukaryota > Metazoa > Arthropoda > Insecta > Orthoptera > Acrididae > Locusta > Locusta migratoria. The sequence continues at coordinate 19,230,705 of CM048748.1, read as the reverse complement.
TGTTAGTAGCCCCTGGTTTCAGGTGGCTGATTATCGAGTAGTAAAGTAATTACCATTCACTCGTTTTGTTACCCTAAACATGGTTTAGTCGAGACAAGGCCCCCTGAGTCGATAATATTCCCTCCGAACTGGGCATATCCCTGGAAGATCCAGCCATGAAGAAAACAGTTCCACCTCGTGTGTAAGATGTGTCGGACAGAGGAAATACCCTTTGAATTCAAGAAGTATGTAATAACCGAATTCCAAAGAAAGAAGGCGTAGACAGTTTTATTAAACTGATAAATTTGTAATTTTCAAGTCGTGTTGCAAAATGCTGACTCCAATTATTTACAGAAGAATGGAAAAACTGGTGGCAGCCGAACTCGGAGAAGATCAATTCGGATTCAGTTGATTCGTAACAGCGGAAACCCGGTTAGTCGAAGAAAAAGTATTGTAGAATATTACAGAAATATCTGTTGTGTTTTATTTAACAACTATACTTCATAGTTGTTGTATCATAGCTCCTTACAAGTCGGATCAAACGGGGAGATAAAAAAAAGATGATAGTATATTTTCGCAACCAGCCGTTGCAGAGAGTAATAATGCACAAGAGAGGTATAAAGTTATTTCACCTGCCAATGACTGGAAGTAAGTTTTCCGCGATTCATAGTAATGCTGCTATCGAGAAAAAACTCCAGACATGCATGAAAAGAAAATTCCAGTGTGAATCCTATATTATATATATAACGAGAGTTGGAAAATAAGTTTCCCCGTCGACTGTGGTTAGAGTTGCGTATGAAAAGAAAAAAAAATAGAATGAGACATTGAAGATAAGATACATCTTTATCTTTCTACATAATTTCCAAGTACATTGAGACATTTCCTTGCAAGAAAAAATCAGGGCTTTGCATACGGAAGAAGTGTTGAACGGCTTGTTTGATGTCAGAATTGTTTCCAAAGCGCCTTCTGCCGAGAGTCCTCTTCAAAGCTGGAAGCAGATGGCAGTCACTTGGTGCAAGATCAGGACTGTATATACAAAAGAAAAAAACAGAAGTAACCAAATAGTGCCCCATACGGTTGCTTTCTAATATTTTTTCATCCCCAAACTCCAGTAAAAACTGGTACATTAACCCTTAACCCGAAACATCGGTCTCTCAGACCACTCGTTTATTTTAAAGGTCGAGTGTGGCAGCACTGAAAAAAAGCGCGGCTCCCCCTTCCCAGTACCTTCGTCGCAATACTTGCCGCGTGTAAAGCAACAGTCAACAATCAGTTTTGCTTCGTCACTGAAGAGATACAGAGTATTGTTTAGAGCAGTGCGCCAAGTTGTGTGCCTGAGATACCGCATGTTTCGTATTACGTACAAGAATTTGGTGGTTCCAATAGACCGCATGTTTCTAATTATGGCATAGTCTGATTTCAGTGGTTGTTATATTGTAGCATTTTCTTCTATGCGTGAATATATGTTATATTTCAGGCATAATATGGATCGACTTTCTAAGAAGAGGAACATATCTGCAGCTAATCCAGATTTGGAAGCTTGGTTGCAAGCGCAGTTACGGGATTTAGATGAAGAGGGAAATGTGAACGATGATGACACATTTGATGATTCTGATGGTGATCCAGATTTCGTGATAGGTGATGGCCACCATGAAACAGAGAGTGATACTAGTGAAGAAAATGTTTTGTTGGAAGAAGAACCTGGAGTGGTCTGTACTACAGATAATACCTTACAGGAAACACAGTTCTTTTATGGTAAAAATAATTTCAAGTGGGAACGTTCTGAGCCTGTTAGGACAAGAACAACACCCGTGCACAACATTCTGAAAGGAGGAATGCCTGGACTAACTTCCAAAAGTCGAAGTTTGAGATAAAGTCTTACTAAATGTCAAATATTGAAGAATTTATTTGATGATGACATAATAGATGAAGTAGTTTTACATACAAACGTGAAACTGAATACTATAAGAGCAAAGCTGCAGACAACAACTAATCCATCCAATTACAGAAATACTGACAACACTGAGATAAAAGCTTTCATAGGTCTTCTAATGATGATGACATCGGTATTTAAATCGTCTCATGAAGATATGTTTTCTCTTTTCGAAAAAGACCTGACCGGACGTCCTATATTTTTGGTGACAATGTCGGCAAAGCGCTTTGAAATACTTCTAAGCAGCCTGAGATTTGACGATGTGACTACCAGGGAGGAAAGAAAAAAGTCAGATCGCACTTACTTGTGATATTTCATATTTATTTTATATAATGTAAACAACAAAGTGTTTACTTAGAATATGAATTAACTTACTCTTTACATAATTTCTGTGAACTAATGTGGAGGTCGGTGACATAATAACATTAGGTGGTCTAAGAGACCGCATGTTTGTAGTTACGCACATTTCAGAGATGTTTAGGGTTAAGGGTTAAACAGAATTGCGAAGAAATGAAATAACCTCCGCTATCGCCTTAATATATATATATATATATATATATATATATATATATATATAATGTCTACAGCGAGCGTGTTGCAGAATTAGCTATACGCTTGCGCTTCACATAGTAAATTTGAGGATGACCTAGGCATATCCGCGCTTTTTACTATTCGGTAAATAAAATTGTTGGCTGATAATAGGATACTAAATTGTTTGAAATAAATAAATTGTTAACAGCGAATCTCTTATAGGATCACTTAGTCAATAAATTAGTTTCTAGTACCCAAGAATTCAAATGTACGTAAAATCTATCGAAAAAAGACAAGTAATTTCTCCAAGTATTAAATACAGAAAGCGAAACCACGATATCCGGGACAAATAAATTCGTTGTTAATTTGTGTGTTATGAAGGTATGGCTTAATTGTGCCATTCATATGAACCTCCGAAAATACTGCTGTCACTGATTGAAAGCTGTAAGAACTAACAGCGCCATCTATTCTTTCTTTGATGTACTATGCCATGCTACTAAGCGCAACAGACTTCTAAAATTTTAAATTACATTACGTCGAGGCCGCAATAGGACCCAATTGCGGGTTGCGAAATCATTTCTGGATCTAAGTCCTGAATATCCCGGAGAGTTTTTCAAACCAATCTTCGATACTCAGAATTACAGAGATAATTTTCTTCTTACGGTTACATGTTTGTCAGTGTCTTTTGACATCCTGCTTACTCAAATCTGACAGAGTTGCAGTTCAGCCAGTAGACTAATCGCGCCAGATCATTACTGCAGTGTGTTTTTTCAGTTGGCTTGTTAATAATTTGAACTACAGAAGGTCGCTTGGCTTTTTATGCTGCGTTACTTGAGGCTTGTAAACGGCTATTGCCTCATGCTATTGAAGTGAGTATTATTTTGTACTGGTTGCTAAACTTTATTGTTGCTTAGATTCACAGATTTAATTACTAGACTGGCAAAACAGACGCAAAGACATCTGTTACTACTTCACCAACCTTCAAAATGTACTATTACGACGTAAAGGAACTACAAAACACTTGAGTAATTCTTTATTATTTATTATTTTCTGATATCTATAATAAAGAAGTAATTTACCTTAGTAGTACTAATATGTAGTATTCATCTCAAACAAATTTAGAGAAAACTTCAGATTTTCTGCTGAGAGTGTGCTCCTTATAAAATTATTCCCATAAGTACAAATGCTATTTTTATTCATTTGAAAGCTCTTACGAAAACTGCAGTCTGCTTTAAACTGTGTGTATGTAACTATATGTTCTTCTCATTTAATACTTCTGCAATATATGTAAAAAATAAAACGTTTGCAAACCTAAGATACCAAACTGCTAAGGTCATCGACCCCTAGACTTGCAAACTACTTAAACTAACTTAAGCTAAGGGCAACATTGTCACACACCCAAACTCGATGAAGGACTTGAAGCTCCGCGGGGAGTGGCTGAGGAATCCGTGACGTCGAACCTTACTGCGCGTGGCTGCAATGTATGTTAAAATTTCTGAAATATTAGCTCCCGAGAACTTGCTTAGCAATCTCATACAGCTTACAAAGTCACTTCGTTTCAGGAAAGTGTTTGGTACCAGACACGAACTTATTGATGTTCGGTGAGGCAAGAGGACGTCGTCAGAATCCATAATAGATGCACCATTATCTTTCTAATTACTTACAACTGTCGTTAGTTTGTATTTTTAAGACTCGAGTGGGGTAAGTAACTAACTGTCTGGTCTTAAAATTATTTATCTGTGTTTTTCACAAAGATTTTTTCTTTTTATTATTATTATTTCTGGGTGTTTAACATTGGTACACTATTCGCGAAAGTAGGATTTGTCTTATCGCTAATAAACGGAGATCCAAAGTTAGTTAGACAACGGTTGCCCAGGTTAAGTCAACTGTGATAGATTTGCTTCCAGTAGCATTCAGCAGTCAGTGTCTGGCGAAATTATAGAAGCAAAACTTTGTAATTACATCGAGTGGTGTCCATTACATTTTCCTATTGGAACTATTGATTTTTTTCATTTGTTAAATATTTATTTCTGTAACTTATTTCAGTAGAGCCTATTACGGTCGCCGGCACTAAGTTTAATTGCTTGTACGTTTACGCACCACGCATACCAACCTAAATTAATTGGTCGAACCTTTTAATCCCATTCCCAGTTGCTGGGCAATTCGCCCGAGCAAAAGTTCACTGCTTTCAATGGAATAAAATTATTGAGCACATAGTTTCCATTAACAATTGTAATTACTGTACATTTGGTTATTTAACATTTCATTTTGTTTATATTGCTTTTACTAATGTTCACAAGCGTGCTTTTTCAGTGGGTGCTTTAAGTAAATAAATGTGTTATTGCATTTCTATTTTTTCAGACGCTTTTCATTTCAATACAGCTTCTTTATGTAAATACATAAAATATATTGCTAAAGCTCAACGACTTAGATTATCCATTCCAAACTGAATTCTTCATATAAAAATGTACCTTACTTTAAATTTTAATGATATGTAACACATGTATCTTCGATAACATTACGAAGCAATGCCACAGTTGGACAAAATGGTATACAACGACTTTAATGGAAATCTACAACTTCGTTGTCACTGTCTTTAGTTTTTCACATCATTTGAAATATATTTTAACTGCAGAGTTTGAGTTTCAGCTGGTCTTTGGTATTGTAATGATGCAACATAGACATATTAAAATATTCTACATATTAAAATATTCTACTTACGAGGCAATTCCGCTATGCATGTACGCCTCCTCAGGCACACGAGGACTTCCCAAACACGTTCCCCTCCAGACCGAAAGTCTCATATGTCTTCATTTCAGTATGTTCCATCATCGTTGCCGATAAATGGGTCTATTGATATTTAAACGCATATTTTGGTTACTACTAGATATTCTGTGTTTATGCTTTGGATAATGGAATGAAGTTTTCATTTCCATTTCTCTCAAATCCAGTAGACCTAATTCCTTTCGCGATCAGCAGACTAAATTTAATATCCTCGGTAATTCAAACGAGTAGAAAAAGAGTTGTTCTGAAACACAATGAGGTGGTCTTGTACATTCAGTAACACTAAGGCTCCTGAACTACAGAAAATATAAGTTAATTAATAAACACGGGGCAGCAAAAATGGGACTTTCTGTTTCACCGTTAGAACGGTGTAGGGAAATAGAGATAATTTATACTGCTACAAGATGCCAATAACGAGTACAGTACTTCATAAAAGGTCATCGGACTGTGCCTTACGAAAATTAAAAACTAATATTTATATAGAGGTACCATGATGTTTACTGCGTCCTGACTGTAAAAGCGTCCACAATTTCAACGAACTTAGATCCAGCAGAAAAATGTGGCATTACAAAAAGCGAGACTGTCACGGGCTTCCGTTCATAATGGGCGCTAACGTAAGAGTCTGATTTGGTACCTGTCGCCCCAGATGCATAAATCGAAAAACCAGTACCAGTCTGAGCCCTTTTTCAATGTGAAACGTGCCGGAAGTTTGCGTAAGTGACGCAGGTAGCTTTCCGCTCATTATGGTACGGACCGCCAGCAGGTTTAAGCCTCTCACCCTGATTACAAGGAGCATGTCGCGTGCAAAATTTCTGCACGGTTCGCGCGAATGAAAGATGAGTCCGACACAAGTAGAGATCCTTTGCAGGTGAGATAACCCACATAAAATTCGTCTCCTTCATAAGAATGCGAGAACCGATTAGAATGTACGACAACTTTTGATTCCAGAATTTATAGTTTTTCAACGTTCGAGAGAATCAACCAGAATGCAACGTACGGAAACCAGAAGACAATTGTCCTTAACTTTTCCAGCCAAGGTTATGTCTTCTATTTCTCCTTCGATGGAGAAACCAAGCGATACCATTCTACAGACTGGCGAGGAACCAGTTTCTGTCGCTTGTTACAACACATCAAGAAATCATCAACATTTTTACATCTACGGAGTTCTTGCATGATGGCTCTTCTCTGGGGTGTGTGGTTTAAGGTCATTGAAAGTGGAACCTAATGGACACAATCGTACTGGCTTGTTTTATAGCCCCTTTAGGTTTTGCTACAGTTTTGTAAATTATGCAAATATTTTGGACAAAAAATATTGAAATTGTAAATATTATAAAATTAAAAATAATAATGTATAGTAATTTTTATTTGATTATATATTATTTATGTTTATACCAGCTTTTGGTACGAAATATTTGCAAAAGTGGGCTGTGAAAAACAGGTCAGACCTATTAACAATTTTTTCATTTCTCTATTAAAAGTTATTTTCCTGTGGTATGTTCACCCCTAGATGAAATATCAACCCGAAACGAATCTTCGAGCCCCCGTTAAATTACTTACAGCAAAGGAGTTTGATGGTAGACCCATCTGAAGATTTATATGTTTATAGGTGTGTAATAACTTTGAGAGTCAAAATATCGAAAACATTTTCAAATAAAAGCTACTCGATATGAAAATCTGAACAAATTTTTCTTTAAAACATTTTCGATCAGACACATAATAGGGCGGAGTGCGGTCCTCTAGCGGAGTACGGTTCTGGAATCAAAGGCAGGTTCGCGGCGCTCGTGGTCAATAAATACGTCTGCAAAATTTGGTGCCGATAATTAGATCGTCGTGACCTGAGAAGCGGGAACACGTTGCAGACAGGCATGAAGATGTGTCAAATCGTTGTTATATTTGCAAATATCTCTGAAACGGTGCAGGATTTTAAAAAAAATAAATAAATCCACGCCTGGATGAATCCAATGGCATCACTGCCTTGGTAATGGAATAGTTGCTTTGAAAGACACATATAGGCACAAGTGCTTATTCACAGTCCTTGATTGTGTATCTTTTGTTTTAATAACCTTAATTTGCGTGTGCTTTGTTTCTATTTAATAATGTATTGAGCTACAGAATCAGTATACAGTGAAAACTGAATATAAATACCCGACATTGGTGACTTAATTCACGCTTTATCTGCGCCATCTCTTCTTGAATATAATAGGATGGTGTAAGCGTATACCTCAGGATGTCTCTCCACTTCTCGTAAAAATTTGAACTTGAACAACTAGAAAAAGTTCATCTTTATTGTTACTACCATTATTTCGGGGTACCGAAACAGTTTGTGGGGAAGGAAATTGTTGAACCAGTATTATTGACCATGTAATGTGACTTAAGAAAAGGGTAAGCTTTGAAACTATTGCTTGTTGATTTTTCTGAATTTGTCCGATCATATCGTGTATTATGGACTTATTTCTTTGTTAACATCTACATATATACACTGCAAATCACATTTAAGTGCCTGGCAGAGAGTTCATTAATCACTTTCATAACCTTTCTCTACCTTTCCATAG